>BCIA01000001.1:686933-1286933 GCA_001599815.1 Furcasterigmium furcatum
TAGAAGATAACCTAGAAGATATACCTAGTAGTAATACTACTACTAATACTATTAATTCTAGGCCCTATAACCCTCTATATATAGATAACTCCGAGGACGAGATAGCTATATTTTATACCTATAATACTACTAAAGAGCCTAATACCTATAAAGAGGCTATAGATAGTATGGATAATAATAGCTGGATAACAGCTATGGAAATAGAGGTTAAAGAACTAGAAAATCAGAATACTTATACTATATTAAATAATAATATACCTAATAATATTAATATATTACAAGGTAGGTGGGTCTATAAAATAAAGACCGATAAAGATAATAATATTATAAAATATAAAGCTAGATGGGTAGTTAAAGGCTATAACCAAATAATAGGTATAGATTACCTAGATACTTTTAGTACTACCTGTAGGCCTGAAAATTATAGGATAATATTTATCCTAGCTATATATAATAACTGGCCTTTACAGCAGTACGACGTTAAAAACGCCTTTACCCACGCTACTATAGATACGGATATATATATACAGCTACCTATAGGCACCTATAATAACATAAACTATAATAATAAAATAGGAAAATTAAATAAAGCCCTATACGGGCTAAAACAGAGCCCTAGACTCTGGTATTTACACCTAAAATCGATACTATCTAAATACGATTTTAAGGTATTACCTACCGACGAGGGTATTTTTATTAAAAATAACCCTATAACTATATTAATATGCCACGTCGACGATATTATAATAACAGGCTCTAATATTACCTATATAAATAGTATAATAAATAATATAAATAACGATATTAATATCCAGCCTTTAGGTCAAATAAATACTTTTCTAGGCGTTAATATAACCCTAGATTATACTAATAAAATAATAAAACTAGATCAATATAACTATATCGATAAAATAATTAATAGGYATAAYAARRRTAMTTTAAAGCCYATAAATACCCCTATAGAAATAGGSCTRAAATTAGAAAAGAAYCCTAATACTGCCTCTAAAGAAGATATAYAGGCCTATCAACAACAAATAGGTGCTATATTATACTTAAGTATAAAAACCAGGCCTGATATAGCCTATACTATTAATAGGCTGGCCCGATTTATGGCTAATCCCTCTATAATCCACTTTAAAGCCCTAGATAGGCTCTGGAAATATATACTATATACTAAAAATAAGAGCCTAACCTATACTATAACTACTATTCCCAGCCTAATAGGCTATACGGACGCTGACTRGGGCGGCGATCTAGTTAATAGATATAGTACTACAGGCTATATATTTTATTTTGGCCTAAATAACCCTATAAGCTGGTATTCAGGCCTACAAAAGACAGTAGCCCTATCTACCTGYGAGGCTGAATATATAGCYTTRAAAGAGGGTATAAAAGAGGCTATATATCTTAAYAATACTATTAAATACCTATATAYTATAACTAACTATAATAATAACTATAATACTATACCCCCTATACTAATAGATAACCAATCAGCTATTAAATTAGCTGAAAATCCGGAATTCCATAAGCGTACAAAGCATATAGATATAGCCTATCACTATATTAGAGAGGCTATAGCTAATAATTATATACAAGCCTTATATATACCCACTAAAGAACAGAAGGCTAACGGGTTTACTAAGCCCCTAGGAAAAATACAAAATAACGAATTCTTAGAGGTATTAAATATACTATAAAACTAAGCTATATACTATATTCTATACTATATAGCTTACGGGGGGATATTAGATAACTATATTTAATAACTATATTTAATAATTATATTTAATAATTATATTTAATAATTATATTTAATAATTATATTTAATAATTATATTTAATAATTATATTTAATAACTATTAATAACTATACTATATTTATTACTCCCTATACCTTATAGGGAGTAAGGGTCTTAATCTAGCCCTAGGGACGTCTAGGCCTAGAGCCAGAAAATAGGCTCCAGGCCACAGGGCTCCCCAGGAGCTCCAGGCCACGGGGCTCCCCAGGGAGGCCCGGGCCCAGAGCTAGAAAATAGGCTCTAGGCTACGGAGCTCCCCAGGGGCTACGGGGCTCCCCAGGGGCTACGGGGCTCCCCAAGGGCTACGGGGCTCCCCAGGGGCTACGGGGCTCCCCAGGGGCTACGGGGCTCCCCAAGGGCTACGGGACTCCCCAGGGACTACGGGGCTCCCCAGGGAGGCCCGGGCTCGGTCCCGGGGAGGTCTACCCTCTATAAATATAGAGGGTTATCCCTCGTAGCTATCAAACCTACCTTCTATATCCTCATCTATCACAACACACACAACCAATATAACCACTATTACTACCTTTTATCTTTACTGCTCTTCTATTTTTAACAGTCTATAAGTGGCTTTAATAGGTCTTTATATCCTTAGATAAACCTTTAATAAAAGTTAACTAGGCTAAGGAATCCCTTAATATATATTAAGTTCTTTAGTTTTAGCTATTCTAAGATAGCCTTAATCTTACTAAGGTCTATAGCGATTTCTCCTAGTTAAATTCTAAATCTAAGGAAGTTAACTTACTATATATAAAAGGTAGTCTTATTAGGTTCTACTAGTAGGTTCTTATTATAAAGTCGCTAAAGTACCTTATATATATATTCCTTATCTTCTTTAAGAGTTTTAAAGAAGATAAGGATATTATTAAGGTATACTATTATAAATACGTTAATAAAGTCTTATAAGATATTATTAATTATAGTTTAGAATATAGCTAGAGTATTTATTAGATTAAAGGGTATAACTAAATACTTAAAGTATCCTAGGTAAGTCCTAAAGGCTATTTTCTACTTTTCTCTTTTCTTTATATATATTAAGTTATATATACCTTTAAGGTTAATAGCTATAAACTATTAAGCTCCTACTAATAGATCTTAGAGTTTAGAGATAAATAGTAGTATATAATAATTCTTAATAGTAATATTATTTAGGTATCTATAGTTTATATAAAGTCTAAGCTTCCTATTTTTCTTAGGTATAAATAAGATTAGGTATCCTATAGGTAATTATAAGGGTTAGATATACCCTTTCTTAAGGTTATCCTTAATATATTCTTTAAGTGCTTACCGCTATATCTTATTAAGTCTATAAATCTTTTAGTAGGTAGGCTATACCCTATCCTTTAGTTTGATTTTATAATTATAGTAGGTTTATTCTAATAGTCTATTATTAAGTTTTTCCTAAAAGATCTTTATATATTTATAATATTCTTTTGGAACGTTATATAGTTATTATTATTACTTAAGGTTTTTACTTAAGGTATTATAGGGAACCTTCTATAAGGCGCTTAGTTATTTATATAGAATTACTAGCTATTTCCGCTAAGGATATCTTATAGTGGTTATATTATTTATAGAGGCTATATCTCTCTATTAAACCTAGCTAATAGTCTAATCTATATCTAGGTTAAACTTCCTTAGCTATAGGATCCCTAGGATTAAATCCTACTTTCTAATATTAGTAATATTAAATATAATAAGCGTAATACGGCCTTAGACGTAAATTAAGAGGTAATTAGTCTTATAATCTACTTATCCTTAGTTATAAAGTATTAGCTTACCTTTTATTAACTAAAGTTAATAAGGGTTTAACTTTTTATACTCTTAAAGCCTAAGTTATTATACTATAGCTAGTAATATAAAGTTTTTTTATACTCTACTATCTAGGAGCGCTTAGTAGACTTATCTTATAAGTTCTACCCTTAAAATTAGGTAACTTATATCTTAACTTCCCTAAAGTAAATATAGGGTCTTACTTATAAGGCCTGCTTATTCTTGCTTAATTAAGAATAGTAATAATAGTTTTTTATCTATTTACGATATTATCGCTTAGGTGCTAGTAGTTTTTCTTTACTTAGCATATCTAGTAACTTAGCTTCTTCTTCAGTAAAGGTATTAGTCTTACTATAGTCTAATCCCTAGGGTACCCTTATCTAAGGTTCTTCTTTAAAGGTAATACGCCTTACTATCTTAGCGTTATCTTAGAGGATCTTTCTTTTAATATAAGCCGGGTTAAATAAGTTAAGCCTAGTAAGCCTATTTATAATTCCTATTTAGTTTTAAGTAGTCTCCTAGATTTCCCGCTACTTTTATACCTTATAGGTAGTATAAAAGAAATAGTTATTAGTTTTATAAAGGTATTATAGGCGGTCTTTAATATACTTATACAGGTAATCCGGGTCTTTTTTAAATACTATAGTAGAGTCTTTAGGATAATATTTAAAAAGCCGTTAATATATAAGGTTTAATTTAGTATAAGCTTATTATATAGGGTATACTTCTTATTAGGGAAAAAAGTTAGTAAAGAGTTTACTATAGTTATAAAATATATAATTATTATAGATATAGCTTATCTAGCTAATCTTAAAGTAATTATTATAGAGTAGGTTAAAAAGGAGGTTATCTCCTATTATAGGCTTCCTTTGCTATAAGAGATAGGGTTCCTTTTTAGCGTCTTCTATAGGTAACCTAGGTAGCTAAACTTCCTAGTCGGGGATAGCCTAGTATTATTCTCTTATTCTCTTAGTTAGTATTAGGTCTTCTCCGTTATATTACGCGCTTATAGACTTATTCTAGTTAATGATATTATTATTAAGAGTCTTAGTGCCTTATAAGGATTTCTAGTTATAAGGTAACTCCTCCTTACTTTTTCCCTTCTTACTTTAATATAGGACTATAATTATCTTAATAGGGAGCTTTTCTTCTTTAGACTCCTTAGGATCTATTATAGTAACCGGCTTATATAGGTCCTCTTCCTATAAATCTATAATAGTATTATATAATATAATCTTCCGTAGTAATAGGGCTTTAGCCTATATTAGTGCCTTCTTAGGAAAGTATTATTTATACTACTCCTAAAGGCTTACTTTTTTAGCCTTTATATATTACTTAAGTTAGTTAAGTTCTTCTTATATAGTAGGGTCTCCTTATACGATATATTTATTATAATATAATTTAAATCGTATAAGGTTATTAATCTCCTAGGAAATATATATAATATAGCTATATTTAGGGTTAAACCTTTAGATAAACTTATATATAAGTTAGGTAATAGTAGGGACTAGTTCTTCCTTTAGTACCTTTTTAAGGACTATGAAGGTCTTAATAGCTTCCTTAGTAAGGATATTACTTTATTTAGTATATTAGAGTTATTTAGGTTAGTGGTAGTCCCTAGCTATATATCCTTTTTTCTAGTAGTTATAGTATTTAATATCCTTAAGATCTTTCTTTCTCTAAAGGGCGTTAAGTTCTATAGGTCCTAGAGCTTAAGTATTATTATATATAGATTACTAGAACTATTATCTATATAAGTATAGTTAATAAATATATTTAGTATTAGCTTAAGGGTAAGTATTATAGTTTACCTAGTTTAGGCGACTCCCCTTCTTAGATTATTATTTATACTATTAATTATCGATTTTAATAGTAAGGGCGATATAGTCTATAAGTTTATTAGGGCGGTCTTCCCTAATAAGATTATCTTGGGCTTAACCTAGATAAGGGCGTTATCCTTAAGGTAGGCGGCGGCGTTAGCTATACGCTCTCCTTTATACTTAAACTGGTAGGCGTTTACCTTTTAGTATATATAGAGTTAGGTAAGGAAGGCCTAAAGGGTGCTAGGCTTCCTGGTATACGGCTAGGGAGGTAAGGCCCTAAGGCTGCTAGCACCTCCCTATAGCTATAGGATAATAGCCTTAAGCTAGTTATTCTCCAGCTTAAGGTTTTAGAGCATTAAGGCGATATCGTTAGCGCTATTACCGGCCTTAGTAACTAAATAGGGTGCTATACTATTATTAGTACTATTTATAGGGGGTACTTACTAAATAGGAGTAATTAAAGTATTATAATCTATATACTCCTAGTAATAAAAGTATAAGTATTAAGGTAGGTTTATATTTATAAGGTAAGTATATAATACTAGTAGTACTTAGTTGCGATGGCTCCTTTATAGTTAAGTATTATAAGGGAGTAAGTCCCTCTTTAAGGTAGGTTATAATAAAGACTTAAGTTAATCGCTAAAGTGTCTAAGTATAGTCTATAGTCCCTAGGACGTCTATCCTAATATACCTATCCCCTTTATCGTAGCTTACCCTCCTTAGTGATCTATTATAGAGCGTAGAGCGTCGTAATCTATAAGCCACTTGGCTTATGGCTTACCGTAAGCTAAGCTCCATCCCTGGTCATATGACTAATCACGTGACCCTAGCTGCCTTATTAAGCCTGTGCCTGTTATGTGCTAACGGGGAGCCTGATCCTGCTGGTCCCTATAGTTCTGGGCGTTATAGGGATAAAGCTATAAAGTATTAGTAAGGACCTAGGGATAAAAGGGAAACCTTAGTAATACCCTATAATTAAAATATACCTAGGAGGTATAAACGATATAATAAAAACTAGACGGAAGGGTTAGCTTTAACGCTATAAAGATATAATAAGAGATAAGAGAATATATAAATAAAATATACTTAGGAGGTATTAATAATAATAATAAAGCTAAGACCTAAAGTTAATAATAAACTTATAGTATATTATAAAAAGGGTAAATTTAATATACTAAATAAGGGTTATATTACTAAAAGAAAGGAAAAAGAGATATTAAGGCTTACTCTTAGAGATCTTAGCTATAGGTATTAAGCGCCTTACTAGCCTCGCGAGGCTATTATAAAATTCCTAGGTATTAAATAGATCCTTAGCTCCTAATTAGCTATAAGGGCGTAATAATAGGTAAGCGCCTAATTAACCTATAATTAATAGGTAGGGCCCCTATTATTTAGGACCTTATAATAGGATCTTAAGGTGTAACTTTAGGATAGCCGCCTTTATAACGGCTTTACTATAAGGAGCCCCAGAGGAGGGGTGTATATTATAGGCTAGGCCTATAAGAGGCGCCGGGCTAGTTAGGCCCGGCGCTATCTAAGCCTATGTGACTCTACGCTAGGTCTTCTAAGTAAGACCCCTGCGAGGGAGTTAAGTTTTCGCTTTTTTTCTCCCTATTAAAGATAGATAATTTTATAGCCTCCTTTTTGGTTTATCATCTAGACCAGCCGTTAACACCTTATATCTATAGCTCTTAGGAGCTCTAGTGGAGCCCTAGCTAAGTTATCGGCGAGGGCTTACCGATAGGTCTAGACCTACTTAGGAAGGGGTTTAGTTAGGGATAAGGGAGTAAAGATTTTACTCTCTTCTACTTTTTATTAAAGATAAATAATTTTATAGCCTTCGTTTTAGTTTATTACTTAGAATAGTTATTAATATATCCTTTTTTTTTTTAGAGTTCTTAAATTATTTATACTTATAATATAAGTTAACTCTTAGACTATTAATCTTAAGACATTAGTAAATTTTCTTTATAACTAACCTCTACGGTGTTATTTAAAGGATAGAATGCTGGGTTTAATTTAGTGTAGATGTGGGGTTTTACGACTTTCCGAGGCACCTAGGGAGCTGGGTATGTGGGGCACACCACCTGACTAGTCGAAGTGACTCTGGCCCAGGGTATGACTCCTCCACTGTCTTGAACCTGCCCGGTCTCCGATGATCGGCAACCCACATAATAATTGCCAACGCCCTCATCGTCCCTTTTCTTGTCACGCACCTTTTCAACAAACCCACTACATGACAGCTTCCAAACGACTCAGAGGCCAGGCAAACTCGCGAAAGCCTTACTCTGGCGCCCGATCTCCGCAATGAGCGACCTCAATGGCACGAACCCGACTCGGATCACCATCCTGGGTTCAGACAACATCGTCGTGGACCACGGGATTTGGCTGAACTGGGTGACTCATGACCTCCTTGACAACATCAAGTCCTCGACATACATTCTGGTGACCGATACCAACCTCCACGGAAAATACGTCCCGCCCTTCCAGGATGTCTTCCATGCAGCCGCCAGTGCTACCGCCGAGAAGCCCCGACTTTTGAACCTCGCCATTCCTCCAGGAGAAGTATCCAAGTCTCGACAGACCAAAGCACACATCGAGGATTGGATGCTCTCTCAACAATGCACACGAGACACGGTCATCATCGCCCTTGGAGGAGGCGTGATTGGAGACATGCTAGGCTACGTGGCAGCGACGTTCATGAGAGGCATTCGCTTCGTCCAAGTGCCAACAACGCTTCTGGCCATGGTTGACTCATCAATCGGCGGCAAAACGGCCATAGACACGCCTATGGGCAAGAATCTTGTTGGCGCATTCTGGCAACCAGAGCGTGTATACATCGACCTGGATTTTCTGGAGACCCTCCCGACCAGAGAATTCATCAACGGCATGGCGGAGGTGGTAAAGACGGCAGCTATCTGGGACGAAACCGAATTCACCGCTCTCGAAGCCAACGCAAGCGCGATTCTTTCCGCCATCAAAGCGCCATTGGGAAAGGGCAAACGACTTGCTCCGATCCGGGACGTTCTCAAAAGAATTGTTCTGGGCTCGGCTCGAGTCAAGGCCCATGTCGTTTCCAGCGACGAAAAGGAAGGAGGTCTGCGTAATCTGCTCAACTTTGGCCACTCCATCGGTCACGCCATTGAGGCCATTCTGACGCCACAAATGTTACACGGCGAGGCTGTTGCCATTGGCATGGTCAAGGAAGCAGAACTTGCTCGATATCTCGGCGTGCTCCGCCCAGGCGCCGTTGCTCGCCTGGTCAAATGCATCTCCAGCTACGGACTTCCCACGACTCTGCACGATAAGCGCGTGGTAAAGATGACGGCCGGAAAGAAGTGTCCCGTCGACGTCTTGCTGCGCAAGATGGCAGTGGACAAGAAGAATGACGGCAAGAAGAAGAAGATCGTGCTCTTGTCTGCCATCGGCAAGACTTACGAACCGAAGGCCAGTGTTGTCGAGGACAGCGCCATCAGGCTGGTGTTATCCTCATCTGCTCGAGTTTCCCCAGGTGTCCCTGCCTCGCTGGCCACCACAGTTACTCCGCCCGGTTCTAAAAGCATCTCCAACCGTGCCCTGGTCCTTGCGGCTCTTGGTCAAGGGTCTTGCCGAATCAAGAACCTCCTTCACTCCGACGACGTCGAGTTCATGCTCTCCGCGATTTCCAAACTGGGAGGGGCAACCTATGCATGGGAAGATGCTGGAGAGGTGCTCGTGGTCGAGGGCAAGGGCGGCAAGCTCAGCGCCTACGAGGACGATCTTTACCTCGGCAACGCGGGAACGGCGTCTCGTTTCCTCACGACGGTTGTCGCCCTCTGCTCGCCATCGCATGTTTCCTCGACCGTTTTGACAGGAAATGCCCGAATGCAGGTCCGGCCAATTGGGCCACTTGTGGATGCCCTGAGAGCTAATGGCGTCAAGATTGAGTATCTAGGCTCGAACAAGAGTCTCCCCGTCCGTGTGGACGCCGCTGGCGGTTTTGCTGGCGGTGTGATTGAGCTTGCTGCCACTGTCTCATCGCAATACGTATCTTCCATCCTCATGGCTGCTCCCTATGCCAAGCAACCCGTCATTCTGAAACTGGTTGGCGGCAAACCGATCTCGCAACCTTACATCGATATGACGGTGGCGATGATGCGGTCCTTTGGCGTTCATGTCCAGAAGTCACAGGATGAGCCAAACACGTACCACATTCCCCAGGGAAGATACCAGAATCCGCCCGAGTATACCATCGAGAGCGACGCGAGTTCCGCCACTTATCCCCTTGCCATCGCTGCTATCACCGGCACAGAATGTACCGTTCCCAATATTGGCTCGGCTTCCCTACAGGGCGACGCCCGATTTGCCATCGACGTCCTGCGGCCCATGGGTTGTGTCGTCGAGCAATCGGAGACTTCCACGACAGTTCGCGGACCGCCCCCGGGAAGCCTGAAGGGGATAGATCATGTTGACATGGAGCCCATGACAGACGCTTTTCTCACGGCAAGCGTGCTCGCCGCTGTTGCATCAGGCACGACCAAGATCAGTGGAATCGCAAACCAGCGTGTTAAGGAGTGCAATCGCATCGCGGCCATGAGAGAGCAGCTCTCCAAATTCGGCGTTGTCACCGACGAATTTGACGACGGCATCATCGTCACGGGCCGTGCGCCGGAGACCTTGAAGCAGCCCTCCGACGGGGTATTCTGTTACGACGACCACCGAGTCGCAATGAGCTTCAGTGTCCTATCTGCGATCTCCCCAAGGCCCGTAACCATCTTGGAGCGAGAATGCACGGCAAAGACGTGGCCGGGGTGGTGGGACACGTTATCTCAGTCCTTCCAGGTCCAGCTTGATGGCGACGACAAGCATCCCGCCGCCGAGAACACAAAGGATACACTGAGCCCAGCGGACAAGTCTGTCTTTATCGTTGGCATGCGTGGAGCGGGAAAAACAACTGCGGGCAGGTGGCTCGGCAAGCTCGGTCAACGCAAGTTCATCGACTTGGACGAAGAGCTCGAGCGCAGGGCTGGCATGACGATTCCGGAGATGATTCATGGCGCCAAAGGCTGGGAAGGCTTCCGGCAGGATGAGGTAGCCCTACTCCACGATGTCATGGAGAAGTTCCAGACAGGGTATGTGTTCTCCTGTGGTGGCGGAATTGTCGAGTCACCAAAAGCTTTCGAGCTCCTCAAGGCTTACCGCGCCAATGGCGGCTGTGTCCTTCTCGTCCATCGGAACACCAAGCAGGTGGTCGAATACCTGCTTCGAGATAAGACTCGGCCTGCATACCGCGAAGACATCGAAGATGTCTACCTCCGCCGAAAGCCTCTTTACGAAGAATGCAGCAACTTCCGATACTTCAGCCCCCACGCCGCAGCTACTTTCCAGACGCAGAGTCCTCCCCCCGACTTTGAATGCTTCGTCGATGTCGTCTGTGGCAACAACTCGAGGGTTGCCCGAACCCTGTCAAAGGAGACGAGTTTCTTCGTGTCCCTGACGGTGCCCAGCCTCGATGCATTCATGGACGTGATTCCCCAGACCATCGTCGGCTCGGATGCGGTGGAGCTACGAATCGACCTGCTGGCGGATCACTCTCCCGAGTCCGTTTCTCTTCAGATCTCGCAACTCAGATCGGTCGCGCAATTGCCCATTATCTTCACTATCCGGACTGAGTCTCAGGGCGGTCGTTTTCCCGACTCCGCCTATGATCAGGCGCTGGCCCTGTATAAGATGGCTTTATACATGGGCGTCGAGTTTATCGATCTGGAAATGACTTGGCCCGAGGACATTCTCCAGACAGTGACCGAGAGCAAGGGCCGGTCACGCATCATCGCATCTCATCATGATCCGCGATCCGAGCTCTCTTGGAAGAACGGATCTTGGATCCCTTTCTACAACAAGGCATTGCAATGGGGCGACGTAATCAAGCTTGTGGGCTTCGCCCGTTCCATGGACGACAATTATGACCTCGCAAGGTTCAAGAGCGAGATGCTGGCCTCCCATTCCACGCCGATGATCACTCTCAACATGGGGCCCCTCGGCAAGCTGAGTCGTGTCTTGAATGGCTTCCTAACGCCAGTCTCCCACCCCTCTCTCCCTTTCCAAGCGGCGCCCGGTCAGCTGTCTGCCGCCGAGATTCGAAGGGCCCTCACTCTGCTTGGGGGAATCGAGTCGCGCGACTTCTACTTGTTTGGCAAGCCGATTGCCAAGTCGAGGTCCCCAGCCTTACACAACACACTTTTCCAGCTGACAGGGCTACCCCATCGGTATTCTTTACACGAGACAGATGACGCGCAGACCATAGAAGAAGTTATTCGACGCCCGAACTTCGGAGGAGCGTCCGTAACCATCCCCCTCAAGCTGGACGTTCTTCCACTCCTCGACGAAGTTTCTGAATCTGCAAGAGTCATTGGTGCCGTGAACACCATCATCACCAAGGACAGAGCCGAGCAGGGTCGACAGTGTCTGCTGGGCGACAACACCGACTGGCAAGGGATGGTTCACTGCTTGAAGTCGGCTGGTTCATCCGGCCGGTCGTCCAGCGATGACGCTCCAACTTCTGCCATGGTCATCGGCTCGGGCGGGACTACAAGGGCAGCAATCTTCGCCCTCAGGGCCCTTGGCTTCTCGCCGATTTACATACTTGCCCGCAATGCTCAGGGTGTGGACGGCATCAAGTCATCTTTCCCGGCAGACTACAACATCCAGGCCGTTGATCAATCCGGTGTATCCAGGTCCGACTTCATCGCTCCCACGGTCATGATCAGTACGATCCCCGCCGATAAGCCCATTGATGCATCGCTGCAATCCCCCCTGTGCATGGCTTTGCGGAGCCAGCCCAAGACCGACGAAGCCGAGCCTCGTATTCTGCTCGAGATGGCATATCAGCCTCGCCACACGGCGGTAATGAAACTGGCCGAAGATGCCAGGTGGACGACGATCCCGGGTGCCGAGGTTCTTGCTGCCCAAGGATGGTACCAGGTAGGTTTCGACCAAGTGTCTTGATCGCACTGCGAATGACTGACTCAACCCGTGTAGTTCCAACTGTGGACAGGCATCACCCCGCTATTCCAAGACGCCCGTGCAGCAGTCAATGGTGAGAATGTACCAACCGTCTAGGAGAGCTGCAATGAGTTCACGTTTCGAACCCAACAAGCAATCTGAATTGAAGCATGTTCTCGTCAGTCTTGACGATGCTTGACATCACAAGAAATATCAGGCCAAACGGGTCGGCGACGTGACTACGAGGGTTTTGGGGAATCATTGGAGGATATTTTCTTGTCATCAAATTACATTACCGCTTTCGTAACCGCTATAAAGATGTGTCCTCAAGTTCTATATGCGCCATTTCGTGCACCTCGTTCCGTTCGTTACCCTGTTCGAAATCCATGCCATATACCACGGAGCCGTGCCCGCCGCAGAGATGCAACCTTTTCCGTCCTTTTCTCTAACCGGGGTGCCGTAGTAGTACAGAATATCATGGAGGCGCTGTCCCAACCCGAAGATCCTTGCCGCAATAATCAAGCATCCGCCAGCGGATGCGAGACTTGAAAATAATGACGTGATAATGTACATGCCGGACTGTGGGTTGCAGGGTGAGCAACTGTCGCAGACCTGACGTCGATGAACCGTCCGAAAATGAATGCATTCGGGTGAATCCCAACGATTGTCCAACGCTGGGCGTGCCGATCAATGATGTTGTCAGCCACACCATGACGACCCGATGCGGCTGTGACGCCGCGAAGAGGAGGTCGGGGTTGTTGGTGTGATGGAAAACTGGGGATCATATCCCACCTCAAGCCCCGAGCAGAGCTTTCTGTCTCCCCGCAGTGGTGGTGCTTGACAAGCCACCCGAGGCGAGGGGTGATGTTTGGCCCAGTTGATGACAACGGGTCAAGGATCCCCGCAGTAGTGCCCTGCTAGGCAAAAGCACCGAATCGCCAACGTCAGAGGCAGGACCCACACCGATGCAGGGCTCGAACTCAATGTGACCCCATGACGTAAAAGTGGGTTGGAGGGATCTTCAGGGTCTTCCGATGATGTCAGTCGACCGATGTCGAGTGCTCTGACTGGCCATATGCCAGGACCCTGAATTCTTCCACATCCCACCTCAATCCTGGCGATTCGAAGGGGCAGACTAGGATTGAGAGATCGTCGGCTGCTGGCAACCAAGGAAATGCTCGTATTCAGCCCCATCGTGTCATGATTGACAGGAAATAAGCGTCTGGAGCAACTAGTTGTTCCCACCGCGTCTTCGATACTTGCCAGGAAACTCGACGTCGGGATGGCACACACGGTAGTGCCTGGTGAGCGCGTCGGCACGACTGAACGTCTTCTCCTCGGTACAAAGATTGCATCGCACCTTTTGCTTGCGCGCATTGTGGATGGTATCTTCGTGTCTTGTCAAGTCGTACGGTCTCGAGAAGATGGTGTTGCAGGGCTTGCCAGTGCTGGGATTAATACGGTCGCATCGATGGGGGCCTGCCTGGCTGTTCAAGAGTGTGCTGGCAGTGGGGCTGACCACATCAGGGCGCCGGGGTCCAATGGCTCCCAGACCCTGCGGTTGTCGATGGCCTTCCCTCTTGTGCTTCTGAAGAAGTGCTGGCGTTTCGAACCGGAGCGTGCAACCATGGTATGTGCAGGTGTAGGTACCAACATCCGCGGCAGCTCCGCTGGGCTTGGCCATGTTGACAGGGGTGTTGGATGAACTCGCTGTGCTCGAGTCTGCTGGGCTCAGGTGGGGTGGCGACTGCTGGTGATGATGGTGGGAGTGGGCGATAAACGGGTATTGCTGGGGGATCTGGACCGCCGGCAACTGCTGGGGATTCATGAATGGAAAACCGCCAGGTTGCTGCACCGGCTGCGAATGTTGTCGCTGGAAGAGTCCAAGCTGATCGTGCGGATTGGGCATTTTGGATACCTGCCCAGAGCTGTACTCGGACGTCGTTTCCTGCGACGCAAACAGCGACGGGAAAGTCGAGTCTGCCTCTGTGCCATGGAATTCGAGCATAGCATCCTTCGGCGAGATTGTCTTTGGTGTCTCGGGCTCAGCCTTGGACACCATCTGCTGCCTCATCATCTGCACGTCCTGCTCGGCTTTCTCCTTCTCCCTGATTTGGTGTGCCGAGTTGAACCGCAAAGTGGAACCCGCAAAGGCACCACCAAAGTCGTGATTCATCGGGGCGTGTGGCGATCCATGGCGGAACGGAGACCGATCTCTCGACACACTGGAGGATGGCGACTGGCTTGCACTGAGGTGCTGGCTGTTTGCGGCGTTGAGCCTCTGGGCGAAGAGATCGTTGTTCGGGGACATGGCCATATGCTGTGATTGAGACGGCGGGGCCGACGTGATCGTGAAGCTGGGATTGTAGAGCTCGTCGCTATAGATATCCGTCATAGTACGGTCCAGCTTGGGGGGTTCTGTGAATGCTACATCATCAGGCAGCCGTAAGTTGTGCTGTCCAGACATGTCCCAAACTGCATGTGACTTACTCGTCTTTGTAATGCGCCTCTTGTCGTCCTCGCCAGGCTCGCCAAGTGATGGCGTGGCAGGTGAGTCACCGCCGACCGTCGAGCTCGCCACCGAAGCTGGGTGTGACCTGTTGTGGTTCCCAAAGTCCGGTGCGGGGAGAAGGCCTAATTTTTCTGTCCTTGGCCGTTGCTGAAGGGAAATGGTTGATGGGTAGCCCATCTCGGGTTGCTCGATGCTGGGCATATAGCCAGAGTACATGTTGCCGTGGCCCCCCATGACCTTGGTCAGTTGGTAGTAAGAATTTGTGCCGTCGTGAGCTTGCATGTCGGCGAAGCCATCGCTGGCTGGGTCCGAGACGGCGATATGAGGGTTGGAGGTGCTGTGGTTGAACGGGGACGCCGGGCCAGCCGAGCCCAGGGAAGAAAGGGACGACTCGCGCTGATGTGGCATGCGGTTGAAGGTCTTGGTCGTGAAGTGGGACGCCAAAGCCCAGGGTTCGGAAGGCATCAGATCAGGTAGCTGGTAGTCGTCGCCGGCAGACGATGCAGCAGTAGACAGGGACGAAGACCTCTGGTGGTCGTCGTGCTGCTCTCGTCGAGGGACAGCAAGGGTCGCGGGTTGTTGCTGTTGCTGTTGCTGCGCAAAGGCGTACAACGCTCGAGTCAAGTCGGGAGAGGTCGTCGAGAAGTTGGCGAAGGATGGGTCGGCAACAGCAAAGGGATCTGAGGCAGAGTCGAAGTCGAGGGTCTGAGGGTAACGGGGATGCTGGGCCTGGTATTGGGCTTGAGATTGATAGTTGATTGTGGTCGGGCTGGTTAACAGCATATTGTGATGTTGGATGTGGTGGGGTGTTTTTGGTAATATGAAAAGTAGGAGGGTGGCGAGATTGGACGGGGAGGCAAAGACTTATATGGATTTGACAAGAGTGTCGGGTCAGGTACCTGCCCGAGACGGGCTATCGCCGGGGCAGGTACCGACCATGCCGACTTACGTAGGATGCAGTCATCAACAGAGTGAGTGTCGATGGAAACCCACGGAGGCACCGTGTTCAGGGTCCGGATCAAAGTGGGTCGATGGGGGTGGTGTGGTGTGTAATGGCTGTGGGCCATGCTTGGCGGGCAGCCCAGGCGAAGATCCTTTCGGGGTTCTTGGGCGCATCGGCTAACGCCAACGGGTGCCGGGGGTTCCCCGAACTGAACCCTCCTCCACCATCTCGATCCTAGTGCGACTTCCGGGTTGGGTGTCGCCCATCGAGGATGAAGGTACCGTCACTTTCCAAGAATAATGCAGCGCCGCAGGCCACTGCGATACTTAGGCCACTTTTCTTCTTGGGATCTTGGCTCCGAATGCCCTGTTCAGTGTTCCTCTTGCTTGACCCCTGTTTGCCTGAAAGCCGGGCAGTGAAGCGAGGGTCACTTCCCTTCCCAGGTCCCTGTCACGCGTTGCATCGCAAGATTGTTGGGCATCGCTCTCCGGTCGACTCGGCGAGGACACGATCACGAGATCCGTGCTCTAAGCCTCCTCGCCTCGCATCCAGGCCAGCAACCCATGAACGCTTGCCGAGGATGATGCCAAACCCATGGACTGGCAGCCAGCCACTTCTCGAAGCACCCATCGGCATCTGAAGTCTCCGAATACGCACCGGCGTACGCACCACATGGAAATAGCACATATATCCGGTCTGAATGAGGCCGCCCGAGACAGCAATCAACGAGGTACTTGACGGACATACTGGAGATCAGAGACCACGAGACTTGGGACGCTGGTACTGCACTCTAGAAAGTTCTCTTGGCGCCCATGACGTTCAAATGCCTGACTGACAGCTGACTGACCTGGAACGAAATGGAGAGGGATCGCAAAATGACGTCGATATGTCTCGACATGACCCACCCCCGGCTTTCGCATTGGCTCGGTTTAATGTCGATGTGGTCAGATGACCAATCACAAGGCCGGTGATAAAGTCCGAGCCTGGTCCGTGCAGAGGCCACTGAACCCCTTCACCGCGCGCTGCCCTGGCCATGCGAATCTGCGCGAATGGCCGGGCATCGTACTGGGCAAGTCGAGCGCGAAGCTCCGAAGTCCGGTGAAAATTTCGACCCTCTCTGCAGCCACAACACGGCCACCCAATGAAGGACACCACAACAAAGCACCGCCTCATATCCTTCTGCTAGTGGCTTCCATGCAAGGCACTGCTGGTGCATTTTTCAGCAGCGCCGGGATTTCGGGTCACTCAGGCGGTCGTCGACGCCGAAGAGCTAAACTTCGAAACTTCGAAATGCAGGTACTACATATCACCTGCGACCCATTCCCGTGTGACGGCCCCGGCCGGTAGGGGTTCGGTCAACAATCTTCGCCGATGGAACAGCCATCCCCAGACCCAACAATACCTAATTATCTACTATTGTACTAACACCGGCCCGGAACACAGTGACAAATGAGTCACGCGACCCATGGTCAGATGATCACCCGTCGCAGGCCTCACTCAAGCCTGCCATCGATGGTGCCTGTGTCCACGTAATATCAGTCAGGTTCTGCGATGAGAGACCCCCGTCGTGGCTCTTGTTCTGGCCCCTGAGGTTGACTGTGACTGTGCTGGCCGGGCCTCGCAGGCAACGACGGCTAAGTACGGAGCTGCAAGATCTGGCATGGGTTCCCCCGGCAGCTGACAATTCGCACTCGTCAGCCTGGATTTGTCCATGTTGCTCGCATGGGAAAAGGAACAGACAGCGCTGGCGCTGTCGCGGCTGAAAGGGCGCGGGCTAGTCTCGACCGCCTGGGTTGTGGAACATGGGCGAGTCTAGAAGCACGAAATCCGTCTTGGACGTCGGCCCTGCACGCACCTTCTGGCAAACAACATCGTCGATGCCATGCAGCACCAGCATGCATGGCTGTACCTACATAGCCATGGTCATTTTCCTGTCGGCCTCCTCGGGTCGCCGTCGGGGCGTTTCTGCTCAGGCAGCGAGGGGCCCGCGCGTCCCTGTGGACAGTGTGTTGTCCCGGCGGAAGGTTGATGCTCGCATTCGCAACATTTTCGACTGACATGGGGAAAATACCTGCCTGCATCGGTCTCGCGTTCTCGCGGGTCCGACCTCGTGGCAGCCACATCACTCGGTGGCTGAGCCGTTTGCACCCAAAGTCAGATCCCGAGGCTTCTTTTTTGGTCCGCAGGCCAGTGTCTTTCACATCCACCTCGGCTGGCCCGGTCCCACTTCCCCGAGTTCTCCCAGCCCTCATCTGCAGCAACAGGGCTGCAAGGGCGGGCCATTCGGCGCCCCCGATCGGCTGGGTCCGTGTCTACCCGCCCCGACTTCTTCCCGCCAGCTCGCCCTTTTTTTTTTTTTTTTTTTTTTTCCGTYTATTGGGGTCTGGTGGTAGGATCCGTTTATTGCTGGGGCTATTGCAACCGTTGGCCTTTGTATTGGTTCAGTGCGCTAAACCATCGAGGCTGGTTGTCGTTGGGCTTGCAGTTGACTTCGTCGCCGGTTGGGAGTCTGACTTGTTGTATTGACTCTGGCCGCTGAGCTGCAGGTAATTCCAGGCGGCCCGTAATCTCTCGGGGAAGGATCGGCGTTAGGAAATCGACCTCGTCGACAGCTCGGAAGTTTCGCCAGTCAGTGACCCAAGTCGGTGAATGCAATAAATAGCAACCACTGCGCAGGCACCTGGCATGCCCTCCCCCGCAAGTGATGGCCAGTGGTATTGTGGGTGGCCGGGGGCATGAGCAACCAATTTTTACCTGGTGCAGATGAGAGGGGATCTGTCTGCAACGGCTTTCCCCGCTGTTCTTGCCAGTGATGAACGACGATAATAGGTTTCAACCTCGAAGCTAGGTTCTAGGACCCCGTGTTGCTGCGAGCTGTCTCCTCGTTCGACGGTCGTGACGTCGTGATGGCCTTGCGCAGTCCCAGTATCAACCCTGTGTCCTTCAGTTTGACTTTGGTAGAGGCATATGAGAAACGGGGTGGCATCTATTGGTAGTTCTCGGGCGAGTACTACTATTGCCGCTGCCAGCGGCAACGGCGACGCAGGACGGCGGCGTGGGACGCCGAGTGTGCTGCGCAATGTGAGGGCATTTGTAGCTGGGCGAGTTTGTGTGTTGTGCAGAAGGGTGCGCCGGATGCTGAGGGGGTCAGTTGTCCATGTATACTGGGACTAGGAGTTGTTGCGAAGACCATTGCGGCTTGATCTCTATCTACTTCCTCGCCCTCCTGGTAGATGCGAGTCCCGAGGACCATGTCGGGTTTGCCCCAGGTACTCAAGTACACAATGGGAGATACGCCCAGTTTACTGTGTATTAGGGCTCTTGATAGCTGGAGTGTCCTCTCTACGCGGGTGCTACACTTCTCCCGTGCGCTCTGATCTGGTCCCGGCCGTACCCATATTGGTTGTGTTGTCGGGCAGCAGTATGACCCCCCCTCGCGAGAAATTACCTCCTGCTGTAAGCTTATTATCAGAAGTCGAGGATGTTGCATTCCTGCTCTGCCTCGGCAATATCTTTCCATCGACCGTCTGGCGTTTGTTCGCTCTCAACCCGGTGCAGTCCATACAGCAGGCCCAGGCAGAGCCATCGCGTGAGTCACTCCACCGGCAGCTAGAGGATAGTGGACAATCTCGCATGTCCTCGATGTTCGCTTATTGATATGAGAGGGGGGACATGTGATGAATGGTAATGCCCTTTGACGGGGAGTAGACCGCAGAGCAGGGCGGTGGCACATGAAATTGAAGTTGAAACATATACGGTCGACATCAATAAATACGCCCGAGGTAGACGACCCAAGGCACGATCATGATGGTAACACCACGGTGTTATTTGGACCAGATTATTGAACATCTTGTCATTATTCCCACTTTGGATACACGCAGAAGTCCAGTCTGCCACCCGCTTCACTGCCCTGTACTCAAGCGTCACGGGAAACTGAGAGAACAGAACAACGCCAAAGACGTACTCCGGGCGGGTTAAGTAGCACGTGGTAGCTACTCAAGGACGAGAACACAACCCAGGCAACAATGCAAACCAGGGAACGGTTGTGCTGCGTGGGCGGTGGCAAGCCCGCGCGTCACTTCGAGGAACCCGCATCTATAGCCTCCGGGCGAGAGAATACATGGACACGAGGACAGACAGCAGGAGGAAAAACACGTGTGACGTCACTCGATCGTGTCCGGGGGAAGGTATCATGAAAATCCGTCCAGAAAGTCACAAGGAGGCCACTCAAATCACAACAGGACAAACGCTATGTCCGCACTGGAGTGGAGGAGAAGCCCCAGATGACCAAACTGCCTGGCATGATGCTGCAGCAACTTCGGAAACGGGCACATTGAGGACATCACCGCTCATCGGACGGGTACTAGACAGCGATTTCAAGGAATTTACACTGACGGACGTCCCATAGATTTCACGGGACACGCAACACATCACCATACCCGAACTCAAAAGAATCGAATGGTCCGCTACTCAATCGGCCCTTGTTGCATCTTCGGTCACCACAAGATCGGACATCCAAGACGCAGACGATATGGCGCATATCCATACGTCGCGGGACCTGCGCAGACATCACGTGCGCAGTAATTATCAAGGTGCCAACAGGTGTCATGGTGAGGCTGGAGGACAGAGCCACACGGGGCACCGCCAGCATGAATGGCGACCTGGAGCGAGCACAGACTCGAGCAGTGACCAAGTCACACCCAAAACAGTCACAGGGAGGGGAGAGAACCGAGAAACTCTTGTGCAGAATCGTGTGCCTGGGCGAGGGATGTATTAAACCTCGAGCCAAATCCATGTAAACCCATTCCCTTATGGTACAGTAGAACACCCAAAAACCAGCCGGACCCATAGTCATTCATGTCACAAGAACACCACTCCCAGGGGGCCCTGTTCGAAGCCACCCATGTCGCGTCGTGTGACGCGTGCCCTGACCAAAACGCGTCATGAGGCCAAAAACATTTCGTGAAAACATGCCAACCGCGTGCGGAGAACGCTTAACCACCGAAACCGTAGAGGGTGCGGCCCTGGCGCTTCAGGGCGTAGACGACATCCAGAGAGGTGACGGTCTTGCGCTTGGCGTGCTCAGTGTAGGTGACGGCGTCACGGATGACACCCTCAAGGAAGGACTTCAGGACACCACGGGTCTCCTCGTAGATCACTATGGCAGGTGGTCAGTGACGGCGAGATGGTCTGGAGAAGGGGAGGACATACTGGCAGAGATACGCTTGACACCACCACGACGAGCGAGACGACGGATAGCGGGCTTGGTGATGCCCTGAATGTTGTCACGGAGAATCTTGCGATGGCGCTTGGCACCGCCCTTGCCGAGGCCCTTTCCGCCCTTTCCGCGTCCAGTCATGTTGATTGAGTTGTGTGAAGAGATAGAAGTGTGGGAGAACTTGGTATGAGGCTCAACACGAGGTCGAGATGTGTCGTCAAGAGTGGGGGGTTGGCTTGAAGATGCGTTGGTTGGATGGATGGAGAAGTGCAGGACGCGGCGGACAGCGGGGGAGACATTTATATCGGAGGGGGTAGGGCGCGTCCATGAAACGGGATCAGCCCGCTCTCGAAAATAGGAAAATGGGGGACAGCGACGCGGTGCATAAAAAGGTACGTACCTTTCCAAATCGGGTGCACCGTGCTGAAATCAAAACACCAGCAAGCGGGGCCACCAAGGGCGATTTTTCATTGGTCGAATTATCGCGACAGCCTTCCCCTTCAGCTGGAGCCGTCCTCTCTCTCAGGTAAGTACTTACTTCCGGTTGTTAAGAAGTGTTTCCGCCGAAGAATCGGCAGGCCTGGCACCATGAGAAGGTTACGAGGCAATAGGAAATAACGGGACATACCGTGGAAGATCCGGCTCGAGGCGCAGACCAACCTAACCACCCGCTCCTAACTCTGGTTTGGCCGTGATGCACTGGACTCCTTGAACAATGCCCCGCACGTTGGGCCTGGCATCGTTGTAGCACCACTGAAGTATGCCCAGTCTTCCCGTACAAACTGTCTACATACGTCCCGGGGCCGACATCCCACGGCCAAACAGTCATCGCATAGGTCGAGCACATCACGCCCAAAATAACACCGGACAACAGCAACAACTCAGGACATGTATCTCTATCTAAATTCCTAGCCAAGATAACTCCGGGTCTTCCCACTACTCTGATACTTGCTTCCTTCCTGCCAACCTGCCTCAAGCCGGCAGTGTCACTCCAGTGTCTGGAGAATTCAACGCGATCAGTTCATAGGCACCCGCCCACCACTCTACTGCCGTCGGTGGGGCATTGTGGCAGGGGTGGACAGATTAAAAGCAACCAATCAAAAATCGGCCCCTTGCAAGACGTCAACAAAAGCCCACCAAAAGGCACCCTTTTTCTTTTACCAGCGTGCCTGCAAAAACGGGATTTCTGGAACGCACTGGCCACCCCACTTTGACGCGCCGGATCAGTACGCCCAAATCAGCCAAATCACTCGCGCCTGCCAGCGCCCACTTCTGCCTTATTTATTCCCCTCACCCACCACTCCTCCAACCAACTCTCTCTCCTCCATCATCATAACCCACCCAAGCCTCCACCACTCCATCCTCAACACCAACAATCCATCACTTTTCCATCACCAAACACTTTCCACACAAACCCACAACAGCACCAGCAATGGCTCGTACCAAGCAGAGTGAGTTTCTCCATCGTTGCATCACACCTTCACTTCAGGTTTTGCTGACACCTTGTCTTCAGCCGCCCGCAAGTCCACTGGTGGCAAGGCCCCCCGCAAGCAGCTTGCCTCCAAGGCTGCTCGCAAGTCCGCCCCCTCCACCGGCGGTGTCAAGAAGCCTCACCGCTACAAGCCCGGTACCGTCGCTCTCCGTGAGATCCGTCGCTACCAGAAGTCCACCGAGCTTCTGATCCGCAAGCTCCCCTTCCAGCGTCTGGTGAGTCACTACATTCCGCATCGCGCGATCGCGTCACACCGCGTTCCTAACACGTCACTTCCAGGTTCGTGAGATCGCCCAGGACTTCAAGTCCGACCTCCGCTTCCAGTCCTCCGCCATCGGCGCCCTCCAGGAGTCCGTCGAGTCCTACCTCGTCTCCCTCTTCGAGGACACCAACCTGTGTGCCATTCACGCCAAGCGTGTTACCATCCAGTCCAAGGACATCCAGCTTGCCCGCCGCCTTCGCGGTGAGCGCAACTAAGCGTCTGCTCTTGGTCTTTCTCTCAGTTAGGGTGGTTCATGACTCGTTCGGGAATGCTTGACGAAGGGACCGTCACAGGGTTAGGGGATTCAGGCGTTATCAAATGAGTGCTTTTTTCACGCGTTAGGGCTGTACATTACAGATTAGGCAGCAAAGGCAAGCTGCCGCATGGGAATGCCAACTTCATGATATAATATCCTGTCTGCCTCCACTGTGACATGCCCACTCCGGCGACGCGCCGCCTGGCGCGACCTGCAAACAAGAATGCCGCCGCCTTGGCCTGGCCATTGTGGCCAACACAGCTGGAGCGGCCCCTCACAGTGATGCGCCGCAGAGCGCGTTCCTAGAGTGTCGACATCTCTGCAGCCTGGAGGTACTCGAATGATGACACAGTCAACCTCGCGTTTGCCTTAGGCTCCCAGAGGTAGTCCCGCCGAGGATAAAGGAACACCACATGATTGTCTACCTAGTCACCAGGACACGCGGCAGATTTGGTTCTGTAGGAGAGCACAACCAAGCGCGCCGGACCTCAGTCACTTACAGCAACAATTAACAAGACATCACGACATTCTGCGACGTTTGGCGTCGAGCCCGATGCGTAGAAGCGCATCTCGAGCAACTGTCTGGGACAGGTGTGAGCGGGAAAGAGGCTGGCGTCGGCCAGGTGGCATTCAGAGTTTAGTATTATCTCGGTGTGCAGTGTGTAGCTCAAGCCGCCCCCAGGGCCTGGCGGATGATGGGCTGATCGAACGACAGTTAGAGTGTTATCAGTGCATGTTGTGGTACGTTTGATCGATTTCTTGCGGCGACTCTATCAGGCCTTCTGTAATTAATGTCTTGCCATCGTCGCAGACCATCTCAAACGGCCTTGGCCATCGTCCAAAAGTTCTCCATCTTGGATCTGGTCAGGGCGTCTTTCACCTCCGAGTCCGATTCGCAAACCTTGCTCCCCCACTTGCGGAAAGCTCTGGACTTCTCTTCACCCTCAAATACCAATTTGCATTCGTTGAGGGACATGTCCTTCAAGTTGCCCTGTTCATTCTCCGCCAAAAGCCAATCCCGCTCGACCTGGCTCTGGCCGCTTTTGTCTCGAGAGGGCGTGTTCTCTGTCCAGTCAATGCGGTTCAGCATGAGCTGCTTGTATTTGCGAATGCTGTGCTCGCCTCCTTCTGCGATGACAAGATTGAACTGAGGGTGCAGGATGCAGATGCCTGTGAGCGCGTGTTGCTCCGCATTCTTGCCGATTTTGAAGCGATGCTGGCCGTTGGCGAGGCTCCCAATCTTGAAAACAGCCACGTGTATGCCCTTTTCGGCGTCCTTCTGCTGATTCGCAGCCAGTTTCTCGTGTTTCTCTTCCTTGCTCAGCTTTCTATCCTCGTTCGTTTGGATGTGTCGATCTTGCCGCTCGGCAATCTGGCGGTTGACCATGGCCTCTACAGCAGTGGGGTCCTTCACGGCCGCTTCGGCGTAGACTCGCATCATATTGCTCTTCTTGACCTTCGGCGGAGGAGCTGGGACGAGACCGAGACGGATTTTTGCCTGCTGTTCCTTGAGCTCCGCCATGCGTCTCTGTCGTCGAAGCTTGGCCTGTTCCTTGGATGTCAAGAACATGGCCTTGGGGGCGGGCGCTTTTCGTTCCTGGGGGGGCTCGAGGGCGACGGGGTGCTGAATGTACTCGGTCACGATGCTGTCGGGTGTCGTGAGCTTCAATCGAGAGGCGTCTTCGAGGTGATCGTAGTCGCCATTCACCAGACCCTCGTCCCACCACTCAATCTGTGGAGGTGCTTCCACAACAAGGTTCTTCTCCAGATCTAGCTCTTCATCAATGCCGGCCTTCCTCCTGTGTGCTGCAACACGCCTCTTCATCGCCTCTAAGGCGGCCTGCCTCCTCAGCGCATTGCCCTGTTGGATGTATTTCCCCTTTTGGTTGAAGACGAGCTGTCTTGATTGCCTCTGCTTGCTGCTCGCGCCTTGCCCCGCGAGCTGATAATCCAAGTACGGGTTGGCCTGTGGCGCATCGCCGTTTCGGCCGCCATCGTAGCTCTTGGCTGACCCATGTGAGTTCCGGAGGGTGTCAGGTTGTTGTCGTGAGCCTGGGGGCTTGGGGGAGCTGCCTGCCCTGCTCGGTGGCTTCCAGGAACCGAGATCCTCCAGAGCTGGATGAAGGCCGACATTGAGGCCACCTTTGGCCTTGCTACTACCGACAGCAGCGGCTACTCTGGCTTTCAGGGCAGCTAGCTTATCTGCTGCCGACTCGGACTTCTGAACGCGCGAAGAAGCATCGTGCCGCGGACCGAGTCCTGGTGATTGACCACGACGGTCCATTTGCGCAGTCTTGATCCGTGGGTGTCGTTCGTGTGTCGCCTCGCAACGGCGGGAAGGCTGCCTCGAGACGTGAAAGAGAGTCCTGAAGTGTGGCAGTCAGCGTGCAAGTTGGAATTGCAGTGGTTCGGGGCAGAAAGTTGGGGCCTCCCACCCTCCAGTCAATTGCCGGCTCAGTGATTTAGGTAATCTGCTGCGAAGGTCTCCATATAATTAGGCTGCATGTGAGACCGACCCACTGGAGGCTGCCCGTTTTCTTTCTGCCCTCTTTCACCGCTAAAAAAAAACTCCCCTCCGGCATCCTTCTGGGCCCAGTGCAAACCTCAAGACACCACCCGAAGCAAGCCCCTTCCAAGTTGTTCCCGGGCCAGAACAGCTGCGGACGATAGCCCGAACAGACGCCACTGAGATGATTTCAGTCCTGTAACGCCGCCATGAACATCTCCCAGCCTGTCCCGTCCGCCATTGAGACGGTTGAGTTCACCTTTCTCACCGAGCCGGAGATCAAGGCAATCTCCGTGAAGCGCATCGAAAATGAAAACACATTCGACACGCTCCTCAATCCCGTGCCGGGAGGTCTATATGACCCAGCACTTGGCTCCTGGGGACATTCAAAGTAAGCAATCGCATGTTTGCTCCCCGTGCTTCTTCTCCAACTGACGCTCTTGGTACAGCTGTTCAACATGCAACCTGAACCAGTCCTCCTGCCCCGGCCACACTGGCCACATCGAGCTTCCCGTACCTGTGTACCACCCTGTGTTCATGGATCAGGTTCTTCGCCTGCTGCGGTCACAATGCGTCTACTGTAAAGGATTCCGAATGCGCCAACGAGATCTCCACTCGTATACGTGCAAGCTCCGCCTCTTGCAACATGGCATGCTGGACGCAGCAAATCTCGTTGATGCTATTGGCGAGGATTTCTGCGGCATCCAAGTTGACGGGCTGGATGAGGCCAGCGAAGCGGAGGAAGACGGGGCTGACAACATCACGAGAAAACGGGAGAGCTTCGTGCGCCGACAACTGTCATCCAACAAAGTCAGCTTCGGCGAGATGAGGAAGGCGAAGCATGAGGGAGCTCTGGAGATGCGGCGAACGCTCATCAAGGAGTTCATGGCCAACATCGCTAAAGCCAAGAAGTGCGAGTCTTGCGGCGGAGTCTCCCCTGGCTTCAGAAAGGACGCCTTTGTCAAGATTTTTGAAAAGCCTCTGTCGGGCAGGGAATCGACGAAGATGGCACAGAAGAATCTCAAGGTCAAGGATGCCATGGCAATGGCCACATCGACAAAGGCAAAGCCCGACGATTACAACTCCGACGAGGGTGTTGCAGACATCGAATCATCATCTGACCAAGACGTGACAATGGGCGGCGTCGCTTCCGACGAAGAGTCCCAAGAAGAGCCTCAAAAGGTGCCGAAAACCCAGCTCGCGACGACACGTCAACGATACATATCTGCGATGGAGGTGCGCCAACGCCTTATTACATTGTTTGAGAAGGAGCAGGACATTCTCTCGCTAGTTTACAACTCGAAGCCCCTCAAGAAGAAGGTCGGCAAAGTCTCTGCCGACATGTTCTTCATCACCACCGTCCTTGTCCCGCCGAACCGATTCCGCCCCGAGGCGCGCACCGGAGATTCGCAGATCGCGGAGGCGCAGCAGAACAACCTCTACAAGAACATTCTTCGAGCCTGCACCTCAATCGCGCGTGTCCACGAGAGCATTGGCGGGGCCTCTCACCCTGGACGACCCCGAACCATGACGGACCTCCATCAGGCTTGGACCGACTTGCAAAATGCCATCAACTCTTTGATCGACAAGGACAAGAACCCTATCATGGGTGCCGCTGCGAAGAGAAACGAGGAGGGCATTAAGCAAAAGCTCGAGAAGAAGGAGGGTCTGTTCCGAAAGAACATGATGGGCAAGCGAGTCAACTTTGCGGCACGCAGTGTCATCTCACCAGACCCCAACATCGAGACCAACGAAGTCGGCGTGCCACCCGTCTTCGCGCGCAAGTTGACGTATCCCGAGCCCGTGACAAGCCACAACTTCCGAGACTTGCAACAGGCCGTCATCAACGGCGTAGACAAATGGCCTGGCGCAGCAGCCATTGAGTATGAGAACGGCCAGGTCACAAACCTGCGCGGCAAGTCGGCGGACGAGCGTGTGTCTCTTGCCAACCAGCTGCTTGCGCCAACTGATGGTAACACGAGCGGCGTCAAGAACAAAAAGGTTCACCGGCATCTTACCAATGGCGACGTCGTCATCATGAACCGCCAGCCCACCCTCCACAAGCCGTCGATGATGGGACATCGTGTCCGGGTCCTTCCTGGCGAGAAGACCATTCGGCTGCACTACACCAATTGCAATTCTTACAACGCCGATTTCGACGGTGACGAGATGAACATGCACTTCCCGCAGAATGAGGTCGCTCGAGCCGAGGCGCTGCAGATCGCCGACACGGATCACCAGTATGTGTCGGGAACCGCCGGCAAGCCGTTGCGCGGCCTGATTCAGGATCATCTGTCCGTCTCCGTTGCACTTTGCAACAAGGACACATTTTTCAATCGAAGCGATTATCACCAACTTGTCTACGCGGCGCTGCGCCCCGAGAGTGGCCACATCTATGGCGAGCGGCTCGAACTTGTGCCCCCAGCCTTCATCAAACCGGTTCCCAGGTGGACGGGAAAGCAGGTGGTGACCACGATTCTGAAAAACATCAAGCCACCCAATGGCGAGGGCGTCTGGATGAGTGGCAAGACCTCGGTGCCGGCCGATCGCTGGGGCTCTAGCACGGAGGAAGGGATCGTTCTCTTCCAAGACGGGCAGTTTATCCATGGCATCCTCGACAAAGCACATCTCGGCCCCAGTTCTGGTGGTCTGGTTCACTCCATCCACGAGGTGTATGGTCCCGCCGTGGCCGGAAAGTTGCTCAGCAGTCTCGGCCGGCTTTTGACTCGGTATCTCAACATGCGGGCCTTCACATGCGGCATGGACGATCTCAAGCTTACCCCCGAGGGCGAGGTGACGCGGAGGGATACCCTGAAAGCTGCTGACAGTATCGGCCTCGAGGTCGCCGCCAAGTACGTCTCGTTAGAGGCTGATCAGCTAACGAGCGTTACTCCCGAACTTTTGGTTCGTCTTGAAGAGGTACTTCGAGACGACAACAAGCAGGAGGGCCTGGATCTGCTGGTGAACGCCCGAAACGGGGAGTTGTCAACTGCAATTACCAATGCCTGCCTTCCCACTGGCTTGGTCAAGCAGTTCCCCAAAAACCAAATGCAGGCCATGACCATCTCCGGAGCCAAGGGTGGAGCGGTCAACGCAAACCTCATCTCGTGCAACCTGGGCCAGCAGGTTCTGGAGGGACGCAGAGTGCCAATCATGGTCAGCGGCAAGTCTCTCCCCTGCTTCAAGCCCTTTGAGTCGAGCGTCCGCGCTGGAGGATACATCGTCAACAGGTTCTTGACGGGCATCCGACCCCAAGAGTACTATTTCCATCACATGGCTGGACGTGAAGGTCTCATCGACACTGCCGTGAAGACATCCAGATCTGGATACTTGCAGCGTTGTATCATCAAGGGCATGGAGGGTCTGACCGTGTCGTATGATTCGACCGTTCGCGATGCCGATGGTACCCTTGTTCAGTTCCTGTACGGAGAGGACGGGCTTGATGTGACAAAACAAAAGTACCTGCACGACTTCAGCTTCGTTCTTCGGAACATCGGATCCGAAACCGCTCAACTCAACTTCAACAGCAGTTTCAAGGAGATGTTTGCTGGCGACAAGGACGAGATTCTGCGTCATATGAAGAGCGCCATCAAGCACGTCAAGTTGAACCGTCCTGACCCCAAGGACCCCGTCAATTCTATGGTCAACCCCGCCAAGGTTGCATTCGCGACGTCTGAGAAGTTCTACGAGCAGATGACCCAGTACATCAAGGAGAACAAAGATGGCCTGATCCGAGAAAAAGGCGAAAAGAGCGGGAATTCCTTCTTGATACCCAGCGTGAGCAAGAAGACTGCGGAGCTGGTGCTGGCCGCGAAGTACATGCGGTCGTTCGTGGAGCCTGGTGAGGGTGTTGGTATCGTTGCCGGCCAGAGTGTCGGCGAGCCTTCGACCCAGATGACGCTCAACACCTTCCATCTGGCTGGTCACTCCGCGAAGAACGTTACTCTCGGCATCCCTCGTCTCCGAGAAATTCTCATGACTGCTAGCCGGACCATCTCGACACCATCGATGACACTCTTCCCCAACGAAGAGCTCAGCCAGGCACACTGCGAAGTTTTCAACAAATCCATTAGCCGGTTACCCCTCGCCGACGTTTTGGACTCGGCCAAGGTCGTCGAACGCGCAGGCAGGGGTAAGGACGGAAGTCTCCACAAGTTCTACGATATTCGACTCTCGTTCTTCCCCTCGGAGGAATACACCAAGGCGTATGCCATCGAAACGGCGGATGTTCTGAACGCCGTGGAGAAGAAGTTCCTGGGCCATCTCGTTAAGCTCATGTTGCGGGAGATTCGCAAGAAGCAAACACGAGGCACCGCGGCGACACCAGTCGTGGGAACCAAGGCAGGGACAGTCGAGATGGCAAGCGGCAACGCGGCGAGGACGGCTCAGGACGACGAAGACGACGACGACGACGGCGACGACGATGCCACGAACGACAAGCAACGAGGCAACCGATCCGAGGCAGTGTCATACGGACCTAATGATGAAGAGGATGACGCCATCCAGAGGGAGATGGCACGGGAGGGATCACCTGACGAAGACGAGGGCTTTGGAGGCAGTCCCGATGCTGCCGCTGGCGCTGCTGATGAAGGCTCGGATGATGACGCGGTGGGCGACGACGCTGAACGGGCGGAACGGGTCAAGCTGCGCCACAGCCACGTGAGCCGCTTCAGGAGCGATGAGGCTTCTGGCAGTTGGTGCGAGTTCACGCTTGAGTTCGATGCCAATTCGCCGAAGCTGCTGATGTTGAACATTGTGCAAGAGGCAGTCAGGAAGACGGTCGTCCAGGAGATTCCAGGCGTCGGGGCTTGCATCCTCGTCCACGACCACAAGATGAAGGATCCCGTCACAGGAAAGGAACTTGAGGTGTCGGCCATCCACACATCAGGCGCCAACCTCAAGCACATGCAGAGATTCGGCGACTACATCAACCCGAATAGGACGCAGACCAACGACATTGCGGCCCTGCTGGATGTATACGGCGTCGAAGCGTGCCGGAGCAACATCGTGGTAGAGCTCGGCAATGTCTTCGGTGGCCACGGCATCGCCGTAGACAACCGACACTTGAACCTCATTGCTGACTACATGACGAGAAATGGTGGCTACACACCCTTCAACCGCGCCGGCTTGAGCGGCAACGTCAGTCCTTTTACGAAAATGAGTTTCGAGACAACCTTGGCCTTCCTCAAGGACGCCGCATTGGATGGCGACTGGGACGATCTCACCACCCCGAGTGGCCGGCTGGTCATGGGTCGTCTGGGCAAGATTGGCACGGGTGCTTTCGACGTCCTGACCAAGCTGCCCACCCGGCATGTCGCCTCGGGGACAGATTGAATCAGCGTCCCGTCAAGAGGAGGTTGTTGGCCGCGCAGATGATGGATGGTACATATTTTTCCCACCAAGAGATGGCATTGTCTGGGGGCGTTTCATGGTAGAATGTTGTTGTGCTGGAGCACCGAAAAGTGGCATGTGAGAATAAAAGTGTAGACGCATAGCACGCGCTGTTGATACTTTTGTATTTCAAGTGGCATTCAGTTCAGTGAACTTCGCAGCCGATGCAAGTCTGACCGATGTGACTTGGGTATTCGCCCGCCTGCTGGGCTCGAAAAATCACGAGAATCGCAACGCCATCTGGACGGTGATGTATGTACGTACATAGCTGCTAGAGAGGTAGGGTGAAGATGATCAGTGACAGCAGCAGGGCACCGCCATGTGAAACTCGACAACAAGTACATACCACAAGGGCACGGAGTGGCGTCGCTGAAGTCGGCAGCGCCTCGAAGGGCCGCGAAGCCGCAGCTGCACAACGGCCGGCATTTGATTGGCTAATTAACGCACTACGCCGGGGAGGAAGTCGGCGACTGTGGCATCGAAGCCTGGGCAAGGGCCAGGCTCGACTGGCCCAGCGCCGGCAGCTTGCTGGGTGTGGTGCAGGCGACGTGGTATGAGCCAGAGGATGTAGGCATGTACTCGTAGATACCTGCCCAGTTTCCTGCGGCGGTTGGTGATTGATTGTACATACATACATACATACATGCCTCAACGGGTAAATGGACAGCAAGGGGGGCATACTTATAATGGGCAGGTTGTGGCAGCCAATTTCCCCGTCGCGGAACAGAAACACGCGGAAGGGCTTCCCTGCGCGGCCGGCGGCGGCCAGGTACTTGTACAAACATAGACATGCCTGCTTGCTTGGTACGTAACGCGGGTGGGTGTTGGCCAGTCTGGCGATCGATCGGTGTCCTTGCGGAGAACCGCGCCTTCGCCGACATGCAGTCGAGTTCGTCACAAGAGCGGGCGTTGCAGAATGCGCGCATCTGCAAGGCGGCGTTTGGGGGCGGAGGACTGGCGGTAAAGAGACAATCGTACGCGCGGGCAGCGCGCGCGCAAGTCTCTCGCTCTGACGGGTCGACCACACGCTGAGAGGGGAACGATGCGTGAGGACCCCCCGACTGCAGTCACCTCAGCGTCCCGGAGCCATGCGACCAAGAGGCCGACTCTTCAATGGTTTGAAGGCAAGGTCGTCGTCGTTTTGGCGCCAGCAGCTCTCTGCACTATGTAGACGCCAGCGAGATCGCCAAATCCGCATCATGGCGTCGGCAAAGGGGGACGGACCATGGCGCGGCGACAGGAGGTACCACAGGGTCGCAGGCAAAAGTGGCTGCGAGCTTGCCGTGCTGGCTAGCTGGGTGTCGAGAATTGCCCAAAGTTGACCGGACGCCCGCGGCTTCCAGAACGCCGCGCGAAAGGACCAGGGGCGGGGAGCGGTTCATGGCGTCCGATTTGTCGGCCAGCTGGACGGGGGCATGACTCTAGCCGCGAGCAGCGTCCAGCGTCCCGCGCTCCGAATAAAGGTGCGTGCGTTCCTGCGAGACGAGAACTTACTAATATGGGCAGGTATGTATTCCATACTCCATCCAGCAAGCAAGCAAGCAAGCAATGCATGAGACCGGAAGCACGGGGTGGTGGTGGAGCGAAGAGAGAGGCAGGGGGCACGAAAGCTGCCGGGAGGTAATACATACTGCCCCGGGTTGCGCTCGCCATCCGGGCATGTTGAAGCTCTCAGTTCGAGACCTAGACAGGGAGCCCTGAGGCACGGGGTCCATGCCATGCGAGGGCTGCCTGCTGGAATCCAATGCTCATGGAAGCACGACGCGTGCGCGGGATGGACTGGACCTGCTGATCTGGCTGCAAGAGGCAGCCGTAGCGCCCCGGCCCTGACAGCACACCCCAGTGGCGGCCACCACCCGCTAGCAGCCCACGGCACCCAGGGGACGGGTCCAGAGGCTGGTTGTTCGATTCGCCCGAGTCCGAGGCACGGGGAAACGCTAATTCGACCCCTTCCTAGGGTACAAACTCCCACCCCACACCCCCAACGTCGGGCCCTTCACTGTCTGTTTTTCTTTCCCTACCTACTGTAATCCTTCCACTCAGGGATCCATACTTTCTTCAACCTCCATCCCCATCCCTGTCCCTTGCACTGACGGTTGGCGCTACGCATCAAGTCAGACCTGATGATGCTACCAAATGGACTACGTACACAACAGTGCTATCCAATTCCATCGAGGAGTGGCTCGACTCCCGGTTATTACCGCATGTCCGCACGAGGATTAGTCTCAATATCTTGCCCTCCTCGTCTGAGGTGTACATGCACCTACCTACATCGGAACCCTGTTCCTGGGAGAACGGGGAACAGACAGACAATGGAACCTCAGCCAAGAGCTGTGCCCAATCTTGTTGGTCCTGTGCCACCGCTTGTCCATGTATGGACCTACTTCCTCGGCCGCGGAACTCGTCTCTCGACCCTCCCTCCCCCTTTCAGAGTTCCGTGGGCTGGCGCGGCGCTCTTCAGCAAGTAAGTATGCCCTGTTCACGCCACCACCACCACCCCTCGTCATTCAAAGTTCTCGGCCCAGAATCTTGGAGGGGAGTGGGTTCCTGACGCCAACGGACCGCAGGCGGGAACGATGCAGTCCAGGGGCGCGGCGCGGCATTGGGCCATCCTTCCACCATGGCCGAGCCGACATGTGACCGGCACATCGACAGCACTCGATTGCCAAGATTCTTCAGCGCGCGCGCCTCCGATGATATCGGCCATACCACTTTTGTTCACTGCCAGGCATCATGGGCACACGCTCGCTATGTAATTCGGCCAAATCACCATTGTTACCACCACCGCGCGGCGATGTTGACGGGTATCGATTCTACAGAACCCCCCCTGTTTCAGTCGGCTTGTTCCCCATGCTCCAGCGTTCTGGGACGACCTGCGAGTCGCTCTGCAGACGGCCAGCATCCCTGCTGCGAACTGTCTAGGCTCCTGCCATCCGTCCACGGCTCATCGGCCTTCCCATGGGGCTAGTTCTTCCTAGTTCTTCGTCTCGAAGGCCATCGATAGTCGGCCCAGCGGACTCTCTCTATCCCATCCCTTTGAGGGGGGCGAGCGCCTCCTAGCAGGTGAGTGAAGGCATCAGCGCATCGAAACCGGCGAGCCCTTCCATGGCAGCTTCGCCGGTCCCTTCTTGGGTGCCTCAAGTGCTGCAGAGCGGTCGCATCGTCGCGTGGCACCTAAATACCGCGCGCTGATCGACGCTCTGGCTTATCATCTGCAAGTGGTGAGCTGCGGCCCAACAAACAGTCTCGCTCGCCCTGTATTTCCCTCAGCGAGGCCAGTCGTTCCCGCTGCCACCTTCGATGCTGCCGCGAAGATTTCTGCTCGACGCAGAGGACACGATCGGTGTCAGGTCACTGCTGTTGTTCATGGCGGGCATGACCAGTGGAGGTAGCGTCCCTCCGTTCGACGCCGAGGGGGCAGGGCGGCTGCCGCTTGCCCCAGTGCCAGCCTCAGCCCCTGACCGCTGACCGCTCGGCAAGGCTCCGTACGGTTCACTTCTTAGAGGCAAATTGTCCAGATCGAACCGTCGAGAACACCCGTCCTCCATGTGCCTAGGTAACTGCGTTAGTCCGTGTCTCTGTTGACTAGGGAATGAGGGCAAAGCTGGCTGGCTGCCTCTCCTACTCACCTGCGGAGCGTGTCTTTCCTGGCGAACAGGCGTCCGCAGTAATCACACCTGTGGTTTCTCTCCTTGGTGTGCACGCTCTGGTGGTGTCTCTGCAGGTCTGTCTTCCTGACAAACTTCTTGTCGCAGCCATCCACCTGGCAGGGGAACGGGTACTCGCGCCTCTCGTCGTGAGTTTCCAGGTGCGCCTTGTAGTTGTAACTCCTGCTGAAGAGCTTACCGCATCCCTGGACATCGCACTGGTAATTGGCCTCTTCCCGAGTCGTCAGCCGGCGCTGGGACTTTCGCGGCTTTGCAGTCCTCGCGTGTTGTTGCTGCTGCGGCTGCGCTTCTTGGTCGCCCGCTGAGTGACTCGACGACCCCTGGTACGGCGATTGGTCCTGGTGGCCTTGTACCCTGGACCAGCCGGGCAGATGCTGCTCGGCCAAGTAGTTCGAGTGGCTGCTCCCTGAATACCCAGAGGGCTCAGCTCCATATGCTGGGCGCGACATGACGAAATGAGGAGAGTCCGCGTGGCTGTAGTCAGACGGGTCTTCTGTTTTGGTCTTCGGTCCGCCGCCGCCGCCGCCGCCGCCGCCGCTGCCGTGGAGGAAAGACAGGGAGGCTCTGGAGGGCCCTCGGGCATTCGTACGGGCAAATCCTGTGGAGTTGTGGTTTGGCGAATGCAGGGAGTTGGATCCGTGACCATGAACGTGTGTCGAGTATACCTCGTGCCCGTACGAGGCGTGAGGCGGCGAGTCGTAGCTAGCAAAGGGGTCATACTCGAGGGACAGGACGTTGGGGATGGCAGAAGAAGAAGAGGATGTCGTTGCCGCAATGCTGGGCGGGGGCCAGTCTGACGAGATCCTGCCATCCTGTGGTGGGGGTGCGGCGGGCGAGAGAGATTGGTCCGTGTGGTCCAGCGGATGTGCCATGGAACAGGACGACGGCCTTGCTCCCAGCAGAGGGCCTGTCTCGTACGGCTGATCCGGGAGAGCTGGAGAGGGGTAGTAAGCTGGAGGGCTCCCGGTGGAGCGGTTGGTATTTGGGGAGAACGTGGGCGACCTGGTCAACGACGGCGGTGTCAGGTCCATGACGGGTAGGGCCACGGGGGGATGCCAGCGCAGTCGCTCGGTCCGGAGACGTCTCGTTGCTGACGCTTTTGGTTGTCTGTTAGAAAGGGGCGTGGGGCATATAGCCTGACGGATCAGACTCAGGGAGAGAGAAAGGCTGAGCACGGGTTGCAGAATCCGAAAGGGGGGGGAAGGGACAAAGTCAAAGATATACGCGGGTTGACCAACGGTTCCAAGACGCGGGCTCCGGGGTAGATCAGCCTGTGGCAACAGACAAGACACATATAGATATACTTAGACGGGACGGCAAAACTGGGGTATAGAGTTTGGCAGAGGGTCCATACACATGAAGAAGGAGAGACTCGGTGTGCCGATCGCCGTCCATATGAGTTCCCTATGAGAGAGACAGCCTGGCAACCTGGGTGGTGAGGCCCCAGTACATACTGAGTGCGGTTGTTGGCAATGGCTGGGGGTGGCAACAACAAGGCAGGGGATGCCGGAGCGACACGGGAAGCACGAGAGCGGGCCCCTGGATAGACATTGCGGGTGGCAGACGGGGATGAGAGGAGGCAGAGAGAGTCCAGATGTGCTGGTGGGTGATGGGTGACGGGTGAATGAATTGCTTGGGAGAACCAACAGGTCAATTCGACAGCAGGGGTCAAGCAGCCTGGCAGCCTGGGCTGCCCCCCCTTTGAGCGTTGACGAACCAAGATGTTACATTGCAGATTGGCTGGTGCCAACGGCGGATCATGGCATGCACGGGTCGGCAGGATTGCTGGTGCTGTTGGTTCTATTTTCTCGCAATGATGTGTCTACCCCCTTCCGCCGATGCAGGCACATCTGGACCAAAGCGGCGGAATACGGCCGGCGGAACGCGTGTGGGACGCAGAAAGGGGAAGCCCCTCTCAGGGGTCCATGCAAGCAAGGCCTTTCTAGAAAGCACTCGGGGAGAGAGAAGTATGGACAGACAGACCGTAGCAGTACTACTTCCTCTCGATGCTGGCCGGCCGCGCCCACAGTCAGTCGGAATGGCTGCGCGGCAGGCTGGTACATATAAGACCAGTCCTTCGTCACGTCCGGCCGGAGGACGACGTGAGGTGACGTGCGGTCTTCTCCCACGCGCACGAACTGCTCATCCAGCCCCTCGCGCGCCTTGTTCCCGCCGACGATCCGGCGGTGGAGTCATCCGAACCCTGACGGTTGGCTTGGCTGTCGTGGGGCATGATCAGAGGAGCGCACCAACGCACCAAGGGCACCACCACCTCACCCCAGCTGTTGGCTTGGCGTAGAGCCGAGGCACAGGCAAACAGGCGGGCAGGAAGGATTGGGCTACATATGTAGACTGCCTATGTGCGAGTGCCTCCGAGTGCATTGCGTGCACCAACTTCATACGTCGTATATCGGGCTCCCCAGTTCCCGGATGAGATTGGCCTGCCAGTGAGTGGTGAGGTGAGGCTAAATGGAATAAACATCATCGTGGAACCGGCGCCGGGGCGGAAGGGACCCATGTCGACAGAGACGGCCCCAGCAGACGATGCCAGATGGGGAATGGCCGAGCTCAGGCACAGCACGGGCTCAGAGGCGATGACCTCGACACCATCATCGCCCTTTTTCTCCCTCGTCTGGCCACATCGCGCGTTTCGCGACCAGGTAGTTATGCCCCATCCAGCATTGAAGGTGCAAGTAATTTCAGTGCCGGGGGTGATGGGACGTATGTACGTTGGCATTCCTTCGACAAGGCCGCAGATCCGTCATAAGTCCCTGTGTACCTGACCTTCGCACGCCGAAACCCGCTTGCGATTGTACCAGGGAGGCCTTCTGCTCCGCGGGGTCCAGAGTGCCATGCCTTGAGGTGCCACCGACTACCGGCATCGCTGACGCCCGACGACATCCTACAATGCCACCCTAAGGTGCACAAGTACATAGATACGCTGTCTCGCACTTGCTAGCCGACAAAGACACGGACAGTGTGTCCCGATCTGCAGGCCAGCATCGGGCCGGAACAAGATGCCAGTCCGTTGGAAGCGCCATGTCAACGCAACCTTAGATCGAGCTTCGAATAAGTGAGGTGAGAAATCTGTTGACTTCAGGGAATCGATTTGAGTGCTTGCTGAACCTGTTATCATTTAGCATGACTGTGTCAAATCGACTTCCCTTTCGCTCTGAGATGTCCAGGCCCCCCCCCCCCCCCCCAAATTGCGGGATGGAAGAGCAATGTCCGACTAATTTGAACATGTCGTGTAACTATAGGTACACGACAAAACTAGATATCATTTCCAAGGTAGTGGCGGAGAAGAATCCACTTCAATTCCAAAGATAGTTCCGAGTGTCGATCGAGGGAAGGGAAGCAAGGAAGCTCGAAGAAGCACGAGTGCAACCATGGGGCACTCGGTCTTCGATCCACAAATAATATTCGGCTTACTAAGTGCCTTCCTCGTGCCACGACCTGGCTGTCTATCCACGTGATAGCGTGCGTCTTTGGTAACTCGCCCCACTTAAACTGGCACGTCCCGGCCTCCCGTCATTATCTGCCTGTCGGATTCAAGTTGAAACAAAGACGCTCTCATCGAGGAAACACCTTCCCAACTGGTTGTCAGAGAGACTTCCGCCGGGATTCAGCGATCCAACCACTACTTCACTTGCCAGATCTCTCTTTGATGGTCAACTCATACCACTCTCGACAACGAAAACAACAGGATTCGCGGCAGCTCAGGCGGCAACCAGGTGGCAGCTGTCTTTTGCCTGCTTCCTCTTGCCTCGGCCCCTCAATCCGATAGGCGCCTTCCAAGGATCAGGATCAGACACTAATCGATCGCGGTCTGGCCGCCAACCCTGATACCAAGATGAAATTCTTCATCGAGTGCGGAGGTCCCTTCTTGACCGGAATCTTGAAACCATAGCTGACCCATGTCACAGCGACCTGCCGGTGCTGTTCCCGTACCCGAGGATATACCCGGAACAATATGCGTGAGCTCTTTCCTCCAATATCTTGTAGTGCTTCTATGCTGACAGCCAGACGAAAGCTACATGTGCGACCTGAAGAGTGAACCCCCCCCCCTCGTCATAAATTTCCGAGTCGAGCTGATGCCCTTTAGAAACCCTGGATGCAGGAGGTCACTGCGTCTTGGAAATGCCCTCCGGAACAGGCAAAACCGTGTCGCTGCTTTCGCTCATTATTGCTTATCAGCAACACTACCCTGAGCACCGAAAGCTGATCTACTGTTCTCGTACATTTAATCACCCTTCATTTTCATCGAGCGAACCCTGCTAACTCACTCATAGGTACCATGTCGGAGATCGAAAAGGCGCTTGCTGAGCTCAAAGCTCTGATGAAGTACCGAACAGACCAGCTGGGGCAAGAGGAGGACTTCAGGGGCCTTGGCCTTACCAGTCGCAAAAATCTCTGCCTCCACCCCTCTGTAAAGCGTGAGAAAAGCGGCGCAGTGGTGGATGCCCGCTGTAGAAGTCTCACAGCCGGCTTCGTCAAGGAGAAGAAAGAGAAAGGCGAAAATGTGGAACTTTGTGTCTACCACGACGTGAGTTGCTGCTGACTCCCCCGACGGCCTGGCGAGTTTTCGGGCTGACCCTGCCAGAATCTCGACCTTCTAGAACCCCACAACTTGATACCCAACGGAGTCTGGACCCTCGATGACTTGCTTCGCTATGGAGAAGAGCGGAAACAGTGCCCTTACTTCACCTCCAGACGCATGGTGAGTCCCTGTCCTGTCATGTTTCCCACCCCACCTGAGGAGGTGTGACTGACCTCCTTCAGATGCAATACTGCAACGTCATCATCTACTCGTACCACTACCTCCTCGACCCCAAGATTGCAGAGAGAGTATCACGGGAGCTCTCTAAAGACTGCATCGTGGTTTTCGACGAAGCTCACAACATAGATAACGTGTGTATCGAGTCGCTGAGCACAGACATCACCGAGGACTCCCTACGCAGGGCAGCGAGAGGAGCGAACAACTTGGAGAAGAGAATCTCCGACATGCGAGAGACTGATCAGCAACAATTGCAAAATGAGTACCAGAAACTCGTCGAGGGCCTAAGAGACGCCGACGAGGCTCGCCAAGAAGATGCCTTCATGGCAAATCCAGGTACTTGACATCTTCACCTGCAGTGGCTACCAAAGGGACAAAAATTCACCAATTCGCAGCCTTGCCGGATGACCTACTCAAGGAAGCTGTCCCCGGAAACATACGGAGAGCTGAGCATTTCGTTGCCTTTCTCAAGAGGTTCATCGAGTATCTCAAGGTACAACCAATGCCTCGCTCTTGCTGTGAATAGTGCTAACACACCAGGGTTCCTCAGACCCGAATGAAAGTCAGAAACACCACATCGGAAACTCCACCATCCTTCCTCGCTCACCTCAAAGAGTTCACTTTCATCGAGAAGAAGCCACTGAGGTTCTGCGCAGAGCGCTTGACCTCCCTCGTAAGGACACTGGAGTTGACGAACATCGAGGACTATCAGCCGCTGCAAGAAGTTGCTACCTTTGCAACTCTCGTGGCCACCTACGAGAAGGGCTTCCTCTTGATTCTGGAGCCATACGAATCAGAGACTGCCGAGGTTCCCAACCCAGTCCTGCACTTCACGTGCCTGGATGCCGCCATCGCCATACGGCCGGTGTTTGACCGCTTCAGCTCCGTCATCATCACATCAGGCACAATCTCGCCACTGGAGATGTACCCGAAGATGCTTGGTTTTTCCACCGTTGTCCAGGAGTCCTACAGCATGACGCTGGCCAGGCGATCTTTCTTGCCCATGATTGTGACACGAGGGAGCGACCAGGCTTCCGTATCGACGAGTTTCCAGGTTAGGAACGAGCCGAGCGTTGTTCGGAATTATGGCAATCTCTTGACCGAGTTCGCCAAGATCACCCCTGACGGCATGGTGGTCTTCTTCCCGTCTTATCTCTACATGGAGTCCATCATCAGCATGTGGCAAGGCATGGGGATTTTGGATGAGGTTTGGAAATACAAGCTGATTCTCGTCGAGACCCCCGATGCGCAGGAAACATCACTGGCGCTCGAAACATATCGTACTGCCTGCTGCAACGGTCGTGGCGCAGTCCTGCTGTGTGTCGCCCGAGGCAAGGTATCTGAGGGCATCGATTTCGACCACCAATACGGCCGCACGGTGCTGAACATTGGCGTGCCCTTCCAGTACACCGAGTCCCGAATTCTCAAGGCCAGGCTCGAGTTCTTGCGAGAGACGTATCGAATCCGTGAGAACGACTTTCTCTCCTTCGACGCCATGCGCCATGCTGCTCAGTGCCTCGGGCGTGTGCTGCGAGGTAAAGACGATTACGGTATCATGGTGTTGGCTGATCGCAGATTTCAAAAGAAGCGTGCACAGCTGCCCAAGTGGATCAACCAAGGCTTGCTAGACGCCGACACCAATCTCAGTACCGATATGGCCGTCAGCAGTGCGCGTCGTTTCCTCAAGCAGATGGCCCAGCCTTTCCGGGCTAAGGACCAGGAAGGCGTCAGTACGTGGAGTTACGCGGACCTCATGAAGCACAAGGAGCAAAAGGACCTGGATCGAATCCAGGAACTAGAGGAGGCGGCTGCGAGGCGAGAAAATCAGGCTGCAGGGGATGAGTATGGAATGGACGACGAGGAGTTTGAGAATGATCTCATGGAGATCGATGGTTTCTGAGCAGAAAAGCCAAGATGTTTTCTGTCTACACTCAAGCTACGAGCATTGACTTGCCTCGAACTAAAATCGGAATATTAGAAGTATTCTGCTCTACCTTTGAGCTAATGAGAACTGTTCATATGTCCAATCGAAGAGGACATTGCTCAGATGACGGTGGCACAAAATGGTGGCGCTCACTCCTCCAGATGGTACCCAGGTAGGGGAAGGAACAAATTGCGCCGCATAGGTATGCTCTAATACCAAGTCTGGTGCCCGCAACGCCAACGACACAAGAGAAAAGATCTAATCAACCCGCCGTGCTCCCCAAGATGCGTTTTGCCGCCTTTTGAGACTTCATTGCTGGGACAGCGTGAGCCTTACCTGGCCTCCTTCCCACCTCCACGCACAGTAGACGGATAAAGTCGCGGCTCGCCCAGTAGCTCGAGTGAGCGCTGAGCATGTTGAGGTACTGAATTTCTAGCGGCCCTCCGCTAGAGTGGAGGTAGTAGTCCACCTGCCCGTTGTCGTTGAGCAGGTACGCCTTGCGTTCGGCCAGCTCCTCGCGTGTGAAGTCGTGTACTTCGAGCTCGAGCTGCGAAGGCAGTCGGACCGGGGCTGGCTTTGATGGCGCTCCGTCCGCACTAGGGACCGGGGCCGCAACTCCAGGGATGATGTTCCTCATGGCATCGCCGACGTACTTAAACAGTGAGGTGGCTGTGCTGGGCACATAAGCCGTCTTCAGGCCAGCAGCGTACACGGGATCAATGGTACCATTTAGGAGGTAGGCGATAGGGTCTTCCTTGGCCAGGATATTGTAGATGTTGTCCACGGCCAGGCACCCAAAGGTCCCGGCTTCTGCCGTGACGTTCTTGGCGTGAACGTCACCAGCATCCGCGCCTGGCTTGAGTCTCCCTCGGCGAGGCATCAGTGCGCCCCTTTCCAGGAGTAAGAAAAAGCCTGCAGGACTACCGGCGAGGAAGAGATTTGTAGTGTCAAAATCAAAGAAGCTCGCCTGTGATAGGGGAGATGAGAGATCCGGTGCTGGTACGCGATTCGGCTGCCTAGACAGAATATCGACAGCCATGGCGCTGCCCAAAGAGTGGCCGATGAGGTGGACACGGCCATGCTCGTGGAAGCCTGGGTTGTTGCGGCACCACAGCCGATACACACGATTTGCCTCCTTCACCATCGCCTCGATCATTTTGCCCTTGTGATGAGACATGTAAAACGGAATGTCGAACATGATATCGCTAATCATGCTCCGCACGGCAGGAATTGTGTTCGGCTCGATGTCTTTCAACCCAAAGCCGTCATGGCCATGGCTCGCTTTATCGTCGTCGGTCATGGGGCCGCCATCCTCAAATTTCAAGCTATGCCTCCAGTTGACCGGCAGAACCATGATGCCGTTCTGCCCCTCTCGCAACACACTCTGCACGAGAGGATTTCCGAGTTCCAGGTTAACTTCTCGCCGGAATGCATTGATGGCATGAGTGAAGTGGAAACTCTCGACTCTCTCGGCAAACTTTTGGCCAATGCCGTGGCAGACAAGTATGAGATCTGTAACCTGACCTCGGTCTTTCTGTGCCTTGCAGGCTGGGCAGACAGAGAGAGTCACGTTGTCATCGGATATGGCAGCCCCGGCCGGCTTGCTGGCTTTCTGGTTGTACTTGTTGCTGTGAATACGCTCCCATGCTTCACGGTCGAACCCTCTTACGACAGGAATGCCGATAGTCATGCCCCTCATGATCTTGGCGACGGGTCTTCGGCCATAGTACGCGGAGGGCTTCAGACTGGGCTTGAGTAAGAAGGCATGATTGACATCCTTGTAGATGACGTGATAGCTGGAGAAGCTCCTGTGAGTTGAGCTGGTCGGGTCGTGCCCCGGTTCGGGATCAATGGACCCCTGAGCAGCAGCTTCGCCACGGAAGCACCTGGCCGCACAGAACGGGTCTGTCGATATCACGGTGTCTTCAATGCCAGGGCTATCTCTGACATCCCGGTTGTCATCGGCTGGCCACAGGCGATGGGATACTTTCTCTTCGCCCAACGGTCCAACGTCGATGGCGCATCGAAGCTCATCGCGCCATGTTTCAGTGTACGGGCGAAGCTCTCGGTAGCCAGCCTCTAGTTGATTTGCAACATCTGACGGGATCGGGATCATGGTGTCACTTAGTGAACGGTTAGCATGCGCTGACGACACTTGATTTTGAGGCGCCATACCGATAGAACCATGTCGCCCGCATCACGACAGCAATGTCATTGACTGGGGACCAGTAGATGGGCTTCATCTGCAATGCCGGTATGGACACCATGTGCAACCTAGAGATGCCGACAGCAACCTCCTTCGTGTCTCTCTCGCAGAATGCAGCCTCCTCTCTTGTACGGTTTACTTCGACATCTGCTACGGCCGGCTGGGAGGGCGGGACGGCTACTGTCTCGCTTGTCGGCAGCGAAGCTGGCAAGGAATCGACAGTCGGGTCAGGAGAGCCCACGCGAACGAATGGTTTGCCGGATATGCCATTGTCGATTATGGAACGAGGGCCAGACGTGGCGGGGATGCGTGACCGCGTGACCTCCTCAGGTACTCGTTGTGAGTTCGAGCGAAGCCGCGTCTGTCTGGGCTCTACAGCTTCAGCATGGGAAGACCCTGGCCTGACCATGGGCATAGAAACAGAGGCTGTGGGGCTGGAGCCGGCACGGGTCCGTCCGGAGGTTTGGGGGGTCTGGCCGGGTCGATCCGAAGGCGAAGCCTCCAGTGTGGCGATCTGGAGTAGTTTCAGCTCCATCATGATGGCTTGGATGACATTATCCTGGCCGAGCGAACCCTGCCGAGCTCTTGCAAGGGCACAAAACGCATTCTGGAGTTCCGACGAGGTATCCAGGTAGAGCTCTGGGCAGCAGACGGGCGCCGGCGTGGTAGGCTGCAGGCCGGAGCCGAGAGCAGAAGCCGACTGGGAGGGAAGGTCGCCGCCATGCTTTGTGAAGTGTTTGGTAGCCAGGTTTCGCACCAGCTGCGCCAGCCTCTCGCTGTTCGCTTTGGCGATGGGGGGGCTCAGCTTCCGCTTTGTCTTGGCCTCTTGGTGAACCTTCCCATCCTCGCTCGAGATGAGGGAAAGCCAGGCTCTTTCGAGGGCATTGTTGTCGCCGAGGGAGAAGGGCCGTATTCGACCTTTGACGGATTTGGGGTCAAAGGAGCCGGCAAGTGTGCCATGGGACAAGGGATCGTCGATCGGCAAGACGGAGGCTATCGACATCCAGAGTAAGTGATTGCCTTGCTTGTGCGGAAGGGTTCGGCGGGAGCTACTCGTCGTGTCTGGGGCGCAGGGACATGACGCAAGACTCCTGAAAAAACGAGAATAGGCGGGAATGAACTCGGGGATAACGTACTATAGAAGAACTGAGCATCGATCGATGGGGTATCGTCGAAGGCATCGGAGTCGGGTGGTTCGGACACGGGCGCGAGACGACAGTTCTGCCCGTAGGTGTGACTTGACGCAGCCATGATTGTCGACGATGCCTAGTCAGCTGGCCAAGTTATGGCGACACACGTCGGCTTGAGGCATGATTTGAGCAGAGGACGATGGGGTTTTATGGATGGTGGTTTGGAGCTATGGTGGATTGAAAAGCCAGGCTGTAGCTTCCAGTGTTGACATTCGGAGAAATGAGAGACGGAGTCCCCACGATGACGTCTGCGGTCTGTTTGCCGGAGGGTCGATGGCTTATCAGCTTATCACCCTACCGTAGGTGTGCCTATCAGGGTCGCAACCTGGGCACCTCACCCAGCGACGGAGTGATTCTGCCGCCGTTTCACAGCATCGAGGTTTCAAAACCCCCCTTGCCCCCGACGTACAGTGCACATACTCCCTATCCAGACTGATTAGCTTGCTTACCCCGCTTGACCCGTGCGCGGACCAGGACGCTAGCAGCTGGTTATGGGCTCAGCACAGCACCTGACCCAATCATTCAATGGGCCCTCTGCAGACAGGCGCCAGGATGGCCCATTGAATGAATCTGGATAGCGTCGCACCTCCACACCATCCACCCACAAACACAGAAGGATTCAGATCAGATTCGGGGCCTCGCTGTTTCGGGCAGCCAAGACGCCCCTCCGAACTGCTTCCATAGCGACGAAGAGGACAGAATTGCAAGTAGGGGGATGGGGGTTGCGATGCATCGATCCTCGGTGGCGTGGCGGGGAGGGGACAGAAGAATGTCCGACAGGCCAAGGAGGACAAGATTGATTTCCAGGCCCAGGCCAGTCCATCCGGCACTCATCGTCAACCGCCAAGAAGCAAGCATTTCCCTTCCATGTCCATTGGCACACTCGAGAAGGGGCTCATCGAAGGAGCAGCCATGCGGCCAGCCAGCGAGCCAGCGAGCCAACAAGCATGGAATCCATGATCCAACCGACCAACCACCTGCTGCTGGGCCTGGTCACCAGCAGACCGAGGTGAGAGGTGACTGGCTGGGGCTTATTTAGACCGTGCCATCGATACCGTGTTGTCCCCGAACCCAGCAGCACGCACTGAGGTGCGAGCTCCGGGCCTCGAGCACCTTGCGCGACGACTCGCCTCATCGTTACTTACCCCTCTCTTCACTTGCCCTCCTCATCATCACCAGGCTTGTCGGCGATTGTCTTCAAACCTTGGGGGACATTCTCATCCAGGACCTCTGTTATCGTCTCATCCGCCCCTGCGGTATTGTTTCAATCGAGCTCACCATTTACCTATTGTACCATCGTCCATTTCCCTGGCTGGGCGCCCATCCTCCCTGGCTCCCGTCCCTGACACCATCGCCACGGGGCGAAAACGCCTTCGAAGCACCGCTTTGCTCTGCACAGAAGGGAGCTTTGTGCTACATAATCAACAGCTGGGCCATCGGTTCGAGCGTCCAGAGAACGATTAGAAGCATCTTTCATCCGGCATCTCGAAACCAGCTGGCCCGTCACCGGCCTGACCCCCTGGCTTGCTTATCAGCATCACCCAGCGCGGCACCACATTCCATAGGTTGGTGATGTGCGATAACGCCCGCCTGCCGCTCCTCGCAACCACCGCAATCACTGTGCAATCCATTATCTTCTGCCGACCATTACAAAGGTGCGACTCCTCCCATTTTTTCCATCCATCCATCGTCATTTCCAACTACGCCACTTCTTTTCGTCCGGCGTGTCGCTCTCCTGTCCCTGCGGTTCGTCCTCGACTAACACGCTGTTGTTTGCCAGGCCGTTGCGTCCCTGAGGTTCGCTCAATTCGCAACCCCTCGTGACCATCTTGTGAAACAAACTCCGCTTTGCATCTTGTCCATCGCCGAGTCAAATTGTTGTCTCTTCCTGTGGGCGTGAGGCCTTGACCAAAGCCAACAATCTCCAGCATGGCTACCATCGCACTCACTCGCCCCGTCCCTCCTCATCGACCGTCCTCCGCTCTCGGAACCATATCTACCATCTCGCTTGAGTCCATTCCTGCGTCACAAGCTGCTATTCCGAACAAGCACATCCCTGTCTGCCCCGCTGGTCCAGCGCCCTCTGCTGCCGAGCCCGCCTCGCCACCACGATCATCTTCCAGCGAGGAGGATCCTACCGACGACACCCATGCCGTACAGAGCTCACTACTCTCCCCCCCGCGGGAATTACCACGCCTAGAATCCGGGCCTCTGACGATATTCAAACTGACTGCCGCTGAATTGGCGGACGCAGTAGATTATGTCTCCCGACAGCCGCTTCCGGACCCCTCAAAGGTGTTTCCATGGTTCCACGGCCTGCACCCGCACAACCACATTCAACAGGCTTTCTTCGTTGCCCGGCGTCGGACGCTACGGAGGACACCCTCTTGCTTCAGGGGCTTGACCTTGGTCAAGGCAGACGGTGACGTGACCTCTGGTCGTCTAAGGGGCGCCATTGCACCCCAGGAGTTTCTCGACACATCCTCGACGCCCGAATTCATTGACATCGACCCCCGAGATGGCTTTTGCGTGAGGAATTTCCAAATTCAACCCGCCAAAGCCGCCATGGTATCGGACATCGTCATCTATGGCGACAGCCCCGGCGCCGTTCGCAGGCTTGCTTGGGATGTCGCCGCAGCCCAGCGCCGGTGGCGGGAGAAGCACGAGGCGCAAGGACACGCATTACCTGAATACAACACTTTCATATGCGTCAGCCCTTTCTCGACATTCGAGCAGAACCATCCCGGAATAGTTGCCATCGACCCCGCGGGCCGTCTGACCGGAAACGTCGTCGACTTCTTCCACCAGGAGAGGATGGAGATGTATGCCATGACCAAGGCATCAGAGATAGCACAGAATGTGTGGCTGGGGCCGACGCCAGATCCTTCGATGGGAGACGAGGCGAAATTCGACATCCTGATCGAATGCAGCGACGTGGGACGCCTCAACCCGGGCATTCTCAGGGACATTGCTCTATCTAAGGAGGACACGGGATGTTACCCGTTCATCGACTTCCCATCATCTGGCAGCGTCTCTCCGCTCACATGGTCCCAACCAGAAGCGGATGATATCCTGGACACCTGCAAGTGGATCTACCACTTGGCTCACGGTACCCTTCCCGAGGATGAGCGAAACGGCGTCGACGAAGATGGCGATACCGACATGGACGGACAATGTGGCCGACAAGAGGAAAGGGTCCCAGACGCTCCTAGAAACATTCGCCCGAGGAAGATCCTTATTCATTGCGCCGATGGCTACACTGAATCCACCATGCTCGGCATTGCCTACTTCAGCTACAGCACCGGGCGCGGTATTCCTGACGCCTGGCTCAAGCTTCACACCGAGAAGAAGCGTAACTTCTTTGCTTACCCTAGTGACGTAGCTCTCCTCACCTGCCTCGAGCCCCGTCTGCTGCGGGAGTCTCCTGTCCATGCAGGGAAGCGAAACGCGGAGATAACGGTTCTCATCGATGAACCGGCTTGGCTACCCGGGCTGGACGGTTCATTCCCCAGCCGCGTTCTCGACTACATGTACCTGGGCAACCTAGGCCACGCCAACAACCCTGACCTTCTCAAGGCCATGGGCATCTGCCAGATCCTTAGCGTGGGCGAAACGTCAATGTGGAGGGAAGGTGAGATGGAAGCATGGGGCCTGGACAACATTTGCGTCGTCCAAGGCGTCCAGGACAACGGCATCGATCCCCTTACGGACGAATTTGTGAGGTGTCTCGACTTCATTGGTACGCAGAGACTCCCTGTCTATTGGCAACAGTCACACTAACCTACATGTTCCAGAACGAGGCCGTCGAAGAGGAACCGCCACCCTCGTCCACTGCCGCGTGGGCGTGTCCCGAAGCGCAACCATTTGTATTGCAGAGGTCATGAAAGCATTCAACATGTCCGTGCCGCGGGCGTACTGCTTCGTCCGCGCCCGGCGTCTCAACGTCATCATCCAGCCGCACCTGCGTTTCGCGTATGAATTGCTCAAATGGGAGGAACACCTCCAGAAGACTCGTGGGGATTCCGAGGGAATCAAGCGCGAGCTCGAGTGGCCAGAGATTGCGAGGGAAATTGCTCTTATGAACCGTCCCTATGCTAGGTAATCCGCGAAGCGTGTGTTTGCTGGCACATACCCGCGTGCTCTTGGATGGCAGGCCTGTCATAAAACTGCCTTGGTCTTGCGGTCAAGCCAAGGCTTAACTCTGTGTATACATTCATATGTCCAGCATTTCTATCATCGTGGCAAAGAGGCACCTCGGGTCTGGGAGTTGCCGGCTGGTTCTGGGCAAGGGAACATTTTCGAATCTGTATTTGGATGGGGAGGGGGGCTACACACAGCTCAGGGTAGAACCCGGATTTCACGACTGTGCGCTATGAATTAATGACGCTGGATGATCTGTCACTTATTACGTGTTGTTTGGGAGCAGACGCAAAATTCAAAACATGGCACCTTCTGCTACCAACTGTGACGACTGTTTCTTGCAAGGCAAAATGTTGATTAAGATTGTGGCTTCGCCCACGGACGAACGCGACCAAGACGAGCAGTGGTATTCAAATGACGGTAAAACACAACGGAAAGAAAGCTTTGCCACCCAAATATGGTCCCTGGAGGGTCTGCCTGACGGGCCGTCCATTGAACCATGAAAACGCCTGGTGATGCAACGCGACAGGAGAAATATTGAAGAGAAACAACTGACAGACAAATCTCCGTGGAGTGGTATAGAAAACCCCCCAGCATCCCTCACACACTCTTACGAGGAAAATCCGTCGAGCTTATCGTCGCCCTCAAGAACCCTTGAAAGCAATGTCAGCACGAGGAGCGAATAAGCCAGTCGTTGGACGGATAGATAATCACTCACGAGAACTGTTTGACGAGGTAGCCCTCCCCGCCTTGCTCCATGTCGATGTTATAGACGTAAAAGCCGCCGTCGCTCGTTACGACCATGACCTGGGGGCTATTGCTGCTTATGGCAACCACACTGCGCAGAGGGCCGCCGGACGAGTACTGCCCACTGGCAGCACCGCCGCCCGAGTTTGCCCCGCCAGAAGAAGCGCCCTTGTTTGCCGTGGACTTGGGGAGCTTAATGTAGGCAAAGTCACGCATCGGCTCCCACATTTCCGTGACGGTCTGAGGGAGATACGAGCCCACGACTCCGGCGACGCTACGACCCATTATCTGCGACGACCGGCGCAGCATGCTGCTGAACGAGCCACTCTGTCTTCGGTGGGCCTGCACGGCGGTGTTGTTGGTACCGTTGCTGGGGCTTGCCCCCTCTGTACCATCGTCCCGCGGTGAGCCTGTAGCGCTGCCAACAGGCGACTCGTTGGTGCTGTCGTAGCTGCGGGCTCGCGACCAGCGGTCTTGGCGCGGGGAAGAGGGTGCTTCGATTGCTCCAGCAGCGGCAGTCTGGCCGGAGACTGGGGAGGCACCGAGGCGGAAGATGTGGACTGTGTCAGAGGTCGACGACACGCAGAGCAGGGTCGAGCCCAGGTTGAATGACATGCTGTAGATGGTGGATGGGTAGGTGCCTCGGCGGAACTGGTATAGTTTCTGGCCCCGGGGGACGGAAAAGACTCGGATGATGGTGCCTGTCTCACTGGCGGTGGCCAGGAGTGTGCCCTCGCTGTTGAGCGAGATGCTACACAGAGGCGAGCGGTGGGCCTCGATGACGTTGACGGCCTTGAGGCTGATGGTGTCAAACACCAGGACCTCGCCAGAGGTGGGCGCCACGTAGTTGGAGAGGGGTGGCGCATGCGCGGGACGCCTATCGCCACTGTCCTCGCGCGGCTTCGGCATTGGGTATGCGATGTAGCAATTCTCGGACGAGGGAGAGAGGGCGCAGATGGCACCGGGGTTGGGCGAGGTGGGAATGGTATAGAGGAGACTCATGTTGGAAATGTCGTAAAGGTAAATTTCGGACTCCAGAACAACAGCGAGTCGTTTTCGGTTGAGCCGCACGGCGAGGACCGCGGAAGGGAACGTGAGCTCGCATATCACGGATGATCTCTACAAGAATTGTGTCAGCGTCCGCTTTGTAGTTCGCCTGGAAAGGCCACGAACCTTGGTATTCTGGATGATGAGGTGGCGGGGCGAGAGAATCAGAGCGACGAGAGATGTCGAGAACAGCATCTCGATAATAGCAATGTTGCCATCATCGCTGCTAAAGATCTTAGAGAACGGATCTGTGTGAAAGATGCGAAAGCCTTCGGATGTGCCTAGAGGGCGTGACAGTCAGCCTGCGACCCCGGGAGTTGAGGGTACATGGGAAGGAAGGCCTACCGACAGCAAGACAGCTGTGGTCTTGATTGAAGGTTATGAAGTTGAGGGTGGGAGTCGCCATGCTGGAGGGCTGGTCGCAGTTTGGCCGTCAAGGTTGCGACGGGCTCGTGCCGAGTGAGGTCGGTTGCTGTCGGGAGGAAGGTAGTCGCCAGGACGGCTCCTGACGACAAGTATGGCCGTGTTCTTCCCTCCTGAGTCCTATGGTCGGGGTGACTGTCCACGTCGCGGGTGGCAGACCCAGGCCGATATGAAGAGTCGTTGTTCGGAATCGAGGTGGAGGGTTGGTGCCAACGACGTGAACAACTCGAGCCGTCTCGTCAAGTGTTCGGCTGCGCAGAATCCAAGGAGGTCAGACGTTGCTTTGCGGATACCAACCGATACAAGAGGCAGCAGAGCTCACTGTTGCCGTACTTGGTGCAACGGTAATGGAGTGTGAGGCAGGTGGTGGTGGTTGGCGCAACGCTGTTCTGGTTGGGGTACGAAGGCGTCGGTCGAGTTGGATGCTTGCGGGGAGCTTAGCTTGCTCCAGTCGGCAGCGCTTGGTTGTGGCCCGTGCCTGATGGAGAGCTCCCGTCTCCACCGGGCGGGCATGCACTTGGAACTTCCTGCCTGCTTCGTTCAGTTATTTCCCAGGGGTCCCGATAAGATAAGCGTCTGACCCACCCCGCTTCTTCGGGACACTAGGTACACTAGCAGCCAGTGGAGTGCCTAGGTAGGTAGGTTACCTAACTCCCTGCTGGGTAACTTGTTGGCACAGAATGGTCCTTTCCCGTCACACTCGAAACGGTCAACAATACCTTTTTCAAAGATGGTGGTCAAGGACGCTGTAACGGCATCGGCAGCCACCATGGCCGCTCAGCAGAGTCCTGATGACCTAGTCATGGGGGTACGTTGCGCTGCCCTCTCGAATTTCAACTCTCAGGATCTCAAAAGCTCAGCATTGGTTTGGCGTAGACAAACAGCAGCTCGATTGTCTCGAAACGAAGCGTAGAACGACTATACTATCCGGATGAGCCTCATTTCTTCCGATTCTTTGTCCCCAAGTTCCAGAGGAGATCACCGCTCATCAACCGTGGCTATCTTCTCCGACTCAAGGCCATCGACTCGATTGTGCGAAGTTTTCTTGAGCAACCATCATCTCGCAAGAAGGTTGTGGTGAATCTTGGATGTGGCAGGTCAGTGAGAATCCCTCGCCGTCCTTGCTGTGGCATCGCTTTAACAAGACGACAGCGATGTCTTGCCATGGCAGTGTGATGCTCGGTGGCCCGAATTGTCACGGGAAGCCCTCTTCGTCGACGTGGACTTCCCCGATCTCATGGAGAAGAAACGTCGAGTTGTTCTGGCAACCCCGGAGCTGCTCCGGCTCCTTGGTTCTTACGAGCTTGGCGACGACACGTCACCTGTACTGCTCAATAGTGCTCGATACTGCCAAGTTGGCTGTGACCTTCGCCAGCTGGCCCTGCTCAAATCCACACTCTCTGGACTAGTTGGCGGCTCAACTGAAGCGGCCACTTTCCTCTTCGTGGCAGAAGTGTCTATCACATATCTAGAAACACGTGCGGCTGACGATGTGATTCGGTGGGCCAGCACACTCGGCGACTGTGAGAAAACGAACCCCTTTGTCCGCCCGCCCCTGTGAGATGGCTTGGAGGCTAACCCCCTCCCAGCGACCTTCTGCCTGCTGGAGCAAATCATGCCTAACGGCCCAGATAATCACTTTGCCCGTACCATGCTTGCGCACTTTGACAAGCTCAAGACCCCCCTGAGGTCTGTGTTCCAATATTCGACCCTGGCGAGCCAGCATCAGAGATTCCTGTCCCGAGGGTGGCAAAGTGTCCGGGCCTGGACCCTTTGGGAAGCTTGGGCCGACAATTTCTTCATGTCACCAGAAGAAAGAACGAGGCTGGACGATGTCGAGCCTTTTGATGAATGGGAGGAGCTTGCCCTCTTTGCAAGCCACTACCTCGTGCTTTGCGCTAGTACACAGGCCACCTCTCAGGTTCAGGGACACCGCGATGGGACTTTGGAGGACTCGACACTGCCGACATACTCGTCCTCTGTCGCCTTCTCAGAGAACCCATCGGGTCGCGGGCAGCGTCGGTTCGGTGCTGCGATGCTGGCCGAGAACGCGGAAGGACAGGCCTTCATTGCCCACCTATTCGGTCACGGTCCACGGGCTCGACTCTCGTCATGTGATATTCATCGCTTTTCTGACCAGCTCGAAGTGCCTGCTGCCCAGGCTGGGGGCCCGGCGGCTCGAGTGTGCCATACCCTCACAGATGTGGGAGCCCTCGGTGTTCTTCTGACAGGAGGCCGCGCATCTCCGTCAAGACCACTGCGGGATTGCTGGCTTTACCAGAAGGTACGCAATCGGTGGACCAAGATCCAGGATCTGCCTGTGCCGCTGTTCAGACATTCGGTGATACGCCTAGGATCATCATCCCTTGTGCTTGTGGCAGGCGGCAAGACAGACCATCGCAAGGTATCCGAAGGGTTCTACGTTTACCATCCAGAGCACGGATGGCTCACCTGTCAGGTGCAGGGGGCCTTACCAGTCCTTTTCGGCGCTGCCTTGTATCTGCTGAGTGCGGGTGATCCGGGATCGTACGAAGGCCTGCTGGTAGGCGGAATGCTCCCAAGCGGTACTCATAACCATGCCACATTTTTCTGGAGGCTGGTTATTACAGACGCTCGCGTGAGTCTTGTCGTTCCCGTGCCCGGAATTCCAGTCTGATGTGTCTAGGCTCGTATCACATTTAGCATTTGCGAGACATCGCGCACAGAGGAGCAGCGGTTGGTATCCAGGTTTGGCGCGACCCTCTTGGAACGTGGCGGGAACGTCCTTCTTCTGGGCGGTGTGACTTCAGGCCACCAGCTACCCCAGGATCTTGATATCGTAATTCTGCGGGCGACGCCAGCTGGCCTCGAGCTGATCGGTCGAGTCAGCTGGCCTCACGGCGCTGGAACACTTCCCCCTTTTCTAATAGGTGCATCCATCGTGCCTCTCCCTGACGGACAATTCAGTGTCCTCGGCGGTGGTGCCACCTGCTTTTCTATGGGAACATGTTGGTCACCTGGGACATACACCTTTTCACTCCCTCCTCCGGGTGCGCTGGGCGCCTGCACGCCTCCTAACGATGCCCGGCGTGTCAATTTTGTGCAGGCTATCGAGGTCGTGCCGCTTCAGTTGTTACAAAAGCCACTCGAGACTTCAGAACTGCGTTCCCTGGCCCCGCGGGCGGTTCGCCGCATCAGGCTCGAGTCACGGGAAGGCTTTAGGGAGCTCGTGGAATCTGGACAACCGGCCATCATCGAAGGGGCCAGCATTGGGCCCTGCATCTCAAAATGGACACCAGAATATTTGGTGGAGGCTGTCGGTGCCGACAGACAGGTTCGTTTCCGTGGAACTAACTATGAGCGTGATCGATGTCGAGGTTATTGACCGGCAATACCCACAGGTGTCCGTCCATGAGGCGACCTCGGAAAAGATGGACTTCAACTCCAAAAACTTCCGATATGTTACGTCGGGATTTCAATCATTCATCAACACCGCCCAGGCACACGGGAAGGTGTACTTACGAGCGTTATCCGCGGCCGAGCCCTCTGGCAAGGCGACGAGCCTCAAAGCCGACTTTCCTGGCCTCGCTGCGGATTTCCACTTGCCTTCCGAACTTGACTGGGTAGAAAACAATATTCACAGCTCGGTGCTGCGGATTTCTGGCCCTGTGAACATGTGGCTACACTACGATGTGAGTGACGCCGAGATGGCGACTGTTGCGGTTCGTGAACTAATCTGTACCTAGGTCATGGCCAATGTCTACGCCCAGATTCAAGGATCGAAGCGCTTGATACTTTTCCACCCCCGAAATGTCACCGAATTAGGGTTTGTGCCAGGGGCATCGAGTTCAAGCATTGACGTCTTCGCGGCCATGGAGGCTGGCAGCCTGGGGAGCGCGCAGCCTTTCGAGGCGGAAGTTGGACCAGGCGATATCCTATTTCTGCCGCCGTTATGGCTGCATACAGCGAAACTTACGGCAGGGCTAAGTGTGGCTGTGAACGTGTTTTTTCGCAGCCTGGAGACAGGCTACGCCGCTGGCAGAGACGTGTATGGGAACCGAGATCTTGCGGCATACGAAAAGGGCCAGCTGGACGTTCAGAAGATCGCCAGCAGTTTCGACCGACTGCCACGGGACATGGCCGAGTTTTACATTCGGCGGCTGGCAGATGAGCTCTTGCGGAGCGCAGCAAGATAGAAGAAATGGGGCACCGAGAACCACTCGACCTGCTGTAAGCAAGCCTTCGTTCGGTGAGAGGCTGACTGGACGGAGGAGGAGCCGACCCCTCTTCCCAAGTTGCATGTGAAGCCAGCACAGGGATCTGATCAGTTCCCCGCAAGTGGGGACGGAATTCACGTCTTGCCAGGTCTTGGCTTCGATCATCGTGCGGACGAGGGACGAACCGACCAGGGATCCTTTGCGATACCTCGATGGGCAGACTACACCCCCGAGAACGATACATCAGCCTCCGTGGAGTCGCGACGTCCCATTGAGGTCAACATCGGTGCGCGCGGAGACATCTCGTTCTGCTTACACAGTGCTACGGCTTCCGATCTCCTGGGCATGTCCTCTCTCTCGCTGGCAGCACCTCCCAGTCTGAGCTGGTCCCTCCCTGTGGGCGGCGTGGTGTGTACGTCGCCCGGAGAGTGACATAATGGCCTTCTCGCAGAGGGCGCGCATTTCGACCAGGATCTTTCTTGAAAACCTCGACGTACTCGTAGCCCAGCCGTCAAGAGTTGTCGACCTCCCATCGATTCTCAGCACTCGGCGGTCGCTTCTCGCACATCATTTCTTTGGATAGTACCCAATTGAGAAGAGTGTCTGCTGGCGCAGGCAGCCCTCACCAGCCTCACACTCGGACATCAGCCGGTGCCCTCTATCTTCCTCTCGATCAGCAGCGTCCGGACGGCTGCCAGCTGTCCGTGTTCAGGCCGCTCGATCAGCCCTGTGGCCAGAATTGGTCACCGGGTTTCTCCTCGCGCTTCGAATCGCCCAACCTCCCGTCGCCCCTTTAGTCCTTCGGTCGCCCGTCACACCAACTCAGCCTGACGAGTCGGTCCCTTGAAAAAGCCATCTACCCCTCCCCCCTCCGACCGTCCCTCCCTCCCTTCGGAGCTGAGTGTCAGCACCCCCCTTAACTCCCAGGACGCTGCGTCCACTCCCAAGACCATCAACCCGGCTCGACGACACTGTGCTTGCGACGGGAGCGGATCCTTGTCATGTCGCGATACCACGACGGAGACTGGGACGACGACTACGCCGCTCGCGGTCGTCCTCAGCGTCGAGATCATTCCCCCGACTACCCCCCTCCCAGGTCCTACGACTATGGGCCGTATGTTTCTGGAGGTAACCCGACTCACGGTCGCCTTCCCTACGATGACCGCCCACCAGCTCCGCATCAAGGCTCCGATGCGCTCCAGGTGCCCATGAGCCACCACCGGCCAAGGTCGCTGCCGCCGCCACAACACGCGCTCGTTCCCCGGCCACCGTCGCATCATGCTCGTTCCACCTCGCGATCCCCGCCTCGCTATGTCGACCGCGATCGCGACCACAGTAGACAAAGATCCGCCTCCCGTGGCCCCATCGACCAGGTCCGGTCCGCCGTCGACAAGACCTTCAGCACATCGACCTCCGGCTTAGGCGTCAGTCTTCTGGGCGCCGTGGGTACGTTTTTCAGGAACACTTCCACGGAGGGCATTTACTGACTCGGGGGGTCCGTAGTGGGCGGCATAGCCGCGCGAGAGATGTCATCCGCTGCTCTCCGCACACGCTCGAAAAGGGAACTCAACGACGCGATGAAGGGCTCCGGCTCTCACCCGGATGATCGGGATGGCGGGCCCATCTACAACCCCCCTCACCCCCGCGCGCGCCGCTCCTCCTCCGCCAGCAAGAAGGAAGCGGACAAGTCTCGCCTCGTTTCTACCGTTGTCGGGGCCATCGTCGGCGGCCTAGGCGCCAACGCCATCGAGCGTCGCTTCGAAAGCTCGCGACAGCGGCACCGGGAGGAGCAAGAGGCATGGGAGCGCAAATGGGGCCACCGAGACGAGCATGATGACCGGGACGGTGATCGCAGGAGTGGCGAGGGTAGGCGTCCCGCGGGCCGGAGAGACGAGTACTGGGACAGGGACGATCGCGTCTATGACGACAGTCGTCGGAGGCCGAGGAGGACGGGGAGCGAGGACGGGCAGTACAGGTGGTGAGACACGTGCGTGGACCGAGAGACGGCCGACGGAACGGCGCGCCGCGTGGCACACGGGCCGGATGGGGATAGCGCTGGCGACTTGGAGTTGGAGGGACGGGAGAAGAACGGGGAAGGGGAAATCAATGAAGGGGGAACAAACCCGAGTGCGCACCTTGTCTTAGATAACGACTGATGATACCACTGGCTTTGGGAATACATGGCAGCTATTATTGCTTGGACTGACCGAGGTCGACTTGGTGGATTTTCCACACTGACCAACCCAAGTCCAAGCTCATCTGGTAATTACAAGCTATGAAGTGGGCTTCGTTCGCGGGGGCAGACAGACAGCCAGCCATTCAGTCCCGGGTTCCAGGTTGTCAAAAGGGCCAGGACACAAGGATAGTCCCTGCTCAAGACGGCGTTGCCCGCCTCCCAGCCACCACAACAAGACGACGGCCGGGACACACCGAGTCTGAAGAGAAAACAATGCAATCGGAAAACAAGACCGGACTTGCAGAATGCATATGCACCCGAGTGTCCCCCGCGCCCGTTGGCTGGATCATAGACACCCGCTTGAGCTCATAGTCCAATGCTGTGTCTCCCGATGCATCCAGCAGAGCGCCTGGCCTGCGGTGCCAGCAACAACCATATTAATGGGGAAGTAGATGGGAGCGATGAAGGAGAGCTGGATTATACAGGTGAGTCGGTGCATTCAGGAAGCAGTGGTATCAAGTAACTACTGCTTGTGAGGAGCCCCCCAAGGCGCACTGGTGAGGACAACCTTGAACAAGCTGACTCGGCATGTGACTACCTGCAGAGGAGGGAGGGGGCGGTGCGCAGCTCAAATCACCCTGCTCCAGCTTCTACAAGGCCGTCGACATCAATATAGAGGACGGTGACATCGAGTACATCATAGCCACCGAGGACCTGCCTCGGGAAGAAACATCTCATCTCGAGAACGAGAACCGTGGCCAAGAGCCTCTCGAAGCGGCTGGTCGAGATACGGGGCAACCAACGGTCAGCGGTAAGTGACTAAAAGATGTATCTTATTTATCCCAGAGGCGTTGGCGATTTCTTCCCTGGCAACTCGGCACCTCAGGTACGCGGAGGCAGCACCTTGGTTGAAGTAGGTAAACAAGACTCACCGAGGTGGTCACAGCAAAAGTCGCCAGCGCGTTCCTTCCCCATTCACTCGACTCAACTCAACCCGGACGGGACCCCAAGGCTAACATAACACGCCGTTTCTGAGGCCGTGAGCCCGGTAAACTGCCGCAAACACGCTCCCGAGTTCAACGCTGGCTGGATGCACTCGACGGCGACCACTTCGAGGACCCTGACCTGGCCGGTCCCTTTCCTCCCAGCCCACGCGCGCTGCCCGAGTTCGTTTCAAGCTTGCCGAGTTTCTCAAAATCCCCAGTAGCAGCCCCTTCTCGGATTGCTCAAGTCTGCTGCAAACCTGAACACGAACCCCCTTCATCGCCGCCTCATCTCACCATCCAGGCGTTCGACCAGGACGTCGCCATCCTCGCACATCAACACAGCACCTCTCCGGAGGCCATCCCAATGAACAGCAACAAGAAAGTCCTGCGCCAGAGAAAGAGCCGAAGTCTGGGCAGCAGCCGTGGAAGATCACCTAGTCCCATTCGCGGCTCCTTCGTCTCAGTCTCACCAAGAACCCGCTCGCTCTCGCCGCACAAGCGTCTCGACCGCCAGTCCGTCCACATCAACATGAATCTGACGGAATCCCAAATGGACAGAATCACCGACGCGTACGCACTCTTCCCGCCTGCTCGCCCGTTTGCTTTGCTGACCCTTTCCCTCCGACCAGATTCTCCTCCCACGTCGGCAGCCCTACCAGAGGGAGGACCAGCCACGCGGATCGACGTTCCTCTCGTGCAACCCAGTCTAGCGCTGCCACCAGCGCAAGGCACATCGACAGAGCCCACCATGCATCCAGGTCTCAGGTTCGCTCGCCCAACGACCCGGCAACCCTCGACCAGGTCGTGGAGAACGGAGAAACCAGCTCGCAGCGAAAGCGGAAGAGCCTCCGCGGATCCCCATTCGATTCCATGCCCCGATACCACCCCCCCGAGGAAGTGCCATCTTCGAGCGCAGCCACGCTGGCTCAGCGCCGGCAGCAAGAAACTCCGTCCTATATCGATGTCGATGATGCGCGGAAGTTCGGCACCTTCGTCCATCGTTCCAGCAAGTGTCCAGTGTCTACCCACCCCCTGCAGTATGAGAGTACCGATGGCTCACCTCTCCAAGACGATATCTCTTCTATCTACTCCCAGGACGCGGCTGACCGATCAATGGTTCGCCCGTACATAAGGGGTGATACGGTGTCACAGAAGATCGACAACGTCGTTCAATCGTACAGCGTATGGAAAGTGCCGATAGGATCATCAGTGATGCCGGCGCCCTCGATGAGCCCAGCTCGCGGCAGCAGCCCTGTTCGTGAACCCAGCCCATCCCGTCGGCCAGAGGTCATGACCAGGACGGACGCCCTGAAGCACTCCGAAGGTAGGAACGCGACCTATTCACCCCTCATGACCTATTTCGCCTTTGAAGGTCTGCCGGTTCAGAAGAAGACCATGATCGGAGACCAGGGCTGGCTGGATCGCCCTGGTGTTAACCAAGTCAACCACACCCCCGACCAGAGCAAGAAGGACTTCTCACCCAAGAAGCCGGGTCTCCTGGATAGCATCAAAAAGATGGCCAAGGACATGGTGTGTAGACCAACCCTCCGCTCCATGACCAAGTGACTGACGTTGAAGATAGACCGAGAGCAAAAGCACTCGCCGTTCGCGCGAGCCAGAGAAGCCCCAGAAGACGCCTAAGATGACCATCTCGCTCGATCCCCGAGAGCAGAGTCTCCTGTACTGTGAGCTGGAGTTCCACGTCAGCAACGCCCTGCACACGTACATCACCAACGAGCTCAACCATGGACGCCTCGATCCCAACAAGCTCAAGAAAGTCGCGGACGGCTGGAACCACAAGGGCCGCCCCAAGGTGGTCGGCTTCCGCTACGACCTCGAGACTCAGCTGAACCTCGTCGATCTTCACATCGAGGACTTCCGCTTCTTCGGCCGTCGCCAGGGCAATCCCGTGGAGATCTCCGGCCTCCTCCATGCCATGAAAGTCAACTCTCGCGCCATGCGAGTCCGTACCTTCTGCCAGCCCGACCCAGTCATTGCCAAGCAGCTCGTCGACTCGCAGTCCCTCTTCAACACCCTCGGCTGCTCCGACGGCCAACAGGTCTCGCTGGCGGAAATTGCTCAGTTTTTCAAGGTCATCGTCGAGAGGGAGAGGCATTACAGGGATCGACTCAGCCGCACCCCGGGCGGCGGAAAGCACTCTTCTCGAGTGCAGGATGCTCATCCTGGTCAGCGCTGGGAGCCGCAGCCTGGAGACGATTCAGTCCCCCAAGGCGCGTTCGACGTCTATGGCAGCATCACGAAGGGCGATGAAGGAAAGGAGCAGCAGGGCGGCCGCTTGACTCGCTACTCGGATTGAGTTGCCCCCCTCGTATTTTGTAGAGTAGAATGTATGCAGAAGTCATGCATCCATAAACCCTCATCACTGCGTTGTGCTATGGTGAAATGCGCCTGTCAATAAACGGTGATGGTTGCCCTCCCTGTATGCGATCCGGGAAGCTTGTTAGTATGAAAGATGAAAGTCCCAGGAAAGACACAATCGACCTGCCTGCGAATTAACCCACAGGAAACCGAGGTGGCCTCGTTCCTCGCATCAGATACTCGAGGTGACCTCTTCCTTTACTTGACAGAATCAAGGCGAACTCTGTATTTTCGTTGAGAAACATGAGGAGAGCTCTGGATGATATGACACTTGTTCATACAGACCCACACCAAGTTTGAGTGACGTGGGATATATTTTGCAGGGTCATCATACATTGTTAAGTAACCTCAATCCAGGCCAAACCAATTGTATCCGTGAACAGGCTGTTTACAGTAGGGTGATCGTCGAGGAGCCGATGACGGTGAACCTGGTCCAGGTAATGCAGGCAGCTCTGCGTCGAGTCCGAACCAGTCGTGTGCTGGCCGAGCAGACACTTTTCGAGTATCCCTGGCGACTGCCTCGCCCCTCATAAGTCTCCCCCGCAAGCCAGCAGATACAGGCTGACAGCTGATCTTCGAGTCTGTATGCCCTGGCCCCATCGGATCCCATTCGAAATCACGGCCGCCGTCAAAACCGAGCTGCGGTGTAAAAGGGCCTCGAAATACCCACCTCGAGTCCAACACACCTGGGTCTGTCATCCCCGCCCCGGTCAACGTGGCCACCGAGTCTGCCGTTGGCATGAGGTTGCTAGCCATGGATCGAGGGACCGGCTCATTGTTTTCGATAAGAGCGAACTTTCGAGCGAAGATCGGGTGCGGAATGATATGTCCTTCTGGGAGGGACGCCAGGCGCACAACTGACGAAACAGGCAAAGGCGGTTTCTCCGATGAGCTGTCACGACACCCAACTCGTCTTTTGTTCACGGATCCAGCCAATACGTGACTGCAGCGCCGAAAATGTCGAATGTCGCATGAACGGCGGATCAGACCGAGGAGGAAATTCGAAATTCGTGCTGAGGACTGTCTCTTCACATGCTTATTGATGCTGCCTGGAACATTGCCAACCACGACTTTTCGCTGGTCCGGGGATGGCGGGATGAACTCCTTCTCTTGGACGAATTTTCCAATGTGGGAAGCTTCCATGTTCCACTGCACTTGATGGCACTGTCGTGGGCTGGCTGTTCGAAATATTGATGTCCCACCACCTCTTGTCGAGACATACATGGTATGCTCGATCGCCCACGCCTTGCGGTTCTTTATGCAGCTCGGTTCCTTCGACCCTCGTCGGCTGCAAGGAGCGTAGTCTGACAGCCTGATAGGGTAGCGCGAGGGGTGCGTCTCCCTCCACCTTACGAGACTGGAGCTCGGCTTGATAGACGAGGTGACAGTAGTGAGGTGCGGAACATGTGGTAGTTCCAAGTCGGCCTGCGAATATCAGGTCAGAAAGTCCGTTCATGATCATTGGGAGCCCCGGAACGACTCACGTGGCGGTTCATGTGATCGTGCCTCCATCTCTGAAAACCGGCACCAGCATCATCGGAGTGTGGGCAGTCAATTTCGATGAGCTCGTAAAGCACCCCCCCAGCAACTCCGAGGCCTTGGTCGCCCAGATGATCACGGAGGATGAGGAACACCTGTTAAGAGGAGTGCGTCGTCAGATAAGCCAAGGGAGTTGGTCGTGGATAAACACATACTACTTGTATGCCATCCCTGTACTGGTAGTTCCGTGGCACATGAGCGCAATATCGCACCAGAATATTTCGGCATCCTATGAGGGTTAGCCGAGAGTGGCTGCGTGCATGCTTGGAGCCACCGACTCTCTTCCACTACCAAATCGTACAAAGTGTCGCGCGGCGGGGCCGGACTGACGCCGGAGCGGGCTGCCGGGTTCTGCGGATGGACCCTTGCCCTCCCGGCCAAGCTGGGCCAACCATTTGAGGGTCTCTGGGTATCGAACGAGTTCGACTGAGGAAATTCGACCATGTCTAGCGATGAACGTAAGGGTCATGCCGGTTACGTCTGGTCTGCCGGTTGAGCACTGCGGGGAAGCGATAAGCCGATATACGAGCCAACCACTTGGTGAATATGTGTCGGTCTCTGCGTGCTGAGGGCGTGGCATCGTGGTCTGCCCAAGACACGTGTGCGATGAGAAGGTAGTCAGCGGGCGTCGCGATGGGAACCGGACTTCGATGGAAGGCAGGTACCTAGGTTAGTAGCTAGGGACTGGGAGACTGCGAGGAAGCCGCCAGGCAAACGCAGATTTCCATGCCATAGTACCTACCTAGGTACCTACCTACCTATAGCATTGCGGGTTGGATCTGCCGAGTCTGGGAAGCAGCAACCAAGTAGCCCCTGTCTTTCACCCGTCAGTAGGTAGGTACGTACCTACCTTACCTGGGGTACTATACCTAGGTACCTTACCTAGGGAGGTAGCCGAAGCCCATTCCGCGAACATGAAGCCATCACCGGCTGCTAGCTACGGGAGGCCCATGGGTTTTCGCATCGGCATAGACCTTTGGCAAATACAGACAAGGAGAGGCTCGCCTCAGGTGCTCTGCGGTTCGGAGCGGAACGCCGAGGCCAGGGCATATCCACAGTCTCGGGGTGCGCTAAACCGCAAACGAGAATAGGCCGCAGCCACACCCAATTGACAGAGGACTGGGCGAGCGAGGGCCCCGGATCGGCCCCAGTCTTCATTCCCGACTCGATCTCCCGGCGTGGAGTCCCGACTTCCGCACTTCTCGCTACTCCTCACTCGTCATTGCCGTCTCCAAATGCCTTGCATCCCGTCCCCTCACGTAGCTCTCTGGCAAGGGCCAGCCAGCCCCCGTTGCCCGTCTCCATTGGGTGCGACGGCCGGCTGACAAGTACCGACCTGACTACCCGATCGCCTGTTCCAGCGGCAACACTGTCCTTCAGGCTGACTTATTTCTCGGCTCAACCTCCAAGAGGCCCCTCCACAGCCCACCGAATATATGAAGCCTTGTGCCGCAATTGTGGTGCCCGTCTCGTCGTGATATCGCCATTACCTATTCACACTCGCTGATTCGTGCCATCTGAACCGTCCGAGATCACCTTGACCTTGACTGGCGATCACGATCCCCCGTCTGCCCATGGACTTCTTGAAGTGGCTGAATCCACGCCATCTGTTCCCCAAGTCTGATAATTCCGAAATGTCCGCACCAGAGACTTATGACATCGGTATGCGGAAACTCACACCCGGCCCCCCTGCGAAGCCAGCTCGCTGACCTACTGACTCTCCGCAGTCATTGTCGGCGCCGGTCCCGTGGGGCTCATGCTGTCGACATGCCTGGCGAGATGGGGCTACAAGATCAAGCACATCGACAATAGGTCGGAGCCTACTCCCACCGGCCGCGCTGACGGCATTCAGCCCCGTTCCTTGGATCTCCTCCGGAACATGGGCCTGAAGGCCCCCATCATGGCCCACAAACCTGCCCGTGTTTTCGAGGTTGCTTTCTGGGACCCCACCAGCGATGGAAATGGCATCGGCAGGACAGGAACCTGGGCTAGTTGCCCGAGTTTCATCGATGCTAGGTACCCCTTTACGACACTCCTTCACCAGGGTCACATCGAACGGGTGTTTCTCGCCGACCTCGACAAGAACGGTGTCCAGGTCCAGAGACCCTGGGGTATCAAGGGCTTCACCTCAGACGAGGCGAGCAACAGCGAATACCCCGTCGAGGTCCAGCTGGAGCACGTGGACGGCTATGCCAAGGAGACGATCCGCGCAAAGTACTTATTCGGTGGCGAAGGTGCACGTTCCTTCATCCGAAACCAGCTTGACATCCCCGTCAGGCACAAGGACCCCATTGAGCATGTGTGGGGAGTCATGGACGGTGTTGTTGAGACTGACTTCCCAGATATCAAGGTTTGTTCCTCTCAGAGTATACAACCGGACTTGGCTGAGACGTCTTCAGATGAAATGCACAATCCACAGCGAACACGGGTCCATCATGGTCATCCCTAGGGAAGACAACATGGTCCGCTTGTACATCCAGATCGCCTCCTCTACCGAGTCCGACTGGAATCCGCGCAAGACGGCAACTGAGGAGGAGGTCAAGGCCTCAGCCAAGCGTATCCTTCACCCTTACTCCATCGAGTGGGAGAGAGTCGAGTGGTACTCGGTGTATCCTATCGGGCAAGGCATCGCGGATAGGTACACCCTTGACCACCGAGTATTCCTCGGCGGCGATGCTTGCCACACCCATAGTGTATGCTTCCAATCCCAGGTCTCTGATTTTGAAGCTCGAATATACTGACACTCTCCCCTCAGCCCAAAGCCGGTCAAGGCATGAACACTGCCTTCCTGGACGCACAGAACCTGGCGTGGAAAATTCACCTGGTTGAATCCGGGTTTGCTCAGAGGGGCATTCTCAAGACCTATGAGAGCGAACGCCGCGAGGTTGCGGAGACCCTGTTGGACTTCGACAACCGATATGCGAAGCTCTTCTCCCAGAGGCCTGCAGCGGCGACTGAAGTGCAGGCAGCAGCCAAGAACGACCGGCATGACGCTGGAGACAACGACTTCATCAAGGCATTCAAGGAGGCGTGCGAGTTTACCAGCGGGTATGGCGTCGCTTACAAGGCGAACATCCTAAACTGGTCCGCCGAGCACCCTCTCCAGTCAACCTTGGTCAACCCGACGGGCAACAAACTGCAGCCTGGCCGCCTCATGATCAACGCCGACGTCACTAGGGTTGCCGATGCCAACGTTGTCCATCTGGAACAGGAGATCCCCCTGAACGGGTCTTTTCGTCTCTTCTTGTTCGCAGGCAACCCAGATGTGACACGGAACACCCTCAAGGACTTCGCAAATCAGCTGCAGAGCGAACAGTCATTCTACACAGCGTACCAGCGACCTGACATTGCCAGCGTGACGCACCACGAGAAGCACAACCCGCACAGCCTGTTCTTTACTTTCTGTACCATATTCGCAGCCACAAGGAGCAGCATCGAGGTCAGCCGAGATCTGCCCCCCATTCTCGCCCGATACCGCGACCATGTTTACGCCGACGACCGCTGGGACCGGAGAGTTCCTGACGCCAAGGCGGCAGCTCATGCGAAGATGGGACTCGACGAGGAGAGGGGAGGCATCGTGGTGGTGCGGCCCGATGGATACATCGGTCTCGTGGTGAGTTTGACGGAGGGTAACGGGACGGTTGATGCGCTCAACGAGTACTTTGCATCTTTCTGTACGAAGAAGCTTGGCAGGCGGGCGGCACAATTGTAAACTAGGTAGCATCAAGTAGACTGTAATTGCCACGAGTATATCTGGAAGATATGGGCTGGAAGGGCAGTGGTATGTCGCTGAGCTCTTGCCTACGGTTTACCTGTGTTTTGTTGGCCGAGGTGTTTCGCGCTCCACCCAAGTCCGTACACACGTCAAAAAGCTCGCCCCCGCGGAGCGCTTTATGCCCATTTTGGGCTGTGTCAGGGGGCGGTCTCAAGAGCAAATACATATATCACGTGAGAATCACGTGGAAATAACTCAAGACAGCCAAATCCGGAAAAAAACTTACTCCGCAGGGGACGTGGCGTGCGTTGTGGCTTGTGCGTTAGAGGTGGGGCTGCTGCATGCGACTCCAGATGGCAGGAGCTAAAACTCCCCGTTTACAACTCCAAATCAGGACATCGCGACTTCCAACTACCTAAGTACCAAGGTGCTGCGCTCCTTCCCCGCGCACCTCAGGCTGCAATGCCACTTCCACTCTTTCCCACACTTTGAGTAAACATCTACTTGCGACTGCCTTTACTTATTAGAACCACGCTTCACTTGCCTCCCCACGAGGCAGCTGCGCCCTTCCTCGCGAGCTCGCACCTGCACTTGCTGCTCGCAAACCACCAAACTGTAAAGTCCACCTTCCCTTCAGGTTCTCAAGCTCTGGGCAAGAATACTTTCCACTGCTTCCACCTATTCTTCTTTACCATTCGCCTTTCAACTCTTTCGAGACCATAGCAACCCAACATTGATCCTTTGTCCTCTCTCCTTTGACCGCACCCATCTCCCTTCTTCTTTCCATCCCTGCGCAGCATCCGCACTGTTGCTTCAGACGCGTCTCTAGCCTTGTTCTTCTTCGGACTAACGTTGCGCCATGGAGGTCATACAGAAGAAGCTCCCGCCCTTCAGCCGCAAGGCCGCCCGCCTCGACGTCAAACGCTTTCCCGCCTGGCTCCCCGTGTCCCTCATTCCCCGCGACGCACTCGTCAACCCTCCGGTCGAGGGCTCAATCGCGGACACAGCTTTCAAGCTTTATCAGCAGACCGAGGCTGTCCACGGACCCGGCCAAATCCCTTCCCTCTCCGACGCATTCGCGATCGCCGACGCGCCGGCCAAGAAGAGCCGAACCCCGCTTATCGAGAACCTCACTCGGGCAGAGAGGCTTCAGCGCAGGAAGTCTCTTCGCTACAGGAAGCTCATCAGGAATCTCCGCGAGTGCTACGAGGAACCACAGAAGCTCAGGGGTGGCTCTCTGGCGGCACACGCTGCTCGCAAGAGGAACAAGCACCTGGTTGAGCAGGGCATCGAGAGTCCCCGCCGCAAGAAACTCTACGTCCCTCTCCTTGGCGTCCGCGACCGCTCCTCCCATTGGTTTCGCATTCAGCACAACTTCACGAAGCTGTACGACCCTACTCAGGCCATCTTTCCCTACAAGTGGCACACCCATCCCCTCAACCCCGAGGTTTTGATCAACCCCGGCCTCTGCAGCCAAGACCCTCTCAAAGGAGCTTGCCTTCCCAAGGTGGACGCCTGGGTCATCAAAACCCGCTACGGCGGCGACGAAGTTGTCAAGTGGAGGAGATTCGAGCTTTTGGACAAGAAGGGGTTCCATCGCCACAAAGCATACAACGATTGGCGACGTGGCTATCTCTACGCAACAGGTCGCGCTGATCCTATCACACGCAACTGCCCGTCCCTCACAATTGGCTCTTACGAGAAGATCAATCTGTTCAACAAAGAGCCGTCTCAAGGTCCCAAGCACTCAGTCGTCTACGCTGACAAGAATCAAACTGGCTTTGCTCTTGGCGACTCGATTGTTGCCGAGCGCCGCAACGCCGCCCGTCTCGAGTCCCGCAAGCGGAAGGCCGATGATTCCGAGCCCGACCTGACGGATCATCAATCTCAGAACTCTCGCACGCAAACCTCTCGCCAGAATGCGAATGCTAACCGGGTCACTCGCTTAAAGGTCGGTCTCCATTGCCTTCGTCTTAGCCTCATGTGGTTTGTTGACAAGCAAACAGTTCGTCCGTCCCATGCTCCGTACTGCCGCCAAAGGCTGCTTCATGGTCATGAAGGGAATCGTAAGCGCTGTCTGGTCCGCCGGACTATCTAGACGTAAGTTGGCTGCCCCCCTTTTGTGAACTTCAACACTGACGATCATCAGTCTTTCGCTCAGAGGCCCATCGAGTAGAGGAGTGCCGCACCTTGAACCCCCAGACGGGCAATGTCTCTTCCAAAAGGCGCAAGCTTGGCCACCGGCAGCGGCGGTGGATCACCGAGGCAGAGCGGAAGCCCCTGTACATGAAGAGGCACCGGCTCATTGGAGCCCTCAACCATGCCCATACCTGCATCCGTGATGCGATGATTCCCCAGCCTGAAGGCCAGGTCACTTTCACTTCTGGCCAGCTGAAGCACATCGACCTTACCCTGTACGCTTCCCTTCTCGACAGACTCGAGACGGCCTACGAAACGCTGGACATCTTCTACTCTGCCAACCTGCTGTCACACTTGACCAAGCTATACAAGGTTCCTGAGCCAAACATGCTCTACCTCCCGAATTCTGATGAGCAAACCAGGATTGAATCGACATCAACCCTCCTTGAAGAACTTCCTCCGGACTTGTGGGAAATTCTCTATTCGTTTGACGTCTCACGTGAAGACGTCGAAGCCGTTTGCAAAGACTTGCAAGCGATCATTACTCACCAGCCAATCCCCTCGCTTTCCGTCGGCTTCTCCAGCGAGCCCGTTCATCACACATCACTGTCTACCAAGGCGTCATCGCACGGCACAGATGACGATATCCATGACAATGAGGACAATGCCCAAGATCGTTCTCCTGTCTCCGTTGACTCCATGCCAGGCGCTTTCCCCCAAGAGGTTGCAGTGGATGGCCCGAAGACCGTGAGCCATGAGCTTGTCATCCAGGACGCCAAGCCTCCGGCTTACAGAACGACGTTTGCGAGAGACGATTCTCCTCTCCCCCTTGGCCACAAGACGATACCCATTGAGATCGTCCGACAGCACCTTATCCCTCCTGAGTTTGTCACCAGCTTCGGCCAGCATGGCAGAAACACCAAAGCCCGGCACCGCGATGCACCCCACCCTCGCGGTATCATGCTCTCTCCTCTTCAGAGACCGTCTCCGACTAAGGTAACGAGCCCAAGGCGCCAACGGAAGATCGATTACCGAAACCGGAAGAACGTCAAGTGGGATCCCAATCTGAGCGCTCGAGAGCACAAGCCGGATGACCCATATTACTGGCGATATAAGCCCAACAACTCTCCCTTCAACACAGAGGATCGCCTATATGTCGAATTCGACATGGCTGAAGACGAGGACAAGGAATTCGACTCCGAATTCTTAACCATCAAAAACCAAACGGCACTGTCTCAGTCCTTGGCAAAGTCGCATGTCCCGTCCCCACCAGAGCCTGCAGATCACGACAGGACATCGCCGCCGCGCCGTGTGCTAAAAAAGCCTTCCATATCATCATCCCCGCGCTCATCCCTCCTCTCGAAGAAGACATTCTCCATCCGCGGCGGCGCCGATGTCTCCCGCACGGACCAGGAACTGCCCGACAAAGATGGCATCTCTCGCTCAACCATGATCACCAAGAAGGTCACCAGCGACGAAGGCCAGGGAAAAGGTCAAGACGCAGCCCAGGGTCCAGCTGTTGTCGTCTCAGCTCCCATCCTTTCGGAGTGCGAACAGTCCGCCCTCAACAAAGCCCGAGTGTCCATCCTCTCGAAGCTCAAGCCGGCTGGCCTGCCCTTCCACCACGAGCATGATATCACACCTCGTACCGGAGACTCCAGGCCCGCGACAGGCGAGGAACCGGTTGCGGCTGGTACCAAAGAAGCCGTTGCTTCTCTCGATTCACAGGTCAAAGAACTTGCTATCAGCGACGAGAAGGAAGGGGACCTAGGCGATCACGGTGCTCAGCAACAGCTTCAGGCGGATGAGTTTGACCACATCGAACGGAAAGAACGCGAGAAGCGGGAAAAGGAGGAGGCACGCCTGGCAGAAGAGGAACGCCTTCGCCTGACCGGCAACCTTCGTACCCCTACCGCCTCGATGATCTCCGCTCTGTCCGAGGATTGGAGGCAACGGATACAGGCAACCGTCAGCGGCGCCGACGAGAACAAAGAGTTTGTCCAGACCAAGTCAGGCAACCCCCTCAGGAAGCGGGATTTTGCGAAGCTCGTCCCCCCAACGGCCTGGCTAAACGATGAGGTCATCAACGGTGCCCTTGAATGGCTCGACGATTCTGTCAACGCTGGTACCCCATCACAAGGGCGCAAGTGCCTATCCATCAACTCGTTCGTTTGGAATAGAATCAAGGGCGGACTGAGCACCGAGCGTGTCATGAAGCGGGCGGGCGTCCCCAACGCAGACAGCTTCCTCAAACTTGAGACCGTTCTGATACCCATCTGCGCGGGTAACCACTGGACCCTGGCGGTCATCCGCCCGCGACAGCGGACGATCGCGCACATGGACTCGCTTGATGCAGCGGGCTCACCGTTCGTGGTCCAAGCGGCCAGCAGATGGGTGAAAACCATCTGTGGAGACAAGTATGCCGAGGAGGAATGGAGCGTGGTGAGGCACGACGCGCCGGAGCAGTGCAACGGTTGGGACTGCGGCGTCCATGTCATCACCAACGGCATATGCGTCGCCCTGGGCCTCAGCCCTGCCGACACCTACAAGTCGGTCCAGTTGCCCCTGCAGCGCCGGCGCATTGCCGGTATGCTGCTTAACAGGGGCTTCAGGGCCGACTTCGATCTCTCCAAGCTCTGAGGGGGGGTTGGGACCGGGGTTGCGCAAAGAAGAAGAAAAAAAGAAAAAAAAAGGAGGGCAGGTGGCCGGAGGGCCATTCATGTTTGTCTGTAGTTTTGTTTTTATATTGTTTGGGTTTGCTTGGGTTTGCTTGGGTTTGTGGACATGACTGTATGACTGGCGTTGGAGGTATGGTGTCTTGGAGTTGCCCGTACTACGTACCTAGGTACTTATATCTGGGGGCGCCGTCCCCATGGTTGACGCTCACGCAATGATACCCGGCCAAAGATGGCCTTTGCCCTAATTTTCTGGCCCTTTTTGTGCTGCCTGTAGTTTTCATATTACATTGAAATGTCAGGCGAGTCGAAGAGATACACCTGTCCACATATCATCTTAGTTGGGGTGTATGCTGCTGACCTGATACGCACGTACATGTATGGCTGGTGTCTGGACGGGATGGCTCTGTTTTTACGTGGAAGGCCTGTTGAAGTGTCCTGCAAAGAGGCCAGTTCCGAGTGCCCTGACAACAAGGAACATAATATGCACTGCTCAGTCCTTCTGGCTACTGTGGCATTTCTGTGCCGATGCCAGGACCCTTCCAGCAGTGGCCTCGAAGACAATAGTCTCCCAAGAGCACAACAAACCGATATCAAGCCAAAAGTGTACTCCAACAAGTGGGTTCGTAAGGCCGTGGCCGAGCTTTCGGCCGTTCCTACAGTAGCTTCCCGAAATAGAGCGGTATGGAAGAATTTTTCTGTCCCCTTACCGAGTCTTGCTGGGCATCGTCATGACACGTTCTCCGGCGGCCAGAGACGGCTGGAGACGGACACGGGTAGCGGGAGCGGGCGGCGACCGGCAGGTAGCGGGGGGAGCGCGTCTCCTGACGCACGGAGACGGAGCACGGAGGCAAGGGAAGGAATTGGTCGGCCGGGAGGAGGATTACCTACAGGGCATGAGGCATGGTGACAGACGGATGGCAGATGTACATACAAAGACGAAGGAAATGCTGAATGCTGGCACATGTGGGTGGACGGCCGGGAAATGACGGAGACGTTCTAGAATCCATCGCGAGACCTATGACCTCGTTCCACTCGGGAGGGACAAGGGGCCCGGTATGACACGATGACACGATGACACAGCATGACATGACGCGCCCAGTTGATGTGCTGAAACCACTCTTGCAAGCTGGGGGCCAGGGACGTTAAGCGGGTGATGCAGGAACTGCTAGCAACAACTACGAAAGTAGTTCACGACAACAGCAAAGCTTGGCGGGGAGCACGGGGGCCAAGATGACTCGCGAGGCATGAGAAAACAGCCGTTGCTCGGCGGGTGATGCGCCGGACACAAGAAGGCCGGAAAGATAGGGCCCAACGGCGTGGGAGCGCGGCGAGACGGGGTCCGGATGGGACGGCGAGTCGTTGATTGTGTTCTATCAGAGTCCCGCCGGACGTGTGCCGTGACATGGAAAAGGGGCCTCTCATGCTGCGTACCTAGTGACGAGCAATTTCCACCATTGCCAACTCGAATCAAGGATTGGCCAATTCGACCTTCCTTCTGACAGCGTGTCTCGGCAGGAACGAAGAGTGGCTCTTGTTACGAGAGACATTACCGCCTTGGAAGTGTGGATGGGAGCGTGGCTGCTTGGTTCCGTGGAAGGGGCCAGATGGCCCAAGGGCCCATCGGAGCCAAGCCAAACAAGCAACCAAGGACGGATAATTTCTCGAGCCATGGCGCTATTCCGAGAAAGGAAAGCTTCTAGAAAAGTTCGCCACATGTGGGTCTGATGGAGACGCCGGGGCAGGCGATGCGCCAGTCCCCGCCGCTGACGGCGCGTTTCTGCTGTCCCAACAGTCGTCGGAATTCAGCTGCGAAGCCCTCGGGAGGATCAGGAGGATGGCATGTCATTTCCAGGGAACGGGCAATGTTCCCGCATTGCCTCGCACGTTTCTTCTCGAAGGATGATGGAAACATGGATCCCGGCCAAGGAGAAAAGGCCCCCCCGTTCCTTGGAGGGCGCAGGGGATGCACAGGATCGACATTTCCCTTCTTGGCCCTGTGTCTTGTCGACGCCACTCCCAGATCTGCCCAGGCCAGGCCAGGGCAGGCAGGGCGCGGGCTGGCGAAAAGCCAGCAACCACAGGGTCCAAGAACAAGGAAGGTGGCACCAGCTTCTGCAGCTTCAGAAATGAGGAAGCTTGTGAATTCGCCCGCCGACGTCGGCAAGTGGTCGTCGAGGTGGCGAATCTCTCTCCCGCTCCGCCGCCGACGTGCCAATGCTCATCGGCCTGCCTTGAAGCCTCTCTCTCTCTCAGTGTGGTGGTGAAGTCTGCCAAGGCGCCAGACGTCTTTATTTCCCTCGTTTCCAATCCCAACCCGCGGACAACTAGGTACTCGGCCGCCGACATGATTAGAGCCTTGTGGCACGCGGTCCGTCCTGCACCACGAAGCTTGGCTTGGCTAGATCCAGCCCGTCCCTTTGCGCGCGGTGCGCTCTCCCCGACCGTGGCCGTGCGCGCGCGTGATGTGGTGATGCATATCGGTATCAGCCGCATTTCGTGCCTCGGTCTACGCTGTACAGCAGAAGGGCACCTCAGGGTGCAGAACCCGATTGCACGCTGGCTCAGGGGATGACTACTGTAACGGAGTGTCGATCTTTCTCGTTTCACCCGTCTTGTGATCATGGTTCGGCGCTGCGCGTTTGGGCATCTCAGTTCTGGTGAGAAATCCTTCCTCAAGCCCAGCCAAATCCCTTCTAATATGGATCAGATGAAGCGTCGTCCAATCGATCTTCTTCGTGGGCAGCCAGGAGTCTTGACGCCATCGTCAGAATGTCCCACTGGAGTTTCAGGGCCCTCCGAGATCATCTCCCGACGTGGCTGCACATATGTACTTGATGTACAAGTCGTCGCGGCGATTCCCGTCCCTCACAACCCTCACCCACCCAAGCAGCATGGGGCGGCGCGCCAATCTCACCGTATGTAGTGTATCTGTAGTAGATTACGTCGTGCGTCTTCGTACGAGCGAGGTGGGAAGACAGCCAGCTTGCGCCCGTCGAGCAACCAACGTATTCTAGCACTGTCGATCTTCAGGCATCCCCGCATCCCCCATAGGGCGGCGAAAAGCTTCCCATCAGCCGAATCGACAACGGTAAATGTCGACCATTATTCCCGCTGTACGATGACGGAACGGAAGCCTGGTTGGCTGGGTCCAGCACAGCCTCTGAGAGGACGCCAATTCCCTAGCCTCGTGCTCCCTGAGTCGACTGGCTGGGGGAATGATCAGGGATGGGTCCCAATGGGTCCCGTAGATGGATGCATGCCCTGGGGATTCGACTGGCAGCTTCTGCTCTGCGCTCGCCACAACACCAAGATTCGTGTTCAATCGAGTCACCTGGGTCGCCATGTTGTCCTGTTAATGATTCTCACTCGCTGGGACAAGAGTGCCTGGTCTGCACTGGATGAATGTGGGAACATGGAAACATGTACCGAGGCTAAGCTGAAGAGGTCCCATGCGACCGTTTCTTGGTCCCGCTGATGAGCATTGGCAGCTGCCCTTCCAGGCAGGTTCCTGGCTCACGAGGGCACGTGTTCGAGCAGTCGGGTCATCGTCGCCGCGCGATCCATCAGGGATTCCACTCCTCTCCACCGTTTGTGCCCTAATAACGCCAACGCCAAAAACCAGGTCAGGTACGAAGTAGGCAGGCGATACGATGGAGCCGTTCTGCCGCTTCCATTCCATGTCATGCCTAGGTAGTCAGCAAGATCAAGCCAAGGTGAGGTACGTGACACGCGCGGGGCCTCCTTCAGAATAAACAAAAAAACGGGCGGCATCTCCGTTCTGGGAGGGTCCAGACCCAACCGGCACCTGGCACGTCCCCGTCTTCGATTGAGGTGTCCCTACGATACACTCTCCGTTACCGCCCAGAGATGGGTTGGCGAGAGTCATGGGGGGTGAAGGAGCCGAGCTGAACCCCTGAAGATCGCAAAGTGGCTTTTCGGGAACTTTCTACACATTTCGTGGTCTTGATGGTTTCTCGGGGCGGTGTGGACAGAGGTAGTCGTCGACAGATACTTGAGACGGAAGAGATATCATGAAGCTGACGGGATGTACAAACTTGAATCGGGTGGCCGTCAACTAATTACTTCACGCTTCCAATACACCGCCATAGGCAACAGGTAATCAATCTAAGGTAAGTAAGTCATACTTCCTTGTATGGTGATCGCCTCTGGGGCCGGTCGTCATTTGGCTGAAGAAGACGCAACAGGGGAGGAGATTCGGAACGAATTCCTACGGCCCATCAGGGTGATGTGACTTCCTGACTGGGGCTGGGGAGGAGAGGAAAAAAAAAGGGCGTCAGGGCTTCTAGCACATTTCCAAGGCTTCCATGGCCTCCGTCGCTCGCCGCTTTTGCCGCAGCCGGAACGGCAGGGCGCATGACGAGAAACTATTCCCGAAAGGGCATGTTTGGTCTCGCCGTCGCCGTCAGGCTGACGTGTGAGTGGACGTCGGGATCCACGGGCGATCCGCTTTCGAAGATATGGAAGGCCGAGAGAAGGCTTCGAATGCTTCTAGCGTGGCGCCACAACCCTCATCCCTGCGCAAAAAGGCGAGACGGTCCACCCCACCGTCTCATCGGGTCGACCACTCGCGGAAGGAAAGACCGGGATGAGGCAGAGGGTGGAGTACCCGATACATTGCGAGTACCACCCCAGCCCAGCTGGTCTCCAGTCAGAGACAGGCACGGGGTGCTCTGGTGGACTGACTGACTACAACTCCTTTGAGCAGGTGCTGAGGGGCGTGCTTGGGCATGAGGTGGTAACGAGGTCCTTGGCTGTTGTATTGAACACTCTGGGGTCTCACGTCTGTGTCGTGTCGGTAAGGGGAAGCAGAAGCAATGGAACAAGCCATGTAATCATGAGATACGGACGTGCCGTGCCTGCCTGCCTGCCCGATCCACCACGAGCGGATGGAGAGTCCCGAGGCAGGGCGCCGAAGGAAGGCGTGCTGGCTTTTGTTTGAGGATGGTATTGTTGGACTTCGCCCTCTCAGAGAAAGGGACGGACAGGGCCCGGGAGGCCAACTAGTTGACAGACCCCGGGCATATATGCGTGACCGGGTGAAGATCGGCGGGCGTGGCCTTCTGACCTTCCCAAGTCGCCCGGATAGTCCGGCGCCAAAAGTTGAGTAGCCTCGAAGTACCCCATACCTCTCTTGTCTAGCCAGGCCCACGCTTTATTGGTACAGATGGGGGCTGCTGGACCCATCCCCATCACCCCCCAACCCCGTCCACTGCTTTCGCTTCGTCCAGTCGCCCTTGCCTCCTGGTACACGTACCCCGTTTGAATCCATGCGCGCAAGAATCACACCAGCATACGCCTTCGAAAGCTTCAGCAGGTGCCCGCCAACCCGCCCACACACCCCGTCTCTCCCTCCCTCTTCGTTCCCTTACCTTGCCTGCGAACCCGGGCCGATCGATTGTCTTGGGTCACTTTCGCTCCCCTTTCTCGATCCTCTCTTCTCCCTTTTCCTCTCCAGAAACATCGACTCAATCTACATCACCAACTGTTGTCGCTGGACGGAGGGATTTCCTTTTCGGCAACTTGTCTCGAACACAGCACCCTCCTCGCCCCCCTCGCACTCAGATCAATCCGAGCCCGCCGGCAAGCCCGTCATTCCGGAGGCGGTTCTACTTTGTCGACGATTCGCCCCCTCCCAAATCGGATCAAGGCTGCCTCGTTGTACCCTTGGCATTCTTGACTCTCTTGTCTTGGACCAACAACGCCCTTCAGTTCTCTTGGGGCCTATAATTTTCCTTCCATCACCCTTTCTCGAACAGTCCAAGGCCTGCGAAACCTTGTCTTGTCGTTCCTTTGCCTCTTTGACCCCTCGAACCCTGACCCTCGTTGCAAGGACCTCTTGTTCCCGAAGAATCTGCCGCAAACAGCACGGGCGCCAGGTTTCGACTAGTCTGGCCTTCTAGAACTTCGACGTCTGCAAGCCACGAACAAGCCCACTTCGCGAAGGGCGTCATTCCGATCAAGCGAGACCGAGACGCCGGGAATTTCCTTCGACGACATCTTCTCGTCCTCGGCATCCAAGACAAACAACACCAAAACAAACGGCGACTCTGCCAGCATTCCTCAAGGGGCCAATCTCGCCGCTCGTCCCGCTGCCTGCATCCGTCTCGCGTCGTACCGCCTGACAGTTCCCTCCCCGCTGCGCACTGCCACGACTCGCCTCCCCATTCCTTTGTCACGGTTGAGGTCAAGCGCGCTCGCTTTGTCTCACCTTCCCACCGCCAGGAATCATACCACTCTCGCCTCTGTCCCCTTTCTGCTACGATCCGACCACCGTCTCTCGCCAATCAACTCTTCGATTACCTCGTCTCCCCGCCTGCGAGCTTCCACGGCTTCTGCGACCAAATAACCTCACAACGACCACCACAACGCTTTACCCGTGTCGTGCTATCTCGAGCGCGACCGCAACCTGTGCTACATGACCGGAGCACGACGTCAGAAAACCAACTCCCCAACGCGCGAATAACATTCGCCATCACTGACAGATCTCATCGAGTTCGATCCCCTCTCGCTTGACACTGCGAGTGCCCCAAGACCTCGGACGTCTCTCCCCTCTTGTGGCAATGAGAAGGCCTAGGACAAGAACACAACACGCCGTGTACCTAAGTCCTTCCCCATCGCCCGACCGCGAACTGTCACCGCCCCTCCCGGCATCAGTCCTGCCGGACTGGGACGCCGCCATTATGCCCACATCTCGACCGTCGAGCGCCGCCATGGCCTCGACTTCCGGCCACCTGTGGCCCGGCCAACCTCCTACGTTGGCTGAAATTCTATCCAACACCTCTTCTCCACCATGGACCTTGGCCGCATTCATGGCCTATCTCTCCCAGAACCACTGTCTTGAGACCCTCGAGTTCACCATGGATGCGGATCGCTACCGGAACGCCCACGGCAAGATCTTGTCTGATCAGGCCTGGGCCCGGGACGGCAACGATCATGTGTGTTCACTATGGGAGAAGTTGATGCAGGCGTACATCATCCCCTACGCCCCTCGCGAGGTGAATTTGCCGGCCAGGGTCCGCGATCGTCTCTTGGCTCGCGATTATTCCTCGGTTCCGCCGCCACCTAGCGAATTGGATGAGGCGGTGGCCATCGTCTACGAACTTATGAACGACTCAGTCCTTCTCCCATTCATCGAATCCTTGTCCCCGGTCTACGGTGAGACCTTTGATGAGGAGCTTGCATTGGAGGCGGCTCGGGAAAGCCGCTCACGGTCTAGACTCCACGGCGATGCTGGCGCGTCCAGGTTAGAAGACCCGAGCCGTTCGCCCAAGTTCTTTCCTCAACTAACCTTCCCTCGCAGCGGGAGCAACAGTCGGGCCCCGTCCGTGTCTGCAGACCATGCCGATCGTGAAGGCCTCACTGATGACAGTGGTAGTGCCGCTTCACCTGGCACTGAGCCCATGACACCGCCCACCACCCCGCCGACCTCGGAATGGACTTTCAATCATTCTCCTGGTGGGTTTCAGAGAGCATTGACCGCCCACAACAATGGTTGGAAGAAGGTCGGCGCCAAGCTTGGCTTCAACCGCAGGTCCCGGCCAGCCAGTCGCCGGCCTAACCCGACCTCGTCGAGTCATGTTGATCCCGACGTTTCCATGAGTGACGCTGGTCACCATGAGCCTAGGTAGGGGTCACAGGTCATGCTATCGACTACACCCACGTCTCCAGCCGACTCGTCCTCCCAAATTGCCCTGTACGACAGTGGAACTTCAAGTCCGTGGGAAGATCCCCATCCAGGCAGACGGCTGTCCGTTGCTCTTGAGGCAGGCCTGGGCTTGGTGGGGGGGGCAGAAGACCGTGGGTGCAAGGATGGCATGGCCGCAAAAGGACAAAGTCCACCGAAACACCTTCGACCATGGCTGGTCCGTCGAGCACATATCACTTCTACGGGGTCCCAGTCATCCCCATCCGAGACAGATAGGTCTCGCACCAACAGCATGGTATCGACAATGGAACGCAAAGTCAGCGACTCGTCAACCTCTGCCTCGATCTGCAGCCTAGGCCCCGTCAACACAGCAGCCCAGTCCTCTGGCACATTGGTTGAGCTTGTCGGTACGAAACACAGGCCGAGCCCTACAGCGTCAGAACAGTCTTCCTCACCACCAAATGGATGCATGCTCTCTGACCTGTCCAACTTGGTTGGCATGGGAGGCAATGTTGTCCATGTTGACGGATGCGTCGACACCACAGCCGAATCTTCCGAGGCGCATTGCCGTGCTGCTCCTGATGGCGATGTTTATGGTTGGGATGCTGAGCTCAACCGCCAGTTGGACCTCGGCCGCACGCCGACGATACCTAGGGATAATCCCTGCGACTGCAACGTGGAGTATGCCTACCGCAGGACAACGAGTGCCAAGCGGAGCCTCCTCAACCGGGTCTTCAGTTTGGGTAGCACCCCGCGCAGCGTAGCCGTCGCGGTCCGGCGAACACCCAGCACTACCAGCTGAGATCGGGGTCGCCTCGCTCGGCCGAGGACAGTCGGCATACCCCCTGACTACCTCAAGAGATCCCACCAGCAATCTTTCGGGACACGGCATTGCGAACGATTTATAGATGTTCAGCAAGATATCAAGCATCAGCGGAGTTTGCTTATCATTTGATTTTAACCACCCTTCTATCTACCTTCCATCCTCTATACACCTCAGGCAATGGGGGTGTGGATCATACACACGGAAACGGCCCTCAAAATTTTGTACGACTGCATTGCATGGTGTTGGGCGGGATGAGCGCACTTTGGTTCTTTCTTTTGTCTGGCGGAGCAACAAAAACGCATTTAGAGCGGGAGGATGACCGGCGGCATCGGTTCAAAGATACCCCAACCCCCTTTTGCGCGGGGAAGAAGGACGGGAGGGTCAGGCATGCATACATACCCGGAATGGCACCAGGCGTTAAACACTTCTATGCTGGGATCTCTTGGATGAGCACACCACTTGTTAGATTTGGGAATGGCAATCCCTCACGGGACAGCCTTAATATGTTGGAGCACATCGGCCTCCAAGAAAGGCTTAAATTCACCAGAGTTCCACCACAACCGCCAGACGTTGTCCAGCTAATTACGTGCCTCTGTTAAGTACACACAAGACTACCGTAGTCAGAGACTGAAAAGTGCCCACATGTCCGGTCTACCCTTCAGTGGTTTGCTGCAGCCCCTCCTCCGCGAGAGCCTTGCTATAATCTTCCTGTGCCTTCTTCAGAGCATCGACGATGGGCTTCATCATCTGCTCCACCGCTGTCTTTCCCCCCTTGACCTGCCTCGGATGCCAGCTCCGGTCCTTGACGCCGGTTCTCTTGTACTTTGCCTTGATCTCCGCCGTCTTAACCTCAATGATCTGCTTCCTAGCCGCGTCCGCGTCCGCGGCTACGGCGCAGATCCGCTCCTCCGACCGCCGGAGTGACTCAACTAGGTACTGCAGCTCCATGGCCCTATCGGGGTCTCCGGAGAGGAACGCCGTCCAGAACTGGTGGAGGAACTCGACGGTCGTGGCGTGGGTGAGCTGGCACCTTTCGGCAATGTCGGCGGGAAGCCCCATCACGTCCGTTGCAGCAGAGCCGCTACCGTACTTCTCCTTACGGCGACGCTTCACGCCCTGCATGACGTCAAGCTCGGCCCTCTTGCGGGAGGCGCGGGACCCGACATGAGGTTTCCGCAGGGTAGCGTCGTCGCTATCGCTATTATCCATGGTGCCAATCGCCTCGTGGAGGTTGATGCCTGCGGTCTTGTCGGCGGCGAGGAGCTCTATGTCAGTCTGCACCTCGAGGAGGACATCATTGGGGCGCTGCCTCGCGAAAAGAGCGGTGTTGCCGGATTGGGTCTGCTCATTGTTGGAGAAGAAGCGGCTCTGTTCCTTGACGTTGAGAATGACGCGTTGCTCCTCGGTGTCGCCGCGGAGATCGCGGAGGGCGAGTTGTCGGAATGTTGTGTCGTCTGGCTCGTTCGATGCCCCAGGATCTGCAGCGTCCGATGGTGTGACGTTGGACATGATCTTCTCACTTAGGCTATTCAGGGTCTTGACGATGAGTACGTTCTTTCGAGGACGCATCTCGACGTCCTTTTGGTTGCCTGACTTGAAACCGCCGGTGTTTTCCTCGTTCCCTTCGACGTCAATGATGTGAGGGACACTTTGGCTCATGATCCTGCTCTGGAAGGCCAGTGTGTTCTCACTATCATCGTGGTTATCAAAGAGAGGATCGCGCACGATGCCCTCCTTCTTCTCGTCCTGGACCTTGTCGCCCCTCAGAGTTCGGGAGAGCTTGCTCAGGAAGAAGCGTGACCAGAACTCTGCCTCTGGGACCTTCGGTACGTTCTCGTCGTAGAGCCGTTTTATGAGTGGATGCTGGCTGAAGATGAGCTGGACCTGCTCCACGCTGATGTTGAGCTTGAGTTCTTCTCCTTCAGTCCGTGGCTTGATAGTAGACAGAACATTGTATGCGCCACGCTTCTGGTTCATCTCGATTGCATGAGCACGTAGCAGACTTGTCCGCGTCGACCAAAATTGTGCATTAAATGCAGCATCAGAAATGGAGTCTGGCTTGGTTGCCCTTGCCTCCATGTAGGTTTGGTTCAGATCTCGGTCTGCCTTCATCAAGGATTGCTGTAGCCCAATATCGGACTTGAGCTGGGAGTCGTCAAACCACCGAGCTACGGCGGGCTTGGCGTTGACTGAGCTGGCAAAAGCCATGGACCCCGACCCACTCCCTACCTTTCCAGGAGTGCCGTTGGCCGTGGGGGTACCCGTGGATGATGCTGCTTTGGGAAGGGTTGGGTCGCCAGAGCGAACCTCTTGCAACAGCCTGGATAAGACATCTTTGACTGCATCTGCCTCTGGTCGAGCTTCAGGCGACGTGAAAGTGAACATGTAGTTTGTAGGTTCTGCAGCACCTGGTGCCTTCTCGATGATCTTCAGGATGACCTTCGGGTTGGTTGGTGGAGTCTGCTGAAGGTCTGTGACGACATTAGTGGTGAGGCGCCTGCCTGAGCACACGGCAACTTACTGGCAATGTTTGCCAGCGATAGTGAGACTGTTGGTGGGCCTGTTCCTGTGCCCGGTGTCCAGGTGACACGGGTTTGATCGGGGGATATCGTCAGGATACCATCCTTCTTCTTGAAGGAGGCCCGACCTGAAGGTATCGTGGCCATGGCGTCAGGTCCGGCAGGAACAGGCGATCCCTGGCCAGAAGCGTTGATCCAGGAAGATGAGTCTCAAGCTCTGGGGGGTTCGGGCTGCCAGGTCATTGGGTGCGTGGTTGAGATGTCTGTCAAAACAACTGCGTGGGTGATGGCTGTCGCGTGAGGTCAAGTTATTGCTCGCGAAAGCTTTGAGACAAACGCGGAAAGAGTCAGGTACGTCGCATAGCGTGGGTGATGCTCCTCCCTAGTCTCCCGAAGCCAGATTGTAATCTCTGGGTGGTGATCGCGGTGGCGATGTCGTGCGTTGAAAACGAGGTGGCCAGGCTGGATTCACAGATGACAATTGGAAGTCTAGAAGTTCAGATGGACGTCAAAGAAGTCCGCCACATTGTTACTTGTGGCGCGGCAGGGTGGCTGCGGAGGAGAATGTAAGGTGTGTGACAAGGGGGCACCTGAGACAGTGAATGGTCTCGGAATAGGACTGTATGACCTCAAGATGCAGCTCTCGACACGGAAGCAGAGAGGCAAATTGAGGCTCAGGGGATGGCCCCTGGGCCCCAAATTATTCTGTAAGCTTCGGAAAAATCACAACAGATAATTTGAGTCTTGATATCTCCCAGGTTTCGGAGACTAGGCCGACTTCATGCTGGCAAGGTCTGGTGCTCGGATGATGTCCGTTCGACATCCTGAGACGGATCTTTTCCGTGGCAGCCAATGCAGCCCAACGGCCAAGGTCGAAATCGCACAGTGCAGACCCACTTGGCGCATCCCTCCTCGGCCCTCAGGCAAATCCGAGGACTCTGAGTGGCTGGAGCCCCGGACTCCCGCTAATCCGCAGCTGTTTTGCCGAACAAGTGCACTGGAGGCGGCAGGAACCGGGCCTGGAACCAATTTTGCGCCCAGGTGCTACGACAGATGGCACTTTCCACGAGACCTTCGCCGTTTGCTTCTTCTCCTTCTTAGTCACGCATCTCCAATTCTCCTTTTCCTCCTCTCATCACGCTCCTCCTCCGACTCCTACGGCTTTGCAAGCCCTCGACTTACTCCGCCACTCCTTGCGTCCCCATCCCTAGCAACTGGGCCATTGGAGGACAGACCAGCCGGCTTCTATGTCCCCCAGGACAGCTCCGCTACCCCTATAGCCTGTTCCCAAAGACGTGCCTCGCCATGTTGCGAAGCTCCCTGAGCAAAGCCAGCACGCGGGTGCTCCAGAGCTCCCGCGGCTCGGCCGCCTCGACATGCCGTTTCTCGACCATCACCGCGACCTCCAACGCCCGCGTTGCGAGCTCAAAAGCTCTCGCCGCCGCTCGCCGCCCTCTGGCCCTCACGTCGCAGAGGTATTATGCCAGCGCCACCGAGAGGGCTCCCGAGTCCAACGACAACTTCCTCTCCGGCAACACGGCCAACTACATCGATGAGATGTACATACAGTGGAAGGAGGACCCCAAGAGCGTCCACGTCTCTTGGCAGGTCTACTTCCGCAACATGGAGTCTGGCGACATGCCCATTGCCCAGGCCTTCACGCCTCCTCCTTCTCTCGTCCCCAATGCTACCGGCGGCGTGCCTTCTCTCACCCGCGGTCTCGGCAGCGCCGACTCCGAAGTCGCCAACCACCTGAAAGTCCAGCTCCTTGTGCGCGCCTACCAGGCCCGCGGCCACCACAAGGCTAACATCGACCCCCTCGGCATCCGAAATGAGCAGAAGGGCTTCGGTAACATCAAGCCCAAGGAGCTGACCCTCGAGCATTACCAGTTCACTGAGAAGGACCTCGACACCGAATACTCCCTCGGACCCGGTATCCTGCCTCGCTTCAAGCGCGATGGTCGCGACAAGATGACCCTGCGCGAGATCGTCGACGCCTGCGAGCGCATCTACTGTGGCTCCTATGGCATCGAGTTCATCCACATCCCCGACCGTGAGAAGTGCGACTGGCTGAGGGAGCGCATCGAGGTTCCCCATCCCTTCAAGTACAGCATCGACGAGAAGCGCCGTATCCTTGATCGTCTCATCTGGAGCTCCAGCTTCGAGTCGTTCCTCGCCACAAAGTACCCCAACGACAAGCGTTTCGGTCTCGAGGGCTGTGAAACCCTTGTCCCCGGCATGAAGGCTCTCATCGACCGCAGCGTCGACTACGGCGTCAAGGACATCGTCATTGGCATGCCCCATCGTGGCCGTCTCAACGTTCTCAGCAACGTCGTCAGGAAGCCCAACGAGTCCATCTTCAGCGAGTTCGCCGGTACCGCCGGCGCCGAGGATGAGGGCTCCGGTGACGTGAAGTACCATCTGGGCATGAACTTTGAGCGCCCTACCCCTTCCGGCAAGCGCGTCCAGCTCTCTCTCGTCGCTAACCCGTCTCATCTGGAGGCTGAGGACCCCGTTGTTCTCGGCAAGACCCGCGCCATCCAGCACTACAACGATGATGAGAAGGCTCATCGCACTGCCATGGGCGTCCTGCTGCACGGTGACGCTGCCTTCGCCGCTCAAGGTGTTGTCTATGAGTGCCTTGGCTTCTACTCTCTCCCCGCGTTCTCCACCGGCGGCACCATCCACCTGGTCGTCAACAACCAGATCGGCTTCACCACTGATCCTCGCTTTGCCCGTTCCACCGCCTACTGTACCGACATTGCCAAGGCAATCGATGCCCCCGTCTTCCACGTCAACGCTGACGATGTCGAGGCCGTCAACTTCGTCTGCCAGATGGCTGCCGACTGGCGCGCCGAGTTCAAGCAGGACGTCATTATCGATCTCGTCTGCTACCGCAAGCACGGCCACAACGAGACTGATCAGCCCTCTTTCACCCAACCCCTAATGTACAAGCGCATCCAGTCGCACAAGTCTCAGATCGCCACCTATGTTGACAAGCTGCTCAATGATGGCTCCTTCACCAAGGAGGACATCGAGGAGCACAAGCAGTGGGTCTGGGGCATGCTGGAGGACAGCTTCTCCAAGTCCAAAGAGTACCAGCCGACCTCCAAGGAGTGGACGACGTCTGCCTGGAACGGCTTTAAGTCTCCCAAGGAGCTGGCCACTGAAGTCCTCCCCCACAACCCTACCAGCATCAAGCAGAGCACTCTGGAGCACATCGGCGAGATCATCGGCAATGCTCCCGAGGGCTTCAACATTCACCGCAACCTGAAGCGCATCCTCAACAACAGGACCAAGTCCGTTGTCGAGGGTAAGAACATCGACTTCCCCACCGCCGAGGCTCTTGCCTTTGGCTCCCTTGTGACTGAGGGACACCACGTCCGTGTTTCTGGCCAGGATGTTGAGCGTGGAACCTTCTCCCAACGTCACGCTGTCTTCCACGACCAGGACAACGAGGACACCTACGTGCCCCTGCAGCATATCAGCGGCGACCAGGGCAAGTTCGTCATCTCCAACTCGTCCCTCAGCGAATTCGGCGCCCTCGGCTTCGAGTATGGCTACTCATTGACCTCCCCTAACGCTCTCGTCATGTGGGAGGCCCAGTTCGGTGACTTCGCCAACAACGCGCAATGTATCATCGATCAGTTCATCGCCTCCGGCGAGGTCAAGTGGATGCAGAGGACTGGTCTCGTCATGTCGCTCCCCCACGGTTACGACGGACAGGGTCCCGAGCACTCTTCCGGTCGTCTTGAGCGTTACCTGCAGCTCTGCAACGAGGATCCCCGCATCTTCCCCTCGCCTGAGAAGCTCGACCGCCAGCACCAGGACTGCAACATGCAGATCGTATACATGACCACTCCGTCCAATTTGTTCCACGTCCTCCGTCGCCAGCTTCACAGGCAGTTCCGCAAGCGTAAGTCGTTCCACTGTGCTCCGTAGCCTCAAAATCAGCTACTAATCATTGCAGCCCTCATCATCTTCTTCTCCAAGTCGCTGCTCCGTCACCCTCTCGCCCGCTCCAACCTGGACGAGTTCACCGGCGAGTCGCACTTCCAGTGGATTATCCCCGACCCTGAGCACCAGACCGGCGCCATCAAGAAGCCCGAGGAGATCAAGCGCGTCATCCTGTGCACTGGCCAGGTCTGGGCTGCCCTGCACAAGTACCGTGCTGACAACAACATCGACGATGTTGCCTTCACTCGTATCGAGCAGCTCAACCCCTTCCCTTGGCAGCAGCTTAAGGAGAACCTTGACCAATACCCCAACGCCGAGACTATTGTCTGGGCGCAGGAGGAGCCTCTCAACGCCGGTGCCTGGAGCTTCACTCAGCCTCGCATTGAGACCCTCCTGAACAACACCCAGTACCATGACCGCAAGCACGTCATGTATGCTGGCCGCAACCCCAGCGCATCCGTTGCTGCTGGTACCAAGGGTCTGCATACCAAGGAGGAGCAGGACTTCCTCGAGATGGCCTTCTCTGTGAAGCAGGACAAGCTGAAGGGCGAGTAAACGTCATCGCCCACTGATGTTTCCGGTACGATGTGATTCGAGCAGGGGACATAAGAACAAACTAATCTTGAAAAGGCATGCCGTGCAGGGGCATGGACACAACGTATTAGATGGACGCGGGCCAGGCGGTATCCTTGCCGCTTGGACTCAATTGTATAGGATGTAGTATTATACCAGCACACACCCAGGACGCCCTTCCTGTCTGTCATGTGGCTGGAGGGTCACTGGACGGGTATGGAAAGGGAGGATGAGCGCCTGCGATAGGTACGGTGCTGCTTAGTCGTGCGGGTAGATGGAAAATGCATGTTGATTTGTTGCTCACACAGACCTGTTTGCATCAGAGCGGGCTGGTTTGATTTCACTTGTTGTTATATATGCCATGCATGAGCTGTCACTGCGGCGGCTCAGTCGAATGCGTCTTAACCTGCCATGGCTGAACCAAGCCCTCGTCGCCCGTCGTGACCAGCATCTCTTCCTCGCCCTTCTTCTCGGCACCGGCGTCATATCTTTTGCACCAGGTGACGTGGTTGATCTCATAAGGGCCATGGGCCTTTGACACGGTTGCCAAAACGCGCCACTTGCCTGTCCGGGCGTCTGGCGTGCCGTTGGCCTTTCCCTCGCCATCGCCGCCCGTTGAGGTATCGGGGGTTTCATACTCGCCGTAGATGACAACTGAGCTGTCGCTGCCTGTACTCGCCACCAAGCCGGAGGTGGCGCTCCACGCAGCTGAGTAGATGTCCCTCGAGTGAGCGGCAGGAAGGACGTCTGAACAGTACCAGTCCTCTCGAAGTGACTGACGCATCGTGTTGGGGATGCCGCCGAGACCGGCCCCGAATCCGCCGCCGCCCACAGGCCCGCCAGGCTGCCCCTGCTGGCCGCTCCCCGCGTCCTGCCCCTCGGCTTCATCCTGGCGCAGGCTCCAGATACGAATCGTCTTGTCGGCGGAATACGTCAGCAGACGCGGGAACCTCCCGTCTTCCCGAGGGCGAGACTCCCATTGCAAGCCCCAGATGGTTCCCTCGTGCCCCTCCAGCACGGCGACGCAGACCCATTCGCCGTCCGAATCCTCCCGCCACACACGGACGGTGTTGTCATAGCTGGCGCTCGCCAGAACGTCGAGGCCGAAGACACCGCCCCGGCGCCGGTTGGGCACGTCCGGGCACCAGGCGAGGGCCTTCATATCGCCCTCGTGCTCGTTCAGGACGGCAACGGTCTCCCACTCGTCGTCGGCCTCTGTTGTGCCGACGTCCTCCCATATCCAGACGGTCTGGTCGCGGGAGCAGGTGGCGAGGTGGGCGCCGGCGGGGGAGAAGACGGCGGACTTGATTTCAGAGTCGTGGCCCTCGAGGACCAGGGTGAATTCCCAGTCCTTCTCCCGGGATGAAGAGACATCGCTGAGGCGGCGGGTGCTGGGTCGGGCGGTGATTTCGGTCTCGAGGTCGGAGGCGGCTTGGCCGGCAACGGGGGCGGCGTCGGGATCGGAGGGGATGTCGCCGTCCCAGCGCCAGACGCCGGCCGTGGAATCGAAGCTGCCGGTGACGATGCAGAGCTTGTGTGGCGGGAGATTGGGTTTCCAGGAGACGGATCGGACGGAGCGGGAGTGGCCGCCGGACAGGGTGCTGTGAGAGTGGAGGCTGGCAAGCGAGAAGATGGTGACGCCCTTCCCGTGTGCTGTGGCGATGAGAGGCAGGGTCGGGTGTGGGATGGAGCACCAGGCTCGCTCGTAGAGATCCGGGTCGAGAGGCGCGAGGCGGGTGACCTCAACTGAGGCAGGGGTCCCTCTCGGGGGCGGCATCGTCGTCGAGGGCATGTGAAGATGTGATGACTTGGTGGTGAAGCGGGGGAGGGGCACCAGATCAGCCTCCGACGTCGGGCTTTGCACCGGCCAGTCTTTGGACACTGGCTTGCGGCTGCTGTTCTGGAAGGTGCGGAAGAGGGGTACCGGTAGTAGAGGAGGCTGTCTAGGCACTTCCGGCCGCAATTGCAATGGGGCCGCGGTGGTATGGCGAGGTACCTTCGTCGTGGTACTTGTGACGATGTTTGATGCAGGTCTGCGACAAGGATAATTTCTCAGTGCAGCTTCCTGTGCCACAGTGGTGGTGCCCCGCCATTGCCCCCAATTGGAGCAGCCGGGAACTGTGTGATGAGGTAATCCTGGATTCATGTTGTCAGCAGTATTGCGGGGGACTTCATAGGTAATAGTGTCCCAACCCGGTGCCGGCCTGCATCCCCGGGAAACCTCTCCCGCCCACGTCCCTTGGTACTCGAAAAAGCATGGTGATGGCCTCTCCTTAATTCCCCTCCCCTGGGTCTAGGCCACGCATGCATGACACACCTGTCAACAGAAGAAAAGGTCTTTCTCAGCGTTTTCCCTCTGCTTCCATCAGCTCGACGGGTCCCAGCATTGTCGTCAGAAAAGCTACGGCTGGCTGGCCGACTCCCTTCGAACTCGCGCCAGCGCCAACGGACTCTCCTTCCACGCCATCGTACGAGGAATGCTGTCGAAATCTCCCACGAGTCACTAGGACAACGTGCCAATGCGTCACAGCACACCTCTTGCTTGCTTCTTTGCATTGTTGTCTCTCAGCTTTCGTGCTTCCCGCCCGCCCGCGTTGTCCGAGCCTCGCCTCACCTCGCTGTCGAATTGTGATCTTCATCGCAATTATCTGTCACAAAGTGAATTTGTTACTGCACGACAACGCCCCTCGGTGGCTCGTTTCCGGGAGACCGGGCATCTCGCATTCCACCGGTAAATGAGCCCAACCTCATGAGGGCCTGGAGGATGGACGCCGGTGCATTCCCCCCTGGCTAAGAAGAGAGAGGTTGAGAGGCTGGCTTCCCGATGCTTGGTTCCGGGGCAGCTAGCAGTGCATTTGCCGTACCATCGTGTCACCCTTCTTTGCGCCGTGGCGTCGGAAGGAGCACAGCAGTAATAACGCGTGCGGGACGGCGGGCGGTTACGCTCTTCTGCCACCCAGAGGAGTCGTAATTTGGAGTCAAGCGTCGGAGACGAAGGGAGGTCCGGCCACCACAAGCGGTTCATATGTGGTGCCCATCTCGAATCCTCCTTGCATCCCGGCAATTCGGGCGGTTCGGGCTGAATCGATGGGTCGGCCTGCCCCCCTTTGTCCGGCCGTCCGGTAAGAACCGAGAAAAGAAAAGACGTGTGGGCAGAATACTCGAGGGAAGAGAAAAGAAACGACAATCGCCTGGACCGGTCCGACAAGGAACGCGCCGCCGTGAACTCTCTGGCCCATCTCCACAATACCGATCCTCTCCGTCCTCATTCCGCATGTTTTGGTTTTGGCGGGCAAGTAAGGTAGGTACTTGTAGTTGGCATCAATCAATGTCTCGACTGTCAACACTGTCAGTTGTGTGTGTTTCAGGCCTCTGGTATGCCGCCACGCAACCACGCCCCGCGTGCCTGAGCGAAGTGGGCGAGCGCGCGCGCCAGGGAATGATGATGGCTGTCGAAGATCGGCTGCGAAATGACTTGATGACCTTGAAAATGGAGCCTCCCACGTGCCGCGAGGCCACGGTGACAAGTGACTCTCGAGCCCGAGTCCACAATGGTCTCGGCGGTGGAGCGAGCTTTTGATGGACTGGGATCCCCTCTCCTTGACGCTGAAATGCCCGAGCTGACCGCCGATGAGCTCTACTGAGATGATGACCCTTCCTCCGCCAAACTTGCTCGGAGGAGTGGCTCGCTTCTGGCAGCAAGCCGTGGACGGCACACCGCCGCTGTCCAGGACCAGAGCTAAGGCAAGGGCTCAGACGGCGAAGAAACCAGTCCGGCTCATCCGATTCCTTTCTGGGCGACCAAAGAGTCTGGGGTTTCCTAGAATGTCAGTGCGTGCGGATGGGCCCCTGGCATGCCTGGTTTGCCTGGCAGCGCCTCGGCACCTGGCCGGCGCCTCACACGTCCGCGGTTGGCGTATGTACGTTTGTGATGTGACAAATGTGAGAGATGATAGAATGCAGCGATCGGCACAGCAATGATGACGATGTTGTGCTGGAGCTCAGGCTGATCTACAGCCCCCGCCAGTACTTCACAGGACTTCGATGCAACCTCGGAATGTGCTTCCAGTTGCATGCTTGGTCGAAAAAGCCTCATCTTCATCTCCCGTCCTGTCCGACCATCGATCGCACCAGCGCAGAAAATCTTGTGCGACCGGGAGAAGCGCCACGAATTGCAAACAATGCCGTCCCTCCTGAGCATCCACGTACCTGAGGCTAGTTCCGTTCGGCGCGGACCAAGATCGTAGGAGGCTCAGCTGAGCGTCGGAGGAAGAGGGGGGGGGGGGGGGGGGGGGGGGGGGGGGAGGGGGCTAAGAGCATGGACAGGGCATGTCCCAAAGGCCGAGGATTGTCGGCAGGGATTCTCGACAATATCTCGATTGGCCCCGCAGACTCGGCTCGGTGCCGGCGGCCCTGCAAAGGCAATGTCGAGGTCTGGTTCGCGCAAGGGACGAAATCCAGCTGAACTTGATGTGCCGCTCACACAGGCACCCACACACCAGTATCACACCCCGGACCTTGCTTTTTCGCCAATACGACCGTGCTGGAGGGGCAGATCTTGTTGCTTTTTGCTGTCGACAGCTAGGCGAGCAGATAATCGGCGTCCGTGGCGCCAGCTAGCGCCGCCGTCGTGACAATTCGGGGCACACAAGCCAGTCGACTCCTCAGCTCAGCAAAGCTGGCGAGACTTGTCCGTCTTCCTGACGTTGCAGCTCTTGGCCCGAACTTCAGACGAAAAGTTTCTCACCTGCTTTGCCTGCCCACCACAACCGCCGCCGCCGCCCGTTTGTTGAAGCCGGCGCTCGACGTTTTGGTCAACGGTGATCCGAAACCAGCCACCGACGAGAGACGAACGTCTGAATTGCCGTGGCCCTTCGTTCCTACCTTTGTACGCCGTAGGACAACCAGCGGGCCGCGTTCTGCACGGGGACGCCGTCCCCCCTCTCCTTCACCTGTCACGAGGTCAACCGCTCGCTCGCTCTAGCCCGGCCACGCTCGACGCTCAAGCCTCCTCCTAGCCACGGCCTGCCCTCTGTGGGCGACTGAGTGCTTTGCTCCTGGTGGGCAGGAATCCATCTTGCTGCCAGGGACGTGGCCGATCGAGGCACGCTTGGGGCCTGGGGAGGGGCCGTGTCCCGTCACCCACCCGGTACATCGGGTCAAAACACACAAGCTAGTGGCTTGATAGCTGAGTACGAAAGGCGTAGCCTGTGCGCCGTCTGCCTCCAAGACATGTCTCGAGCGCCATCCCTCCATTGGATTGCCCAATCCGCATCTGGGCCCCGAATTGCTGCTCGCGGTGCGCAGCTTGGCCAGCAAGCCAGTAACAAGGTTGCGGCTTGAGCATCACATACAGTAGCTCCCTGTCGTACTGTTTGCGTCCAAACAGAGGGGGCGGCGTATGTGCGTACCATGTTGCTTTTGCCGCTGGTCAAGTTGACTGGTCGTCTCCCAACTCTGCCACCTCCGGCTTCGACCACTTGTCAGTCAGACAATGGCGCGCCGTCGCCGCTGGTCAACCTGGACATGCCCTTGACAGAACCACTTGCCTACTCTAGACCGTCCGCTAGGGGCATCTGTCGCCCGAGGTTAAGGGGGCCCAAGCTGTCATCGCCCCAAGTTGCCCACATACCTACGACGCTATCGTCCTAGCCGTTCCAAATCCGCAGTCGAGCCAGTTGTCCCGTGCTCCTTGCTTTGACGTGAACGGGGCCCAGGCGTGCTGGACCCCTGGCTACGCAGTCCTTGCTGCACATTTCTTGTGGAGAGCGCCGCATGTGAACGGTGTAGTTGGTGGCGGTGGCCGCGGCGAGCCTCCCAGCGCTCACCCTGGCGTGTCTTGGCCGAGGGAGATCGGACGCCTGCGTGCGTCCATGCGTTTCTGGGGGAGCGGCTTTCCATTCGTGTTATACACACCACAGCCCTCCTTGATATGTCTTCCCCTGCCCACCCCCCAGTGTCCCGGCGTCGATCTCTTCCACCAGTTCTCGATCTCCTTCACCGGAAATATCGAGTCATCTCAACACCCTACTCGTGGTGTTTCGACAGGATCCTGGCGGCAGAGACTGTTTGATAGCAAGGCAGCACTCTCACACGCCCACGCCTCGTCAACTGGTCGCCGCAATGTCCGATTCCGCCGAAGACCTCTACCTGAGGTACCGCGGGCAGATCGTGCCCCAGTCGTTCAGCCCCGGGTTCATCGCTTTGAGTTATGTTGTCAGTCTCATCGGAGCGGCATGTACTCTTGAACTTCTCAACCGCCGAACTTCCCACAAGGGGATATTCAATCAGTGTGTTCAGACCTCCAGGCAGATCTATCCCTGCATATGGCCACTGACTATGTTCCAGCCTGCTGCTGCTGGGTTCAGCCGTGTCCATGGGCGGCATTGCGATTTGGTGCATGGTGAGTTGCGTCGATGTTAGGGCCACAACGTCCGTCCGTCTGACCTGGTTGGCAGCACTTCATCGGAAACCGAGCCATCGATCTTGGCAATGGAGAGCCCGAACTGCAGATTGCCTACTCCAGCAGCTTCACGGCGCTGTCCTTCTTCGTCCCGATCATCGTGCTTCTGGCCGCCTTCATTGCCGTTGGAGCCAACAACACGGTTTCTTGGTGGCGAGTCACCATCGGAGGCGTCTTGGCCGGTGCGGCCATCTGCGGCATGCACTACGTCGGTAACAACTCGATCGAGAATTATGTCATCATATACACGCCTGTCAATGTCGTGGGCGCTGCCATCATCGCTGTGGCCGCCAGCATCGTCTCTCTCGCCCTGTTCTTTGTTTTCCGCGCCTCATGGACCAACGCCTGGTGGAAGCGAGCGGCCTGCGCCGTCGTGCTGGCGGGTGCTGTCTCGGGCATGCATTGGTGTGCCGCAACTGGTACGAGATACCAGCTTGTTGCCCTCAGCACCTCCAACAACGAGCTGTCCCGCAACACAACCGTCATCGTCGTTATTTGCCTTGTAAGTGATTCTCCGCTTGTTGCCGTTTCTGTATCCTGACCCATTTGCAAGTCCATTCTTGCCTGCTGTATCATGGCTGGTGTTGCGATTTACACCGCCAGAGTTATGAGGCGCTATGCCCACAAGGCTCAGCAGGTTATCCTGGCCGCAGCCGTGTTTGACAAGGACGGCCGCATCCTCGTGAACCCCGACGGACTGCTCCCGAGCGAGAAGATCACCGACTCATTCATTGAGAAGAACGCGAGCGATACCTTCAGCATCGCCCACCCTCTCTTCCACTGGATGTTCAGGGCTTCCAGGAACTGGGCAAACATCTCGCCCCTGGTCGAAGGCATGGCCAGCCACCTCTCGCAGCTGCCCCGCGCGTCCAAGGATCGGGACTCCGTTGGCGCCATCAAACTGATTGACGAGCAAGGGGAAATGGTCCCGGACTACGATCTTGTCCTCCGCGAACTTTTCTGCGTTGCGGCCGTCGGCCTCGCCGACAAGACCAAGGAAACTCTTGCCAACGTTGGTCAGCTCTGGGATGATATTCTGCCTACCGGTGGTGGCAGCTCCCGCCCTGACAGAGACTTACACTCCGCCGGAAAGGACAGCATGAGCGAGTCCGACCTGGCCGAGAAGGGTCTCCAAAGGCGCAAGCACGAGTATGGCCGTGGCTCACTCATGTTCCTTGTTCGCCGCGTCCAGAATGAGAGGGAGACGGCACGTCTCGAGGCTGCAGGATACCGATTCGCCGAACTCCGTCAGGTCACTGGCATCATCAGCTCCAGCATGCAGATCAAGTGTTGGGATTTCGAGTCGAAGCTGCAGACCATGGCAGCGAATGCGGACGAGGAGAACACCCTCGAGCCCGGTGTTCACCTCGGCTTCTTCGGTATCCGGGCCCGCGTTGGCAGCTACGGCTTTGACGTGTTGGTTCGCAAGGGCGCCCGCAACCTGCTTCCAAGCGTGCAGCTCCCCATTGCGCGGTTCGAGACCTGGCACCAGGAGTTCCTTCAGCAGCTCGATGGCATGTCTGCTTCGAACCTGTGGCGGAGACTGGACGCGTTGAGACGACTGTCCAGCCGCGAATCTGTATTCACAACGCAAATGTTTGACGCCCTCGAGTCTCTTCGCAGCTGGATCGACCCGTCCATCTTTGATGAGGCGGTATTGTCGTCCAAAGCGGTGACGTTGCCCACGCGGACCGACCGTGGTGACCAGCAAGCCACGAGCATGATTGTGCTTCGCATGGTCATCCCCATCCACGTCCAGATCAACAATGACCAATGCGAGCTCCTTCCACTCAACTTCTTCAAGGTCCGCCAGGTGGTCGGCTGCGACGCAGCTCACCAGCTCTCATTCGCACAATCTCTGCACCGCGAATTTGCGCCCATCGCGCAGACAGTGTCGGCTGAAAAGAAGGCGGCCATGGCCGAAGACAAGAAGCGCTCATCATTCCGCGGCTCGCCCCTGCCTTCTAGGATCCGCCGTTTCAGACGCAACCGCCGCACTTCCCAGGCAGTGGACGGTGAGGGCAATCCTATTCCCACGAGCCTGGGTAGGCCCTCATCAATTGCCAACTCCAACGACACCGGCTCAACTCTGAAGCTGTGGCCTGGTCGTCGCAACAGCGACCACCGGTCCGCCGGCAGCTCCATGGATGCGCCGCCAACATACCCGCCGCAGGAGAGCCACCCGCAGACATCGACATTCGGTGGTATCATGGTCTCCGAGGAGATCAGGGTGGAGATCACCGAGGCCGGTACCCTAGCGCCGCCCGCCGCAGTCCACGCGGGCGCTTCGTCCCGCGGGCCGGCCGTGTCTCCGAGGGCGACCATGGTGACGACTGGCGAAGATTACAGCCGCGGTGTACCGATTGAGATGAGGACGTTGGCTAGTGATAGCAGAGGCAACGTGCACACTGGCGCTGAAGCCCTGGTATCCAACGTGGAGGCTGAGAAGAGGGAAAACCCTACTTTCGTGGATGAGCTGTTTGCCATCTGCATCGACGGGCGATAGGAGCCCCCTCCCCGAATTGTTTTTCCTTGTGTTATATCCGAGGTTCCTGCGTAGCGTCTCCTATTCTAGGCGCACTGCTGTAATGTGGCCCGGGCCCGGGTTTTGGTTCTTGCTTCTTGCTTCTGGATTCTGGGGGCTGGGTTCTCTGGGTTCTGTGTGATACCACCAAGACGGAAGGCGACGGAGTTCAAGGGATGGATGGTCCTGGAGTCAAATGTATCTGAAATGGATACGAGGTAGAAATCGGCTTCAGAGCCAGATTGAATGAATTCGTCATGGCCATCTAGTGACTTGCTTAACATCGAGTGAGGAGAGCGAAGCATGGAAGTTGCAAGAGAAATTGCAAAGTCGCATGGTTCGCACGTGACAATGATGAGTGACTGACTTTCCTCTTCTGCTGGCTACTCGGTCGAAGCTTCCCTCCTACCCCGGATTGGCGAATGCAGCTAGCCTTATTAGGTTGGTGGTGCTGGCTGGTTCCCACTCCAGCTCCTGATGACGTCCAGAACTCCCTGCGAAACATTATCGACCACGTCTGCCAACTTCACCTACCATAAGCGGAATAACCCAGGCTGAGAGGGGTCTGTTGGAATACCAGATCAACAATCCAGATTTCTTTCACTCCTTATGTTTGCCTTATCCCACTGCCCCCCTCCGTTCATCGACTCCACTTACACGGATCTCTTGCTTCATCATCGTCCTCCCTGCCTGTACATCATCACGATTCAGGGGAGTAGATGACCATGAGTCCTCGAAGGACCTTGGAGTAGACCTCATACGACATCCTCATAGGACGCGTTTGCAATTCCGTGTCACCACCTCGCCACGATGCCTCCAGTCCCAGGAAAGAATCTGGTAAGACGCCTCGCGCCCTTTGCTGGGGGGGTTGCTGTTGGCACCGTCCTCTACTACAACTACCGGCCGCGCGACATCGCAGGGTCGGAGGCTGCTGCAGTCCCTCCTCCTATCTATGGAGCAGATGGCACCTTCAAGTTACCACGTTTTCCCAAGATACCCACTCGCGAGGAACAGATTGCGGCACTGCGGCGAAGCGGAGCAACTCCTGACGATGAATACGACATGATTATCATCGGAGGCGGGGCTACAGGAGCTGGCGTCGCACTAGATGCCGTCACCCGTGGCCTCAAGGTTGCTCTCGTTGAAAGAGACGACTTCAGCAGCGGCACCAGTAGCAAGAGCACCAAACTTGTACATGGCGGCGTGCGATACCTCGAGAAGGCCTTCTGGAACATGGACTACGCTCAGTATCAGCTCGTCAAAGAAGCCCTGAAGGAGAGGAAGTACTTCCTTCAAACAGCACCCCATCTTAGTTCCTGGATACCAATCATGCTTCCTCTGGACAGATGGTGGAAGGTGCCCTACTACTGGGTAGGCTGCCAAGCATACCAAATGCTCGCGGCGGGAGAAGGAGGAGAGGGCTCTAGCTTTTTGACCCGAAGCCAGGCCATCGAAGCCTTCCCAATGCTAAAGCAGGACAACCTCGTTGGCGCAATGACCTACGTCGACGGACAACATAACGACTCGCGAATGAACGTCTCCATCGCCGTGACGGCGGCTGTATACGGCGCCACGATCCTGAACCACGCCGAAGTTACAAGCCTCCAGAAAGATGCCAGCGGCAGGCTGTGTGGCGCCACGATTGATGATCTTTTGCCGAGGAAAAACGGCCGTCCTGTGGACCGGATTCCAATCAAGGCTAAAACTATCATCAACTGCACAGGACCGTTTTCCGACTCAGTTCGGAAACTTGACGACCCTACCGTGCAGCCCATCGTTGCTCCTTCATCTGGTGTCCACGTCATCCTACCAGGCTACTACAGTCCGAGCAAAATGGGTCTCATTGACCCCTCAACATCCGACGGACGGGTCATCTTTTTCCTCCCTTGGCTAGGCAACACCATCGTTGGCACAACAGATGATCCCTCGATCATATCACAGAATCCGCTGCCAGATGAACAGTCCATCGAGTGGATTCTCAAGGAAATCAGGAATCATCTATCCTCTGACATCAACGTGCGCCGAGGCGATGTTCTTGCCGCGTGGTCTGGCATACGCCCGCTCGTCAAGGATCCCAAGGCGACAGATACGCAGTCACTTGTGCGGAATCATCTCATCGACATCTCTCCCTCGGGTCTACTTACGTGTGCTGGGGGCAAGTGGACCACATATCGACAGATGGCCGAGGAATGTGTCGACGCAGCAATTGCTGAGTTCGGCCTCCGCACGCGCCCTTTCGGCAAGGCCCCTCAGGTCAGCGGCACCAATGTTGTGGACGATGGTGATATTCTGGACGGCAGCTGCCAGACGCACCGCGTCCGCCTCGTCGGCGCTCATGGTTTCAGCAAGACGCTTTTCTCCGCCATCATCCAGCATTTTGGTATCGAGACCGATGTCGCCAAGCACCTTACAGAGGCATACGGCGATCGGGCCTGGACCGTTGCTGCTCTTTGCCGCCCAACTGACAAGAGATTCCCCGCCCGCGGTGAGCGCATCTCGCAATTATACCCCTTTGTCGACGGCGAGGTTCGCTATGCGGTTCGTAATGAGTATGCCCAGACTGCAGTTGATGTCCTCGGACGCCGTACCAGGCTCGCTTTCCTGAACGCGCAAGCCGCCTTGGAGGCGCTTCCGAGCATCATAGATCTCATGACGGAGGAGCTTCACTGGGACAATCGCCGTCAAGAACTTGAATGGAAGGAGTGTAAGTTGGAACTGAGCCGCTGCGTTGTTTGTTGTGTCGTGCTAATCTCTGACCGCAGCCGTCGCATACCTCGAATCAATGGGCTTGCCAAAACAGATGCTTTCCGTCACTCGCAAGCAGGTTGAACAAGGTACGATCGACTTCACCAAGACGGCCGAGTACAGGATGTACTCGCGCTATGATGGACTGATAGAAAACGATTCTTGAGAGAAGGGCTTTTCTTAGGAAATCGACTGTACATAGTCGTGTTAGCTACGGTTTCGGAGGTCGGTACGCAATCAACGTAATTCGCGATGTGTTACATCGTCATTGATCACGCATTCCCGAAATCAACATCGTGTCTTATAGCTCTACATCACCGGATCTTGTCTCCGATGCCGTTCCCTAGTATACACAAATGTACAAAGCTCCTCCTGCCCTCAAGCCGGCAAAGGCTGCCTCACTCGGGCATCTTCCGCGTCCTCGGACCCAGGGAGCACCCCGAAACCCATGCCCCTTGGCTTCTTCTGCTTGCTGCGTTGATCGCCGTATTTTTGATCGAACTTGCGAATGGACTTCAGACTATCCATATCCTCGCTGATGCTGGCCGCAATTTCCTTGGCCGCCTTGTCAAAGTGATGCTTCCGTAGTGTGCGGCGCTCGGGGTAGACGTAGGGTTCGGGGCCATCGTGCTTGGTTGCGTCCTCAAGCTCCTCCTGCACTGCGGACATGGCGGCCGCGACGCACAGGTTCTTGAGATCAGAGCCCGAGTATAGGACCGTCGAGCGGGAAATACCGTCAATCGAGACGGAGTCATCGAGCTGCTCGCCCTTGAGGAGGATACGGAGGATGGCGGCGCGGTCGACCTGAAGGGGCAAATCGACGAGGATCTTACGAGGCAGACGGCGCAGGACAGCGTCGTCCAGGTCAAAGGGCCGGTTCGTCGCCACCATGATGAATGCCTTCGTGTCGCTCATACCATCCCACTCGCGCAGAAATTGATTAATGGTCTCGCGATGAGCGGGCCGCGATTTCGACTGTCCACGGGCAGCGAAGAGCGCGTCAGCCTCGTCGATGAAGATGACTAGCGGGCTCAGCTTCTTGGCCAACGAGAAGAGGGCGTGCACATTCTTCTCGCTCTGGCCGACGTACATGTCGTTGATGCTCGCGCCGCTGACCTCCAGCATGTTCGCGCCGCTTTCCTTTGCGACCGCCTTTGCGAGCAGCGTCTTGCCCGTGCCGGGAGGCCCGTAGAGCAGACACCCTGGAATCCTGTCGTTAGCGAGGATGCCGTAGGTGAATGCTTCGGGGCGCATGAGCGATAGGGACGTTAGCAGCTTCAGTGCTGATATTGTCTCCTGAGGGGCGTGTACATCGGCGAATGTCGTTTTGATCTCCTTGACATCGACAAGGCCTGTCAATAGCTTCTTCTCAAAGTCGTTGTACTTTCCTCCAGAAGTTATGACTTCAGGCTCTGTTTTGTGCTTGCCGGACGCGGTCGCCACCGGCTCGCGAGCTGTACGATCATGCTCGTCTTCAAGATACAGCTGCGGACCCGTTGTGATGTTCCTCGACTGAAGAATGTCGATGAAACTGCATTGAACCTGAAGAGGGTCTGCATCATGGGGGAAGTCTAGACCATGGACGAGCCGGGCAACGTGGTGAACGTCGGCACACGGCATGGTCGCATCCATTACGTGGGGTGCGAGGATCAGGGAGCTGCGCTCTGCCCATTCTCTTTTGAAGTGAACACCACCGTCCAGAGTGTCCAGGAGCCAGGGCGCCATTCCCGAGTGTGTCATGAGGTGGGAGAAGACGCTGGCCTCTGAGTCGGAACGTCCGCCGCCCAGTGCCTTCGACATTGCGTGGACATTTTGCAGGTTCTCATACAGATAATCCCTTTGTCGCCGTTTCGCCTTTTTGCTTTCTCCCTCGGGAATCTTATGCACTTGAATGGGAAAGCTGGTGAGGGACTCTTCGGAGCTGATCGCTGCTAGGGTCGTAGTATACTGCTCGGAGGGATCGTCGTTTGCGGACGTGCCGACCAACACAATCTTCTTGCCGCTCTGCCACAAGCCATCAACGAGGCTTCGAAGCCTTCCGAGCAGGAGGGCGCCTTCGAGCGTCATGTTGAGCTCCACAAAGTTGTCGACCTGGATGAGCAAGGCCCTGGCGTTGCCATGGGACTTTTCCAACGCAGCTTGGACCATCTGCTCAAGGGCAGCGGTGATCTTGAGGTTCTCCCACCTGTCAACCGAGGGCAGCAGATAATCTTTGGCGCCCTCCTTGATCTTGTGCAGCTCTTCGTCCATGGGGCTCTTGAACGAACTGCCTGAGCCGTGCGGGTGGATGTTGGCCCAAGCAGCCTCGATGTCCCCAGACATGTCCGAATCCCCGGAGTCTGAAGGCTCGACTCCCTTCTTTAACCTCCCGTTCATCTCGGCCGTCCGGTATGCAAGCATAGAAATAGAGCCCTTGGAGTAGGCGGTATCCTGGCCGAGGTAGCCACCAACGATGGCCGCTAGGTCCTGAGCATCGATTCGGAGCAGGTCAGTCTGGAGATGGACCGCCATCCGTTCAAGGAGCCTCCGTGACGCGTATCTCCCGGTGTAGTTTGGGACGTTGACAACAATGACAGGCCGCCTCAACTCCCTGCGCTCGGCACTGTCCTCGGGTGTGAGCTTGATCTCCGCTCGTATGGACGTCGACAACTCCGCGAACATCCTAGAGTTAAAGATGCGAGACCCATGGTATTCCAGGTTGTTCGTCAACCACTGATGGTCCTTGGCCCTTTTCGTCTCGTCTTGCGGGTTCTCCGGGACAGAGATCTGCCGAATGTGGTTGTCGATGTTCCTCCTCAGGAAGCTGTCGTCCCGAGTGATTGTGCTCATCCCCCCCTTTTCCTTGCTCGGGTCGGCCTTTCGAGTCGGCGCTAGGATGGTAGAGACAACAATGGAGTTGCCATTGCCCTCGAGAAAGGCGTCGGACAAGGTCTCCCCTCCACCCTGTCCCCTGATCGGATCCCACCCGTCGTTCAGCATTGCGTTGAGCCACTGTGCAGTCTCGCCCAGGACCAGACTCCTCCGTAGAGCATACTCAGTGTTGCCCTCCCTGACCTCGGCCAGGGCGCGCTGTAGTTCCTTCTCGTTCCAGGCCGCCGTGTCCAAGACGACCATGAGATCTTGCCACAGCCACCCGCGCCATTGCAGGCCGACGTGTCCCCGGTAGAAGATCGGATCTTCGGCAATGACCTGGAGGCGTTTGGAGGGATCGTGCACGAGGATATTGCTCTCGAGGAAGCGCTTCGGCAACGGGACCGGCGGGAGGTCGTCGGACACCTTCGACCGTACGGTCCGTGTCCGGCCTGAGGCGAATGCGCTGCTCCTCACCCTCCTTGTTGTAGACTCGATCCCGTCCTGCTTTTTCGTTTTGTCATGCTGTTCGGCTTCTGATTTGCTCGGCGGCTTGCCGCCTTCTGGCGAAGGTGAACCATCTGCCGTCGGGTCTTTCCTCAACCGTAATGTCTGGTGAAAACTGCGACGCGTCGCGGGTGCAAGCCTCGTGGCGAGAGCTGCCGCCGGTGACGACCTAAGGGCCCGGGGCCCTGTTACATGCATTCGAAAGACTCGTGAGCGAATGCGACACAGCCACCGGTGCCGTCGTGTCGTCGTTGACTCTTGACTCGACGGGCCGCGAGATCTCGATGTTGGGAAATTTAGGCGGTCACTAACGGCAAAATTACCTGCAAGGATGACTGTCCGCCCCTAGGTCTTCACCGAGCTTGACCGACACTAGCCCCAAGGGAATCATCTCCACACCGACCGCCATACCTACCAGGTTGGTACACATCGTAAAGTCATTCAATCATGTACAGAGGTATTTACAAAGTCGACTCTATACGCTTGGAACTGCTCCAAAGGATGTCCGTTCTCGCCCTCGGCATCTGTCCCACCACGCATTCCACACGCAGAGCTGCTCGTGCAAACTCGCCACCAGTTCATCAATGTCCCAAACGGGCATCTTCAACCCCCGCCCCGATTGTGTTGGGCGCTGGCTTGCACCCCAAGCCGGCGCCTGGACCGAGAGACATCCTGCAGAGACGACCCAGGTCTTGCTTACGTCTGTCACCAACTCGTCGGCCAGGGAGGCCACCTGTGCGTCCCTGCAGGTCTCGACGGGTGCACCGCAACCTGCAAATACGTCCCAAGGCTCTACCGCCCCTGAGCCAGGGGTGTAGTCTATTCGGAAATAATGCTCGGCCGTCCTGCTGATCTTGTTGAAACTGCCCAGTGCGGCCTCGAGGTTGTCCCACGACTCCTCGGCTTCTAGAGAAAGTGAGTGGGATTCCAGATTCGGCTGGAGCTGGTTGAGCAAGAACACCATCTTCCTGAGCATGTGAATTTGATCTTGGCGAAGGTGAGACTCGCTCTTTGACCATGTTGCCGCTACCCAGTCGAGGATCGATTGGATCAAGCTCGCAATTGCGTCCGGTCCATGTCGCCCAAGCTGACAGGGGGCACTGGGCTTGTTCAGTCGCAAACAGAGAGCTTCGCAGAAGACGTCGAACATGACGAATGTTTCTGGCTTTGACAAAGATGCCCGGATAATTGCTGGGAGCATCTTGCTCAGCGTGTACGTCATGGCGGCACTCGACTTGAGCCCTTTCTGCAGCATAGAAACTTCCCTTCTGAGTTTTCCGTGAAGCAGAGCCTGCTTGAAGTTATGGTGCAGGAAGGAGAAAAGCTGAGGGGCGATCCTGGGGTCACCTTCTGCCAGTCTGATCCCGTAGGATTGTATTTGTGCGACCTGGAGATGAGGATCCTGTTGTGGCGGCGAATACTCCCGAGAGACTCTGTAGAAGTAAGGAGTGATGGTGCATATACCAGCTCCATGAGACTTGATCAGAGAGATAATGCAGCGCACAAAGCTGACATAGGCAGGGTGTTCAGTCTCGTCCGCTACGTTGGCGAGAAGGTCCAGTTCAATCTGCTTCATGGTCTCTCGCAGTGCTTCGGAGAACCCTGCAACCAGCCCCTTCCTCTCGGAAACTCCAACAGCCTGTAGGGACTGCCGCATCCAAGAGAGGGCATCTTACGCAAACGGTCAGCAACTTTTGCAACATATAGACATGCGGAGATCTTACGCTCAAAGAGACTTCGATTGACCTCGTAATTCACGGGGGCAGCGCTGACAGCAGCGGAGGGAGGAAGAAACGAAGCGGGGGTCTGCAGCAAGGCCACGGCCCATTCCCTCTCGAAGCCGAGGAAACGCTGAGGTTTGACTAATGACTGAAGCCACAAATGCAGCGGAGACGAGCCCATATCCTGACTCAAGGTCAGTGCGGGAATCACCAAAGGACGAACGTAGCCGCTCACCGTCAAGTCGACAGGGACGCGCCTTTCAACTTCCCCCAAGAAAAGCGGAAGGTAGCGTCTCTGATGCAAGGTCAAGCTTGTCGGCACATCTTCGAATAGGCATTGGCGGCCGGGTCTGAAGCACTGGGAAAGACGCTGGCCCCGTCAGTATCAGATCGGCGACGCTCCATAACATCACCTACCATGGTGCCACTGAGGACAAGTAACGCAGCCATCTTGCCCGCAACGACTATGACTTGTCGAACAGACTCAGCCATGACTGTGGCAAGCCCCAATGGTGTTTTCACACTCGTCTCGGTCCGCGTCATACGACGAGCCATGCAGAAGAAGCTGGCGGTCAGATTGTGGTCAAGGAGCTGGGGAGTCCAGTCAGTTGGATCAAAGTCCAAACATAAAACCATCCCGCCACTCACCATGATACTCTCATCAAGCTTGCTGGGCCCCGTCTGGGTCCGCTGAGAAGTTTCGAGCTCAATCCTGTCCAACAGAGACCCCATGATGGACACGGAACGTTGCAGGATCGCCCATGGATATTCAGGGGTCGGTGTCGAGAAATGCTGGAAGACTTGTTGGATTTGAACTGAAGATGTTAGTGTGCACTCTTCAGTATCCCGTCCACAGCTCTTACAGTAGTTTCCAGCTAATATTGCAAGTTCGACAGTGTGTGCATGCCGCGCCACGTCCTGAGATAAGGTCACGGAGAAGCTGAGAACATCCATGGTGGCAGCTTTGTTGCTGACAATAATCGAATTCTTGATGTCCTGGCTAATATCAGGATCAGAGCGTCGTGACATGTCCTGGAACTGTTGCTGGATATCGGTGGCGATCGAGTTGTACTGGTCAAGGAGCTGCTGGAACGTCTGCGCCTGCCATTTGAACAGAGGACTAAATGACTCGGCCGTCTCTTTGTTCGCAACGAGCCGAGCAATCTGACTCCATGCCCGAAGGTTGATCATGCATGCTTCCTTGTGGGAGGTGACTGCATTGACCAGCTTTTCCAGTTGGCTGAGCTGTGGTCGGAGATCAGGCGGAGCAGCCCAGAACAACGTGCAGAGCAGGTCGTGATGGTTTCGAAGAGCGGCCAGGTCATGTTCGTAGACGTCTTGCTCTTTGAGATGCTGCCGATTGTGGTTCGGCAGAATACGAAAAACAAGGTTGTGGATGTCGTTCGTAGAGCCCAGGTTTGAGAGGCGCTTTATGGTGATTGCCACAAGCTTGAGGAAGATGTGGAAGCATCTGTCTTGTGGTAGAACTTGCAGGGAAGGGTTGAGGTGCAGTTCTTCTAGAAAGGCGGGAGACTGGCCGACCTCTTCGTTGCGCAGATGTGACAAGTTCATTGAGGCGAAGAAGTCGAAGATGGACCCAATCAAGCCGCGGCACTTGAGCCAACCCCATTGATCAACAAGATAATGGCACCGGCTAATGAGCGCTCTGCAGTAATTGTTGAAACTGGGTGGCTGGCGGTTGTTGCTCTTGTAGACCTCGAATACCCGTCTGAGGACGAGCTGTGGCAATGCCCAGCCGTCGGAGGCCAGCCGTTGTCGTGAGCCGGGCTGAACCACTCCAGACTCGTCAAACTCGCACAAGGGGAGGAGAGCGAACAGAGTCTGCCATAGCTCTTCGAACCTCCAAACGTCAGTGCTAGTTTGGTCCCCGGGTTGAATCAGAACAGAGTACAGGACATCCCAGAAGCCCATCCTGGGGATTCTAAGCCGGCCGAGAGTTCTCATCAAAAGAACCCACGCCTGTACCTCAATATGTTCTGTTCGGATGCCTCGTTCCCGAAAAGAGAGATGCTGAGCATTGCGGTGGACGTCGACGACGGCCTTGGTGCCGAGCTGAAGGAGGCAGGAGATGCATGCCTTCGACATCTTTTGGAGCAGCAATTCGTTATCGGTGCGCTGAGGCAGCAGAAAGTCATGTTGCTGGCACAATGTGGTCGTGTGAACCACAGTGACCAGAAGCTGCATCAAGACCTCCACGGTTCGGCGGAGTAGATCTACGTCAGGGGTGCCGACTCTGAGTCCCAAACGAGCCAGCAGGCCGCCAACAACATCCCGCAAACGCAAAACAAACCCCCGGAGCTGTGCTTCTTGCGGGGTACTGATGGCGTCCTGCACGTACTGTCTTACGAATTGAACAGCTGCCTTCGTATCGAGGGTTGCGCCTCCTAAGGGGAGCTTGGTGGTGAGCTGGTCCCCAACAGCGTCCATCAAGATGCCCAATTCGGACGACACCTCGTCATTCCAAGTTCCCCAACGAAGCGACTGTCCGTTCAGGTTCATGAAGACCCTAGGGCGTGATAGCCATACACTATTCACCTGCGAGGGATCCATACAGGCATCGAGACATCCATTTCCTGGCAGAGTGTCCCCGTGGAAGAAGACACCCGCGGGGAGTGGAAAGAATTCGAAATGCTGACTGTAATGTGTGCCAAACGGGCCAAGGCCACAGAGAACATCGTTGGGTGCATCTGGCCCTGGCTCTGTTGTCGGAAGAGGCGAGGGAGGGGTGTTCGTAGGCAGAGGGTCATGAGCATGGACATACCGAGCGGATGCGGTATCAACGCGGCATGGCTGCGATGTCTTCTTGAGACGACGTCGAGGAGGCTTGGCTGGCGAGGGAGGCTGCAAGAGCACGACATGCTCAGGACTTCGAGGGGGCGGGAGTACGTCAGGTTCGATGGGGTTGGTGCGCCCACTGACAGCGCTTGGAGATGTTGATGGCTTGCCTGTACGACGATAGAGCGTGTCAAGCAGTCGCTTATGCTTGTGGAACGCCAATCGCCCTGGTTGAAAAGCAAGATCTTCTTCGAATTGAGCAGGCCGAGCATCGTCCTTGCGCTGTCGTCTGCGAGTCACTACCAGCTGCGGAACGCGGGGGAGTGTCTGGTCTCGTTCATCCGTGGCGTTCGACAGGGTCTGTTTGCCATGGCCGCTGGCAGGCAGTGCAAAGCTCGAGGCCTTAGTGTGCAGACCAAGCCCAGTAGTCGAGGATATTCGCTGGGCATTGAGAGACACCCGAGCCAAAGGCGGCCGTGAAGTGGAGGCTGAATCACGAGTGATAGATCTCTGCCTGATCTTGCCCCTTTTCCAATCCACCAGCACACCGCCAGCATCCAACTGGTCCTCCCGAGTTGCAAAGTGAATTGTCTTTCTACCAGGGCTTGATCTCCCCCTTTCTTTCCTGCCTCTGGCGGTACGGGCAGCAACTTTTAAGAATTGGGGCGCCTGAAGCTCGATGACATCGAGGATGCCCAGGTTTGGTGGTCTGGCGATGGCTTTTGGGAGTTTAGACTGTCCAGGCTCACCTCGTTTCCTCTGTTGCGCTGGCTTTGATTTGTCTGATCGGGTTGGAGCGGGGCGACGTCCTTTGGAGGCTGGAGCTGGATTGCCTCCTCTGGTAATGTGACTGGTGATCCTAGACTGCTTGGTCTTCTGCCTGGATGTAAGTGATCGAGGAGCGGCAGGGGACCCCGGTGCCTTCGACTGGGCAGGAACCATGTGATCAATGGCGTTATCTTCCATCGCTGAAAGTGATCCATCGGCATATACGCCGTCCCCAACATCGATCAATGTTTGAAGTGAAGGAATCGGCTCTGGTCGTCCGGCACTCTGGCGATCTCGGTCTGAATCAGAGTCATCAAAGACAGAAGGAGGTAGGGCTGATGATCCGTGGAAACGAGAGCTTATCGTTCTGACTGCGACACCCCGCCTTTGGTCAAACTGAGCTTCAGCCTTGCGTGCTGCTTGTGCTTGACTCTGTCGCTCTCGAGTCTGAGCTGTCGCCTGGTCTAGCCTAAAATGAGATGCTGGAAGAACGCCGCGTGCTTGCCGTCTGTAGAGCGTAACATTGGTATTGCTCTCGACGTCGCTTGGGTCTTCAGGGAGATCCTCATCGGCTTCAAGTTCTGTGAAGGTTGTCTCTGGCGTGACAGGTCTTCGGGGAATTTCGACTGCAAACGTGCTGTAATCCAAAGGACTGTCGACGCTCTGCGATTCGTCGGACACGTCTATCGGAATGGGATCCAGAAGTGGCGGAGGAATGACGAGCTGTGGACGTTTGGCGCTCCCCTCCGCCACCTCACGCCTTCGTCGTTTATGAGCACTGAGATGACCCGGCGACACGTGCCGTTTCCTTCGATGTCTCCCATGCCCTGCCCTTCGAAAGATATCTTCCACGGTCGGAAGCTCTTCGTCGCTTGAATCGATGGGGCTCGTTGGATTGGTGCCTCGGGTCTCAGGTGTGCTAGTATTTCTTGGAGACGCTGTTCGCACGTCGGAGGAAGATGGGGGGAACCTAGGCTCCAGGGGCGGCGCATCCAGTTTTCCTCCTTCGGTGACCTGAGTCTCTTCCCAGCTGTTCCCGGCGCCATCACTGACAGTATTCTGGCTGTCTTCCTGAAATTCCTGCTCCTGCGAATCTTCCTCCGGCGCTGATCGTCTCTGCCGATCTTGTTGATGTAATCGAATGGGACGGACACCGTGGGACCTCAGGACGCTGGAGTACTGAGCGCTTTCCAACAGGTACGGATGCTCTTGAATAGGCTTTCTTGGGCGCAGGGATCGTTCGTAACGCCACGCTGCAGCTTGGGCAGCCGCAAGGGAACCTTCCTGCTCTGCGTCATCGATGGTTGCCTGAAGTGAAGGGGTTGGAGAGCGCGCGCGCGTCCGATTTGATGCTGGCGGCTCTAATGGCGCAGTTCTGTTTGCTTCATTCTCAAGTAGAAGCTCGGGCCGTGGTAGACTGGGTCGGGCATGACTCGTCGAGGTGTGGTCTTCTCCGAAGCCAAGGGGGTCTGGGGAACCGTCTCGTTCCGCAATGGAGGACAGCTTCGTGATGGCCGGGGCAGTCGACTTCCTTTGAACATCGTATTGACTGTCAAAGAGCTCATCATCGTCATCGGGGGCGGGAGACAGTGGCGAGGAGTCGGGCAAGTTGAAAGTAGTAGTGCATTTGAGGGGGGTCCGATGTCGAGAGAGGGTTGTTTTGGTGAAATTGATATCGGGAGGGGAGGAAGGAATATCCCATATGCTTGAAGCGTTCGCGTCTGCCCCTTTCGAGGGGAGCTTCGTCTTGGTCTCGCTGGGTGAACCTCCGCGAAGGTCGAGTTCCTGGCTGTCGAAAGCATCGTCTTCATCTTCTGAGTCCTGCACCACCCCAGAAACCTTCCAGTCGGCCATGTTTATGGTCTTTCATCGTCAGATGCACTTGTGTCGGGCATGTCCGGTGTTAAAAGTTGCTGTTCTTCAAGGGTGTCAAGTCAGAAGGTGGGTGGAGGCACAGGCATCGTTCAAGTGCAATGGCAGGGGTGACGCGCTTGTGGCGTTGCAGTTGGGAGCTCAGACGCGACAGGGAGATCGCGTGGACACGGGACCACTAAATCACTTTGGACCTTTCTTATGTAATCCATTTCAGAACGGAAGGGGACGACGGGTCAGTTGGCTTTTTGTTGAGTCTGAAAGAATGAGATCATCTCTCTCGTCTTTACCCCGAAAATTGTTGATTTATTTCTGTGCTACCGAGTTTGAAATAGCAGTCAAATCTCTAGGTAGCTAGCAGTTCGACTTCGACAAGGACCTGGTATTGACATGGACTATCGGGACGCATCTGTCGCGCCCCGCTGATTATGTAATATACTTTGTACCCTGCACGTGACGTTGGATGTTAGATCCGCCAGGCGCTTGCTGCTGGTATCCTATCGCATCACAACCAGCCTGGTCGTTTTTAACTGGCGCATCCATTATTGCGGAGGATCGCAAGCTGCTGCAATGAGCCTTCGAAACGTTGTAACGCTGACTATCGCCGTTGGAACTGGCGTCATGATCAGTGCGTTTGCCCAAGCACCCACGACGAGCGACTCCAGCCTAACTCGTCTTTCCCAGGCACATACTCCTTGCAGCCCGTCTTTGCTGAACAAGCGAGGCAGAGAGAGCAAGAGAAGAGAGCGGATAACACTGAAAAGAAACCAACACCCTTCTCCTCCGCAGCGACGCAGCAACGAACACCCACACCGAACGAGGCATCAAAGCCAAGTCCAACATGACCCAGACGGGCGTAATAACAGCATGATAATATTTCGAGTCGGATTGGCTATAATGGACATTGATTGGGCATGCCTGAGTGCCGCAGCGCTGGCAGAAGTCGTGCGAGAGGAATGAACACCCGGGCCGAGGCATGCTGGGGCTCTCGATATCTGCCCTCGGCACTACCAATGACTGGCATGTACAGCAGCGGGCGCCCAAAGACGCCGTGAGGGCGCTCCATCTACGATGAGCATGTGTTCAGACAAAGCAAGAGATGGCGTAGAGCCGCTCATGTACAATCATTGTAATACGTATGTCTACCATACTACACAGGCAAAGATGAGCCATTGGCAAGCATAGAGGACTGCGAAGTATCCTCATGGTGATGCGTGCCACCATCTGCTGCGGCAGTGCTTATCAAATATCACATAATTACTGCTTCCTCCACATCTACGCCCCATCCCATCGGTACACAGGAAGCCTCATCCAACCGTTGCAACACCTCGGTGGCTCGGTGACAAGCCAATGACGCTCCTCACCGGATGTAAGTCCACGTGATTCAGCCTTCCATACCTTAGTCATCAGTCGGTGCCGAACAATTTTCGGGCCAGTGGCAGATGCCGGATTCCCAATGGGCCCCAGCGGGATTCAAGGTTCCATCATACGATCACCCGAAAAACCCTCTCCCTGAACCTCCCCCCAAGCCAAACCCGCAGGACCTACGTCGGAGCACCCACGAACCCCAAGACACGTCAATTGAGATACCCTTCCTCCTCTATCTCCTCGACAGACGCACATTCCATCCACGATGCTCCGAACCCAGGCCTCCTCCCTGCTGCGCGCCGTGCCCCGGCAGCAGCAGGCCATGGTCCTCCGCAGGGCCGCGACCACCCACGCCATCTCCAACCCGACCCTGGCCAACATCGAGAAGAGGTGGGAGTCGATGCCTCTCCAGGAGCAGGCCGACCTGTGGATGGCTCTGAGGGACCGCATGAAGGGCCCCTGGGCCGAGCTCACCCTTCAGGAGAAGAAGGCCGGTACGTGTTGACTCTCACTACCAGCGGGGATCCGCTTTCGAGCACAGGGCGAAGTGGTCTGTCACCATCATGCCAATTGAGCTTGACAAAGCTGCCATCGTCCGACGACGACATCTCCTCTGCGCCGCGAGCGCGATGGAAGCGCCAATGGCAAGCTTCGAGCCCTCGAACAGTGTTCGTGACTCGACCTTGCTGCTCAATTGATGAAGACAGACCACCTCACCCCCAATCGATCGCGCCACCCAGAAACAACACCATACCACCGAGGAAATCACTAACAGCATTGCAGCCTACTGGATCGCTTTCGGTCCTCATGGCCCCCGCGCGCAGGACCCTCCCGGTGAGGGCTCCCGCGTCTTCTTCGGCACCGCCATCGCTGTCGGCGCCAGTCTCGCCCTCTTCAGCTTCACCCGCTTGTTCGCCAAGTCCGGCCCGCCCACGATGAACAAGGAGTGGCAGGAGGCTGCCAACGAGAAGCTCATCGTATGTCCACTCCGCAGCGAAAGCCTCGCGCGTTTCCTCCGGGGACACCTGCTAACCCTCTCCCGCAGGAGCAACGCTCCGACCCCCTCACCGGTATCTCCTCCGACTACTACACTGGCAAGGGCCAGGTCCAGTCTCCTCCCAAGAACTAAGCGGGTTATTGCTCCATGGTCTCTCGAAACGTTGCCGGCCGCTGCAACCCCTTGTATAAAACTACGTATTAGAGCGAAAACAAGAGGCTGGAGAGGTGCGCTTTCCCGGTCGGTCGGGAATGGGCAAACTGCGTTGGCGGTGGGTGTAAATAGTGTATTGGAAGAGCTCAATCTTAAAGCAATCGTTTCTTTTGTCCGACACCGACATGTTGCGTTTCGGGCGTTCCTGGTGCTCTCCAGAGCCCCACGAGGATTCATCATGCACATTCGTAGAATCAACAGACAGACGTCTTTGCAGCTCAAAATAAATGCAATTATCAATCTCAACCGTTTTGCAGACCGGTTTGTTTCGCAGGGTAAAACCAGGGAACCTGCCAAGGGGTAAGGACCTATATTAAAGTGTATGCTGCCTGATCAACGCGAGTTCGCTTGTCGCCTATCTCCCTACTCACCATCGTCAACGTGAGGAGCTCCCAGTCTAAGAGTGCTGAGAGACCGGAGACTCCAAGGCCAGAACCAGCGCTGACCTGGCGGGTATGTAGATGTGAGTCCAGTTGTTACGGCCATTCCACTCCATGGGCGTCGTGAAAAAGCGAGTGCCATTCTCAACCCGACCATGGCCACCTACATCCTTATTGTCCGTGTTTAGGACAATCTTGTAGGTGCCGGGGACATCGATCCCAATGCGGTAGTCGCTGTAGCTCTCGCTGGGGTGGAAGTTGAAGATGAAGACACAGCCTCCACGCTCGAACACGATGACTTTGTCTCCTTCGTGCTTGAGGGAGATGAATGCCTGTGGGGCACCGAGCCAGCCGTGGTACTCCTCGGTCTTGTTCATGAACTTATCAAAGTTGTTCAGGAACTGGTAACGGAGCAGTTGGTCCTCGGTGAGATTCAGTTGACGCCTGGCATACCAGAAAGAGTTCTGATTGCCTTCGCGGGGGAAGTCGAGCCACTCGGGGTGGCCGAACTCATTGCCCTCGAAATTCAGGTAGCCTTCGCCGCCCAGTCCATGGGTGAGGAGACGAATCATCTTGTGGAGAGCCATACCACGGTCGATCACACCGGTCAGCGGCGTCAAGACGGACATGTGAGTGTACATCTCCGCATCGCAGAGGTGCATCATCAGAGTCTTGTCGCCGACGAGTCTGGTGCCATTAGCGCCTCGACACTCTTCAAGAAATGAGGAGATGGCACTTACGCTTGATCGTGACTTTCGCAGTAAGCAATAGTCTTCTCGCCATGTCGGCGGTTGGTTAAGGTGTAGCAAATGTTGCCAATATCCCAATCCTCGTCTTTCTGCTCCTTGAGGATCTTGATCCACATGTCAGGGATGGCCATGGCCAGTCGGTAGTCGAATCCAACACCGCCCAAGGACAGCGGCAGGCACAGAGCCGGCATGCCGGACACATCCTCGGCCACTGTGATAGTCTCGGGGTAGATGTCGTGTAGCATCTGGTTCGCAACCATGAGATACGCAACAGCCTCCTCGTCAACATCGGTTCCAAAGTACTCGTGGTATCCTCCGGAGAAACCGCTATTCTTATCAGCAAAACTAGTAGGCTGGACACTATCAAGGGAATCTTACGTTCCAATGCCGTGGTGCTTGTACAGCATGCTTGTCACGCCATCAAAGCGGAATCCGTCAAATTGATACTCGTCCATCCAGAAACGCAGGTTGCTGAGCAGAAATCTCATGACTTCGTGGTGGCCGTAGTTGAAGAGCCTGCTGTCCCAGAGCTCATGACGGCCACGAACGCCCTCATGGAAGTACTGGTGATCCGAGCCGTCAAACTCGTTGAGGCCATCGAGAACATTCTTGGAGGCGTGGCTATGAACAACATCGAGCAGGACAACGATGCCCATGCTATGAGCGGTATCGACGAGCTCTTTCAGGTCCTCTGGCGGCCCGTACCGGCTGCTAGCAGCGAAGAAGTTGTTAATCTGATAGCCAAAGCTGGCGTAGTAAGCGTGCTCCATGACAGCCATGAGCTGGATGACATTGTAGCCGAGATCCCGGATGCGTGGCAGCATGTTCCGAGTGAACTCCTTGTAGGTGGCGACACGAAGTTCTGGGGATGAGATGCCGACGTGTGCCTCGTACACACGCACGCTGGTGGGCTTCTTTGGCCTTGAATGCTTGAATTGATACTTCTCCGCCGGGGGCGGGTTCCAGAACCGAGCGTCGTATGCAGGGGAAACGGACAGATCCTGGGTCACATATTTGATCCATGCTGGCAAGCGGTCGATTCGCTCGCCGCTGGGGAGCTGTAGGGAGATCTATGCGACACTTAGTATCAGGGCATCAGAGCAATTCGCGAAGGACAGAGTTCGGACCTTGATCTTGGAGTTGTGTACGATGGCCGGCTGACCGTCCTTGGGGGGCAAGACAATCTCGAAGACACCAAAGTCATTCCTCTTCATGGGGTGAGAGTCACGGTTCCAGCCGTCTGGAGTGGTGTTAGCTGTGATCTCGATCTGAGGCAGGGAGCCGGAGGCACTGACTGAAGTCACCAATCAGGAAGGCCTCGGTAGCATTGGGAGCCCATTCTCGGTAGATGATCTGACCCTGACTGTCGACATTGAAGCCGAAGAGCTCCGTGCCCTAGACCAGAACCCAGGTAAGCATGTTGCTCGGTGGCTGCTGGAGAGGAAGACGTGCCTTGGAGAACTTGTCAATGCCGCCTTCAGTGTCGTTGATCTTGGTGATCCATTCTTGGGCTTTGGCGTATCGCCTCTTGAAGGTGTCCTGAAATGGAGATAGCCAGGGGTCAAGCTGCACGACGCCTGGTCAGAGTCAGTATCTGGCTTGTTGATGAGACGGGGCCCTGGTTTATGGGCGCGTACCAGTCCCATCATTGGGAGCGCCTGTCGCAGCAGCACTGAGAGTGTTGGCGGAATCCTCGACAGCAGCCATTGTGAATCCTGGCTTGCTGAGAATCGCGAGTGATGGTCGAGGAGGGCGGCGAGGTTGAAAGAAAGGATGGAAGGAAGGGAGGTGATGACAACGGATGGATATGATGATATGAGTGAGGGATGCGGGGCTTCTGAGGACTCGTATTTGTTGTGGCGAGTGGACGGACGGGCGCAATCAACGGGAAGGAGGTACGATGGAATGAGGCAGATTTGTGAATGGATGGAAATGTGCAAGGTCTCTCTTCCCTCTGCAATCTCTGCAATCTGCTCGCCACTTCGTGCGAAGAATCGGGATATGGGAGGAATCGGACTTGATGGGAGCTCAGCTCAGGCCTGGAGAGATTGGATGTGCTAGGTGCCCACCCCTGCAGGTAGCTGTGTCTGGACCTCTGGCTACCTGCGATGACGTCGAGGGGCAGCAAATCAGATGTGGTAATTCAGACGAGAATAACTCCATCCCGACGCTCTGTGTTGCACCATTTGTACCTCTCCTTTTCCGCGGCTATGCACATGTGAAGCACGAGGTGCAATTGCAGGGGAGTCATGGCCAATTCACACACCTGGCTTCCTCTGAGTAGCCAGAATATGGGATTCGAAGAGGAAGGACGGCCCGGGGGAGATCCTGGAATGCGGCACTTTAGGACTAACGTATGTACCCATGATGGGTTTCGCTAGGTTGATCAAGCACAGGTCATCATCAATGAGTTAAGGCAGTACCTCCGCTTCTGTGAAACGTGACGCGAGCCACAATGTTATCCGCTACAAGGGGGGCGGCTCCGTCCCCTGCCGGGTCTAAGCGTCCTGAGGAGCTGAGCTCCCCCGCATCAGCAGAGCTCCCCGTCTTATCGGGCAGTCAATCAGTTCATCGTCACAGCTGCCAGCCTGCCGCTCCGATTCCTGACCGACTCCGGCTTACCGCCGATGACCTGCTCCAACCATCCGCTTCCGTCTCTTTTCCCCTGACACTTCATTCAAAAGACCTGGCATGGTCTCGTCTTGACCCGTCACAGTTCTTCTAGTGCGTCTCTTGCACACAGACGTCATGATCTCGCGATATGGTGCCCGCCTTTCCTACACGTGCGCCCGTTGCGCCGCCCTCCGTCCAGTCCCTCGCCGCCATTTCTCGGCCGCGACATCTCCGAGAAACTCCAACAGCCGCAGAACGCAGGATTTCAACTCCGGATTCACGAGCAGCTATGATCCCTCCGTCGACAACGGCCGCGGCCCCATGTTCAACAAGGCCAGGTTCGGGGTCCCCGAGTTCTACCCACGCGACCTGAAGAAGAGGGTCGATGACTACGTCGTAGGACAAGACAGGGCGAAGAAGACAATTTGCTCGACTATATTCAACCACTACCAGAACTTGAGAAGGAGGAGGCATCACGAGCTGGAGGATCGCAAGCTGCGAGAGAAGCTTCAGAGGCAACGGTATGCAAGAGATCGTGACGTGCACGAGCGATGGCGTGATGTCCACCCAGTGCAAGGTACGCTATCGCCTCATATATTCTGCACCCTCAGCTGACGAAGATGCTCCAGACGAGTTTCCGGGCCACACCGAGTCCGCCGAGCATCTTAACGATGACCACGATGCACACGACGCCGCCGATGAACACTACATGGCCGAAGAGCCACAGTCACCAACCCGGGTGAAGGTCGACAAGTCCAACCTCCTCCTTCTAGGTCCCACAGGTTGTGGCAAGACATATATTCTCGAGTGAGTTAAGCAGTGGTTTATCCTAGAATGGTATGCTGACGTAGCCAGAACCCTGAGCAAACAACTCAATGTCCCCTTCACCATCGCCGACTGCAACTCGTTCACCCAAGCCGGTTACATCGGCCAAGATGTCGAGACTTGCATCGAGAGGCTGCTGATCGAGGCCAACTACGACATCAAGGCTACCGAGAACGGCATCGTCGTACTCGACGAGTTTGACAAGATAGCTAGGAGAGAAACAACCAATGGCAGAGATGTGAGCGGGGAGGGGGTCCAACAAGCACTCCTTAAGCTTGTAGAGGGCACAAAGGTCACCATCAACGTCAAGGACAACAGGTCATCTCGCTCGGCCTCCCCAATAACGACCAACTACTCCCCTGCGGGCTCCTCCTCGGCGCCTCAATCAACACCACCACAGGGCAAGGTTGACCAATACACCATCGACACCTCCAACATCCTGTTTGTGTTCTGTGGCGCATTCGTCGGCTTGGACAAGGCCGTTATCCGCAGGGTATCGAAACCATCCATGGGGTTCGGCTCCGATATTCGAGGGCGGCAGGGGCTGTCCGGTAGCCAACATGATCTGCCAGCCAAGTTCTTCTCTCACCTACCACACACAGACCCAGCGCTGCCAGCCTCAGAGTACACGCCACTGGACCTGACAACCCCAGCTGACTTGCAAGCTTTTGGGTTCATCCCGGAGCTCATTGGGCGAGTCCACAATATATGTGCACTCAGCCCTCTGTCCTTGGACGATCTATTTAGGATCCTGACAGAACCTCGCAACAGCCTCGTTGCTCAGTACACAACTCTGTTTGAAACATACCCCTCCCGGCTACACTTTACCAGGAAGTCGCTGTACGCCATCGCCGAAAGGGCGAAGAAGACGGAGACTGGTGCTCGTGGCCTCAAGATGGAGATGGAAAGAATCTTAGCAGAGCCCATGTTTGACGCCCCTATGCCGTACGTCTTGATCACGGAAGGGTGCGTCAAGGGCACTGAGAAGGCAGGTTATTGGGGCAAAGATGGCCATATCGAGCTTCAGAGAAGGATTCAGGAGGAAGATGGGGACCTGACCGTGCATCATCCAGATATAACATTTGAGCAGTACCGAGAGGCAGGACAGAGCGGTGCTTGAACATTTATTTATGTTATCTGCAAGCTTTGCTTGGTTTGTTTTCAGGTAGGGGTAAGTTGGAGTTGGTATCTCGGATATGGATGATGAGTGCAATGAGCATGATTAGCTTGGAATACAAATTCAACTGCCTTTTCTAATGTGTTCTTTTCACTGTGGTTCAGGTCGTGAATTGGGCGAGAGCTGCCAATTCGTTCTCAAGAAAACGGCATGCTTTGATGATGGGGACTCAAATGCCCCCTGGTGACAACAGGGGCCTCGGGAAAAAGTTGAGGCTATTCAGAGGTTGACTCCTGAGGTATCCAGAAGCCCCATCAGGGTGGAAGCCTATTTCCCGTTGTAGATGCGTGCCTGAGGCTGGATGAGGTGAAATGAGGACACCAGGCACCTCCAGGACAACGGGAAGCCGGAGGGTGGACCCCGGAAAAACCCGGTTTGCAGAATGCAGCCAATCGGGGGCGGGCTTCCACCCCGGCTCTGCCGCATAATTTTACGTCCCAGCGGGAAAAACAGACTCACGTGACTTTCTGAGGAAAGCTAACCGGTGAAGTCCTGGATCCCGAGCAAAACTGCTCACTTCTCCCCAAGTCCTCCTGGAAGTTCAACCATCACCTCTCCACTCCCATCCGAAATCGCTCTCCGTCATCTGTCAAGATGTTCAAGAGGTTGGTAGCTACCCGTCAATCGATTTTTTCGACGCCCGCGCGCCCAATTGCGGTCAATTGAGCTGACTGGACCTTCGCAGCGGCATTTCCTCCTTCGCCCGAGCGGCTCGCCCTACCTTCGTGGCTGGCGCTCGCCGTGCCATCAGGCCTTCCTACCCTCGTTTCCCTGCCGCCTCTAGGTTCGCCAGCACTGCTGGCGCTGGCGATGGCAAGATCTACCAGGTGAGTGACAGCTGGATTCTCGGCTTCCGCCCGGCCGAGGGTGGAAGCCGAAACGGGCAATTGGGAGAGAAGGCTCGGTGGCTGACGACAATCACCTCAACAGGTCATCGGCGCCGTCGTCGACGGTACGTGAATTCCATCCGGAATCAACAAATCGGGCCCTCGGCCATGCAATGAATCCCTCCTGACTTTTCCTGTGCCAATAGTCAAGTTCGACGCCAAGGTTCCCCTCATTCTGAACGCCCTGGAGACCGACAACCAGGGCAACAAGCTTGTCCTCGAGGTCGCTGTACGTGCACCGGATATGCTCGAACTCGGGCATCGAATTCAATTGAACAAAAGCGCTAACGTTTCTACAGCAACATCTCGGCGAGAATGTCGTCCGTTGCATTGCCATGGACGGTAAGTGACGGCACCTTCACCAAATTTTGCGACCCGCTCTAATATGCCGACCAGGTACCGAGGGTCTCGTCCGTGGCGCGAAGGTCCTGGACACTGGTGCCCCCATCACCATCCCCGTCGGTCCCGAGACTCTGGGCCGCATCATGAACGTCACTGGTGACCCCATTGACGAGCGTGGTCCCATCAAGTCCAAGAAGACCCTGCCCATCCACACTGAGGCTCCCGAGTTCGTCGACCAGTCTACCACCGCCGAGGTCCTCGTCACTGGTATCAAGGTCGTCGACCTGCTCGCCCCCTACGCCCGTGGTGGAAAGATTGGTCTCTTCGGTGGTGCCGGTGTCGGCAAGACTGTGTTCATCCAGGAGCTCATCAACAACATCGCCAAGGCCCACGGTGGTTACTCTGTCTTCACCGGTGTCGGCGAGCGTACCCGTGAGGGTAACGATCTGTACCACGAAATGCAGGAGACCTCCGTCATTCAGCTTGATGGCGAGTCCAAGGTCGCCCTGGTCTTCGGTCAGATGAACGAGCCCCCGGGTGCCCGTGCCCGTGTCGCCCTTACTGGTCTGACCATTGCCGAGTACTTCCGTGACGAGGAGGGTCAGGATGTGTTGCTCTTCATTGACAACATTTTCCGCTTCACCCAGGCCGGTTCCGAGGTGTCTGCCCTTCTGGGCCGTATCCCCTCTGCCGTCGGTTACCAGCCCACCCTCGCCGTCGACATGGGTGGTATGCAGGAGCGTATCACCACCACCAAGAAGGGCTCTATTACCTCCGTCCAGGCCGTCTACGTCCCCGCTGACGATCTGACTGATCCTGCCCCCGCCACCACCTTCGCCCATCTTGACGCCACTACTGTCCTGTCCCGTGGTATCTCCGAGCTGGGTATCTACCCCGCCGTCGACCCTCTCGACTCCAAGTCTCGTATGCTGGACCCCCGTATCGTCGGCCAGGACCACTACGACACCGCCTCCCGCGTCCAGCAAATCCTCCAGGAGTACAAGTCCCTCCAGGACATCATTGCCATTCTGGGTATGGACGAGCTGTCGGAAGCCGACAAGCTTACCGTCGAGCGTGCCCGTAAGATCCAGCGTTTCCTGAGCCAGCCTTTCACCGTCGCCCAGGTCTTCACTGGTATCGAGGGCAAGCTCGTCGACCTCAAGGAGACCATCGCCTCGTTCAAGGCCATCCTTGCCGGCGAGGGTGACAGCCTTCCCGAGGGTGCCTTCTACATGGTTGGCGACTTCGCCTCCGCCAAGGAGAAGGGTGAGAAGATTCTCGCCGACCTCGAGAAGAACTAAGAGTGGAAAGCGATTGGAGAGAACCGACGATACCTGGAGAGCGCCGAGTAAAAGCCTTGAGCGGGTGGCGTTGCCGGAGGAGACGAGGGGTCCTGTGCCTGTGTATAGAAGAGGAACCATGGGAAAGGCGAGGTGTCTCCTTAGCTCAATCAAGTCTCCTTTGTGGGTGGGCTGTGTACCAAGAAATTCACATAATTCCTCTACACTGAGTCCGGGCGCCATAGAAGCGAAGTGAAGTGATGGGGATGCTGGGCGAGGGGGTGCTGAATATCAACAACATAATCAGGATGCTGCGTTCAAATGACTGATGCCGTCAAATTGACTCGGATACCCTTGGGATATAGGGGCTGATGATAAATTAGACCATGAACCGCCGCTCCAGTTGATTTTCGAGCCATCAAACTATTCGCACCAAGCACAGAGGCAACTCGCAAACGAGAACGACCTGACAGGTTTACTGGAGTGATCGCCTCCAAGTTCATATTTAAAAAGTTGGAGTTCATACATGTCCAACCGACGAAGGACCTGGGTATATATCCCCCCAACGCCCCATGACTATTATATTAGCATGATCTACATGAGCTCGTCATATCCACGTTCAACGCCCAAGAACAAGAAAAATCCATGGCGGAGCGCGAAGGGAGCCTTTACTTCTTGTAGTTCGACACTCCTCCGAGCACTATATCCAGGGATCCGTAGTCCAGCGACGAGTCGAGATGGAGCTTATCCATGGCGACATCGTCCAACTCGTCACTCATCGGGCTCGAGGTTTCCATCGTCGAGCTGCTCGGCGTGGGGGACGGTTCGCACATGAGATTGTGTTGCCTCTGACCCGCTTCCTGTTCCGGCTGCGGTGGTGAGCCAATTTCGTCGAAGCTGAGCGTATCGGGGTTGTACTTTGCGAGTCTGCCCTTCTGGTTGACAAGGAACGGGCCGTCCGCCGAGTCTGGCGGGTACACTGGGGAGTTGGCGAAAGGTGGCTGGAGGGGAAAAGGTACCGGAAGCGGCTCCGAGGGGTACTCCCAGGTCGGGTCCTCGAGGATGATGCGGATGACGTCGATGGTAGACTGGGCCTGGACGACGGCCAGGGGCATGGCGAGGTAGGGAGCAGCCCAGGCGCGGACAGCCGGGGTCTGGGTGTTGAGGAGAAAGTGGGAGATGCTCGGGATCTCGCGGTCCGCGATGCCTTTGGTCCACCATATGTCTTGGATGAGTTTGACGAACATGAGGTAGTGCGACATGATGAGAAGGGCGCGGGGCCGGCGGGCAGTCGCAAGCCTTATGAAGCGTTCCGGGAGGAAGGTGAACCAGGTAAGGACCCGGAGGTTGAGACGGGGACCGGGGGCGTTGGTGCGCAGTTCCCGGTGGAGAGAGCCGACGAACTGGAGGGCTTTATAATAGGCCGTGCGTGTGGCCTCAGGGTCGTCGTCAGTGTCATATTCGTCGAGGCCCGGAAGCGGAGACGCAGAGGAGACGGAAGATGCGACGAGGAAGAGGAGACTGTTGGGGATGTGGAGGGAAGACTGATCGAGGTCGACGGGCGGGCGGAAGAAGAGCTGGACCATGCCGGACTCCCAAAGGGCCTTGGGCGAGATGATGCTGAAAATGATGGCGATGCCACGCCAGAGGACCATCCAATCAAGGATGAAGAGGTCCTTTCCGTCGGGCTCGCGGAAGGTCTGGGAGGCGATACCTATGAGGAGCAGGGAGCAGGCTAGGAGAGCGGGATATGTGTCTGGCGTAGCATTTTCAACGGCGTGGCGGTATCCCTCGAAGGCACGGGCTCGGTAGCGGAGGACTCGCTGAGGGTCAATATCTGGAATGAGTTGATTGGCGTCCGCCTTGTGCGTGATCTGGATGGCGGAGAGGCCGAGGATGGTGTCCATGAGGAAGGGGTGACGGAAGGCGTGTCCAGGGATCTTGACCTTGAGAATGTCATCAACCTCGACTCGTGCGCCGTCACGGCCGGTGAGGAAAGATGAGAAGGTGTGAGTGGTATAGAACCACATGAGCTTGAGGTCGATAGCATCGCTGACGGGCTGAGGGATGAACAGGGGCTCCTGTATGACGCCGATCGATGCGCCGAGGTCGTTGAAGTTGGCCAGCGGTGAGGTCCGCTGAGGGAGGAGTTCTTGGTTCACAGCAGGTGACTGTGAACTCGAAGGGGACAATGGCCGCCGTTGGGATGAGGCGCCGGCTTGTGCGGCAGTTGGGGCTGGAGGGAGAGGATAGACGCAATCGACCTTGCGAAGGACACAATTACTGCAGGCGGGGCGAGCCTCGTTGCACTTTACCTTGCGCGTCTTGCAGTTCTTACATCCAGCGCGAGACTTCTTGTGAGGGCGTTTCGTGTGATACGGCCTGGCAGTGGTGCCGCCGGAGAAGTCGAGGTCAGCGTCCATATTGGGATATGTGTGCTGTAGCCAGGACAAGTCTGAGAGCCGACTGAGTCACGACAGCCCTGGTGAGTGTGCTAAAGGGGTTTTGGCATCCCCCGAGGCAAACGGGGTGTATATTACTGCCAGACGGAGGAGGCCCGGAGTTGACTGAGGAGCCGTTGCGCCGTGTGATGAATGTGTGATGTGGTAGGTGTAGGCAGCGGGGCGCGAATGGGCCTTTGGTTTGAGGAGTCGGGGGCCTGCAAGTTGTGAAGCCTCCCTGTGTCTGTATGCTCATTAACCATGTCACCGGATGGTGGTGATCGTTGGCGAGGCCGAAGACGACTACTACGGCTGAGACGGGATGGGACGATCAGGAAACGACATCTATGGGCCACCGACGAGACGAGGCGGAAACGGCTTACACGCGTCACTACTTACCTACCTACCTTAATGTTCGGAGTCTCATGCGCTAGGTACCCTTCACTAAGGCTGTGCACCGCCTGAACGAGCCGCCCTACAGGCAAGAGGAACCCCCAGAACGGAGTCCCCTCGGCAGGTCGGGTCTGACCCGAGCCTTCAATCTGGCAGCCTGGAGCTCAGTCCGAGCCCTCCGAATCAGACGCAGCACGTGACTTCGCGATTTGGGGCACCTCCCGAGTCCAAGCAGTCGCGACACGCCAACTGAAGCGAACTTGTGTGGAAGCCCTCCAGCGGGAATCCCTCCCAGGTCAGAACCAACGACTCCCCAATGCGCCGACAATGCCCTCACTCTTCCAGCTTCCCGATGAGCTGCTTATTTCACCTCTCCTTGGAAGATTCCCCTGCCGCGATCTCCAGATTCGATCTCTGTCCACACTTCTCTCTGTAAGCTGCGGATCCCCTCCAAACACCAAGCTTTTGTTTGACACAATAGCTGACCTCCGTCCAGCCCAGTGCAGCTCCCTGTCGCAACATAGTCCTCTACGGAACCGAAGCCACCGGAAAGTCAAGCATAGTCGATGCTCTCCTCCACGGATTGGCCAGATCCCCCACGTCAGCAAACGACTCCGACACCCTGCGATATGCCATCCTCAACTCTGTCCAGTGCATCACCGCACGCCATCTCTTTGAGAGAACCCTCAGCGCCGTCGCAGATGCCCTTGAGTGGGAGCAACGCCCGAAGCGATGTGAGTCGGTCGCTCAGCTGACTGTCGAGCTCTCCAAAATGCTCAAATACACCTCTCGACCTGACGGCTGGAGGTTTGTCCTGGTCTTCGACTCGATTGACCGCCAGCGGGATGCTTCCGCCTTGCTTCTCCCTGCTCTCGCTCGGCTTTCTGAGGTGGTAAGTATTGCAGCCGCTTTGCATGCGCCATCCTATCCTAATACTTTCTAGATCCCATGCCTGACCTGCGTCTTCGTCCTCACCTCGCCCCCGGCTGGCTTCCTCCGATTCTCCTCCGCGCCTCACATCCATTTCCCTAATTACTCGAAGGCCGACTTTGTCAAGATCCTCTCCGCCACGCCACCAGATACTTTGCCGACGACCACACGAGATGACACCCTCTTCCTCTGGCCTCGCTTCTGCAACGCCGTCCACGACTCACTGACCTCGGCCGCCTCTCGCACGCTGCCCTCCTTTCGCCACGCCTGCCAAGCACTCTGGCCGCGATTCACAGCCCCTGTTCTTGCCGGCACTCATGGCCCCCGGGAATTTTCGAAACTCGTCATCGCCGCTCGAGTCCACTTCCAGGACGAGTCCCTGCTGAACCCAGGCATCATCTCTGTCACAAAGTCTGCGACGAAATCCACCAGCTCGGCTGCTTCTGCACCTGCAGCCTCCGCCCCGGCACTCATCGCTCTGCTTCCCACGACAGCCCGTCTTCTTCTTCTTGCCGCCTACCTCGCTTCCCATAACGCCTCAAAGCACGACCTGACCCTCTTCTCCACCTATCATCACGGCCGCCGTCGTCGCCGTGGTGGCGGCTTCATTGGGCCCCGCTCGGCAGGCACCCGGGGGCCGAAACATCGCAAAATCTCTCGCAAACTCCTCGGCGCCCACGCCTTTGTTCTCGAGCGCATGATGGCCATCTTCGCATCAGTGAGGAGTGAGTGGGCGTCGTCGGACGGCGGCTCCGCCGTTGGCGCCGCAGGGCTGGATGCCGACGTTGGCATGGCCTTGTCAACGCTCGCAAGCCTGCGACTACTCGTGCGAGTCGGCACAGCGGCTGACTTGCTGGACAGAGGAGGCAAGTGGCGTATCAATGTTGGCTGGGAGGTGATTCGAGGCGTGGGACGGAGTATCGGCGTCGAGATAGAGGACTGGCTCATCGACTGAGAATGCAGCAGACAACGATACCATGATACCCAGAAGAAATGAATCCTTCCTCATCTTTCAGAAGCAGAAATGATCATGACGGCGACTATCACTGTATCTCTCGCTATTGAAGGGCGTCGTCCAGACACCCTCAGAATTCCCATTTCGTTCAACGTAGGTATTGTTATGTCAACCCAACTCCATTAATTGCCTGGGCCATAGTCAAAGACCGTCTTGGTATCGTAGCCTCTCTCCATACCCAACATGGCCAGACTCACGTACATGAATGCGCCCGCAGAGTCTCGATAAGTACCCAAACATACAAACGCCAAATCCAGCTCTATGATTTCTTGCGCGTGCGGATTCTATGCAGTTTTCTGTATCTCATACAACACGCAACATCCCAGCCTGATGCAGGCACGTCGTATCGCCCTTGTCCCGTCCGATTCTCGTGATCATACGCCTCGAGCCAGCGGGGAACGGCATTCAAAGAAAGAAGGTAGAAAAAGTCCAGGACATGGAAAGGCCCGGAAAAAGGCCCTAGATATGGCACCAGAAGACAGCCAGGGATCCCCTGGTACGGTAAAGCACGACACCCAAACCCTCTATAGCCCGACCTTGCCGTCGCCCGCGCGCCAGGTATCCTCCTGCTTCGTGCCGGGCGCGAGCCACGCCGCGGTCCCGTTGACGTGGCCCTTGTAGAAGCCGTTCCCGTCTGTCTTCTTCAGCTCGTCGCCCGGCGAAGGGAAGTTGGCGGCCGCCGACGTGGTCAGGGGGCTATCGAACACGGGTGTGTTCTTGGACGTGATGACAGCGTCGCGTACGTTGAGGGGCAGGAGGGGATCGTCCTTCGTCTCCATGGAGCGGGCTTTGCGGTCGGCCTTGTCGCGGTCATGAGTGCGGTCGTAGAGGTAGAGGCCCAGGAAGGTCAGGCCGATGCCGACACCCTGGATTGGGGTGGTGGAGCTCTGGAACCAGATGATGGCGACGACGATTACGAAGACGCGCTTGAGCAGACTCGCAACGGAGTAGGTCACGGGTGAGACCATGGAGAGCAGGATGAAAGCAAGGATGTTCTGCGCGAAGTGCGAGACGCCGTTGAAGATGAACTCAAGCATCAGGCGGCCGTGATCGAAGCTGCCGGCCTTTTCGCTCAACGAGACAGTACCATCCTGCATCAGCTCGCCGAGGATTCCGATGCCCTCGGACCAGAACCAGATGGGTGCCGTGAAGCAAAAGGCCATGCCGGAGGAGTAGCAGAGCAGGTTAAGCTTGTCGAGCTTCTGGGACTTGGCAGACATACCAGCCGCCTCTGCCTTTGCAGCCTCGTTGAAGAGCTGCTTGGAGACGATGTTCTGCACGACGAAGACGATGGTGGCGAAGAGCGCGTAGAGGAGGCCGAGGAACTCGCCGCCGTATTCGCTGTGTTTTCCTGAGCAGGCGAGCATGACGCCCATGGTCAGGGGGACGAGGGACAGGTACGTATTTGTCGAATAGCGGATGTTGTAGACGAATCGGTAGGCGAGGACGGTGAAGAGCGGGGAGAGGCCCTTGATGGTGTGGACAAGAGAGACGGGGATCTTGGACGTGGCGACGGAGCTGAGGAGGTGGCCGAAGATCTGGAAAGCGGCGAGGGGCATGGTTGTCATGACGACTTCGCGGGAGGGGTAACGGATGCCGTGCCTAAGGGCCGGGACGTTGACTTTCAGTCGCGGGAACAGCGAGGCCAGCCACGCGAGCAGCAGGCAGTACGTGGAGACGAAGGCGAACTGGATGAGGGTGAGGGTCGCGGGTTTGTCAAACGCCGTGAGGATGGATTTGGAGGATGTGTTGGTCATGGCCGACGACGCGTACCACAAGATGCAGAGGGTCTGCGAAGGGCGAGAGTGTAAGCAAGGGAGACAGAGCAGATGGTGGGCGGAAGGGGTGACATACGACCAATGTGGGAGACACGGGAGCCTTGAGCGCATCGGCAATTTCATGAGCATTCTGGGTGACGCTGCCCTTGCGAGAGCGTATCGTGCGAAAAGCATCGCTCAGGCTCTTCTGTCTTGTATGGCCTCGGCCGTTCGGCGCCGGCGGCGGAGGCCCTGTCGGGAACCTCACGCTGCGACTGTCTCTTCTTGGGAGCCAACGCTCCCGAGAGGTGTCTCTGCCATTGGCATAGCCATTGGCCGCGGGGCTGGAAGACCTCGGCTGATGGTCTGTCGTCAGATGGGAGTCGACATGGTCGGGGAACTTCTCCATGCCACTATCGGGCGGAGCGCTGGTGCCGTCGCCGTAGGCTTTGGAGAATGATTGACCGCGGCTGAGGGATGGTGTGCGCCTGGCAGTGCTTGATGTGGTCGAATGAGGCATGTCGTGGCGGATGTGGTGGCTCTGTCGGTCGATGGCCTGGGATGCGGTCGTCGTAAGCGCTGTTTCGACGATCGGACCAGGATGCGGCAGGCTGGGAGTCTGGGGTAGAAAACGAGTGACGAGAGCCGCGCATCAGCAGCGGGAAAGCGCAAGAAAATGGACTGCGACGCTCAGGGCATTGTCTTCCATGCGTCGACAGGGTGCAGGCGAAGGAGGGAGGGCGCGCGTCGACGGAGGAGGTCGAGATGATTAGGGGGTCATTCGAGGGGTACGAGGACACGAGAGATGCGCGACGTAGACGCTGGTCGAAGGTCAGGTCAGAGAGAGTGCGCCGTGGTGCTGTATCTGTGACCCGGATGGTTGCAGCTGGTTGATATGGGCCAAGGTCGAGGTGGTGAGACAGCTGGTGCTGGTCTGTTCTTGGTACATCCCGTCCCGAAGCTGTCACAGTGGCCTGCTGCCCCCTGATTCCTCCAATTCCCGGGCACGTCACGTGTGGGGCGCCCGCGATTCTCGAGTTGCAAGCTACCTATACGAGCACTTCAACAGGATGGGCGTGTCATCGCAAGACAGTATTTGACGCTGTCCATTCTAATAGGTCGTCCAGTCCAGTCCACAAGGAAGGCAGAGTCGGCACCGTGGTTCTCGACTTGTTCAAAGACACGTGCTGAACAGATTCCTGCCTGTCAAATTCCATTGGTCCCTTTCCTGATGCCCCTTTTTACTGACGGCTATCGAGTCTGCAGCTAGAAGCCGAAATTGAGGCCGAACTAGCATCCATGCTAGAAAGCAGACGTGTCGTTTGCTGAATCACGGCTTTATTGCAAATCCTGTGATGAACGGTCCCATGTCCGTCCCTCAATGCGTGATCGAGCGACTTCGACGTCGATGGAGTGGCCCGCTGACGTAAGCAATCCTTGCGATCGGTGCCAAGCGTGGACCCACGCAGGCTGCAGGTCTGTCGGAGAGCCGCAAAGCTAAACTTTTGGATCGCGACTCCGGGCAACACTCGTGCCTCCTCAAACACCACCATCCGCCGCAAACTACCCATTCAAGGCCCTCGTTCTATCGTGGTGTCTGAATACGCATACGCGACCCGTCAAATCCATCGGGAGGCGCGGCCTCGGCGCACCCATCTCCAACGATCCCAACCACACGCCTCCTCGCCCAAGCCGTCGCTCCCCGCGCGACGAATCCAATCGCCATCATGGCAGCCCCTAAGATGACGAAGAACCAGATGCGCCGGGCAAAGAAGAAGGAGCAGAAGAAAGCTCAGGCAGAGGTATGCCACACTATTGCCTACCATCACTCTAGAACATTCGCTGATCAGTTTCGCCAGGCCCCAGACTCGAAGCCGGACGAGACGAGCGATGAAAAGCCCGAAGAGACGCCAGATGCCGACGAGCCTGAAGTCAGCCCCGAGGTGCAAAAGGGTCACCAGACAGCAGAACCTGCCGTGACCGACGATCTGGGCGACGACTTGGACCCAGAAAGCGAGGCCTACGCCCTCTACAAAGATATCTTCCAAAAGTTTGGCGCGTCAATAGAGGAAGACGAGGTTGCAAAGGAGGCCAACGCCGGAAACCAAGGCGAGGTATTCTACGACCAGGACGACGACATACCCAGCGAAGACGAGGATGCAGCGCCGAAGATATCCAAGAAGAAGCGCAAACAGCTCAACAAGCTGTCCGTCGCCGAGCTCAAGGCACTTGTCAGAATACCCGAAGTTGTCGAGTGGCAAGACGTGTCGTCGTCGGACCCAAGACTTCTCGTCCAGATCAAGGCTCAGAGGAACGTCGTGCCCGTGCCGACACACTGGTCCCTGAAGAGAGAATACCTATCCTCCAAGCGCGGTATCGAGAAGCCGCCGTTCAGACTCCCAAACTTCATCGCAGAGACGGGAATCACCGAAATGCGCGACGCTGTTCTCGAGAAACAAGACCAGCAGACCCTCAAGCAGAAGCAGCGCGAAAGGGTAGCACCCAAAATGGGCAAGCTGGACATTGATTACCAGAGGCTGTACGACGCCTTCTTCCGCTTCCAGACCAAGCCAGAACTCACACGTTTCGGCGAGGTCTACTACGAGGGCAAGGAAAGCGAGGTCGACTACCAGCACTTCAGGCCGGGAGACCTGACCGAGGTGACCAAAGAAGCGCTCGGCATCCCGCCTGGCGCACCTCCCCCGTGGCTGATCAACCAGCAGAGATTCGGCCCTCCTCCCTCCTACCCTGCAATGAAGATCCCCGGCCTCAACGCGCCCCCGCCCCCTGGCGGCTCATGGGGCTTCCACCCCGGAGGCTGGGGCAAGCCCCCTGTCGACGATGTCAACCGCCCCCTCTACGGCGGCGACATCTTCGGACTCGCCACCCAAGGCAGCGCAGGCGGCCAACAGCAAGCCGCCCCCGCCGCATCAGGCGAGCCCATCGAGCGCACCCTCTGGGGTGAGCTCCAACCGCGCGCGGAAGAGTCCGAAGAGGAAGAGGATTCAGACGACGAAGACGAATCCGAGGAAGGCTCAGACGACGAAGGGCCCAGCGCAGCCGGCCTCGAAACACCCGCGGGCGCCGTCTCGAGCGTACCCACCGACTACCCGGGCCACGGCGTCGAGACCTCAGTCGCCGGCGAGATGGACCTCCGCAAGCAGCGCCGTGGCTTTGACACGGAGGAGTCATCCCACCCCCGCTCCGCGTATCAGGTCATCCCCGAGCGCCAGCAGCGTACGGAAGGCTTCTTCGGCAGCGATCGCGTCTACGACCTCCCCGCCCCGGGACAGCACCTCCCCGTTCTTGGGCAGGACGACGATGCCGGCCGCAAGCGCAAGAAGCCCGGCGACGTGGATGTCGCAATTGACATCGACAATCTGCAGCAGAACGATGGGCTCAGCAAGGACGAGCTGCGGCGGCGCTTCGACGAGGGACGTCGCGAGGAGGGCGTCGGCGCGCAGTGGTCCTACCAGGAGGACCTGTCCGAGATGATTGCCCAGGAGTCGCGGAAGAGGCAGAAAGTTGACGAGGCGCGGAACGAGAAGAAGAGGGAGAGCAAGTACAAGTTCTAGCCGGCAGCTGTGCCGCGTACGTTGTATGTTGTATGTTTATTGAGGTCCCGGTTCAAGGATGATTCACTTGGGGATGGCGCTGTCGGCGGTGTTATGCGGTTGATAATATATTGGACACAAACCCGTCCATTAGGTTGGACCCATCCCCCCCGTGGCTTGACCTTGGATGCAGTGCAGCGAGGATTACGCTTCCGTCTGAGGAAGATATCAATGAACTACCAGGATAATATGACTGGATCTGACCTGATAAAACTGCGCCCCTGTAGCATAAGCTAGTGCCCCTAGAGATAGTGCCTCGTCCAGTCAACTAATCGTACAAAAGCCAACGTCGCGAGAGGTTGAGGACGTGCCTCTGGCTAAAACTTCTGGCGATTCAGAGTTGTCGACCCGCCTCAGGCTGCGCTTCGGGCCTCACAACTTTCTTCTTGAACAAGCGTCGCTTCCTCTTCCGGCGAAACTTCGTTTGCTAGACACGCTGGTTCTCAGGAATGTGGGAGCACACGCCGCAAAGCCAGTCTGGATCCCGCGCCTCCCTGACAGGGTCCAGACCGACGCAGTCCGCATGGTGGGAGCGAGCACGGCAGTCCTTGCAAGGGGAGTCAGCACGCAAGTGCGAAGAGACGCTGGGGGCAACTCACAGGATTCGCGCACAGTACCAGCCGTGGCCCCAATGCCTGGCGGCCACAGATCTGACAGCCGGCAGCGGTGTTGGGTTTGTGCGGTTGCTTGGGGGGGCCGGAGATGCGCTGAGCGCCCGACTGCTCAAATCGATCCTTGGCCGCGGTTAGGCACCGGAAGGCGTCCTGGATGGTACTATCGTCAAGGACGTGGCGAGTGAGAAGATAAGTGAGATGCTTTCCGAACTCGACCATCCGCGAATCTGACGCCACGAGCCAGTCCACTTTGGTCTTGACAAACTCCAACCAGCAAGAGGGGAGGTAGGCGTCGGACGAGAGACGCTGGCTCAGCATGAACTCGTCCCAGCTCGTCATGAATTCCCGCTCTTCCGGGGGGATGTCGGAGAAGTCTTCGATGGCCTCACGATGCCACTGCACCAACCAGCGGTTATCAGCCTTGGGCCGGTGAAACTCGCTGCCAGGCTCCAGCGGAAGCCGACTGACAGGGTCGTAAAGCGTCTGCTTCGTAAAAGGTACTCGCAACATCTGTTGCGCTGCCTTCCGTCTCATCTGTGATGGTTGTCAGCACAGGAATTGCCATCTTTGAGTTTCTCGGTGTATCATATAGTACCTCGGGGCCTTTTGTAGGAGAAACTGCTGCCGCCGCTGCCCGTTTCCGTGATTTCTTGCGTACACCCTCCTCTGCGGGTTCTGGCGCGGCGGTACGCAGCTTGATCCAAGAATCGTCGCCATTCGCAAATTCCTCCGCGTCGAATGGCTTTGCGGGACTTTGTACACTTTGTACGTGATGTTGACCGTCGTCCTGGCCTTGATAGTCATACCGATGCACGACTTGTATATGTGCGCCCTTGCCGGAGGCATTCGTCACAAACTCGAATTCAGGGTGCAGAAGCTTCAAATGGGCTTGCAAACGAGCCAAACTGTCGTGGGTATTGCCGCAGGCGACGCAACGGAAAGATCCCAGCTGGACTGTTTGAGCAGGAACATCGTAAACGACTTGACCTTCTGCGACCTCATGGAACGCCTTGCGCTTGCGGTTTCGGGCTTCCTTGCCTTGAGCTTTCCTGCTCAGATCCTTGAGGTTGTAGTTGATTGAATTTCGCGTTCTCAGGGAACGGTTCGGGGTCCCCTCGCCATCATTCTCATCATCATCGTCGCCATTCGGTGCTCCGTTCAGACTGTGGCTGCTGCTGTTCGCCATGCCGTTTCTAGAGGGGGTGGGAAAGTCCTGCAGGTTGTGGCGAGCTTCCGGAGAGACGACTCCGTTGGGATATAAACCAGGTTTGGTGGGCGTGCGAGTTGTATATACCGGCGACAAGGGGGGCCCGTCCGGAAATACGGTTATGGATGGCTCGACGTCCCTCTCGAGAGGTCTTATCGCACTTGCCTCGTAGCCAGTCGTCCATCTGGCGTCAACATCAAATAGCCATTTGGTGTCCTGGGTCTTCGTCGGCGTTGTCTTCAGCTGAAGCGGCACCATGGAACGCGTGGCCTTGCCAAAGACGTGAGTCAGCTCGCCAGCAAGGACCCAGCGCCGAGAGGCAAGAAGCGAGCGTTGAATTGTCGGCACGTTCCCTGTGAGTGAATCGGGATCCAACGGAGGCCAGTCGCCCTGGCCAGCCGCTTCGAGGTCTACGGTGACTTTGTAGGCGTCGGCTAGGTAGAAACGATCGTCGTCGTCGCGGTTGACAAAAACGCTGTCTTCAGGGATGTGGAATGGACGGGGAAGCCAGACTCGGACATTCTGATAGGGAACAGCATGTGTCTCGAAAGTCTTGAGGGTACAGAGCTGGCTCTGGCAGTGCAGTACAGATTCGCCGGCCCGTGAGACGTGACTGAGGGTGAGCTTGCAGCGTGCCCTAGTCTCTGAGATTTGGCGAGGGGCATGAGCAGTCTCGCTCAGAGGATCACTGACCCTGATTTTGGAAGCATCTCTATGCGTAATCTGTAGAACCTGGATTCGGAGCGCGCGCTGAACGGTGCCTACTTCGTGGGCGAGGAAGAGCTGATCCGCCAGCGAGGGATCTTTTGCCTTTGGTGCTGGGCTGGTTGCTGGATCCAGGCGGCGTCGTTTCGACGGTCGGTCATCGTCGTCTAGGGCCGAGTCTCGCGCAGCGGCATATTGCGGCTTATGGGATGATGGGGTGTTACCCATGATGGAGGACGAGCCATCGACGCCTCGCGCCCAGTTTCTCTGTAGAAAAGGCGTAGTGCGCTGATAGCCGGAGAAACTGGCCGTCGGCATCGCTGATGACATGCGGCAGTTGAGGGTGTTTGAGGAAGGCAGCCGGCAGCCGGCTCTTTGCAGCGATCGATTTCTTTGATGCCGCCCCGCTGAGGCAAGATCTCGCTTTCGCGCAGACTCACGCAGTCAGACACCGGCACAGTCGATGGCCAAGGATGCAGACCGTCGTTGGCTGATTGCTGACGCCCTTACTCATTGCATGTATCTCTGATCCCCTCACTCGTCAGCTCTGGTTCCTGAGGGGATCCAGACACGGCATATGGGAACAGCCCTCAAAACAATGGATCCTGCTGCCCAATTCGGTTCCGGATCTCAATGCCAGTCCCGGGCGTGGTTGGCGAGGTCGACGCGGTGAATGTCAAGGACGGCCGGCATGAACAGGGAAAACAATGTGCCAATCAGGGCCCGAACGACAGATCAGCAGGCTGTGGACGCGGCCCGAACAAAAATGCCTCTGAGGGTTCGAGGCCGCTGAGGGGCGAAGAAAGTAAGAAACCTGGGAAGACGTAGAAAGACGCGTCTGGCACCGTGTCTGAAGTTCCAGCGGTGGTGTTTAGGGATGCATGTGGCCCGAGCGCCAACAACGGTGCCCTTCGCTCGACGAGGACGGCTATCCAACAAACGGGGGATGCGTTTAGCGGTTCTAGTGGGGTTCGCCTTTGGAACTTCCCGAATTGTGGCGCTCGATGTTGGGGCAAGAACGTCTGAGGGCAGGAGCAGCCTGCTCACCGTCGCTGCCGTCAGAGCCCATAAGGAAACCGAATGTGGAAGGCGCCACCTGAGGTAAGCATCATGAATGAGTAAACCTTCTGGCCATAATTTCAAGCGCGTCACCATCGCATCGGACCCGGTCAGCCCGCGCCATCACTCGTTCCTCGAACCGAAGTCGGTCCATCCTGCGAAGTGTGCCGTGGATTGGCGCGCATCCATGACGGTGCATTGAACCAATACACTGACCATCACCATTCATTCGCGCTCGCTCGCAGATCCCTAAAAGTTACCCCTAGGGTCATATCCTACGATTCCACGTCGAGTCGCGAGACTCAAACCGACCGTCGACACAGGTCGTCCCTCTCAATACACCGTAAGTTATGCATCATCTGTTGTGCTGGGCTCAGTCGTCCTTCGAAATGAGGGTTCGGTGTGGTAGAGGCTGCGGTGGCCGAGAGCTCACCACGCGCTACTCTCGATTCCCTGAGACGAAGTGAGAGATCATCTCAATTATATGAGGTTTGATCCGCAGTGGGGTCGGCGTGGTTCTTCCAAGGTGCGGAAGCTGTGGGAAATCGTGACACCAGCCGCCTGCGGCGGCCAATTGCTTCATCGAGGAACGTCGACTAATGATGGTCTGCCTGTAGGAACCTCAACCTCCCGTCCTGTATCCCCACCCCAACCCCGTCGCTCAGACCCCGGACCGGGGGACGTCCCGGCGAACATGGCCCCTCTCCGGGCTGCAGGCACGCCACCTCGTCGGAATCCCGGGCGGCAAGCCCGACATTCTGACGAGCAGTCAACAAGAGCATCACCTCGGAACCCATACCGCACGCCGACCCGCGTCTCAGCTCGACTACGGTCGACCTCGATCTCTCCAGCGACAGCAACCCAGAGCCCCCAACAACAACAAGCACCTGCCCAGAGTGGCAAACGAGCTCGAAATGACCGTTACTACGTCGCCGGTGAATCATCCAACGATGAGACTCTTATCCGGGGGAAAAGGGCAAGGCCCGACCCATTCAAGTCTCGTAGCGTCCCCGTCCCGAAGAAGGAAGATGTCCATTTCTCACAGCACACTGATTCGGATGACGCCGTCAGTTCCCATGGCCCTTACAACGACATCCACAACGAGGATGAGGAGTACCAACAGCCTGCCCGCCGTTCCGGACGCTATTCAAAGGGCGCCAAGAGCTCCCCTGATCACCGACTCCGTCGCTCTCCTCCGAAGGGCACTCCCTCGCCCAAGAAGGCCGCGCGCACTGCAACTGCGGCGGTGACAACCAAGATCCACAAGCCGGAACCTCAACAACAAACCATCATCCCCAACTGGCAGGGCTCCTTGCCGTACCTAGTCTGGGTGCAGATCCTCACTTATGCCGCGGCTGGTCCGGGTCCCTTCGGTATCAGCGCAAGTTGGCTGGTCCAGACTGCACGCGTGTGTCAGGCCATTGCGGATCCCGCCATCACCGTCCTTTACCGTTGCCCGCCGGTGAGCACTGAGCACAAGGCTATTAGCCTGGTCAATCTGCTACGAAGGCCACCTACGCGCCTCAGATTCAACTATCGGGCCAAAATCAAGTCTCTCCACATCAACGTGCTCATGGTGTCCTTGACTCCGGGTTCGCTGGCCGGGCCCGATTACCTCGTCAAGAATTTACCCCAACTTCGCGAGATCCACATCGTCCACCCTCTGGACGCCCCTCCTTACCGGAACCTGACCCAGGCTCTCCGTTGGAACTATCATAAGGAGCTCTTCGACAGCCTTGAGGTCGGGGAAGATGCGTCAGAGGAGCGCCTGGACAAGACATCGCCCACCAGACTGGAGAGTTGGATCTGGAACGAGCGCATGATAAAACTTGGCACTTATGTGCCAGGACTGCCAAAAATCTTGGAAATTCACGCGACGCCGAGCTTCACGAGCCTTCGCAGACTCCGGTTCATCAACTTCCAGATTCCTTCGTTTTCTACGGAGGAGAGATCATCCCGAGCTCCGCCGGCCCATGTCCAGGACCTGATGGATGCCAAGGACAGAGACTACGCGCAAGACCTGGCCGCTGCCCTCGCCGCCCTACCGCAGCTCGAGTATCTTGCCTTTGAGTCTTCTACGTGTGTCAACCCGGTGCTCCTGCCTCTTCTCCCTATGTACCTCAAACACCTTGAGCTCGTAAACTGCTGGGAGATACCCTCAGATCTGTTCGCGTCGTTCCTGGCTTCTCATGGCTCGCGTATGGAGACCCTCGCGCTCCACCACAACCAGGCCCTCAATCTTGCGTTCCTTACTGTCCTTGGTCACACGTGTCCAAGACTGAAAGAACTGCGGATGAACATGTTCTACTATAGACACCATGAGTTTCTCGACGACTCCGATCCGTTCTACGACTTTCTCCTCCTCGAAGATCAAATCCCGAACTGGCCCTCCACGCTACAGGTCATCGACATGGAGAACCTCCGTGGTTGGAGCCACGAGGCCGCAAACATGTTCTTTCAGTCCCTGGCAGATAGCGCCAAGAACCTGCCAGATCTGAGGCACCTGACCGTGAAGGCGATGTTGAACATCTCGTGGCGCCAACGAAGCGAGGTCAGGCAAGGATGGCAGGACAAGCTCAGGAAAATATTCCTCCGACCCTTTGTGCCTCCGATGACTTTGACTACCCTTCGACCACCTCCCCCGAAGCGTTCAATGGTAGCTCTCTCAACGAAACCGGAAAAGCCACGAATTGAGCCTTCGCGACGCAGCACTCGTCTGACTGGAGAAGGATCCGACTCCAAGCCATCGCGGGCGAGTGGCAAAACGAAAGGTCTACGTTCTCTGGGACGTCCCCAGTACGAGGAACCTGAAAGTAACGAATTCGACGAGGAGATCGATTTGAACGAGGGCGGTGCAAAGGGCCCATCTCCTGATGCCGGGTCGCCCAATTCTGCTGGCGTCGAGCAAGCAGCCACGCCAGGCTCTAGCCACAGCTCCCAGAGTGAAGAGGGACTCTTCATCCATGGCCTTTGCGATGTCGTGGAAATTTCCATCGACAACCAGAAGCCACGCGAGCAGCAATACGGCATGGGTGACTTTGTTGACGAACTCGACACCGAGGGTGACGAAACAGATGGTGAATGGGATGGTCGAGCTGAGTACTCGTGACCGGCTTATTGGAAGCAAACACCTCACGAAAGACTCCTCTCTCTCCGCCCCTCGATCCGTCTATCGAGGCTGTGGCCTGAGCAGCTTTGGTCTTCCGCCACATTCGCAACATCACATCTTGCACAGTTGCCGGTTTGAAGTGCAATCTGGGGTCACAATCGCGCCCCTGCTTCCTGACCTGTTATACTATGATTTCACTTCTCTCTTGTATGGGTTTTGCGCGGGGGCATGAATGTCCCTGGCATGTAAATTGGGCGTTCACAAGGTTGGCTTCTTAGGGAAGGCCGGGGAGCGTTGTCCTGTTGTGTTTTCAGTGGACAGTCGACATTGGCTGGATGATACATGTCACCATCCCATGATGGCTATGGTTGCGATGACTGCCTCGGACATCGAGCCTGGATACATTCAGTCCTCAGGTACGCGAGGATCTTATGTAGGAATTAGCCCAATGGACAAGAAAAGTATTCGGAGCACAGAACGGCCGCGATTTGACCCGAGTACTTCCATGTGGCGTCTCTGGTTCTTCGCCATAGCATCGGAGCATCATATTCTTGCGCCAACCCTCGCCCCTTGCCTCTCTCCTTTCCCCTGACTAAGAACCATCCGATCCCACCAGAATTTGCACCTCTTCAACTCCCGCTCGGTAAGCTTTCTCACATGCGTAGGAGTGCCCTCGGTAGTCCCCCCAGCGCGCTCATCATTCCCCTGCCCGAACACCAAAATCCTCCCCGCATCTGGACCAGCATCCTCGGCGAACGGCGACTCGAACGCCGGCCACTCCACCTCCTGCTCGCCCGCGGTGCCAGGCATCACCAGCGCACTCGACGTCTCCGACGTCACGAATCGGCTAAACAGCCCATGCATCCGCTCAGAAATCTTCAGCAGCCCCTTCTGTCCCTCCATCATCTTGGCATCCCGCGCGACCAGCTCCCCTTCAGAACCGTGGTTCGCCGCCGCGTACGGCTCCCCTTTGGCGGCAAACTCGTAGACATACACCGGCGTCCCGTTCCTTGCGTTGCGGTGGGCTGTGTGCAGTACCGGCGCGATGTACGCCTGGTCCGCGTACGCAGCGGCGAGGCGGGTGAACTGCTCCCCGCAGCCGTCGGGGAGAGGGAGATAATCGCCCTCCTCCGCGTCGGCGGGGTCCGGGTATAGGGACACCAGCTCCTCTGTGTCGGCTGGGGACAGGCCGGGGATGAGGGTCTGGAAGAACTCGCGGAACTCCTCTAAAGTGTCTGATTCCGCCGTGTCGACGAAGACGACGCCCTCGTGAGTGTTAAAGCCAGTGATGAGGGGGACGTAGGACTTGGAGGTGGCAGAGGACACAACTGGAAGATCCGGGACGACCCCTCCCGGGCCGTCGATGGTGGGCTGGAACGGCCAGCGGAGGGTGGGCGTTTCTGGGATCCAGACGGCGCCGGCGGCCTTGATGAGTTTGGACATGGGAGTATCTCGAAGGGCGGCGATGGCGTCGTGTGGCGAGAGATCTTCGGAGAGGCCGCAAGCAGAGAGGAGCTCGCGGAACTGAGTCTCCTGACGGTCATGCGACGGCGAGAGAACGCAGCGTGCCGTAGCCGCGCCAGACTCGAGGATGGCCCTTTGGAAGAGCGGCTTCTCGGGGTCAGCCGAGAGCATATGGTGCCCGATCTGAGATTCCTCCGTTAGCAAGGCCATCTTCTTTCGAATATCATCACCACGGGAAACATGGCCGACTCACTGAATGCGCACCGGCACTGACTCCCATGGCCGTCACCCGTTCCACATCTCCGCCAAACCTCCCAATGTTCTCCCTCACCCACTCCAACGCAGCCCTCTGGTCCCTCAGGCCCAGATTCAAGCACCCGCACTCCTCGCCAGCACCACAGGACAAGAATCCCAGCGTTCCAAGACGATAGTTGAAACTCACAGCCAAGACCCCCTCGTCCGCCCATCCCACAAAGCTCGCCATCTCCCGATCCGCCCCCTTCCCAACACTAAACGCCCCCCCATGGAAGTACACCACCACCGGAAGCTCCTTTGCCCCATCCGCTGGCCGGAAGATATTGACGCTCAAACAGTCCTCTCCCACATCCCACCCCTCTGCCTTGTCCGCGCGGCTCACGAAGCTGGGGCACAGCGGCCCGTACTTGGTCGCATCGTGCGTCTCGCTCCCATCGCGCACGAGCGCGGCCTTGCAGAACCGCTCCGTCACCCGCGCGTACGGGATGCCCAGGAACGCTTCCACGTGCTTCGGCAGGCCGGGACGCCTGTCATCCGCTTGGTAGACGTGACCGCGATATGTGCCCTGTCGCAGTGTCACAGTGGGTGTCGTCATCTTCTTGGGGTTGTGTGCACAGGGCCTGCGCAAAGCGGAATAAAGACCGGATGAAGGGCTGGTGATCGCCAGGGGCGGAGGGCCGAGGTCGTTGACTTCTTATACCTCAATGCCAGGAAAGCCAGGATGCCTTCGTTGCAAGTTCCTTGACACGCTATTGGTGGTCGCGGTGGCCGAGGATGCCGAGGTCCATGACCAAGGCACTTTGTTTGTGGGGAGCTTTCGCCACTGTCTGCGCTGAGAACACCCAACAGGCGCCCAGCCCAACCTTGCAGGATTGGCAGGACTGTCCGCCAGCATCACCAAGACCCGAGGAGCCAGCAGATGGAAGAGGGTAATGCAATGCCTGTTGTGCTACACAATGTTCAAACCGAACAAAAGCTGAACTCCCCCCGAAACTCCAAGGCTGACCCGATCACACACCCCTGCGCCAATGAGACAATCTGAATAACAACGCTCCCCATATCAGACAGATCTGACACGACATCACAATGATCACCGTGTAGTCTGTCCAGCAATCAATGCTGACTGTCGTCGCCTTTGCCGCTCCGCCCACTCGCGGCTGGCTTGCCTACTCCGCTCAGCAGCTTGTTCACGGGCCTGCTTGGCCGCCATCTCACGCTGGCGGCGTTCGCGTTCGCGCTCCCCTACGTAGCTGTTATCTTGTTCGTAGAGCTCCCTTCCGCGTAGACGGAGACGTTCGACCTCCTCTGCAGACATGGGAACCCGCTTGCTGCTGGGGCTTGCTGCTGAGGTTGAAGTACCCCGGCTCGTCTGCGATTCGTCCGTCGTGCTCACCCGGCCTCGCGACTGCGATGATGTGCTGGCGGTGCTGACGCTGCTTATCGTGCTGGCCGACTTTCGCAGGGACGGACGTGACACGACGCCAATGACGGACGAACGTTTGGATGCAGTGTTCGATGCTGTGCTCGCTTTTGGTTGGGGGGCTTCCTGGACATCTTCGCCAGAAGCCTTCACTCGTCGTGCACGGCTGGCAGCAGTCTCCCGGGGATATGATGCTGGTGCCGCGCTGGCCCTGACTGGGGCGGCCTTGAACTCGCGGCGCTTCCTCTCTTCTTCAGCCTGCTCGCGAAGCAGCTTCTCATGCTGCTCCTTCTTTCTTCGGGAGATCGCCTCGCCTGGCAGCTCAAACTTCGGAATGGTTGGCGCCCTGACTGACTTGGACCGCTGGGGAACGCTGGGAGCCGCCTTGTCGGGAATTATCTGCATCGAGCGACGGGCCTCGCGTTGCTCCTTGAGGCGACGAGCCACGGCTTCGCCGGGAAGCTCAAAAGTCGGCTTCGTAGGGGCCTTGGTTGATTTGGCGGGTGGCTTGGGGGGAAGGAGGCTGGAGGGCCGAGTGACGACAGACTTTCTGGCCATCGTGCATGATGCCTGTTCGTCCGTCATGTCCATAGAGGCAGACTTCCGAAGTTGCGGTCGTGAAGCAGTCGGCTTGACCCGCACGGACGCCGACTTGCCAGGCATGTTCTTAATGTCCGAGAGCGCATTCTGCAAGGGGCCTCGGGTGACGTTTGATGCCCTGTCAAAGACAACGAGGGGTTGCCGTTTCTTAGCGGGCGAGGGGAAACTCTGGACCTGAGTCGCTGACTGCAATGCTTCCAGATCCTCCTCGAGCCGATCGAGCGCCTCGACGGAATCTTCGATGCGGGTCTGAGCCGGCGTAGACGCGGACTGTGAGGAGACTGGCGACGACGCTGGCGCAGTCTCGACGAAGTGAGACGGCACTTGGTATTCGATATGCTCACCCGACACTCCAGACGAGGATGTATCCGCAGAGACATTCCGGGTCGTAGATGAGCTTGGGACGAATATGTCGATGACCTCGCCATCGACATTGTCCGAGGCCGGCGGGGAAATGACCCTCACTATCGGGTCTGGCAAAGCCATACTGGTACTATCATTACCCAACAGCTCGGTTGCCAGCAGCGTGTGGACGGCGGTGACGCCTGGATGATCCGTGTCGATTCCCGTCTCTTCCCTCTCTACGAGCCAATTGCAGCCATAATAGCGCCAGTCGCCAGGATATGCGTGGTCGAGGGTGTCCTCGTCTGTCGTCTGGAGCTTCAACTGCGTCGACAAGATCCAGTCGTATCGACCTGCGTTATGCCTCTCACAGGGGCCTAGGATGTCGGCGGGATCGTTGACGGGGACTGCCCTCTCGAAGTTGATGGCGCAAAGGACTGAGCATGACGAGTAGTGGGATTAGCACGGTCCGCGAGCAGGGTCCAGGGGTTCGGGGAGCTGGCTGGTCACCAGAAGCAATCGGAGAGGGGGACGACGAACCTTGAGCAGGAAAGGAGGAGGAATGGTTCAGTTCCCACTGCTCTTCGAGCTCTCGGGCTTCTTTGATGACGGCGAGAGGTTCGGAGAAGAGGTCGGAGTCGGCGGAAGAGCGGGTGGAACGACGTCGAGGCAGAGCTCGTTCGGGACTCCTGATGCGAAGCTTCTCCAGGCCGAAAACTAGGGACTCGACAGGGTTCCTAATCCTGGGCGAAGGGGGGCGGGCCACGGCCGCCATGGTCAGATTAATTTCGCGGACAGGAACCGGGGGTGCGGAAATTGGGCTAATTGACCAGGGGTCGGGGTCGAAGATTGATATGAATTGATTTGAGCTGGGGTCTAATCTGCGTGATGATGATCCTGCTGGATGCCGTACAAGTACAGTGAGTACGCTGTCTATGATGATTGTGCTGCTTGCTGGTGGGTGACGAGGACCGGATGCTGTCGTGATGTTCGTTATCTCGAGCGTCCGGCCCCGACAACCGAAGCGGGAGCAGCTCCTCTGGTTGTCGGTACGCTCATCTGCCGCTTCCCGCTGCGGCCATCATCGTGGCCACCTCAGCGACGGATGGCTCCTTGCGCGGAAGGGGAGCAAACGGCGATCCCCCTGACCTGACTTCCCTTCCGTCGAGATGTTGGGTGCCCGGAGGCGGGAGGGAAGACGCGACTTGCCACTCCAATTGGGACGCGTTCTCACCCCGCAATTGCCTCTCTCGCGCCCATGATAGGCCCGGCAACTGGCGCTAACACGAAGTGCCAGCTCAGGGCGGGAATGGAATGCGCACATGCTTGTGCGACTGGGATCGATGAAGCCTTCGACCGCCATTCTGCTAAAGGTTGATCGCGCAGGCAGCTTCGCTGGCTGTCTTCTCAAGGGCTCTTGTTCCCGGCGTCTTGCTCTGCCTGCTCTGCCTGCGCTTGAAGCGAGGGTGCATGCTCCGTCGGGATGCGCACGAGGGTCTGCGGAAGCAGGGTGGTGGCCGCTTCTTCTTCTTCGGCAGGTTCGTCTTTCGGTTTCGGAAGTTTCGCTGCGGTGCCCGTCATGTCAGCTCTGCTCACTGCTGCTGTTGCTTCTGCGGCCCAAGGCGAGCGGGAAAGAACATACCGGAGGCCATGTTGATCGCACGAAGCACATTATGCCAGTTGCCAATAACTGTCGCGATTGCTGCGGTCCTGTTAGTAGTGCCCGGGTCCCATACGCTGGGTTCTTGCCAGTCCATGGTGCAAGTACCTTCTGTGCCGTCAGACAGAGTCGACAGCTGATGCTCCAGTGCCTCCATCTGAGTTGCCACGGCGGCGCTCAAGTCGCGAAGTTGCCTGAGGTTCTCAAGCTCGGCTTTCTTCTCTTCGATGCGTGCGATAAGCGCGGGGGAGGGGCCGCTCGAGGTGGACGAGGATCCGGGCGGGAGTCGCGAAGAGAGAGAGCGGGTTGGGAACGACATGACTTCTTCCTTTGGGCTTCGCAATAGACGGAGTTCTGGAGTTTTGTGATAAGGTGGGCGATGGATGAGAGTGGCAGACTGAACATAGAGGTGATCACATCACATCTCCTCCAAAGTCTGGACGGATGGTGGGTTGGTGGGGTAAACAGACAGCCCACCTCAGTGACGCCAGTGGTTCGCTTCAGCGGTCCACAGGCCGTCCCGGGCGGTCAACTCGGCGTTTGGTGGGTCGGAGCTCCGCGGATGGATTCACATTGGCCATTTCGCCCTAGCAACGCCGGGCACCCACAATCAAGCGGTCGGTCTAGTCCCAAACAGGCCATGAGTAAACATCATGACAGCAACCGGGGGCATTTTTTGTTCCCAACCACCGTCACCGCCTCTCAACCAACTCGATCCACGAAGTCCACTCTGTCCACATCACTTCACATCTGATCCAGCTGTGGTCTGTATTGCCCGCCCGTTGCACCCATAGGAACAGATCCAGTACATTGCAGGCTTGAGCACCTGCGCAAATATCTTCTGCTCGTCTTCCCACACCGCCATGCGCCATGGCCCGACTCAATGAACCACCACCAATGTCTACAGACAGCTCCGACATCCGTATGTTCATGCCGCAGTCCCCTTCACTCCTGCGTGTACTGATTTCGCATTCTCCAGTCCGGAAGAAGCTGTTGCGACAGAATAGAGAGCTCGCCAGGGCGAATTCGGGTCTTGCCCAGAAGGTCCGCCTGCTAGAGCAGGAAAAACAACAACTTATCAACGAGAAGCTTGAGATCGCCGGCCGTCTGCTGGATCTGGAGCAGAAGATTGAGCGCAATGCCGCTCAACGCATCGCCGACCATGCGCTCAACGTGCGCGCCCGGCTCGAGGCGCAGCTTCGCGACTGTATGAACCTCCTCGAAGATATCGGCCAAGAACCGCCCCGAAAACGACGACAGGCTCCCAGTCCTGGGTCAGCAAGGGCATCGAAGCCTCGAAGCCCACCCAGAAGGCGGCTGGTTGAGACAGAGAGGGACGCCGAGGTCCGCGCAACAGCCGAAGGCCGACTTCCCCCTCTCTACGAAAACAAGGCGTATCCATACCCTAGGCAAACTCTCAAGTACGTCTCGCGGTGCTCTCTTCAATTGCCAGAACTAACAGTGAACGCAGTCCCGACCAAATTATGGCTCTCTGCTCAGAGGCTGCGGACACCACGGATTCACCAGAGCTCGGCCCGCCGCCAATGTCCCGCTTTGTCGACAGCGAAGTCGACACAAGCAAGCTGCCGTCGCCCAGCAAATCTCCATCCCCACCACGCGCATTGCCGTCGCCAACCACGACGAAGCTAGCACTGCCTGCTTCCTCATCCAGCCCGACGAAATTGCAGACGACATCAGGGAATATTGAAGTATCGGGAGCGAGCCCGATGAAAATCCCAGACATCTTCAGGTCCCTCGAGGAGGATGTTCAACCCAAGGTCCCAGAAGCGCTCAGGTCGAGCTCGAAGCGAAAGTTTAGTGCCAGCGACTCTCAAGACACCAATCCCAAGCCCAAATCGTCCGATACACCAAAGCCACGAATCACCGCCACAGTCCGGACTGACCGCAAGAACAAGACGCTGAAGGATCTGGTCAGCATCCGACGCGAGGCGAGAGAGGAACTGGCGCCGCCCACAGAGCCGAGGAAAGTACTGGCCGCCAAGAGCACGAACGAAGATATGAACTCGCCCAAGAAGGTCTCGAAGCCGCCCGGCGATGGCGAACCCCAGAAGCCCCTGAAACCAAAGGACGCGCAACGAAAAGACAGGCCCAGGCCCAAGGCTAAGGAATCGGAGAAGCCAACGATCGCCGTGCCCGCTCCAGCTCCCACGTCTCCCAAACCAGTGGAAGATGTTGTGTTGTCTTCGTCTATCGGCGCCGTGCCTCTTTCCCCTGCCTCGCCAGAACCCACGCCGTTCTCAGTGCAGGCCCATGGCACACCCCCCCCTGCAGACATATCTGCACACGGCGAGACTGCGCGGCCCAGCAGACGAGCACGTGCGGCAGTGAGCTACGCCGAACCGAACCTTCGCGACAAGATGCGCCGCCCTACTAAGGAGCTGTTCGACGCTGTGGCCGGCGAAGGCCGCTATAAGCCGAGATCATCAACATCTAGATCCGAAGAGCCGCCTTCCGTCGATATGGCTTCGGCAAAGCAGCACTCCACTACGATCGATGACGGCAAGAGCCGAACGTCTACTATTCCCACAGCAACTGAAGCATTTGAGAAGCCGAGCGCATGCAGCCCTCTGGCTCAGAAGACGACCAACAAGGCGCATAGAAACAACAAGACCTCCTCTGCTCTCTCCAAAAACAACGAAGAGTTTGAGGCCTCCGAACAGGCGTCCCCCTTGGGCCGAGACGCGGGCAGCAGCGCACTCAAGGATACGGCAGAGACCCTTGATCCGTATGATTTCGCCAGCACCTTGCCGAGTGTTGATTCATCCAAGGGGGCTGGTGACAAAGTCAAGCCGTCTTCGCGGCGGCAGTCCAAGTCATCGAGGAGACTTTCGTCTGTTGCGCGGGATGATTTCCAGTTCGAAGATGAAGAGGCCAACTTGAAGCCCAAGTCCGCGGCAGGCAGGAAGAGGGCGTCTATTGCCCACACAAGGGTTGAAACGAGCTTGATGGACGATGAGAATCCGGACACCTCTGGAAGCACTGAGGGCGAGGTTGTCTCCCGGCCTACCGCAAGGCGGAGGAGCATGATGGTGTGATCGGAGGGTGTCCGTTGTAATGACAAACGCACAGCACTGGTGTTCTGGGGTTGCGCTCTGGGGTATGACTCTTTTGGCTTTCCCACGGGAGGCCTTGCCCGCTTGGAGTTCTGCGAGGTTCCTCTCTCTTGCCACTTTGAAGATACCACACTTTGTATTTGTTCAATAGAGCGATGCTTTTGGTCCCGTTTGTAATGATGAGACGCTTCCCATGCTCAGCACCGGTGGTTTTCATTAAAGTGCAATTCATGACGTTCCCACGCTATTTACACCATGCAGTTCTACGCAGAAGCTCCGCCCCGTCTCCCCACATGCTCCGGTCATGAGCCGCCTGACGGCTCAACGGGCTTCGTATAAGTCACCTTCTCCACCGCGACGCTCTCGTTGCCCTTGTCGTCTTTTCGCAGTTGGTACACGTACAGCGTCAGCGAGATACCTTGTACCTGCAACCCTCGACGTTAGCAGGCCACCATGTCATTTTGGGGCGGGGCGTACTCACATCCATCAGACAAAAGCTCGGCACGGGCTCCTCCCCGTCCTTCCCCCAGGCGGTGGCGAATGCGCCCGTCGCGCTGCCGGGGTTGACGAAGAACTTGTCCATGTACTCGAAGGCGTCGAAGCGGTGCGTGCCGCCGCCCCAGCACAGGACGTCAACGTCGAGCTTGTTGGCCTCGGCGAGGAGCAGGTCGGGCTCGGAGGAGACGAGGGTGAAGCCCTCGAGGAAGCCGATGCGGAGAGAGCCGTGGGTGACGACCTGGGTGAGGGGGAGGCCGGCAGCTTCAACGTCGTAGCGGCCCTTGACGATCTTGAGATCTGGTGCGACGGTGCGCAGGTATTCGTAGGTGTGGCGGTCGGTGAGGTTTCCGAGGCAGAGGGTCTGGCCAATCTTGCCAGGTGCGAGGAGCTTCTTGAACTGTCGAGGAGGTTAGAGCTAGGCAGCAGGGAAAGGAAAGGGGAAGTGACGGGCCTTGGCCGGGATGTCGAGAGCGCGGTCTGGGATGTGGAGGTCCCCGATAACGAGGATGAGGAATGCCATGATAGCGTGAGGGCGGCCGAACTCTGGCGACCGGTATCACGGCTGAGTTGTTGGGTATCGAGGGACGTGTGGCTCGCCGAGAGCTCGATGGGTAGCTAGTTGAAGCTCGACTAGAGCTACGGTCTGGCAGGTCGCGGTTGGTTCGGAAGGCCAAAGGGGCCCGAGCGTCGTCAATGGAGAAGTTATCCTCTGTTCGAGTGGTGTTCCCGGGCCCAGACGAATAAACTGAGCTAGTATCGTCGTACGGATGTCGGGTATCGAGGTCGAGGTGTTGCGGGATGACCGTCGGTCGTGATAGCGGAGGTCCTTCCTGGTCCCTGAGTTGAGGCAGCGGGTTACGTCAGCCAGCAGACCCCCCACTTTGCTGGACATGCGCACCCCTACAGTGTACACTGAGGGACCTGAGGTACGAAGTGACAAGAACCTCCACGGCCTGCCTACCTCGGTTCTTGGTATGGATGGACAACTATTTGTTGCATTGTGCGACTATACACTTTGTAATGAGTGGGATACTCCCAGGACCAGGGCAATTTTCCTCAAGGAAAGGAGAGCAGCATGTCGTTCTTCCAGCGTGGAAGACTAGATTGAGCTGCCGACAGGTAGAGTAGCGGAGCAAATCATGGTCCTTTAACCTCTGAATAGACTTCAAATTGCATAGACGACTCCAGATATATACATTCATGCCTAAGCTCCGGTTATCTCTTGTCAGACATGCTCTTTCAGAGGTATCAAGACATCGTCAGGGAGGGTACAACCCATGCTTAGTACCCAAGACATAACGGAGTAAGTGAGATTGCAACTGAGCTCTCAGGTTCCCCTATCTGGGACTTACGAATGTAGACAAGAAAGAGCCCGAGGCTGACCTCAGCTGAAGCTGTCTTTCATACCCGGGCGTCTGTTCTCTCTCGAACTGACGGGAGAGTGTGGGGCGAGTTGATGTACCCCAGAGTTCAATAAGCCACCGCGGGCGGAAGAAGAGTGGCTTAACAGGGTCACGAATGGAGCCAAGGGCATTACTAGAACATCCTATCCACACCAGTATCGTGCCCCTGGCTGTTAGTGACCTACTGCGGTGAGCTCCGCCGCTGAGCTCCGACGGCGGCGGCGGACTCCTCTTCTCAGTCATCGAATGCCGAGTTTCCTCCTGTCGAGTGAGTCCCATTGACCTAACAAAAATCACGGCATTTATTACCCGCACGGATACCTACACTGCCTGTGTCGGCCAAATAGATAAGTAGCGAAAGGGCGCAGACGAGTCACGATCTTCTATTTCATCAGCGGCTGATCCCTGGAACCAGCCACCATCTCCCAGGCACGACAGAACCACCACTCGCAACAGACTTCGGCCAGTCTTGTGTTCAGTCGACGTCAACCTGCGTTCGTTCGTTCCCCTCCGGCTCCGATCGGCTAGCACCCGTACCATCGGCCCAGAGTCCCGGCGCATCGGCACAACTCCCGTTGCCCGTCAACCAATGCATACCCTCCTCAGACGCCTCCCGCTCCGCACGCTGCTACTCGAGGGGATGCCCCTCCATAACCTTAAGAACCCCTCATCCGCCAGGATATCTCTTGTAGCGGGACACCTCGGCTCGTCATCAGTAACAACACCATCATCGACTTCTCTTGTAGGCAGGCTCCTTGTGTACCCGGCGCCCTGCTGCTGTACCCAGGCTTACTTACCTCTGTGAACCCAGTCTCGACCGCAATCCACCATGTCTCAGCAGCCACCCCACGCCGCCCTCCTCATCCCGGGCCCGATCGAGTTCGACGATGCCGTCCTTCAGTCCATGAGCCACTACAGGTGCGCCAGCTCCCGAGGAGGGTCAATTGTCCAGAGACAAGCTGACATTCAGTCCTTGGAACAGTGAGAGCCATGTCGGCCCTGCCTTTGTGGCTACCTTCGGCGAGGCCCTGTCCATGCTGCGCAAGCTGTTCCAGACCTCCAGCCCCGGCTCGCAACCCTTCGTCCTTTCCGGCTCCGGCACCCTTGGCTGGGACCTCGTGGCCGCCAACCTCGTCGAGGCCAACGAGGACGTCCTCGTCCTGTCCACGGGCTACTTCGGCGACGGCTTCGCCGACTGCTTCAGGACGTACGGCGCCAATGTCACACAGCTCACGGGCCCCGTTGGCGGTAGGCCCCAGCTCTCCGAGATCGAAAAGGCACTGTCGGAGAAGAAGTACAAGGTCGTCACAGTGACGCACGTCGACACCTCCACCGGCGTCCTCAGCGAGCTCAAGGACCTCTCTGCGCTCGTGAAGCGCGTCTCCCCCGAGACCCTGCTCATTGTCGACGGCGTCTGCAGCGTCGCCTGCGAAGAGATTGCCTTTGACGAGTGGAAGCTGGACGGCGTCGTGACCGCCAGCCAGAAGGCCATCGGCTGCCCGGCTGGCCTGTCCATTTCCATGTTCAGCGAGAAGGCCATGGAGGCTTACAAGAACCGCAAGACGCCCGTGCCGGCCTACTTTGCCTCCATGAAGAACTGGACTCACAGTATGTTGTCTCCACGTGATCTGGGACTTGCGATTTTCTAATGCCAGCCAGTCATGCAAAACTACGAGGCTAAGAAGCCCTCGTACTTTGCGACGCCCTCTCCCCAACTTATCCACGCGCTGCACACCGCCCTCACCCAGATCCTCCAGAAGCCGCTCGCGGAGCGCTTTGCCCGCCACACCGAGGTCTCGGACAAGGTGAAGCGGGCCGTGGCTAACCTCGGCCTCAAGGTGGTGGCCACCAAGCCGGAAGACCAGGCCCACGCCATGACTGCCATCTACCTCCCCGAGACGGTCAAGGCGGCTGAGCTTCTCCCCGTGCTGGCCAAGAAGGGCGTCATCTTCGCCGGCGGCATCCACAAGGAGATTGCGCCCAAGTACATCCGATTCGGACACATGGGTGTCAGCGTGGTGAGTACCTGGCCTATCTGACGATTGGAGAATACAATGCTGACTTCAGGCAGACGGATCCTAGCAGGAAGGACATCGATAATGCGCTCGCGGCACTCGAGGAAGGGCTGTCGGTCTGTGGATATCAAAAGCCATAGATGGACCAGACCAGAAGGTATTCAAAAAGGGAAAAAAGTGTCGCATACTCTGGCCATGTACAAATACATAGATAAGACGGATGGCATTGTATTAGAAATATCAGAAATGCAGCAAATCGCATTCGAGATCCAGTCCAGAATTAAAGAAGGCTTCCCGATCCGGTATGTTGTAAGCGCAATGGTGTAGGCGAGCCGGTACTGCGAGTTGCACAAGTGGGCTGACCCGGTGGTGCGGTCGAGGGGGCGAACCGCGGCAACAGACGCGATGAACATCCACCGCCTGGGTCAAACCGCTGCTGGCGGTATGAACGCTTCACGTTCCATCAGGCAGGGTGGCAGTGGGGTGAGGGGGAAAAGAAGGCTGGACGGCACTTGAAGTACCGATACTTGAGGAGCTTCCGATGTCGTGCGTCACCGAGGGGCTTCCAGGGGGAACAGGCAGCTTCGATAGCACGGTTGGCGCGTTCTTGCGGCGGGGCTGCACTCAGAGGTCAAAGCTTCCTCAGGTACCGGTACTTTCATGGTGGAGTTCAGGCGCCCGGCTGACAAAATTGGTTGTCCCCCGCCATCTCTCCCGCCGCCGCCTCGAATCGATACCTTCTCCTCCCAGACCTCCCCATCCCAATCTTCACTCTTCCACGCACCCCCAGGCAGCCTTGACTTCTTCCCTATTGCCTCGCCCTTCCCATTTAGCACGGCTTTCCATCCCGCCTCCTGTTTCTTCCGCCGCGAGAAGCGTACAACCGAGCACCGCCCTCGCGACTTTGGATTCCCACCCCCCGGGCGCTTCGTGAAGAGCAGCCAGCCTCCCACGGCGGTCCGCATCCCTGAATCAGCGAGCTCCCGAATCAAACTTGCGACAACTCAGCCCCGGCTGCACGACCCGTGAATCCCTCCTGACTTTCTTCCCCGAAGTAGGCGACGGCCTAAAACATCACCTCCCCTGATGACGATCTCTATCCCGGAGCTGGACAACATCGTCCGCTCCTTCTACGATGGCACCGGAGACCAGGTACGACCTCTCCCCAGCTCGAGCTGCTTCTCTCGACAGCCATGCTGATTTAACATCAACAACAGCGAAAGCAAGCAGATGCAGCTCTGAACCAGGTATGCCCAGTCCTATCATCTGTAATCCTCGTGGCGACCGAGCTAACAACTTGACCTCCAGTTCAAGGAAGACCCGGACGCATGGCTCCTCGTTGACAAGATCCTCAGCGAGTCCACTCACCCCCAGACCAAGTGTACGTCACTGCCCCATTACGCGTTGCTCATGGGATATCACGGGCTAACTTGGACGGTAGACATCGGCCTTCAGGTGTTGGACAACATCATCATGACGCGGTGGAAGGTGCTGCCTCGAGAGCAATGTCTCGGTAAGCGCGATTGCAACTCCCCAGTTGCTCCCGGCTATAGCAGCTGACCCGTCTCCAGGCATCCGCAACTTTGTTGTGCAGTTCATCCTCCAGGTCTCCGCGGACGAGGAGACGATGAAGTCCCAGAGGGCTCTCCTCAACAAGCTCAACCTCGTCCTTATCTCCATCCTCAAGCAGGACTGGCCTCACAACTGGCCCACCTTCATCAACGAGATCATTACCGCCTCCCACTCGAGCTTATCCGTCTGCGAGAACAACATGGTCATCCTTCGGCTCCTGTCCGAGGAGGTCTTCGACTACTCCGCCGACCAGATGACCTCGACCAAGACTCGCAACCTCAAGACTACCATGTGCGCCGAGTTCTCTCAGATCTTCCAACTGTGCCAGGAGGTCCTCAACTCGGCCACCCAGACAAGCCTTGTCAAGGCCACCCTCGAGACCCTCCTGCGCTTCTGCAACTGGATCCCTCTCGGCTACATCTTCGAGACTCCGCTCATTGAGACCCTGCGCACACGCTTCTTGCCCGAGCCGGAGTTCCGCAACGTCACTCTTCAGTGCCTGACCGAGATCGGTGGTCTGCAGACGGGAAGCCCTGGTCAGCCCAACTCGTACGACGAGCAGCTTGTCAAGATGTTTACCGAAGTCCTCGCCACCATCTCCAACATCATTCCCATCACCATTGACCTCAAGACCACGTACCCGCAAAGCAACTCGAGGGATCAGGAGTTTGTCCAGAACCTGGCCCTCTTCCTGTCCAACTTTTTCGGCATGCATCTGAACGTGAGCTGCCCCTGACCCAAATGGATTGTTGAGGGTTTATTAGTTACTGACAACATCTCCCCCTTCTAGCTCATCGAGAACCTCCCCAACCGCGATTACATCACCCATGGCCACTTCTACCTCGTGCGGATATCCCAGATTAACGACCGAGAAATCTTCAAGATCTGCCTCGACTACTGGCTCAAGCTGGTGCAGGAGATGTACGATGAGATGCAGACGCTCCCGATCACAGACGTGAACCCGATGCTGGGCATGGCTGGTGTCGGCGCCCCAAACCCGAACATGATGCAGAACTACCCACTGCGAAAGCATAAGTACAAGGAGGTACTTTCGAATCTGCGACAGGTCATGATTGAGAGGATGGTCCGCCCCGAGGAGGTCCTGGTCGTCGAGAACGACGAGGGAGAGATCGTCCGCGAGTTCGTCAAGGAGAGCGACACCGTCCAGCTTTACAAGACGATCCGCGAGTGCCTGGTGTATCTGACCCATCTGGACGTGCTCGACACCGAGAGCATCATGACCGAGAAGCTTGCCCGGCAGGTCGACGGCTCCGAGTGGTCGTGGCACAACTGCAACGTGCTCTGCTGGGCAATCGGTTCCATCTCATTGGCCATGAACGAGGAGACTGAGAAGCGCTTCCTCGTCACAGTGATCAAGGATCTTCTGGGTCTTACGGAGATGAAACGCGGCAAGGACAACAAGGCGGTCGTCGCCAGTAACATTATGTATATCGTGGGCCAATACCCACGATTTCTCAAGGCGCACTGGAAGTTCCTTAAGACGGTCGTCAATAAGCTGTTCGAGTTCATGCACGAGTCCCACGAGGGTATGTCGACTCTTCACACCCGGTCGCTGTCTTCTCCTGCTAACTCGTTCGCTAGGTGTTCAGGACATGGCCTGCGATACCTTCATCAAGATCGCAAGGCAGTGCCGCCGCCACTTTGTCGCGCTGCAGCCTAGTGAGACCGAGCCGTTCATTGAGGAGATCGTGCGGAACATGGCCAAGATCACCTGCGACCTGACCCCCCAGCAGGTGCACACGTTCTACGAGGCCTGTGGCTACATGGTGGCCGCCCAGGGCAACAAGCACCAGCAGGAACGCCTGCTAAGTGATCTGATGGCCATTCCCAACGCCGCCTGGGACGAGGTCATTAAGACGGCCAACCGAGACCCGACTTTCCTCCAGAACGCCGAGACCGTCAAGATCATCGGCAACATCATGAAGACCAACGTGTCGGCCTGTTCTTCCATCGGCCCCTATTTCTACCCCCAGATCGGCCGCATCTTCCACGACATGCTGCAGATGTACCAGGCGACGAGCACTCTCATCTCGCAGGCGGTCGAGGCGCAGGGAGAGATCGCGACCAAGATGCCCGTGGTGCGGGGTCTGAGGACCATCAAGAAGGAGGTCCTGAAGCTTATCGAGACATATGTCGAGAAAGCTGAGGACCTTAATGCGGTCCGTCAGCAGATGGTTCCTCCTCTCCTGGAGGCCGTCCTCACCGACTACAACCGCAACGTGCCGAACGCCCGTGACGCCGAGGTGCTGAGGGCGATCACGGCCATCGTCACCAAGCTTTCCGTGAGTGTCATGGCCAGCGTTGATGCCAGGGTGAAGATTACTGACAAGGTTTTGCAGAACTTGATGGAGGACCAGGTCCCCGGGATCATGGAGAACGTCTTCGAGTGCACGCTCGAGATGATCAACAAGGACTTCTCCGAGTTCCCCGAGCATCGCGTGGAGTTCTTCAACCTGCTGCGTGCGATCAACCTGCACTGTTTCCCTGGTACGTCGCACCCGCGTCTTGGATGATTTGAGGCCAACCTACTGACGTGATCCCCAGCTCTGCTCAAGCTAGACAACCGCCAGTTCAAATATGTCATCGATTCGTGCTCGTGGGCCTTCAAGCACAACAACCGCGATGTCGAGGCTGCTGGGCTCAACATGTGCCTAGAGCTGATCAACAACATCGCCGAGACCGATGTCCAGACGTCAAATGCATTCTTCCAGCAGTTCTTCATCGTGGTCCTCCAGGACGTCTTCTTCGTTCTCACCGATACGGATCACAAGGCCGGCTTTAAGACACAGTCGATGATCCTGATGAGGCTGTTCTACTTCATCCACCCGGCCGACGGAAGCGCTGCCAAGATCCAGGGCCCAATCTACCCTCCGAACGAAGCCCCTGGCGGTACTCCCAACAAGGAGTACCTGGCCAACTTTGTGGCCAACCTGCTCCGCGGCGCCTTCCCCAACCTGCAGCCGTGAGTGTCTTTCTATTTCTAGCCTGTGGCCGAATATTAACGTGGTCGTAGTGCGCAAATCACAAGCTTCGTCGAGGGTCTCTTCGTGCTCAACACGCAGTACGACAAGTTCCGCCTGAACCTGCGTGACTTCCTCATCTCACTCAAGGAGTTTGCCGGCGACAACGCCGAGCTCTTCCTGGTGGAGAAGGAGCAGCAGGAGAGGGACGTCAAGGCTGCGGACTTTGAGCGCCGTGGCAAGGTCGGAGGTCTGCTGAAGCCCGAGGAGCTCGAAGATGATGAGCTATGACTTGCCCAAGAGCTCAGAACAGAATATGCCCCCAGGGCTGTCCCTTCGACGGAAGCGGGCAAGCCGGCTCTCAAGGCGGAGTCTGAGATCTTTGACGAGTGGGAACTTTACGGTGTCTGATGCTTCGCTTGGCATTGAGCTGGCAGTGCACAGCATCGCTCAATGACTTGCTCGCCAGACTTGACCGTTCTCGCTCTTTCTTGCACGCGACCGGTCGTGGCCCCAGGCAATGATGGCAATATGGAGGGGGTGTCCTGGTGCCCCGGGCGGCTCAGGATTACTAACAGCGGCAGCAGCAGGATGGAGAGACCGTTTACTTTCTTCACGACGTTCGGCGGCGGAAAAGCTTTGGGAGATAATTGGGAGAAACTTCTTCTTGAGGAGTGACGGCGCCCCAGGAGAACCGGGCGACTGACTTGCCTGACAGGAGTAGACGTCGAACAGCACGACCCGAGAGATACTGTCTGTACCTGGCGAAGGGACGAGCGGAAGGGTGTGTGACGTGTGATGAAGAATAGGACGACATTGTAGCTGATAGACAAGCATCACTGCAGAACGACCATAGGAAATGGATGATATTCCTAGCTAGCCCAAGCCGGAGAAGGCCATGATGACGAGCTGCCGCTGGTAGTACGCTGACAGGGTCATCTCGGCGTCTCACGCAAACCGCGTATCCGTTGCCAGCCAGCCCTACGTCTCATCCGTGGCTACCTACGGTCCCATCGTTCATTTCACGGCACATCATGCCCAGGGCCACATGACAAGTCACGTCACCTGTTGCTCATGTCGTGCAACATGCCCCCCCGCGCGCCTCTCATTACGAACCCGCGGTATAGCCTGGCGCACACTCAGCGCCCTCCCTGACGCCCTCCCGGGTACGGTAGCCCGCGCTGTATCTCACCTTACACCGTCCATACACCGGCGTACACCGGGACTGGGATGTCCGATGTTCGAAGAGGGATGGCTCTGGGAGGGGGTGAGCCCGACGTGACACCGGGTGGCTCAGTGTCGGAGGTGACTGGTCATCTTGGCAGCCACGCCGGAGGAGAACGAAGGTTGGGGCGTGTTCCCCCACCGATGCTGGGCCCGGATACCGGCAGCATCGAGTTGGGCTGCGAAAGGTGCGGTGCTGTTGGTGGTGATTTCACCGGTGCGATTGGGAGGGTTGTCAGTTCTCATATGGTACGCGGTGCCGCTTGTAGCCGCTTTGCCGATGATGGAAGGAAGGGCAGGACTGTGAATCCTTCGCCCGCCGAGCACGTTTTCCGGCATCCTGTCAGGACTGCGTCGCTTGGGATCTTGATCACATGGCCGACGCTCATGGCACCCCCGTCTCAGTCCCAGTCCTGGTGAAGCCAAGGGGCTGCTGTGCGCTTCTGTGGGAGCCCAACAACAAGTAAGTACCCTGCACATGTATCTCCCCCGTTGTTGCTCTGTGAAGGAAGAGCCCTCAATCGAAGGTGCGGCGCACATGGTCTCGGTGCTTGGTGATGATTGCATCTCTTTGTTGACGGGAGAGATTGGGCGCGGCCGCATGCCCCCAATTGCCAAGTACGCCGAATTCCATTCCCAAAGAGTGCGGTTTCCCTATATCAGTGGAGAGGTAAGGCTGCGAAAAGCAAGGGTCATGTCTTTGGGGGGTCGCAGCGGATCGCGAGAAGTTGGAACCCCGGCCCCAGCAAGCCAACTTTTGTTGTATATCCATACAAACTGAGTGCAGGGACTTGCGGCGGGCAAACACCGAGCCGAGGCATCGCGCTCGAGGCCGAGTTGGATGGCGAGAGAGTTCAGAGGCCTCGCTCGCGCAGGTGCGTATATGTGCAGGAAATCCTTCAGCCCGTACTTGTGCATGTCCCAGCCTCCATGTCCGAAACGATCGTCAGAACATCACCACAACAGTGCCAGAGGCGGCCCTCTGAGGGTGTGCTCCTGGCTGGTCTGGTCGACTTGTGCGACTGTGACTGGAGGCGGCGCAACCCCCGTCGAGGCCCCCCCAAGCCCGAAGGATTCTGGCGCCCGTGATGAATCTGCACCCGCGTGCAGGTCGTCACAGCTCGGTGCCAGGCTGCTGGGAAGACTGTGGCCTGGGGATGCTAAGTGGACGGGAGGCTCGTCCATCCTCTCAGGGGCGGGCATCGCCCATCACGATCAATCAGCCGCCCCAGGACCACGGAAGACTCGGCATTGCCGTTCTGCCCGCCGGGGCTCTCACGTCAGACTGCCTCCGGCAGACGAAACGTCCTAACATGAAAACACCGCCAGCTGGTGGAAGATGCCAGGGGGCTTGCATGAACGACTGTCTTGTCGGTCCGCTGCCTTGGTCTCGAGATGTCCGAGATCCGTGGTCGAGAGTGTCCTTCCTGTGTGCATCACATGCTTTTGGCCCGTCCGCGTTGATATCGAAGGATTTGCCAAGTTCTGCGAGGGCCACGTGTGACGAGGAAGGAGTGCGCTGAAGCTGTCGGGCGGACAATACCCGCCAGGGGCACAATCAGGCTTGCTCGCTTTCCCAGTGGTGGCGATGGGATATTGCATCGACAAGTGTGTTTGCCGAGGCGGGTGGGAGACCAGGGCCCGGATCCTGCAGCTGCCATCATCGTAAGCGACCCTCGGAGTGCGTACAACGGAATGCCATTGACGGACATGTCGAGTGAATTACCCTTTTAGGGAGGCAGTCTGCGGTATGCCGAGCAGCGAGTAGGATGTGCTGGTGCTTTGTAAGAGCTTTGGGAGCATTGTGTAAGTGAGAAGACAGATGTTTGTTTTTTCTCTGACAGTCAAGCTGCCCTTCCATCGCTGAGTTGCGAGTCCCGCCACCCACTCGGATACCATGCGATGACGTCTGACGCAGTACCACCGCAGTTCAATGACGCTACACATATGCATCTTGCCGTCTTTTATTGTGGCCTGCCGTGATTTCATTGTCCTGCTCGTTCCCGTGTGCGACTCGAGCATCGTCGGGTGTGGCGCCCTCCAATCCGGATCCGGCGCCGGCCTCCGCCAAACGGACACGGCCCCTCCCGGCGCCGGCGCTGATCAGCCACGGATCCGGGACCACCAGTCCGCTTTTCACGACGACTGTCGGTTATCAAGCTGTCCACCTGTGCAGGAGTTTTTTTTTTCTTCTTCAACTGAATTTTCACAGCGGGCAACGCACCGACGGGTCCCCGTCGAGGGAGCACCGCGGCTGTACCAGACTCGGATGCAATGCCACTTATCACAAATACTCATCTCTTACAACCTCTAGCGATGTCATCGTTCTCAGGGGAACACATCATGTCCATCGCGCTGGGATCTCATAATGACGAGAAACAACCTGCTATGATTGCCGGGAACTTCTCGTGTACTTGTACCTCTTCTCCCCAGGCCGGCGGGGGCGGCGGCCGTTTCTATAGTTCATTTTCATTCATCGACTGACAAAGTTGCGTCCCTTGTGCCCCAGCCCCGACGAGGTGTATGTAGTCCACGCAATGCATAGTCGGTCAGCCGAGGTCTGCTGTTTATTTTGCACTGCAGCTACTTGCTCAGAATACGTGTGGCAATGTTGGCCCCAAATCACCGGTGCAACAACACCACCTCGCAAGCCACAGTCAGGAGGGTCCAGCTTCCGAGACTCTACTCTATCCACCAAGAACCCCCCATCCCAGTTTAGCTTGGCCAGGGAATGTTCGGAAATTCCTTCGCTGCGGTACCCGAATCGCCAATCACCCGGCTCGACAAACTGAGACCGTACACATCCCATGTCTCACCACATCAACGCCAACGTAGCACGCGGTCAACGGCGCCTGTCCTCGGTGAGCCACCACCGCGCCCCTTGATTGGACGCACCCTTGACCGGCCTGTCTCCCAGGGGAATGGGACTGGACACCGGCCCCATGTGCGCGCGCCTCCAGCAGGCGCCTCCCATCCATCCCATCAAAACGAATGTCGTGCATCTGCTATCTCCACGACCACGAGTGAATCCTTCCCATGCGCCCCGGAAGAAGCAACGCAGGGTCGCCTACCACCATTCCGCTCCTCCTGCGACATCTCGTGAGTCCCTCTCAGCCGCCCCAGTCCAATAAATCCCACCGCGGAGACGGTCCCGAGAGCCTGGAATGCAAGCCATCACGCCCCGGATATGTCCGCCCTCGCCCTCGGGCAATCAACGTGCAAAGTGCGGTGTTTTCAACCGTCCGCCCACCCTCCATCCTCCTGCAAGCCCACGATAGGAGGAACAAAACCCGCAAGACACCAGCTGAACGGGCCAGAGGCACGCGGCGGCGCTGAAGATGGATGGTGGATGGGGGGATGCCCCCGCCGCGGCCGGAACAGGAAGCACCCAGGCCCAATATCGACTGTTCTGGGCAGCGGCCACCCCCCGAAGCGAACGCCTCTCAGCTTGCGCGCGATAGGGCTGTTTCCCGTTTCGACCATCCGACCCCTAAAGGCTGTGGGAGGGAGTTCGGAGTACCGCCAACAAGAAACGGCGAGGGCGCTTCGCCGACCCCGAGGAGTCAAGTCCAGCCCGGCATCGTGGGCCAACGTGCCCCCAGAGACAGAGACAGAGAGACAGGGGGAGAGGAGGTGCCAGAGGCATGTTTCTCTCTACCCCCCAACCCGACCCTGACCAGCCTTGGCGGGATTCGCTCGTCTACGCTGCCCGAATATGGCACAGCACCATGCCCACGATCGAGACATTTGCGGCGCAGTCTCGCAGATGCTAATAAGTAGCATTAGACGAGACGCATCGAGGAGTCCCATGATCGCCATAACCCCTGGGAGGGAGAGAGAGCGTGTGTGTGAGCCAGGGGTTAGGGCCTCAAAGCGTGTGTTTCCTTGTCTCGATTGCATGCGCGGGTGCTCAGCTGGCGTCAGGAACCCTGCGGCGCATTACTTGCGCCATACTCGCAAGGTCCTCGTCGCTGGCGACAGGCTGTTGCCGCCCATGGCCGTCCAGCTGCAGCCATGACCTCGGATTGATGAACTGCTCCTCCTCCTTCTCCCAGCCGTGCCGCTATTGTTGGCTGTCACCGAAATGAGTGGCGTCGCAGCGTCGCATCGATTCGCGGCCGACCGACAGATGCTTTCTTACCTACTTACTCATCACATCACCGACCTAAGCCTCCTCCCCCTGCCCTGCTCTCATACCCGTCCTGGCTTGCCTGGCAATCGAGTCTCGAGCCAAGCCCCTCTCCCTGCGTCACTGCGTGCGACAAGACGCTACAGCCAGAACGTGGTCCGCGTGGCCACACCCCTGTCTGGCGCTGTGAATGCGGGGAAGAAAACTGATAGATCAGATTACCTCGCTGTGCCAGGGCAGAGTCGTCGCGGTGGCACCGCCGCCCAGACAGACGAGGACAGGAGAGTGCCATCAAAGCCCACTTGCGTACCTGTCACGGACATTTTCGCAGCAGGCATGTCCGGACATGCTACTCCGTGTTATCACAAATACACGTGGAGAGACAAGACAGACAGCAGACGTCGCTGGGAGACTTCTCCGGAAGGAACGGCGCTCGTGTTGATGTCCCGCGAACCGTGGTTCACTCCCCAGTCGTCCCAAGAGACCGTTTCAGGTCCCAAACCTGCGGAATGTGGTCACACACCTGGCAAAGGCACTTGATTCCTGCAGGGCGAATCACACACGCCGCCCCGGCGAGAGAATGTTTGCTCCGGGACACACACATGGGCGACGACGCCCGTCACTCGCTCCCGTTCCCAGTCCGTTGGCTGGGGCGCGGGAACGGGAGGGAAAACAGTCCCTCGGGGCGGCCACGCAGTTGGTAATTATCGTCATGGTGACTGCGTCTGGTGTTCTGCGCGAGAAACGCTCTCCCTTGAGGGCGCGGGTGCATATTTGAGGGCCAGGGCAACTGACGGTGTTTCCAAATGCAATCAGTCCATACATACGTACATACATATGCCAGGGGACCAGAGACGGCGATGCCACTCTGGCGCAAGGTGTGCAATGTAAGGACAAACTACGCTGTAATACGCACGTCGTAGCTGACCCCCGGTCGCCCAACATGTCGCTGGATTATCGGACCCCCAAATACACACGTCTTGAGTGTCCCTCCGTCCAATGGCGTGCTCCAAGCCGTACCATAGATATGCAAAGTGGCCGGGGCTTTGCAGCATCGTCGGATGATTTCGAGCAACAGCAAATCCGGTTTCCTGCCAGTCCTGCAGCGAGACAGGCCAGGCACGAAAGCAAGGCCAGGAACCGTGGGGGGAACGGGTCGCTCGGGAACGCCCGGGGCGTACCGCTATCGTCCCCGGCTATTGCGGGCACAACCGTCTTTGTGTGGAGAGTCGGAGGCCACCTCAGGGAAAACCCTCAAGGTCCAATCTCACGATACCTGCCTGGCCCGTTCCTGCAAGAAGAAATGTGATATCGTTGATGCTTTGTGGAGAATCCCCGACATTGTGCGTCGAGACTCGAGACTCGAGACGACGTCAGGCTGCTTTCGACACTTGCAGACAGGATTTGCCGAGCCGTCTTGGGGCTCGGACGAGAATTCGCCCGCGCCTCGGTCACCTGTGGTCGATAGCCTCCAGACCAAGTGACGCTTCAGATGAACATGAGACCTCGGCGCATTGGTAGGTAGGTTACAGGTACGAGTACCAGACGCAGATCGATTCTACCACCTACCTGCAAGGTACAAGCGAGGCGCCGTCGTCGTTCGCTTCGTCACACAGAGGAAAATTCAACTCATCGCCAACGTGGTGCCTCTGGCTGTTTCTTCTCAAGCAATCCAGGTAGCGTGGCCCCGGTGGCCGCTTCCAAGATGCATGTGAAGACGGCCACCCCTGACTTCAAGCTTGATCGTGGCTCTTGAGCTGCCAGCATGCCGTGCCGTGATATCCTGCGGGGCAGCCCTAATAAGCTAAAGGGGGTTCTTCGTTCGCTGCCCAGTAACATGCCGACCTCCGTCCGACCTTCTGTCAAAGCAAGGACCTTCAGCCGAACCTGGTTAGATCTCTCCGTTGGAGAGAGCCAACCAGAATGATCGAATGCTCCCCAGTCTGCGCCAGCGGGCTCCGAGGAACCCTTGTCCCTGTTCTGTAATACTTAAGCGAGCTGATTTCGTGCTTTGAATCCCGCTTGGCCCCTGCGAGGAACTGTCTGTACGCTGGCTTGGTGAGAAATACCACAAGTTTGGGATAGATCTGCAGGAGGTTATCATGTCAGGGGCAGATATTGTATTTACATACCTCAGTGATAATTCCATCGCGCTGCCGGCTTCCTCGAAGCGGGCGTCAAGAAGCATCCGGACGGCAAGCCATGCGAACCTGAGCTTGAAGGTTGTGGGGGACAGCGTGCCCGTCGGCAGGGGTTTCGGCGACCGAGATGCCCTGGTTCCGTAGTAGGTAAGTACAAGTATAGTGATATCTTTGCTGAGGCGTATCCTCAAGAGCGAGATACTCACTCGTAAGTATGATATCAGCCAAATTATGCGGGACCCAGATCAACGTTTGGTACCGAGGTTCATGGCAGAGGCGACGACAGTTCCTTATCTTGCGTGCTTTGCGGGCGTTTGACGGCGGAGGACCCCCGCTCTCGAAATAAAAAATGTCCGATGGATTTGGGGGTCAAATGCCACCTGGGCGGTTGGTGAGACGTTGGATGAATGCTGATCGTCTCACTAGATGATGCGAGTGTCCGCCTGGGCAGCTGGGGAGCCAAGGAGTCGTCCTCGTCAGCCCGACTCCGACTACTACTCAGTCCAAGGGACGGACAATCGTGAACTTCGGCAGTTTGAGATGCGATCCTCTGATAGGCTGCCTCGGTCGTAGCGGCATCTTGGGGGCACTGCTTCGGGGCGCATCTGACTCGTCAGATCAGATGATACGATGCTGGCGGCACTCATCAGAATGGCCTCGTCAGAAGATTGTCTCATTCAGCGCGGCCTCTCTGCTTAGTCCTACAGGAGTAGGTATCGGCATGCCTGTCGTCGTCTAGTTCGTCAGGAGCCACGGTCCCATTACGTGTCCCAGACCGGCAGTCGTGGAGGAGAAGGGAGATCATCATGATTGCCGCCGATAGTCTGCTATGATCGGTGGTGGCGATGAGAGATTATTGGCCGGGTCACGGTGATGGAAATTTCAGAATTCGGTCCAGTGAAGATAGTCAGTCGACCATAAGCTGATAAGGGGGCGCATGTGAGGTGCAGAGGGTTGGGTAGCAACCTGGAGGTCGTCGAAGACTGTGCCGTGTCTCTCATCAGTCCTCGAGACCATACGATGACCATGCCGAGGGGCTGCTACTGCAGGACTGGGAAACCAGCGCTGGCACCATCTTCGGTGGCTGCATCGTACCAGCCCAGGACCGTCCGGCGTTCTGCGCTACTACCTCCCACGACTAGTGGAATGGTCAGGTGGTGATGGGAAGGGAGCCACCTGTGTCGCTGGGCGTGCTGGGGAAGGACCTTGGGGGTCCATGGTGCTGGCCCGGGGAGCGAGAGAGACAGCAGGAGGTGGGAAAGGTGGTGATTCGTTGCGGCGAGGGCTTCTGGCCCCCCAGACGCAGAGCAACTCGAAAGAGGCATGGAGCACCTTGGCCTGCAGCAGACTCGCAGTGGTAGCGCTAGTGAATGCAGTCGAGGGCTTGCGTGGTGGAGGGAACCCTTGATTGCGAAGGAGACGAAGTGCGGATATGCGAGGAACAGACACACACGCCAGTGCACGTCGTGGGGAAGTGCGTCGACGAGGGTGTCGACTGACGAGGAGGCGTCCAGCAGTGAGAGCGTTTTTGCTCAGGCAACTGTGTCTGAGCCCATGAGGGTTGCGATGATGGACGAGTCAAACGAGGCATGATCAGGAAGCCAAGTGCCTTCCCCCGCATGCCGTCGCCGTCGCCGCCGCCGTTGACAGATGATTTAGTCATGCAATGTACCAAGGAAGCATTGGCAGGCGCTGCGGCCTGCCGAAATCTGTCGGGGCTTCTAACGAGCAAGCACTTGATATGCAATCGGCGTTTTGGAGGAAGACGACAGCTTGGCGAGCCTGGGGGAAAAGACCAGGATGATCTTCAAGCAGCGACGGTGCAGGGAGCACAGGCACTCGCAATCTCTCGTGTCGTCGTGCCAAGGAGCTTCTCAGACGGCGGATGTGGGGTGGTGGTCAGTTTGGCACGGGTGGAAGTGCACCATCTCCACGATCTGTGCCGCTTCCCTGCTCGCGCCGTGCTACTAGTGTGCGGTGGTGCAAGTTGATTGTGGGCAAAAGATCTCTCATGCTTGCCTAGGCCAGGGACGGGTGCTTGTTGGTTCTCGAGGGGTGGACGATTTAATCTGGATGAAGACGTGCATGGCGACGGCAATATCAAGCCATGCCGTGGAAGGACTGCCAAGAGATACGGCGGCTGGCCAGAGGGACGGGCCAGCGGCGACAGGCCGAGGCGGCTACGGCAGCTACCTTATTAGGTATCAAGGAGGTTCTGGGGACTTGGGAGAAGTGCTTCTGCGACAGTTGGCCGATGACGAGAGATCTTTGGTGATAGGCAATGTTCCGCCAGCAGCCAATAGGACCCTGGATTTCGGAGGTTCGGAAGATTAATGGGGGGAGAAGTGTAACGCAATGATGGCAAATGCATTACCAACGGAGAATAGAGGTGGGATGGTCGAGCGACAGCTTGTGTGCCCTTGGAGTTGATGCTGTCGCCCACGCGCGGCACTTGTTTGCTGCGACGCTGGTGGAGCATGGAAGAAGACAGGGAGGAGGAGGAAAGGTGAGAGGGCGGCGATGCCTGTGCCTGCCCTCACGGATTGATTGAACGATTTAGGTGGACGATGGCAAGAGCAGACGATGGCAGGCACACCCCCCCAAGCACTCTTCCTGCCGATTCTGGTGCGGTGCAGCGAAATGCATCTGAGGTGCTTCGAGGCGCCCCGTGATTGGACAGAGCCGCTGCAGATGGACAGAAAGAGCCAGTCAGAGGCCTCAGCTTGCCACAACCCAGGTTGTCAAGAGAAGATGCCCTGGTCGCTTCTTCAGAGCGCTTCCACCACCTCACCCATGGAAGACAGGCAGCCAGCCAGCCTGGAGGCAAATGGACTGACGGTTACACGGCAGAAACAGCCATGTCTGCACTTGCCCTTCCCCCACATTATGACTTCGAACACCTTTGTTGATTTGCCAGGAAGGCTGCAGGTCCCTGAACATGGAAAGTGCAGGACCCATCCACGTCCATACAACGTACACACGTCTGACGAGGGACTGCACTCGAACAAGACAGACAGCACTGAACTGAACAAGAGCGGCGGCGGTTCATTAATTGTGTCCCGCAAGGCACCCGACATTCTCCATTCCTCCTCGAGGGTGAAAAAATTGTCCTCGTGCATGTGTAGCCTCGCCTGGCCCCTTCTGAGAGCAAGCCTCTCCGGACATGCCGTGGAAGGGAATTTTCTGCTGACATGCCCTTTCGACACTGCCTGGGGAAGCGAGGACTCAGGGAGGGAAAACTTAAAAAAGTAACACCTGACTACTCCCCCTGTCCACGTTCAATGGTGAAGCCCAGGACGCCGGGGGCCCCAGGACATCAGACACGGCTAGCACAACTCGGGAAGCCTTGGTCGCAGATCACGAGAGATGGCTGTCCAGGGCAAGGGGGGCGGATGACCCCACCTCCAGCGCCTCCTAGCCTGATTCGTCATGGCGCATGGGTGAGATGAGCTAATCCCCTTGGGCTTTAGCGCGCAGTCTGCTCATTGGACTCCTAGACTTGTGTCTGAGGTACCGTCTGCCGTGAGGACAGCGTGCGTCAGCATTCCAATCGCATCATGGGGGTCAGGCCGCGACTTGTGCAGGTGGTACTCCCTACCCTCTAGGTCTCCACTGAAAACCAGGCCGCAGTCGCAGAGGCAAGTACCACTCCCCCAGTTTTTGTGCCAGAGTGTACATCCGGCCTGCGCGTCGACGACAGCATGCTTGCTCAGCACGACACGCCCCCAAACAAGCACACCATTCCATTTCTCGCTGTCGCGAAGGGCAGGGGCGTGTGCCCACCCCTCACCACAGTCCACACCCTGGCCAGCGTCACACCACCAGACAAGACGACACCACCCCCCTCCCATCCGACGAGCCAAAAAATTCTGCGAACCGCCTGCCAGCCCAGCCCAGGCCTCCTCTCACGATCCCTCCAGCAGCTGGACACGCCCCTCCCCCTGCCTCGCGCTATTGGCTGGTCCTTGTCGCTGCTGCAGGCCATATCGAGAGGGGGTGTCGGCAGCGAAGATGCTCACGGTTCCCACTCTCACGCCATTCTGCGCCCTCTTGTCGCACGCATGCTCTCACTCACGCTGCTCTCTCGCTCGCCCTCTCACCCCTCCCCCCCCCCCTTGGAGGGCATCGCCGGCTAGCGGCCTGGCACAAAGTTTGTATCTTTGCACGCAATCCGTGGTGGTGGGCTACTTTCATGGCGTCAGCGCCTGTCCTGCCCGCGCACCACCGCAGGCTGTGCTGAGGATAGATACATATGAGTCGACCTCTTCCCACTTCTCGATCCACCTACAACTCTCCATCATTCGACTTTCGCAGCACTTCCTCCATCGTCAGACTTTCTTTCTTGCTCTGCTTCTTCCGGGCACTGAAGCTGTTCTGATATGACTCAAGCCTTCTCTGTGTCTTTATAATTCCATTGCCGCCCACCAGCCACTTGCCGTCACCTCGCTGCCTCGACCCAACTCTATCACCACCACTCTGACTTGACTCGACCCGAACCACCCAAAACACTTCCACCACACTCTATCAGTAGCAATGGCCGATCTCTGGACCCACGAGTTCTGCCTCGGCTGCGACAAGCAGACTGACGGCACCGCCTACTGCTCCGAGTCCTGCCGCCTGGCGGACTTCGAGAAGACCTCCATGCCTGGCTCTGTGGCCAGCTCTCCTGGCCTCAACACCCCGAGCTATCCCTGGACAACAACCCAGAGGCAGCAGCAGTCCGGCCTCTACCTAGCCCCTGCCATCGACTTCTCCAACCCTCAGCCCTTCGGCTCTGCTCCGCCGCAGCAGTCCTTCCTCTCCCCGCAGAAGACAACAGCCACTCGCACTCTCCAGACCTCGAGCTCCAACAGCAGTCTCTGCTCCATGAGCACCGTCTCCTTCACGGAAGCCGGACAGCTCTGCGAGAAGACCAGGATGGAGCTGCAGAACTACGCTGCATCCTTCGACAACGCAAGGCTATCCCGCCGCCGCTCGTACTGAGCAAACCACCACCAGCTACCACCTCACGACTTTACGACACACTCCTCTCACCACAACTCACTCCAACCAACCACACTCCCACCATAACGATACGAACGCAACTCTACCATTAACAAATCATCTCCTTGAGTCACCAAACAACCACAAACAACCAACCAACGTCTCCTTGGTCCGACTTTTTTCCATTGTATCAGGCCACGGCATCACAGAGGAGTACTGCATCATAAAAAGTTTTATTACCTGGGCGGATATCAGATCGACTTTCTCGGACTCCATCCGGCCTCAACATTTACTCGAAGGCCAATTTTTTTTTTACCATCAAGGCGCAACAGGGCACAGGGGGAACACAGGCTTGTACCAATGATACACCGGGGGAACCAGCATCGGCATATCCTGTTCACAAGCATGGCATCACAATTTTTTTGGGACGACGGATTCGGGGCTCCTCAGGGGAGGAGCCTGGTCGACCTGCGGGAGCGCACTCAGGAAGGCAGGATACCCAGGAGAAACTCGCTGAAGGCGAAGGCGTTTGGACCAGACACTCGGCACATTGACGGCCGGGGTCATGTTGGAATATGATCACTTGGACTTGGGTACCAGATGGGCTTCGACCCTCTGGATGATGGATTTGTCAAATCGGCCTGGCGAACAGCCTTGTCTGATAGTAGGTAGATCTTCAGAAGCGTCAAAGATTGACCAGCTTCAATACACTAAGTCCAAGACTCACAGCACTTTTACTATCCTTGTGATGTTTGCCCCTAGAGATTTTTTTTTTTTTTTTTTTTTACCTTTGTGTCTCAGCAGACTTCTGGTGCTAATCTTGCCTCATCCGCATTCCTCCCTCTCCGTCAGCCTGTCATCTCCCACGCCGTGTCTTTCCCTTGGGACAGGTCAAGCTGTTTCTCCCTGTGACTCTTTCATTCCACACGGGCCAGGCCATCTCCAAGGCCGGCCGCGACCCCACAAATCCGAAATGCCTTGTGGGCCGTCCACTGTCGCATGAAGGAGAGCTGTCCATGTCGCAACATAGCATAGTAGCGGGACGAAGCTATGACTCCATCTCCTCCTTGCTGGTACGGTGGGCCAGCGAGAGAAACAGCGGCGCGCTCAAGCCCGAAACCAAGCGCTCCCCGCCATAAAAACTTCCTCGCCAACGGGGCCTGGAACAGTCACCACATCAGTCACAGCATGAAGTATCCGGTGCCGGCGTGGACCCTGCCTTGCCTGGGACGGGACTCATCTCGGGCATCAGGATGGAAATACCAAGTCCCCAACAGAAGCGAGCGTGCAAGGAAAAAATCCACAGAAAAGTTCGCCCCTGCCCAGAGAACAACGCATCTACGGAGAACCGACATGGTATTGGTAGACCAGAGGCACAGCATCCTGACCGTTCCCCAGCGGCCGCCCCCGCCGGATCCCGCTCCGGCTCACCACTAAGGCCTGTGGCCCTGCCCGAAGGCCGTCAGTGATCGGGCGTCCTGCAGCGCCCATCGGTGCCTTTGGGGGCGAAGATCTCATTCACACGTCTTCCATCGGGTTTCTCGCAGCGTGTGTTGAGGCTCTGGTATCGCCTACTGCGGCACGACGGCCCCTTTGGGAGAAATCTCTGTCCCCGTCAGGCACGCCGGCAGGAAAACGCATGAACAGCCCGGGCATTGGAGAAAAAAAAAAATACTCCTCACACGCCGTCTACACGTGTTCCGGTCTGAGGCGGCTGAATGGTATTGTCCGTTTCACAAGTCTCCCAAGGGCCGCCCAGTCAAGGGTCGGCAACAGGGATTTTCTCACGAGTGTCCCCATTCCCGAATGGGCGATGTCTGCATTGGCGCCGGTGGTGATGCCTCGTCTGGAGAGCACACATTTCTTTCTTTTTCCTTCCCCAGGGAAGAGGAATTGCGCCCGTACCTGGCACCTGGCACAGCGCCCCCGACGACCGGTGAGCAGGGTGTGGAAGGCGACCACGTTGACAACGTGGTCTGGAATTTGAGATACGATGAAATCGTCGGGGACTCCCCAGACGGACGCGGCCGGGCGACGAAACCATTTGCCCTTGGGGTTCGGAAGAAGCAACGACTGCCACCTCTGGCGTTGTGAGATGTGATGACCCCCGGAGAGTCCCGGTCAAAGGCCACGCGACCTGAGGAGGTTGCTGCAGCGTCTTCTCAGCTGGGGGTCAGTCAGACATGCGTCGTGCCACATCGCGGCATTGTTCCATCGTCATATCTGCTTTCTTTTGCGACTTCTCCGGGCCCCAGAAAACTCCCGGGCCCGCTCGATTTTACGCGCATGATCCGAATGTCGACGAATTGGTTAGTCATGGCGCGATAGTGGGTGATGCGGAGTGAAGACGGAGGAGGAGGAGGCAAGAACGACGGCGTGATGTGACCACTGACTGCCACAAGCCACCGTCGAACCTGGCTCCTGAATAACTAACAGGTTTCTCGTCCCCTCCCTCACCACGGTTCTCGTATGTGACTATTCTGCCCGTCACGAGAACGATGCGAGTGGTGGGTAGTGGGAGAGACGGCGACCTTGGGCGACTCTTCCCCATACGCTACAGAAGCTAGGGTGAGTCTAAGGGCAACGTGATGCTGCCATTTCGGGCCCTGATCGCCTCATCGACCGTTCGGTTCCGGACTCCGAAGCTCATGGAGCGACGAGGCCGTTTCACGACGCCAAGTGGAGAGCAACAGCGCCTCTGTTCGTGGGAAACACGCAACTGAGGCATATGACGTGACTGCCGAACCATCGAATGCCCTTTTCGTGCGCGCCCCCCTTCGGAAGATTAAATCCTCCTTGCAAGTGTTCTGCATATTTCGGCGGCCGCCCTTGTTGGTTTTCCCGCACACCACCCACCCCCTGGCGAATTGTGCGCGGAACGGCAACAGGCCAGGCAGGCGCACCCACGGCGGGAGACTGGGGTGTGGGATGTCGGCGGCCGATGACGACGATGGATGACAGGATGCAGGTGATGGACGCTGTCCTGTGTTTCGCGGCCAGCCCACTCTGTTTCATCGCCGTGGTTTCCTGGCCTTTGTGCACTGGGATCTGCTGTTGTGCGTAGATCACAGGCATCGTAAACAGGGCAGAGAGAGACCGCGGGTGACAGAGTTTTCGGATCCCGTGTGAGGAGGGAGAGCGGCCCCCAGTAACATGCGACACGGCAGGGCACAGGAACCGCTCGAAGCCGTGCCTGGCATGAGCTTGGGCGGTTGCAAGATTTTCAAGATCGGATCGCGACCGAGGAGGGAGGGACAGCGGATGGGATGAGTGGTTAATTTTGGAGCGGCAGCACTGGAGACGAGAGACGGGCGCCCATCGGCAGTCAGGGACTGGACTCGATCGTCCATTGCCTTTTTCGGTTGGTGAGAAAAGAAAGGCCCAAGAATCTGACCGGTGAGGGACTGCGTCCACACCGGCCTGGGGCTGGTGCATCATGGATCTGAGATCTCTGCAATCTCTTCTCCCGGCTGAGACGTCGAGCGCCCGTCCATATGTCCAGCTTGGGAAGAGAGTTCAAACCAAGGAATGTTCGGGGCCCAGGCCTCCTTTCGCAGCGCTGCCTCAAGCGAATTGCCACTGTACGGGCAGCTGGCAGCGGGTCCACAGACGGGTTTGCGCGACAAGCCGAGCACTAACGGGCGATCGATGATGCTCGTTTTAGTGTTTCTGGGGGAGGAGCCTCCAGGCCTTGGCCCTCCTGGCCAGGAACCAGGGGGGGGGGGTGCGCTCCTGCCACGGCCCACCTAGCCAGCCCGGGCGGGGCAGCTTGAGCCCGCGAAGTGGGTCACCGCTGGGGACCTTCAGAGCGAGCTCCACGTCACTTCACACTGCACTGCACCGACACTGAGGTGAGTGTTGATGTGTCCAGTGAGGTGCCCGTGGAGGGAGGATGCGATCCACTGTAATTTTCATCCTCCGCCCAAAACACACGCCCCCAGCAGGCACCACAGACCTTCATCAATCAACACCAGAGGGCGGTTGCCTGCCTGCGCGGATGAGTCAACATTTTCAGGGAACGGGAATTGCTCCAGGATCTCTGGCAAGGCTGAGTGAGCTTGAAGTGGAAGTCGATGAGCAGAAACTTTTCCCCCTTTCCCCACGTTCCCGGCCCCCTGCTGGCCAGGCAAATCTGCCCCTTTCTTCCAGCAGATTCCTCCACATGCCAGCAGTGACAGCCTCGCCGTCATTGTCATTGTCAATCGGTATGGTTTTTTTCTCCATGATGACTCCGGCTGGATCCTTGGCCTGCAAATTTTTCCAGTTCCGGGCTGGGCTGAGCTGAGCTGAGATGAGCACGAGCACGAGTACGACCTGAACAATGAAAAAAAAAAAAAAACGGCACAGCGAAGCGAAGCGAAGCGCAAAGTGCCACCCCACGGCCAATGCTTCGAGGCTCTGGGGCCGCCGCCGCCGCCCTTGCTGCCGCCGGTTTCGTTTCAATCTTGTGGGCGTGGGAATGGCGGCATCTCTCACCGGATCCCGCGCCGGGCGTATCGCTTGATCAATACAACTCATGCGGCACCTCGACGCACCGGCATTTCCAGGGAACCCATCGACGGTTCTGGCCCGGTGCCACAGGCTCGACGGCTAGCCGAATCCGCGCCCTCCCTCGGGCTGGCTGGCTGGCAATCAGTGACATCTGTGTATGATTCTCACTCGGCCCTCAGTGCCACCACGGGCTCACGGCTCGCTCGCCAGAGAAGACCAAAGAGGCCAGGCCAGACAGACCAGAAAGACCTCACACGACCATGTCTCTCGTTGTGCTCTGTGCGATGCCAGCCCCCTGCTTCATTCGCGGGAACGACGCCTGTCTGAGCCGCCGCTGCCCACCCTCGACATGCTTCCGCATTTTCAATCTCCCGTCAAAGACAAGCCGAAAGCCCGGGTCTCAGGAGCAGAGTTATTTTCCTTCTTACTTATTTCCTCAACCCTCACTCGGCATGCGGCTCATAATTTATTCTGTGCTGTGGACAGACGGCCGCTTCGGGCCACCGCCTTGGCGCCGGGCTCCTTGCACGGGCAGACAGGATGGGCGTGAGTGAACCTCCAAGTTGAGGTTCCAATTATGGATCTGGATACAGCTTCATCTGCTCACGCCCGTGCTGCATGCCCTCATCTCCAAGATCACCTCGTCTCTAGGTAGACGCCTCGACCCGTGTGGTTCCTCTTCCCTTGTTGGTGCTGGAATGCCAAGTGACCTGACAGCAGAGGCTTCCCGAGGGAGCTTTGATGTTTCGTCCCGTCGTAGCTGGGATGAATCTGCTGCATCATCCCATCAGATCACATCCACAAGTCGGTCTCGCAGGCCTCCAGCGACAACGGCAGATCTCAGCTCGGAACCCCCTCAATACCGTCTCGCCGGCCTGTTTCGAGAGGCAGACGACTTGACGACTAAATTGGCACCCGGGCCCATCATCCCAAGTCCAATCCACATATCCCTCCTGTCCGTATTATGCGCCCCAGTTCTGATATTTGTTGTTCGTCGCACCATCTTGAGACAGCTCCAGGTTCAGCCTGTTCAAGCTGTGACAACAACAACGAGGCGATCACCTTTCGTCGGACTGGACTGCTCGCTTTCCGCTTTTCTGGCTCGTGGGCAAGTGACCTGTTGCCCTAACCGTTGCTTGCTGGCTTGCCTGCTTGCCCTCGGCCTTGCCGGTCATTTCAGAGATCTGACAGTGGACACGAGTTCGCCAAGTGCACCGCTGCGACTCGAGGCTCCTTCGACCGAGATGCCGTCCGAGGCCAAAGCATCACGGATCCTGATGCCTGCCTGCCTGCCTGCCACAAACCCTGCGACGCAGACTTTTCCTATCTCGCCTGTGCCGATCTGCACTCCTCCCAATCTTGGTGCGGCCAGTCTCAAGGTAGACGCAGGTCTGCAACCATCACGCCCAGCAGAGCAGCCTGCATCATGTCGTTCGTCCACCACCACCAGCGGCCGCGTATGGCTGGGGTCTGCTTATACCTATGTACCAAGTGCCTCGGCTGCTCGGGTATGCGCCCTCGCCGCCGCAAGTGTTGCATTCGATGCCTCCGAGCCAATCGCGGATGAGCCCTTCTAGATATTGATCTGCCCCTCTGGCGGCCCGGAGGCAACCCTGAATCCTTCCTGCCTGCCTGCCTAGGTGTCTGCCAACCACCTTGACTCGGTTGCACTTTTGTGCCAATCGCTGGGCACCGAGTCAATTCCAACTCTGCCTCGGGGCGGCGCTGTTATTGCTCAATGCCTCAAAACACCTCAACGGGTTGCCTTGCCGCCCCGACGGTCAAAACAACGTGGTGGCTTCATCTCACGGCCTCGGCGAATGAGATTCCGCACCGTCAATCGACGTTCGCAACGTGTCTACCAGTCAGCCGCTGCTCCCAGCACACCCCCCATCAAGCGATGGCCCACGGGGCGGCCCTCAGCTCCCCTCGGGCACGAACACGTCTTCCCTTCATGCATGGAACAATCCGCGCACCCGCAGCCGGTGCCTGGAAGCCCATAGCTGAACCACGGCGGAACCGCCATCCTGCAAGATCCGGCCAGTGGCTGACACCCCGACATGCCGATTCGGCCAGCTCGAGAAGTGCTTGCTTGGTGCCGTCCACGTCAGGACAGGTCGCTCAGCCAGCCAACGTCCTTCGCCGGGAGAGACTGAAACGCAGTGGCTCCCGGGGGGAACCAGTTGAGGTAAACACCGCAGTGGGGGTCGGAGGGTCAGGTCAATGCCGGAACGGCCCCCGGGTTGCCGAACCTGAAAGCCGGAGCTGGGGCGCGCTGATGCTGACCGACCTCACGTCGAGTGGCTCTCCATGGTTGTTGTCACGACGGGGACAGCGACGCTGGCGTCCTGCGGCCGCGCCAAAGAATAGTACGACTCGATCTAGAACATGGCCTGGTTACAGCCAGTTCCGAGGGTCTGTCTCGTGGCTCCCTGCTGACAGACACTCCCGTTTGGTGCGACGGACGGCTGCCCGATTAGCACGACTCCTGGTGTTGCGTGGTTGGCCGTGGTCACGGTCACGACGGGGTTCTGCGATGGCGCTCACAGGGCGTGCTCATCCACAGTCCCGTCGATTTGGACTCCTAAGCCCTCAGACCGAGTCTCTGAGCACGTCCAGTCCAACATATCGGAACCCCCGGCCCCCTCGTTCGAGTCTCATGCCGTGTTGAGCGCCCATGTCTCGCCTGCGAGATCCGTCATACCATCACCTCCCGAACCCAGCAGGCCAGTTCGTGCAACGCGAGTCGGATCACAGGCACGGGATGCGGCATATCACACGCTCACAAAGGGGAAACCGTGGGGCGAGCCGCCGTGCAACCTCCCGTGTCCATCTGGCCCCTCGTCGTCCCAGACAACAGCCGCTCGCCACGCAGCACAACGAGCACGACGACCGCTGCGTGGAGACCGCCGTGCCGGCGGTCAGCATGGTATAACCGTCTCCCATGCCTCCGGGAGGCGGCAGGGGTGCACATTCTGTGATTTCGGGATCGTGAAACCCGCATTGGGGACATATGTCTCCCGCACGAGGGACGGTATCCCGCACCATCTCGCCTACGAGGACCATGCCGCCGGCTGAATGGCATCTGCTGATCGTAGACACCGGAGTTGCCCGTCTCTGGCCGAGGTTACGCACGATATGCCACAGCGCGGGAGCGTGCCGCAGGACCATGCCGTGGCACCGTACCGGCAACTGGCCGATGTCACGGGGTTGGGGTGTGCCTGTTTCTCACGTCCTCGCGCCGGCAGCGCAGTCTGCTGCAGGCCCTGTAAGAGGGTTGAAGGGGCTGGCGAGGAGAAGAAGCACTAACCTCAAACATGCCACTGCCGTGACCGGGCATCGTATGGCACGCCGGCACGGCATGATTTTCCCCGCTGTTCTACATTGCGTTCTCCCGCCCGCCTGTCATGGCCGGCCAGCTGGCAGGCATTCTGCCAAAGTTCCGTTCTCCCAGATGATTGGAGCCCCGGGAATATTACTACAGATCGAGATATCGGGTATCTGTCGTCCATGGAAGTCACGTAAGGCGCCAGTCGCTGTGCCGACCCTCCAGAGCGTGAACGTAGGAAGGCTAGCAAGCTGGATAGGCCGACACCTTGGGACCATCATGCGATTTGTTGTCATATCGATGGGCTCTAATGCTTACGCTTATCGACAGAGTTAGGCCCTATGGCATCACGCGCAAGGGGGATCCTGACAATTACCTCCGGACGAGGGGTCTCTGCAACTTGGGGAAAAGTCAATCTCAGCCGGCGCGGTGTCCAAAAGCAGGAACAGGGCGCCTTTGGCGAACCAGACTTGCCAGAGCAGCAAAAACTCTGACATGCCATATCTCGAGGGAGGGTGGCCGGGGGGAGATCGCCCCCACGATCCTGGACACCCATCTCCCCATACGGAGTAGTGCGGCATCAAGAATTGCTGCCCAAGAACCAAGCACTCATTGTGGCGAAAAGCTTCCCCAGAACGCAGGTGCCGGTGCTCCCACTCTCTCAGTCTCTGGAGCACTTTGCCCGTGGGGGAGCAGAAACTAAACTCTCCGCTGGGCTCGCGGCTGGGGACTGCGCCGGTCAAAGGCTGAGGCCGTGAGGGAGGAGGGGTGTGGGTTTGCCGGCCTATGAGAGGCAGAGCCCGGCTGAGCGTTTCGACGAAAGCAGCGCCGGTTTCTTTGTCCCAGGGCCGCGTCGAGGGGAGCAGAGCCTCATCCCAGGCCTGCAAGCCTGGAGCTGGTAATTCCCGGGCCCCGGCACCGGAGCCGAGGGCCGGCGTCGCCCGGTCGTTGTGGCGGCGAAAACCTTGAACGGCGCGAGCAACGGGGGCCAAGGGGCTTGGGGGCCTGGGCTCACGCTGGAACCGGCGACGTGGCTTGCAGTGCTTTCTCTGCCCATGATGATGGGGTCGTGGGCTGATCTGGCACTCTTGTGGCTGCCCGCCGGACACGGCCTGGTGCGACGGGCGTCCGAGTCCGGACGCAGCCCGGAGTTGGACAGCGGGTGGACCCGACCCATCCGCCGCGGCCGAAGTCGACGAGAGGGGAGGAAGAGAATCTAGGCCCCTTCAATCATGGCAGGACGACACCACCACTTTCAACGACTGGCACGTTTCGTGGCTGAATTGGCGCTTTCTCTCAAACACTCTCTTGGCACCCGCCAGAGGAGGGATGGCCACTGGGATTTGCCTCCCGAGCGCCGTGGCTGGCTTGACAGGTTGGTCGCCGGACGCACGATGCACCGTTTGTTGAGTGGATGGACCTGCCGGCCTGCCAGGTTTCCCCTGTTCTCCCTCACCCTCTTGAGACCCTTTCTCGCCGTGACGGTTGCATCGTGAGAGATTTGGTGGCGAATCCGCGGGTACACTCGGGACACGGTCTTGGGAGCTTTTGTGGCTTGATTCTGGACCCCTGCGACGAAGGAAAAAAAAAATCGAGAATGGGCATTAACTGATATCGATCGATGGAACATCCTGTTCTGTATTGGATTCAGGATGGCACAGCGCCGCTGCTGGTAGCGCTCCCGGCATCGCCTGGCCGCTCCTATCTCGGCACCCCCATGGGGGCGCCGGCGTGAAGCTGGTCCCGTTGTGTCCCCTCGGTGGCGAGACGGTGCACACCCTCGGGAGCTTTTGGACCGTTCAAGCCGGCAGTACTTCTTGACGGGCGGGCGGCGTATCCCCCGACCTTCCGACGACAGCCTCCTCAGAGATATCTTGTGTCGGAATTTTGAGGAAGTCCTCCCGTTGTGACAAATTGGAAAGGGCTGCGTTTTCGTCACGGGCAATGCCTCTTGCTTCTCGGAGGTCGACTGGATTGCTGAGCTCATCGCGCTGGTCACTCAGCGAGGGCGCTGATGATTGCTAGGTCCCGGGGGGTATCTGAGATCTCCTGTCACGGTTGTGTGGTCTCTTCGCCCCCAGGTCATAAGTTTCCGCGAGGCTGGTCCAGTGTCATCTCTCCAGGCTGGCAGTGATTGATAGCGAATCTCAAATGTAGGGGAGATGCGAGTTTCTCGAATCCTACAAGTGTAGTATGTCTTAGACACACTGCCGTGACAGCTGATAGCGAATTAGAGACCCTGATACCATGCTGGTTTTTGTTGAGTGGCATGAAGAGAAGTTTCAGTCGTTGGGTGTTCTGAAGTACTGGTTATTATGAAAGCTCGTTGAACTTGGATGAGCCCCAGGTTGTCCTTGCTTTGCACGACTTCTCAACCCACCGCGTCGTTCCTATATAACAAGGCATTCGCGACGTATTATTCTGTCATATACTTCATTCATGGCCTTTATAGTCCAAACCAGTCGCGATGATTGAACAGCTCTCCGAATGCAAAGTCGTTGAGGGGGCGTCCATGTTTGTTTACATAGGCAGACCACCACGACGATGCCAGCGCCGCAACGTCGCAACTCCGGTATTCCTGTCGTGTACTTGTTCCAGAGTCTGTTTTACTCATACCTCGGAGATGTCAGAATTCGTGAAGGTGGTGCTGTTCCTCAGGCACGTAGAAGGGGCAGTTTGGTGGCGCTGAGAGCCTTGCCAGAGAACTTGCGAGGTTCAACTCGAAGATCGTTCAATCATCAGGGTATCTTGCGGCTCGGAAACTTCTAAATTTGAATACAGCGATCGTAAGAACAAGAACGGTCTCTGCCCCCCCTCCCTAGAACAACATGAACCCCCCGGACACCCAAAGGCCGTCAGCAGCCGAGACAACCGAAGATCACGCCCACGTGAGAGACTCGGGGCATCCAGGGTTTCTTGATAGACCTGACTTCTAGCTCGCTGTTCCCCTGGTGGGCAATTCGTCGTACCGAGTCTCTCCTGAAACCAGCCGCAGTAGCGTTTCTCTGGTCCACTCATCATTTTTCTTGAAACGCCATTCTTGGATTTTCCCAAGCGCAGTTTTCATCTCCAGAGCATCTTTCTCTGCCCTCAAAAGGTGCTGCTCGGCTTTTTCGGGACCCACGACACCCTCGTCATAAATGTCATCTTCCGGATTGACCACCGTCGTAACTCGTGTCAAACATCCTGTAGGCGATGATGTGTGAAAGATCCGCTATTGCAATAACACGGACTGTGCTTCCCATGGACTCTTGAGTGATGATTCGTAAATATGCGGCGCAAGCGACTGGCAATGGCACAGTAGAGATTTTGCATCGATCAGGGTCCTGTGGCGGCGAAACAGGTTCTATTTCATCTTGTTCAATGCCGGTCCAGGAGAGAGGAACCAGGATGAATCGATGCTTTGGTTCGCCAAGGACAAATCGAAAGCCTTGTTTTCCGACCTCGGAGAGATACGACCTTGGGAGATCGCCAGGGACGGCTACCCTCAGACCGCTGTCCGTGGCGATCTCGCGTGCTTGCTGAATTTGTTCGTCGGGAATGAGGAATATCAAGTCATGGGTAAAAGTCAGTCCTTCGGACTCTCATGTGTGGCCAGCATGCGAGGCTTGCCTGTTTGCGCCCCAGTGGATAACCCAATGGAATCAACAGTGGAGTTATCCACTCGATGATAGTGATCATTGGCTTTGTGGAAGCCCTGGAGAACGCAAGGATCCTGGATTGTTTGCATGTTGCCGGTGTTTTTCAAAGTGGGCAAAGAAAAGAAAAAAATCCAAGCGGAGAAAGTTTATGTATTCAGTATACTTACAGGTAGATAGAAATGGAAGCCGAATTGAGAGTTACTGGTGGACAGGCACGAGGCGTCGTGGAAGACCTCCATGGCTGGTCCGGTATTACCGTCCAGAGAGGATTTCTTCATAGTTGCTCAAAGTCGATTTGGCGGTCCTTCAGATCCCCTATAGTTCAGCCAGAGGCCATCTTCATTTATTACATCGAAAGAGGAGTCATCTCGATTTCCTATAGCACATTCAGAAGTTGGTCGACATGAGGGTGACCATCCGTGTGCGACATCGAATCGGCCATACGGCTTAGTAAGCTTTTTGGTGCCTGCCCGACCGCACTACCGGGCGGTCCGTGCCTCATCAGAGCACGCGGGCCCCGCCTCGCGGCGAGGCGAATTGTTTCTCCGGGCTCCACTCCAGCTCATCCCGCCGAAAACCACCACAGGCATATCGAACTTTTTAGAAGGTCCCCCGGGTGCCTGGCTTTGTGATCACCGCCTTTCGCCCACGACGTCCCATTCCTGTCTATTTCCCCGAGCTGTTTGTTCCGGAAGCTTGCACATAACCTGAACGACACCACAAGACAGTAATTCCCGAAAAGGTCGCCCATCATGCAGGCCCCGGTGCTGGTTATGAGTACGAAGTGCCCCTCCTTCCCCTGAGCTCGACCTACCCGATCATCACCAGAGCTCCCCCTCCACAACCTCACATGGCTGACCTGACGTGACGCTCCAGACACCAACAGTGGTGAGCGGCAGACGGGCCGCAGGGCGCAAATGTCCAACATCGCTGCTGCCAAGACGTACGTGATCCAAACTCTCGGACGAACCGTCCAAGAAGACGTTCAGTTGACCGACTCTGACACCCCGCCGCAGCGTCGCCGACATCATCCGCTCCTGCCTCGGCCCCAAGGCCATGCTGAAGATGCTGCTCGACCCCATGGGTGGTATCGTCCTTACCAACGACGGCCATGCCATCCTTCGTGAGATCGAGGTCTCCCACCCTGCCGCCAAGAGCATGATCGAGCTCAGCCGAACACAAGACGAGGAGGTCGGTGATGGCACAACGACCGTCATCATCCTGGGTAAGCAAAGCAGCAGCGGTACAGCCTCTCGTTGCCGGAAGACACGCACTGACGGTGTCCCCTCACAGCCGGCGAGATTCTCGCACAGTCTCTCCCCCAGCTCGAGCGCAACATCCACCCCGTCCAGATCATCGCCGCCTTCAAGCGCGCCCTCAAGGATGCCCTCGAAATCGTTGACGAGATCTCCACCCCCATCGACATCAACGACGACAAGGCCATGTACAGCCTCATCTCCTCCTCCATCGGCACAAAGTTCGTCTCCAGATGGTCAGAACTCATGTGCTCCCTCGCCCTCAAGGCCGTGCGCACTGTCTCCTGGGAGGCTGGCAACGGCAAGACCGAGGTTGACATCAAGCGTTACGCCCGTGTTGAGAAGGTCCCCGGCGGCGAGATCGAGGACAGTCGTGTCCTGGACGGCGTCATGCTCAACAAGGACATCACCCACCCCAAGATGCGCAGGAGGATAGAAAACCCGCGCATCGTCCTGCTCGACTGCCCCCTCGAGTACAAAAAGGGCGAGTCGCAGACCAACATCGAGGTCACTAAGGAGGAGGACTGGAACCGTATCCTGCAGATTGAGGAGGAGCAGGTCAAGGCCATGTGCGACGCCATCCTCGAGCTGAAGCCCGACCTCGTCATCACTGAGAAGGGCGTCTCCGACCTCGCCCAGCACTACTTCGTCAAGGCTAACGTCACGGCCCTGCGCCGTGTCCGCAAGACCGACAACAACCGCATTGCCCGTGCCACCGGCGCCACCATCGTCAACCGCGTCGAGGACATCCAGGAGGCCGACGTCGGCACAAAGTGCGGCCTGTTCGAGATCGAGAAGATCGGCGACGAGTACTTCACCTTCCTGACCCACTGCAAGGACCCCAAGGCCTGCACCGTGCTGTTGCGCGGCCCTTCCAAGGACGTCCTGAACGAGATCGAGCGCAACCTGCAGGACGCCATGGGCGTCGCGCGCAACGTCCTCTTCCACCCGCGCCTGTCCCCCGGCGGCGGCGCCACCGAGATGGCCGTGTCCGTCCGGCTGAACCAGCTCGCAAAGAGCATCGAGGGTGTGCAGCAGTGGCCGTACAAGGCCGTCGCCGACGCGCTCGAGGTCATTCCCCGGACGCTGATCCAGAACGCCGGCGCCAGCCCCGTGCGCGTTCTGACGGACCTGCGGGCGAAGCATGCCGAGGGCAAGTCTTCGTGGGGTATCAACGGCGACGATGGCGTCATTGCCGACATGAACCAGTATGGCGTGTGGGAGCCCGAGGCGATCAAGCTGCAGAGCATCAAGACGGCCATCGAGGTAAGCTGCGGCGCTTTTGAACTTGTTGATGTGGTCCGAGCTAACGTTCTTCTTTAGTCCGCCTGCCTGCTCCTTAGGGTGGACGACATTTGCAGCGCGAGGAAAAACGCGACACCAGGCATCGGCCTGGGCGGAGGCGAGGAGTAAACGGGACTGATGTTCAGAGAGACGCTTCGAGAGAGAAGCCCCGAGGATGTGATGAGGACTGAGCTTTGGTAGTGTGTGAGATGCTACGCCATACCCCTGTACGAATCATAGAGGCATCGGAAAAGGAGTCTTAGAGAACCAGGGCATGAATGAAGCCGAGTGTGGAAAGAACTGCTTCTCCTCGCAGAGTCAGTGATGGGTATTGTGCTCTATGCAGGTCTAGTGATGCCCTATATTCCCCTTTTCATACACGTATCTTGCGTCCAGATGCCGGACTCAGTCGTCATCATGGATGACCAGCCCTGTCGTCGGAGCATCCTCCTGCTTCTCCCCCTCCTTGCCATCCTCCACCCTGTCCTCCTCCCCCTTCTCGGCGACAATCTCTCTCCTCGCAACTTTCGCCACGGGCCCCTTCGCCGCAGGTCCCTTCCGCCTCTTCTTGTCCCTCTTCTCACGATTCTTCCGCGTCCGCTCCTCGTCCCGAGCGATCCACTCCGCCTTCTCCCGCTCAAACTCCTCCGTCGCCTTCTCGGTCCGCACCTCCTCGTCCATGGCCCTCAGGCGCTCATACTCCCGCCGCCGCGCGGCCTTGTACACGTGGAATTCGCCCGAGCCGGCACCAGCGCTGGATCCCTGAACGTTGGTCACGATCTCGGGAGCGGCCGTGCCGACGGCCCTGCGCGCGGCGACGGCGGAAGAGAGCTCCGGGGCGCGGGTGTCCTGGTCGGGCTTGGCGAAGAGGGCGTCGACGGAGGCGGCGTGGGCGGAGGACGGGGTAAGGGCGCGCTTCTTGGTCGGGCGCTTGGAGCGCGGGTCGGCGGAGGTGGGGATGGATTCGGGGCCTTCGCCGGACATGGTTGCGGCCTGGGTCCCGGGACGGGGTCGATGCTTGGGCCCAAGAGGTGGATGGGGCGATGGTGAGGCGAGGTGGTGCGTTTGATGGGTCGAGGCGCAAGGCCGAGGGCGCAGGGACGGTTCGTCGGCTTCCTGGACGCGAAGTGTTTCGTGGTGGAGGTGGTGGCTTGCGATGCCAGCGCGGAGGTTCGGGCGGGCGTAGCAGCTCCGGCGAGTTATTCAAAGGTATATGGGGAAGCTGATATGTCTGCTGAGAAGAAAGGTGGTGGCTGTTCAGCTGTCGCAGCCTGGAGCGGGATGGTGGTGAGAAGGCTGAAGAAACACCCGCAAGTCGGACGACTCGAGCGTCATGGTTGCCCCAAAGTTTTGGTCGCGGCTGCAGGGGTCTGGCCCGAGCGAGACGCTTCACTTTCCAGGCCGCTTGCCTCGGAGTGGAGGGGCCAAGTGCCGTTCAGGCACCACACTAAGAGGGCACGTACCTTCCAGTGGTAATAGTGAGCTCTGGTACCTTCTTCCCCCCAAGTCTCGCTGGCCCCAGCGCAGCCCTGAAGCGGTTCCGGCGTTCGTCGCCGCCGATCGGGAATATCGCACCCAATCAAAACCCTCGTTCTTCTTCAAAGGGCTGCTCATTGGCCACCAGTTCTTTTCAAGAGTGGATCCACGGAGCCAAGAAGCGCCCTGAATGCTGCCCGGGAGGGTTGGAGGGGTACACCCGGCCGGCTTTGACCGCCTCCAACGTCTGGGTCGTGCCTGCCGTGCAAACAAGGACCCCAGAATGTAGAATGCCATTTTCCCCTCGGACGGACAGCCGGCCGGATCTTTCCTTTCCTCCTCTCCTACATCCTCGCGCAACGATCCCTCGACACGAGAATCGCCAACCATAGGCTGGCCAAAACCGAACCTCACATTCTTTGGGATTCTGGGCCAAGTGACACTCATTCATTCACTGCCCCTCCTTCGACTTGCCACCAAGCATTACCAACCATCGACTCATCACGTGTCATCCGCCGCTCTCCTTCTATCCAGCCATCGAACAAACAGCGACACTTATAATTCGAAGTGAAATCAGGAATTGTACTCTTAGCACACATCCAGCAGACAACCAGAACCGCAATCATGGCGAAACCGAGACTTATCATCCTCATCAGACACGCTCAGTCGGAGGGTAACAGTACGTCTTCCCAAGCCCAGCCCCTGCGACGACACTTCCTGGATTAGACGAAGAGACCCTCGCTTTGACATGACCATACTGACGATCCTGCGCCCCCAGAAAACCGAGAGATCCACCAGTCCATCCCCGACCACCGCGTCAAGCTGACCCCCGATGGCTGGACCCAAGCCTATGATGCCGGCCGCCGCCTGCGCAAGCTCCTGCGTGCCGACGACACTGTCCACTTCTTCACCTCCCCATACCGCCGCACACGCGAGACCACCGAAGGCATCCTGGCTACCCTGACCTCTGACGAGGACGAGCCCTCCCCGTTCAAGCGCACAAACATCAAGGTCTACGAAGAACCCCGCCTGCGCGAGCAGGACTTTGGCAACTTTCAGCCCTGCAGCGCTGAGATGGAGCGTATGTGGCAGGAACGCGCCGACTATGGTCACTTCTTCTACCGCATTCCCAACGGCGAGAGTGCTGCCGATGCCTACGATCGTGTTAGCGGCTTCAACGAGAGCTTGTGGCGGCAGTTTGGCGAGGACGACTTTGCCAGCGTCTGCGTCCTCGTCACCCATGGCCTCATGTCCCGCGTCTTCCTCATGAAGTGGTACCACTTTACCGTCGAGTACTTCGAGGACCTCCGCAACGTCAACCACTGCGAGTTCCTCCTGATGCGCAAGCAGGAGGGCGGCAAGTATATACTCGAAAACAAGCTGCGAACATGGTCAGAGTTGCGGCGTGAGCGTGCCCTTCTTAAGGAGAAGGAAGGAAACAGAGATAAGAAGGACCCCGCCGCCGTTCCCGCTCTGGAGAAGACGAAGAGTTTCGTGCCCACGAGGCGCTGGGGCGGTTGTCCTAACGGCTGCAACCACCAGAGCCATTACACACGCCGCGACGATCTCGAGTCCCTGAGGAAGCGGGATGAGCACGCTGCTGCCGTGGCCGTGGGCCTCGAAAAGCCCAGAACTAACGGAGCTAATGGCCACACTCACTCGAACTCGAACTCGGTATCCAGCCTTGCCAGTCGCCGACCGGACAGGTTGTTTCACGGCTATAACTCAGACGATGACCCAATCCCGCACGACGCGGACAACAAGCTGCCGACGCAGCGGCCGCCGCCTCACATTGACGTAACTAGAGCCCGCGAAGAGATTGTCTCGTCTCCAGACGGCACTCCCTCATTCATATCAGCGGAAGACCGCCTCCGAGGTCTACGGTCGCCGCTAATGCACCTCGGACGTGATGGAGGCGGTACTTACTCGGGCCATGCTTCCGTCGCGAATAGCGTTTCGGACGAGGAGCACTCCGAAGACGACATTCATGGTCTCGGCGGCTCGGGAAGGCACAGCAGCGAGCGCGTGGCATCGCTGGCGGCGCAGATGCAGCGGATGCCGCTGGACGACGAACCCGATAAAGGCCACATTAACGGCAACGGGCCTGTCAGGATATCTCGCGACGAGGTCGACACGAAGGAGGACAGGAACTTCAACGAATATGGCATGAGGCCCGGCGCCCAGGCAAATCGCCTCGGCGATGTACATAGCAGTGACGCATGCTCGGATTGCGGGGCGCCTCAGGAGGACGACGATCTTGCCAAGGAAGAGGCGAAAGACAGGAGCATCGAGGGCAGCGTGTACTGAGGATTCGAGAGAGCGGACGATGAGAGCGATAGAAGGAGCCTGGCGCTTACTCGGCAGATGTCGCATAGAGAGAGTACCTAGCGAATGACACTCAACATGAGATAACTCACACTTTATTGAGAATTAACCTCTGCAAATGCTGTTTGCCTTACTTCATACCCCCCCCCCCCCCGGCGTCGCCTCTCCCCTGGCAACCATGTCTAGGTGGTATTGTCACCTTAATCATTGGGCGTTCACCTAGGCGACAGCACCACCCGCCCGCTAGGGCATGCTCATGATAGATGAGATCAAGATACCCGAAGATGCATGTGTATTCACTCCTCCCATCTAGCATCTCTCCTCTATCGGATACAGTTGTGTTCTACACCGTTTCCCCGCCAGGGTCAGACTCCGGTGAAAGTCTGCCCTCTCGACTCGACAAACCCGCATCTTGACACGTTCGTAATGTCCCAGACACACATCGTCTAACAACGCTCTGCTTGTGCCTGCACTTCCACACCCTAATCCTTGGAGTCCTTGGTCTAACCAGTTCCTGGCCCCAAGCTCTCCCACAGGGTCATCCTGCGTGGCCGTCAAAGAGCAAATGCCAGTTCAAAACACCCGTGTGCCATCTTATATGCTCCATGCCGTTCCCCCGTATGTTTTCCCATGATTAAATATTCAGTACCCGTCCCAAGAAACCCGCCCAGTTCGCATCAAAAACACAGTCCTCTTCACAGCTCGAGCTTCACAAAACAATCGAGGTGAGAAGGTAAGAAAACAAGGAATACAACATACTGACGCCCCATGCCATGCTGTGCCTTCTATCGCCCTGCCATGCAACGCGCGCAGCACCGCAGTAGAAGCGATGCTCTCTGGAGTGTTTGTTTCAAGGCATCACCTCTCTCTGCTCGTGACAAACATCCCCTGGCTTATTCGAGAACCCAGGCAGGAAGCCTGCCGGCGTTTCAGAAGAACTTGGACATCGCCCAGCTGAGGTCGATAAAATCAACGGGCTTTGTGACATAGTCACTGAATCCGGCCGACACGCACTTGTCCTGCACGTCCGACATGACGTTGGCTGACAGCGCGATGATTGGGAGCTTGCGTAGGCTATTCTCCTGCTCCCACTGGCGGATCTCGCGGCAGGCCTGGTAGCCGTCTTTGCGTGGCATGTGAAGGTCGCACTGGGGATGGTCAGTGTGATTCCCCAGCAGAGTGATTGAGGGCTAGGTGTTGAATCGGTGAGGTGGAGGTTGAGAAGGCCACTTACAAGAATCAGCGAGTAGTACTCATGCCCGCGCGACAGCACCATGTCTGTGCATTCGACGCCGTCCGCCGCAACCTCGACCTGCACGCCGACCTTGTTCAGGTACTTCTGCAGGACCTTTTGATTCACGGGGTTGTCCTCGACGAGGAGCACTTTATACCCCTTATTGCCCATGCGCTTCTCGATCTCTTGGTAGCTCTGCTTCTGACTCTCCACCATTCGCTGCGCCGTCGAGCGGTTCCGATCGATACTCGAGTCCAGCACCTTCTCCGGGTCAAAGATGACGGCAAACCGCGACGGTTTGACTGGCTTGTTGATGAACGTCACGCGTTCTTCGGACAACAGGGCCTCCTGGTTGGCCTCCGCGGCGAGCTTCATGACTGCTTGTCGCTGCCCCGTGTCCGACAAGATGAGAACGACCGTCTTGTCCCTCTTCACGAACCGCTCGACCTTGTCCATCATGGCCATGAGAGCTTCGGGGGAGGGTAGGTTGAGGACGATGTGCGTGAAGTGCACTGGGTCGTCGCCGCCAATGAGGTTGTCGGCTTTCTCGACTGACTCGAGCGCTGTGATCTGGTGCGGTACATCCTTCGGAAGCGTCTGCTCGATATGCTGGGCGGTAGCCTCACGGCTGTGAGTCTGGGGACATATGATGAGGATCGAGTACATCGGAGGACGGAAGTCCTGTTGCGGGCTCAGCGTCAACGTTTTGTTAGAATCGTGCGTTGGTGTCGAAACCGAGGACGCCTCGCTTGGCGGGAGCTCCAGTTTCATCTGCGACAAGTCCTGGCCGCTGGCTCTTGCCGCTTCGCTGAAATGAACCAATCCCACATTGACAGAGGAGACGGACGACCTATCGGTGATTTGTGATCGGCTGGAGTGGAGGGACGGGTCCGAGCTGCCACTCGAGGCGAGCGAAGAAGCGCCAGCCTCTATCCCAGGGCTGTGTTGTGGTGTCATACGCAGAGGTTTCGATGGGGGAAGAGGCTTGTATCCGGGGGGTGGGAAAGCAGTGTCGTGCGGCGTGTCTACTGCGGGCAGCAAGGCTTGCGGGTTGATGGGGAGGTCGGGATGATCATCGCCTGTGGGCAGCGTGAACTTCGCAGTAAAGGTAAACGTCGATCCCTCGCCCGGCACGGCCGTGCCCTCCATCTTGCCGCCATGGAGCTCGACGAGCTGTCGAGAGATGACAAGACCCAGACCGCTGCCGCCATGCTGTCGGGTGCTGCTTCCATCGATCTGACTGAACGGCTTGAAGATGAGGTCTGCTTCTTCCTTGGTGAAGCCCCGTCCGGTATCAATGATGGCGAACTCCAGCATGATCTCATCCTCCTCCAGGGCAGAGGTGTCGCCGGTAAAAATTCTGCACCGACTGAACACTTCGCCCTCAGCCGTAAATTTGATGGCGTTGCCGATGACGTTGAGCAGCACTTGTCGAATCCTGACCTTGTCGCCCTTGACCCAGATGGGAACATCTGCCTCGACCACGTAGTTGAGCTCCAGTCGCTTGGCAATGGCCATCGTCGACACCAACTCGTTGACATCCTCGATGAGTGCTCGCGTGTGGAACCACTCATACTTAAGCTTCATCATGCCGGCATCGACCTTGGAGAGGTCCAGGATGTCGTTGATGATCATGAGAAGGCTGTTGGCACTTGTCTGGATGGTATTGGTGTAGTCGCGCTGCTCCTCATTCAAGACGGTGTCCTGGAGGAAGCTGACCATTCCCGAAATGCCAATCAGGGGCGTCCTGATCTCATGAGACATGTTGCTCAAGAACCTGCTCTTCGACTCCATCGCCTCCTTGAGCTTGGCCTCCAGAAGCTTATGGTCGTTGATATCTGTGGCTGATCCAAAGAAGGAGCTTGCGCCGCTTCCAAAGTCGATGTTGTCGATCTCAACGCATCGGATCAGGTGCCATCTATAATCACCCGACTTGGATCGCAAGCGAACCTCGGTGGTGTACGAAAGCCTCCCGTTACTGTCGATCCCAACCTTGATGATGCCCTTTCTCGCGAGCTCCGACAAGTCGGCCGCGGGCATCTCGTATACAGAGCCGCTGCTCGAGCTGTTGTTGCGGGACAAGGCCTGGTGAACACCCCTGATATTGGCCTCACTGGGCTGTCCCTTTGGAGTCTTGGTGGGCGAAACAGCTGCTGGCGGAGCCGCTTCTTTGGCGGGCTTCTTCTCGAAGGGGCTCTTCATGAGGGGAGTCGGTGGTCGATCGGTGGGAATTTTACATTTGGCCAGGTCTTCGGGATGCACGAAGTCCATGAAACCAAGGCCGAGGCAATCTTGAAAGCTCTGCCCCGTGTATGATAGCCACTGGTCGTTGGCGAAAGTGATGCCTTCGTCTTCGGTGGCTGTGAAGATGATCTGCGGGATGAGGTTGGCCAACAAGCGGTGCTTCGCTTCCGATACCTCGATCTCCTCCTGGCGGGCAGCTTTCAACTCCGCAATGTGTTGGTCGTGGATGTCCATGTACGAGCCGAGGAACTGCATAAGAACCCCGCGCTTGTCCCTGGATGCCACGGCCCGCGCATAGAACCACCTATAGGCGCCGTCAAAGCGCCTGATGCGCACCGTCCTGGAGAATTGTTCGCCGGTTCTCAGCGAGTGGCTCCAGGCCTTGAGGTAATCGTCCCTGTCCTCGGGATGGATGCTGCCCCAAGGGTCCGCCGAAAGGTCTGCCACAGTCTGACCACGGTACGTCAGGTAGCGACTGTTGACCCAGACAACCTCCCCAGTCTGCGGTAGCGACACAAAGACGTGCGCGGGAAGCGCATCCAGCATGAGGCCTTTGAGTCTGTCTGACGGCGGGGGCATGTCGACAGCGCCCGCCTGGATAGAACCAGCGCGCGAGGGAGCATTGTACTGAGGAGGTTTGCTGGTGACACTAGCGCTGGGCGGAAGAGACTGGAAGCTGGTAGCAAAGTCGGCCCCGTAGGAGTGCAGCTGGGTATGGCGATGCTGGCTCAGGTCAGGTGTTTTTGGTTCCGTTGCTCGGCCCTTGTCCAACGAATTCAGCTCCTTGGAGGAAACGCGTCTCTGTAGCGGTGCTGACGATCCGTCGTCCGCTTTCTCTCCTTGGCTTTCAGTTTCAGCCGTGCCGGACAGTCGTGATTGGCGCTTCTCAACAGGCGAAGCTTCCTTGGAGCTGCCGCGAGTCTTCAGGGAACCACTCGTAGAGGATGCCTCTCCCGAAAGAGACAGATTCTGCTTCGTGCTGAAATAGCTGTCGCCAGAGCTGGACATCAGCCCAGGGCTTACTCCCTGCCGCTTATCCATGATCATGGATAGTGATCCCTGATCCCACCCAGGCGTGCCACTGGGAGACCCTGCGGCACTCTTGGACAAGGCAGAGTAGTCACTCGGGCTTGTAATGCTGCCACCAAGGGACTGCTGGGCAGCCACATCGTCGGACGGCACGTGATTGAACGAGGCCATACCGCCCATATCCGCCAGCGGGCGGCCGTCGGTGGCAAGAGCACCGAATCCGGCTGTGTGTGGCCTCCTCCGTTGCAGACCCGCCAGCTCCGTCTCGAGGTTGGAGTAGTGGCGCGCAATAGAGAAGGAAGTTGCCAAGTGAGGCCCCAGGTGCTCTAGGGAGTGTCGTAGGTTCGAAGGGTAGGGTATCATGGGGCTCAGGATGGAAAGGATAGCGATGGGGTGAGGTTTGTCCCGGCGTGGCGCCCCTTCAGGTGACGGCGAGCCAAAGTGAGCCTCGGCCGGAAGACCCTGCTCATCATTGCGGTGCTTCTGAGCCGACTTTTGCTCCAAAACCGCGGCGTCGAGCTTGAACGGATGCGTGGGCTTCGAAAGCAAAAGGTGGGTGAGGGGGATATGAAGGACGGTCCACGAGTTGTCTACACCAATGGCTTCGGGGGGCTGCATACCCGCGTAGTCTGCAGGGGCCGATCCAGGGTTGAACGATTCCTCGTCGACGGTTGCGTCAGTGAAGAAAGGGTTCTCTGTGGGCTCTGGTCGCACAGCCGGCGACGGTGCGGGCGACTGGGACCAGGGCGAAGGAGGGGCCTGTTCGTATTCTTCATACTGCGGCGTCGGGGGCCGAGGAGGCAGTTCTTGGTCGAGACGTGAGATCATGCTAGAAGGCTTGGATCTGTCCGAAGCCAGAGAGCCCTTGTCCCGACTCCGAGGGCCGTTCACGCTGCCCAGGAGCGTTGACAGCTTGGCAGACGAGTCTCCGCGAGGTTTCTTCGGCCTCTTCTTCACGGTGTCTTCGGATGCCTTGGCGTCTTCCTTTGGCTTAACCGCTGCGTCTGCTGGTTGATTCTGCAGGTAAGGGTAGCTTCTTGTCAAGGCGATGACCTTTCCGCGATCCAGAACTCTGGTCACTCCAGTGTGGTCGAGCAAAGGGTCCGCCTCAAAGTCGAGCGCCTGCAGCATGGGGAGGACCCTACCCTTCCCCAGGGGCTGTGCTGATAATGGAGCCTCCCAGTCGGCAACCCTTTCGTCTTGAGCATCGTGCCTCGCCAATGACGTCTGACTCAGAGGGGGCTTGCTCCCCTGGGGCACGTCGACAGGAGCTTTCCCAGGCGGCATATAACTCTTGCTCCTAGAGTTAAACGACGGGCGCTTCGCGGGCGTAGGGTCCTCGACGTTTGACTTGTGTTCCCGGTTGTCCTCATATGCAGTGAATGAGTGGCGACTCTGGATTCCAGGTCGTGAGGGAAGCCTGAGCCGCTTCGGGTCGTCCTGCGCCGGGCTTTCACCCGCCATATCGCCGGTGCTACTTGGCACTAAGCTGCTTCCGCGGGCAAGGTAGGCGAGACTCAACTCATCCTCTTCGTGCTCGTTGTACGTGGCCTTCTGGCCCCAGGGGACGTTTTCGATGTCAGTGGTATCTGCAGGCACAGCGAGGGTGACCCTCTCAGCCTTGTACACGTCGCGCATTATTTGAACGACGGTGCTCCACCAGGCGTCAAGTCCAGGCTCGGCGCTGAGCATCAGGGACAGATCGTATAGATTTGGCGTAGGGAAGTCGCCGCACCCGGGATGCTGGGCAGCCCCTGCGGGGTGGAAGGTCAGAGCCGAGGCAGGCGTCGAGGAGCCAGAGAGGACCTTATCCTGGGCGGCGAAGTGCTCGAGTGACATGGCGTGCGACATGAAGTTGGATGCCGAAGGAGACGTGTTGTTGAAGGGGCGCTGCATGTAGCCCGGGTAGAAGCCAGGGGTAGTGGCCATGCGTGGGAAGGGGTACGAGGGCGTAGCGGCGATGAAGCCGGGAGTGTGGCCGCCGCGAATGGTGTTTCCCGACTCCGTGGAGGTGGTAGTGATGGGACCGGTAGATGCTGCATTTGGCAGTGAGTTAAGGGACTCCTCCTGGATGGGTGACACGCGAGTCTTCTCAGAGTGGTTTGCCGAGATGCCTCTCGTGGCCATCTCGCGCCTCTCCAAATCACGGGCGAGCCGCTCTCGATACAAGTTCAGCTGGACCTGCGATTCGGTGAGGCCAGGTGGGAAGTCAGTAGTCACATCAGCCGCAGCCCTGCCGCTGTTTGTGCTACCATCAACGTCATCCAGATATGCTGGTCCGTCGACAGCCCTGGGGCTCGGCTGGCTCAGGGGGGAGGCGAATGCGGCGTTGAGGACGGCGGAGGGCGATTCGGGCAGAGGCGACGACCTGCCCGGCCTCTGCTTGGTGCCGTGGTCGGACATTGCGGTTTGCGCGGTCGCGGCGGTGGGTGAGGAGACGACGACATCTAGTCCATGACGCGGGCTCGGGAGAGGAGATGTTCGAGTGGCTGAGGACGACTTTGTAGATTCGGAGGAAGCTCGTCTGGTGAGGCTCAGCCGACGCGAGGCCTTCTTGTCACTGCTTGTTTTAGAGCTTGGCATCACTCGTGGAGCAGGTTCGAGGCTCCTCGCGCAGGCAGGTGTCGTCGCTGGTTGAGGGCGTCGGCAGCTGCGCGCGGGAGCAACAAGTCCGAGGGCGAGGGCGAGTGTGAGAGAGTTGGTGGTTCTCGAGTGAACGACGGGAAGGCGTGTCGTTGCGCCGCGGGATCGGGGGACGCAATGGGCTGGCGAGTCGAGAAGTACGAGTCGAGGGGCAAAGAGGCGCACTGTAGGGGAGGATCGAGGAGGGATGATCGGTGAGGTGTCGTGATGGTGTGTCTGTCTGTCTTCTGGAATCTCTGTCTGTCTGCGTGGGAGAAAACGGAGAGCAGGTGAGGAAGGTGGAGCGGGATGGATGAGGTGCCGTCGGGAGCAATTCTGCTCAGGGCGGTTTGGGGGGGCGTTCCGGTCAGTTCAGGTCGGTATGACGTAGGCCGGGGAGCTGAACAGGCCACCCTTCAGCGGTCAGCATGCAGCGACTTGGGTGGTACTTCCACTACAGCGCTCGATACAGCAGGAAAGGGGTACCTCGACTTTGGCGATCTTCATTCAACTTGCTCCCATCGCATTTACTACCATCATAAGTTGCAAAATGTCCCATCTATCTGCATCCGTCTCGACAGCTTTTATCCATTATTAACCATCCCGACGACACGGGGAGGCAAGAGGCTACCAAATGGCCACTTCGGCCAGCATGATCAACGTCCATGGATGTACCTGCCTTAGCCCGGACACGAAGGAGTTCCTCGTCCAAGTTTCCGCCTCCTCGTGTAATATGGAAGCCAGGATCATGCTGCTCCCTTCGTTTGCACCGCCAGTGCCCAGCACCGCACCTCGATACATCTACCTGGACTACATCCATCGAACGCCGACCGCTGACTTGCGTCGTGTCCACAAGGCCCCTCCCGTGAGGCTGCATCCATGGATCCTATCATCGTCCCAAACGGACCTGGATCCTTCAACCATCCCAACCTAGTCGGGCCCATCCGCCTGTCACTCCTTGATGCCCCTCACACCAGGCCAACCCTAATTGCCTCCTTCATCGCCAATCGGTGCGCCAGGGCTGGCTAGGAAACTAGCTACTTCAAGTAGCTTCTACTGTGGGAACTGCTGCAGGGAGCAACTGGACAACCGCCCGCCTGCTACGTGCAGAAGTTGCAAGAATTGCCAACCAAGGACGGTGGAATTCGTGCCTGGCGTACCGATCGCGTTCTTGTCCTTTTCATCGCCGATCTCCCGGGGCAAAACGGCGGAGAGGGCTCGTTCAACCCACAACATGGCGCCTCCCGACTCGTGAGATCCGTCCTTAGAACGACGCACGCCGCGCGCTCCTCCCGGACACGGCGTGAAGGGAATATAAGAAAGAGAGAACAGATGCAGCAGTGGATTCTGGTCACGAACACCGCATTCTCGTCAACATCTTGCCTTCCGGGTTTTCTCTCTCTCAAAATCGACCGTCTCGCGAGGTGGCTGGGATGGGGGTGTTGCAACGGTCAGAAAGCGGACCTAAACTCCGACTCCCCGTACCGACATCTAGGTAGTGGTGAAGTGGCACACACATATATCGGCATGGACGGGGCAGGCCTCGCCAACAAATTCGACACGACCATCATCTAATTGTCGAGATCTCGATGATGCTAGATGCGGATACGACATAGACTTTCCCCTTTGCGCATGTGCTCGCGGTCCCTTCTCCACCAGACTATTCCCATCATGAAGATAAGGCTAAGTATTGCAAGTAAAATGAGGCATATGCAGAGATTCCAGCCCCGAGGGGACCGCGAGAGTGAGCATTTCTCGATACACACACGTCGCGCCACCTTCGCGAGTCAAGCCATGGCGTGAGCTGTGGGGAATGAAGGCGACCTGTCAAAAGAACTTCGGAACCAAACATAGCTTCGGAGGCTTCTCTAGTCTCCGATCCTGCCATCACGGACACAGGCGAAGCCGTTTGACATCCTGTTTCCTCACTTCGGTAGGGGAAACGGACACAACTCCGTTCTTTTCGGACTGCCCAGAATGGCGGAAGGACTCAGCTGTCCGTCTCAGCTCACCCCAACTGCGCAATCTCTCTGGCTAATGTGCCGTCTTGTCCTCCTCTTCCTCGCGGCACATGACCTCGACCATCCAGAGTATCCCTGCCAACATACCCGCAAATTCGACGATGAAGTGACGTAGCCCATCGCCAACTTTCATGTACAATTACGTCAGTGGACCCCGCCCGCCCGTCGTATCGGCCAATCGCCACTCCGAGTTTGCCGAATATGGAAACTGGCGGCCCGCTTTTAACCCTGCTTCTGTTCCCGCCGGCGCAATCTCTCCAGGCTGGAATTTGCGTGGGCTGGCGTTGGCTTTCTCTTCTTTCCCACCCCGGAAGCGCGCCCCCTTTCCGCCCATGCGCCTTTGCCGATAAACCGACTGTGTGGTTGGCAGGCCCCCCCCCCCCCCCAAACGGATGCTGGATCTGGCATCCCGCAGGAGGCGTATCTGTGACGGTTCGCGATGCGGGAGACGGCCTCGTGAGATGTCATCCGCCCACAACGACGGGTTCTTTGCCGCTCGGCCTGTTCCTGACTAGCGCAACTTGAGAACGCCGTTCTGCTGATGATTATCGCGAACATCGACTAATCAGCTTCATCGACCGGCCTGGAAGGGCCAAGGTGGCGCGGTGGCTGGATATTCAAAGGCATTCTTCTCTTGTGGATGGTTGGACCCTACGATTGGTCTTCTTCAGCTTCGTCCCGGGATCACCTGTGGCCAATGGTTTGGGATGCGATCCATCTTCGTTACCAATTCCCTAGGCCTCTCTTTTAACTTGAGAAAATCGAGTTCGCCTCTGATTACACTGCCGTAGGGACGATTCCAGAGACTACCGAATCGACTTCTGGCATGCCCGGGGAACTACTGCAACATGGCTAGCCCGTGTTTTAGACAGTGGCATAACTCATGTCACGGATGATGTCCGAGTCCATATCGATTCTATAGTACGCCGTCCACAATCCTGCCAGCGACTTCTGGATGGTGTCGAGAGGCTCGATTGATCCAGGTGTGCGACTCCTCCTCTTTCACTCCCGAAGGACCACGCAGAGAGACCAGCGCCCGCAGACGCACGCACGACAGCCCTTCAAACCCCTCCGACACTCAGTCTCAGTTCATGACCCTCGTGGCGCTTCATCCGCCGTGTGTTCTGTGACCCTCATCTGTTCTGCAAACGGCTCACCCCCTACTCCTGCCGCGCGTGCTCCTCAGCTGCCGGTGCCTTCTTCGCCCTGAACCCAAACTTGGCCACATTAATCCTCAGCAGCACTGGGAGAACAAGCGCAATCGGCACAGCCAGCTGCCACCACTGAATCCCCAGAACGTTCTTGTTGTAATCCGTCCACACGGCGCTGAGCACCGTCGCCAGTAACGCAAGGTAGATAAAGTACCCCGAGACGCGGTGGTACTTGTACAGGGACTTGGCTTTGCCCTCGCCGCCGTAGAGGCCGGGGTAGGCCCAAATAGTGACGCCGACGAGGTACTGCAGCAGGATGGCGAGGGAGGTGAGGATGCCGAGGGTGCCGTGGACGGAGTGGAAGTGGGGACCGTTGCCGCGGAACTTGTTCACTTCGATGATGGTGACGCCGCCGACGAGGAGGAGGAAAGAGGCGGCGTTGAGGGCGGCGTGGGCTAGCTGTCCGGCGCTTTTCTGCTCGGCGGTGTGGGTGGGCTGGAGGATGAGGATGGCTTGAGTGAGGACGAAGACGGCAGTGGACTGGAGGAGGGGGTGGCCGGAGAAGAGGATGATGTCGTGGGTGAGGACATGCTTCCAGATCACGGCGAGAACGACGAGGATGCCGCCTTGGACGAGGACGGCGTAGTCTGGGGAGGTTAGTTGACTTGATACAGGTGCAGGGGGATGGGCATACCGAGGAAGAGGTTCTTGAATAGAGGGTCCCTGGACGTCTGGCGGGATCCTCCCAAGAGAGGGGTGGTGATGGAGGCTTCCTGTCCCTCAGGCATCTTGTCGTGGGTGGCTGGCAATTAATGGTGTTGAGTGTCACTGGCAGTTATGATTATGGCAGCCCTCGATTGAAGCGGTCTGAGTATGAAACCCGAGGAATCATAGGCGACCTGACTGAGAGTTGCTCTCGGGGGGGAGATGTCAAAGTGTCATTGACGTTCTCGATGATAAAGCATCCGTCAGCTGGAAATAACTTGGGGCTGCGGGGATGAGCTAAACGAGCTCGACCCAATGAGAGGCCCATAATTACTACGGCGCTCATTGCGGAATCGAGGGGCTCACTGATGTGCTTTTGGTAGTACCTAACCCGGGAGTCTGTCGTGTCGTGGTCTTTGGTAGATTAAGAAAAACGAATATTGGCTTGGCAGAAATAGAACAGTGAGAGGGTGTGAGTGGCGAGCGTAGTATGTTGATAGTAGCAGACTTGCAGTGCAAGACATCCACCAACTGCAACTAAGGACCTTACTCGGAGGAAACGAAACACCCCAAGCCCTCCACTGTACTTTATGATCAATTGAAATATGATACTTGATCTGGAGCTCCTCATCCATCACATGTCATCATTCATGTCTCTGAGTGCCTCTGAAGGTGACCCTCCGTCTCACAAGGTGATACTTAGGTACCGAGTTAGAGGACGTGCCTAGGTAATCGACCCCGCGGTCAATGGAGGGGCGCTGCGGGGTATTTTCGTTCAGAGCTGAGACCTCGAATCTTTTCAATGAGGTGCAGGCCGAAGCTCGTCCTGTGTTTCCAAACGTGAAGTTCATACGGCGGGAAGCAACATGACTCAAGGCAGCTCACTCGAGGCCGCTCTCTTGAGTTCAGGTGTCCCCGCCTGAGGAGCCCCTCCGGCACCACAGCATCGACCGCTCGGCTTTGTCCCGAGCTCATTCGAGCTCCTCGGGCGAAAGTCCCGACACTAGCTAACCACCACGCATCACCCAGAGCCTCCGGCCGCCACAGATCGCCGGCGGCACCATGGAGGGCCCTAAAGGCATCTTATCGATTGGTCCGGCCGGTGGGTTCAGGGTGCTGCCGGCGCCGGTGTGGACCCGCGGGGTTAAACTCGCCCTCCTCGAACCGGTGTCGGAAACCGCCGATCCCCTCAAAATCCCAACTTCACCCGATCCGGGCACACGCGACACATTCTCACCTCGCTCTCCTCCTCACCACCGCAAAAGAACTTCTCTTGGACACTCACCAGGTTCTGGAAAGAAGTGCCCGAATACACAGAACACCCATTGGACCTGGAACACTGACCCCCACGACCCCCTATCTGTCTGACCAACACCGTCATCATGGCTGCTGAAGAGTACAACCTCGAGTCGGTCAAGGCCACCCGCATCGCTTCGGAGGACATTGACAAGACCTTCCGCTCGTCGACCATTGGTGAGCCTCACCTACCCCTCAGCCCATCTCATCTCATCCCATCCCATCCGCCCGCTAACCCCCGCGCAAGATCTCATCTCCGGCACCCTCGGCGGCAAGATCCTCGCCTTCTCGGACCAGTGGTTCGCCGAGGCCTCCAACCTCCTCACACCCACGCCGCCCATCAGGCAGCCCGGCAAGATGGTCTACACGGGCGCCTGGTACGACGGCTGGGAGACCCGGCGCCACAACACCGAGCCCTTCGACTGGGTCATCGTCCGCCTGGGCGTCGCCTCGGGCACCGTCGAGGGCATCGAGGTCGACACGGCCTTCTTCAACGGCAACCACGCCCCCTCCATCTCCGTCGAGGGCGTCTTCGCCACCAGCGACGACGAGGTCGTCTCCTGGAAGGGCGGCCGCGGCAAGTGGGAGACCATCCTCGGCAACGAGGAGTGCGGGCCCTCCCAGCGCTTCGGCTGGAAGCTCGACGCCCCCTCGGGGAAGCAGTACACCCACGTTCGCCTGAACATGTACCCCGACGGCGGCATTGCGCGCTTCCGCCTCTTCGGCCACGCCGTCCCCGTCTTCCCCGACGACCGGGAGGCCGTCTTCGACCTCGCGGCCGCGCAGAACGGCGCCGTCGCCATCTCCTGCAGCGATCAGCACTTCGGCACAAAGGACAACCTCCTCCTGCCGGGGCGGGGCAAGGACATGGGTGACGGCTGGGAGACGGCGCGCTCCCGCGGCGCTGACCACGTCGACTGGACGATCGTCCGTCTCGGCGCGCCCGGCTACGTGCAGCGGGTTGTCGTCGACACGGCGCACTTCCGTGGCAACTTTCCCCAGAAGGTGAAGCTGGAGGCGCTCAAGTGGGAGGGCAGCGGCGAGCCGGGGGTGGATGCGGAGGGTTGGAAGGAGATTGTGGCGGCAAGCAAGTGCGGCCCCGACCAGGAGCACGAGTTTGAGAGCGCGGCGAAGGGAGATGTCGTGACGCACGTCAAGATCATCATCATCCCCGATGGTGGTGTGAAGCGGCTGCGAGTGTTTGCCAAGCGCGCGTGAGGTGAGCGCAGCCAGGGGCAGATAGAGACACTATTATTATAGAAATACCAGTTGCATGCACTGGCCGATGATGCCGAAGACGGTTTACATCGACGGGTCTGGCCTGTTGCCCTAGATTAATAGAGAGCTTCGCCGGGCCTTGTCTCAGCACTTGTTGAATGACATGAGAAGGTGCCTTCTAGCCATACCACCCACTGACCATGATATTGTATCACGGCGTTGAAATCTCTCTGGGTCTGGATGCGATGAGCTCTAGAATTAGAGAAGGCTTGATATCTCTCTAACCTTTGCCAGTGAGTGATCTATGCTGGCTGTGCTTGGGACATATCGGCCTCCTGAGGACGAGGGAGAAGTTGAAGTTAGATTGAGTCGGAGGCAACCACAAAGCGTTGTGCATAAGGCGAAGTCCTGCATAATAAGACAACCAATTCTACTCTCAGAAAGGAAACTCAGTTTCACGATTGTCGCGTGCTCCCATTTGTGGGCAACAGGTAATTAATTAAATGACCAGTGATAACATGGATCGGACAGGACGGGATCCATGGAACTTAATGCAAGCGACGAACTGCCAACTGCTCAAGCGCACGGACCAAGTCGAGCTCTGAGGGTGGGTGGGTGACATCAAATGTGTCGGGGCCTCGTCAACTCCCCAAATCGTCCAACATCCACCAACATTTACCTCACACGACACCCCAGACGACACTCGCACCGAGGCCCTTTCGCTCCCCGACCTCTAGCGAGATTACGAGCTACCGCATCAGTTGCTTCCGCCAACACCGACCCGGTATAGCCCACGGCTTCGTCGCCGGCTCATGCGTACTCGCATCGGGCGCCCTCGTTGCCCCTCCATGAAGCACCATGGACTTCGGCGATCCTAACGGCGGAGATGGCGACTCCGCGCCCAAACCACCCCGCCAGCTGCCCGCCGACCTACCCAGGTCCCTTGATGACCGCAAGGAGCGCCCCGTCGACCTGGTCCCAGAGACCGAGATGTACGACGGCTGGCAAGGTACAACCTCCTCCTCGCCCCCCGCTGTTGCTGCATCCCGGCCTTGACACTGACCCGGCATTCCAGGGCAATCGCAGTTCCTTACCTCGCCGATCCTCGCCAAGCCCCTCACCTTCAACAACCTCTCCCTCGACGACCCCTCCTTCGACGATGACATAGCCAAGGCCCCCGCCGGAACGGACACGCGGCTCATGGAGATGCTCGCCGCCCAGGCTGCCCACCAGGCAGGCCCCGGCCTCGACGACGAGGATGCCCTCCTCGCCAACGAGAAGCTCTCCGACGACGAGAAGAGAGACATGCTCCAGAAGACATTTCACATGGCCGCCAGCAACGGCGACGTCGAACGAGTCACGAGACTGCTTGGCGGAAACGCCAAGCCCCTGATCAATATCAACGCCCCAGACGAGGACGGGACCCCACCTCTGATATATGCCAGCTGTTTCGTACGTGCAGACACTTCTGGAGGCATCGCCGCCCTGTAAGGCAAGCTAACAACCCCCAACAGGGCCACGAGGGCGTCGTGCAGGCTCTGATCGACGCCGGCGTCGACGTGGACAGGCAGGACCGCAATCAGTGGAGCGCGCTCATGTGGGCGATGACGAACCGGCACAAGGGTATCGCGAAGATGCTTCTCGACAACGGCGCCTCCGCCGAGCAGAAGACCTCTTCTGGGCGGACCGCCTTCGACTTTGTGCCCCCGGACAGCGAAATGTCGTACTACCTTCACGACAGCGGATACAGCATCGGCAACGCCGGGACCGACGACTTCTACAACCCTGGGTTATCGCAAGATCGCTTCGAGGAGGAGATGGCCGAGAACGAGATGCGCAGGAGGATGATGATGGATAGTGCCCGTGATCTCGAGGTCGACCTGGGGAATGTCGGGATCGACGACCAGCCCGAGGTGAGTGCGAACACAGCAGGAACAAGGGCACCAGGAGGCATGCTCATCCAGATAGCAGGAACCGGAAGAATTCGAGGAGGAACAACCAGAATTCGACTGGACAAGATGCCTACACGACCAAATGTTCGTCTTCCAGGAACACGAGCTCGACCGCATCCTCGACATCATCATCACGACCATGCGCCCGCAGCGCTCGCCGACCCAAAAACCCGTCCCCGCCAACATGATCTTCCTCAGCGCGCGGTACGCCCACTACCACGCCAGCCCCGACCTCCTCGCCAGGCTCCTCGTCTCCGCAATGGACAGGATTAACGACGTCGTCGAGGAGTACCAGTGGGACATGACCATCCTCGCATTCTGGATCTCCAACGCCACCCTCCTGCTCCACTACCTCAAGAAGGACGTCGGCCTCATGGAGGCCACCGGCGAGTTCCAGGCCCAGCTCGCCGAGCTCATTAACGAGATCTTCATCCTCATCGTGCGCGACGCCGAGCGCCGCCTCGACAAGGTCCTCGACGCTGCCATGCTCGACCACGAAACCATTCCCGGCTTCGAGAACATCACCTTCCAGAACGAGTGGCGGATATTCAAGCGCAAGGCCCAGGTCAAGGAGGAGCCCCTCGAGAAGCGCTTCCGCCCGCCCTCCCCCAAACAAAAGGCAAAGCCGGCCCCGCGAAACGTCACCTCCCTCCTCTCCTCGACGCTCTTCGTACTCGACCTCTACGACATCCACTCAGTCATCACGGCGCAGATCGTCGCGCAGCTACTCTACTGGATCGGCGCCGAGCTCTTCAACCGGGTCATGTCGAACCGCAAGTACCTCGCGCGCACAAAGGCCATGCAGATCCGCATGAACGTCTCGACGCTCGAGGACTGGGCCCGCTCCAACAACCGGCAGCCCGAGCACTACGAGGGCGGCGAGATGAGCTCCTCGGGCGAGACGACCGTCGAGGCCGCGCGGCGTCACCTCGCCCCCGTCATCCAGCTGCTGCAGTGGCTGCAGTGCTTCTCGTCACTGGACCAGGACGACCTCGAGGCGCTCGTCGGCACGCTGCAACAGCTCAAGCGCCTAAGCCCACAGCAGCTCGTGCACGCGGCGCAACACTACCGCCCCGAGGTCGGGGAAAAGGGCCTGCCTAAGAGCGCGCTCAAGTACCTCAACGCCATCATGGCGGAGCAGACGCGGCGGCGCGAAGAGGACCGGCGACAGAGCAGGACGGGGTCGCCGAACCCGAACAGCGCGCCAGTTACCCCAGTCAAGGGGCGGGCGCAGGAGGAGACGGACACGCCGGGAGCACTGACGCCCGTGGCGCCGCGAGAGGGAGAGGGGCCCGACGACGAGGGCGACGCGCCCGAGCACCTGCTCATGGACCCGGCCCTGATGCTGCCGTTCACGCTGCCATCGGTGACGGACATGCTGGTGTCGTACGGCGCGGGGTTCGGGGGGCTGAACCGCGAGAGGGAGAGGAAGTACATACCGACGGTGCCGCCCGAATTTTTGACCAAGCTGGAGGCGAGCGGGGCGCGGAAGGGCCCGATGTTCAGTGAGAAAGACTGGGAGAACGAGGAGGTGTAGGCATTCTGAGAGACGGGGCCTGGTAGCAAGGCGGAGGAGGAAGAAGAGGAGGAGGAGGGAAGGGAGGCACACACACACACACACACACACACACACATCGCATAGCAAACGGTACGTGGGGTGGCGGTTGGTCTGGGCGCATTGACGATGATGATGACCATGCACAAGCAGGAGACCTGTCAGTTCGCGTCTCAGGGCAGATTCGCCACGAGCGAGAGAGAGAGACAATCAAAATAGACAGCCATGAATGACAGCCACAGGATACCTATTTTGACCGATCGGGGCTCGAATGGCGGTGCGAGCTGCAAGGGGCAAACGAATTGGGGGCATGTTTCTTTGATGCGACAAGCCATCTCGTGGCAGAACACTTTCTCTCCCTTGAGTGCGCCCGAGGAGCTTTCTGTTTGTTTGTTGTTTGTACATATGTGCCGTCTTGATGCGTACTCGACTCCTTTTGCCATGGCCAAGAGAGGCAGCCAGGCTGGGATGACGCAAGTCGTCCGGAAACGGGTGCTTTCTGGGGTCGCAACATTCCAGTCCCGGAGTCTGGGGCCGCCGAAAGCCAGGTCTGGGAAGCGGTGAGGCGATGACAGGTTCCTGGAAGCGATTCAGCGCCGAGGGGGGAAAATCCGGGATGGATATACGCAGATAGCCGTCGGGCAGGATAGGCGAATGGCGATATGTGACGGGATGTGACGAGCCAGGGCGGGACGACACGTCGCGAAGCCAGGCGCTGCCACGACTCTGGTGCGATGAAGCGGTGTCGCGCGGGGGTCAAGCAGAGTAAAGGGGCCCGGGGAGAGCTCTGCTCATCAGGCCGGGGTGAAGGGTAAGTATAGAGGAGCAGAAAAGAGAGAGAGAGAGAGAGAGAGTCAGAGGAAACACATCAACACGGCCCGTGCTGTGTGTTGCTTTCTTCTCCCACGTTTCTTTTGGGGTCGTTGACAGCTTGGGGCTGCAAGGTACTGCGCGGGTGGAGAGCATGGAGGGACCCCCCTTTCACTGGAATGCTGCGTTCCTTTTCCTTGCGCAAGACAATAGTTCACACGGGCGAGCCGAGCCCGCTTCCTCTTCAACAGGCGTCTTCTCCGATTCTGGCGAAGTCTGCGCAGAGGATCGCCCCAGAATGGCAAGACAGATCCGCCGGGCCGACAGGATGCCCTCTCAGGCTTGTCAGCCTCTGGCAGAAGAAACAGCTGGCGGTGCATCTGTCCGGAACGGGACAGAGACGGGATCTGCCCCTGGCGGGGATCGGGAGGATCGCCTCCGGATTGGCCCGCCCGGGACCCAACGAACGGGAGAGGCCGAGGATCGGGTACCTGGGCATCAAGCCTGCAGCGAGCTTGGTTGGATTTGACGATGCAGGTGGGTGGCGAGTGGGATGCAAACGGAGCTGCCATGGGGCCCCCTCGATTGACGCAGGGTCTGAGGTCTGTCTGGTCTGGGGACTGAGCTGCTGGGAGCCGCCGAGGTGCGCTGGCTGGTCATGTCGTAGGACCTGAGTTAGGCAGTGCTGTAGGAGAAGCGTTTGACAGATGCTTTGAGAGACTGATTCGAAGCAGGGTCTGTGAGTTGCCGAGCTGCTGTTGTAGCGGTGAGTTGGCCTTGGGCGAGCGAGTGTGCGACTCCTTTTCCCAACGATGCGCTGGCGATGCTTGGCTGCCGGCGGTGGACGGCGTGACGAGGTCTGCAGCGAGAGGCCCGGGCCTGCAGGACGGACGGACGCACAGAGGGACAGACAGACATCTGACGAACCCGGCACGGTGAGTGAAGCATGAAGCTGTGGGAGATCAGCACATGTCTCACGCACGATTGCTTCTTTCATGCGAGCGCGGCAGGCTAGCACCGCGGTCCCTGGCTAAGGCAAGGTACCCATCGCGCCCCGAGCTGAGGAGACCGAGACATATTTTTGACAGGCGCCCAGGTGGCTGATGAGGCATTGCCTTGGCGGGTTTTCAAGAAGGACCGAGCCATGAGTGGTGCTTTTGCTTCTGACGGATGCTCGGGATTGATGATGCGCCGGTTTGGGGTTTGTGGAGGGTTGCAGCGATGTCCGCGGGAGTTCCTGGGGTGGCCGAGGACAAAGGAAGAATCCGCGAGGAGAAGCAATGAATGAGCAGCCGAGGGAATACCTAATAATTGTTGTACCTGGGAGTTGGAAAAGTTGTCGTATGTGGGTAGGATGAATGGCAATGGTGGTGCCAGCGGCGGATTGGACGAGGGGAGAGATTCATTCGGCTTCCACTTACACTCACTCACTCACTCACTCACTGGCGGCACTTACACGCTGGCGTGCATGAAACTTTCCCACCATCCATCCCTTCCTTCCCTCCCCTTGGTTCACTCCTCCCCGGGCACCTACCTATCTATGCCCAGGACAATTGTCTCGAACTATTTGATGGTCGCCTCCTCCCTTGCCTTCCCGCCGCACCCCTCGGGCCTTTCTCTTTTTCCCTTGTGGTGATGCCGTCGTCTCTGTCGTTTCAGCGTCTCATTCGGGTTGTTTGTTGTGGTTCACCAAGATTGGCTCACCACCATCACTACTACCGCCCACACAATACCACCACATCACGGCTTATACGCAGATTTACGCGGCCGAGACGCGTCTGGCCCCGGTCCTGTCTCTCGTTCTCCCACTTCGAGACCTCGCGCGCGATTCTGTATTTGACCCACGCGCTTCTGCATTCCAGTCGGCGTGTCCACTTGGATTGATAGGTCCTTCTTACCTGCCCGACCTGGTACTTACACCTACCTACAGTACCTGCACTCGCTCGCGTGTCCAGGGGACGACAAACAGACAAACGCGCACGCATCTCTCCTCGACCCCGGATCGAGAGCGTCCCATCGCTTGTGGCTCCCTCCGGCTCACCGTCGACCTGAAATCCCACAGCAACGCCGGCGCTGGCCCTAAGGGCGGGCTTGTTACTTATACCACCCTCGCCCTTATTATTATTAGGACCGCCCGCTACCCTCGGATCAGGGCCCGACGCAGATGGCGCCCCCAATCTTCTCTAGCGTCCGCTCAAAGTCGCGGCCGGCGCTCTTTAGGGACGATTCAACGCTCGTCGCCTTCCGATACGAGAAGACCGCCCAGGCCGAGCCTCCAAAGACGCTCCCTCCCCGGCGACCAAGCACCACGACCCTCCGCCCCGTGCCCTCGGACCTCCAACTCTCCTCGACCTCCACGCCCGTGTCCTCGCCCCGATCGCCCGTCTCTCCCAATATAACCGGCTCGTCCCCCGCCGTTGGCCCCGCCGGCAACAACGCCCCCTTCAACAACAGCTACTACAACAGCAGCAACGTCGTCGTGGTCGTCTCGCCCACCAGGGCTCCTTCTCGTGCGCTTCGTTCTCCTGCGCGCCCTCTCACGCCTCCCCGCGAGATTCACCCGGCCCTGCGCGAAACCTCCCCCGCGGTCTCGTTCCCTGACGCCCCAGAGACCCCCGCGACGACCCTCACGAGAACGACGACCACCCGCACGCGATCCTCTCTCTTCAGCAGCGCCGACACCTGGAAGCGTGATTCCGGCGCGCCCACCACCTCGTCCGCCACCATCCGCGGCGACGACTCGGACGACTGCTACGACTACTGCGCAGACGGCCCTCACTACGATCCTTTGTACGACAAGCTACGCGAGTGCGGCGCCAGCCTCCACATCACATGCTCACCGCTGCCTCCCTCCGTGACACAGTCGTCCCATGACACTGCGTCCGTCTATTCCACCGACAATCACCACCACATCGCGCATGACCGCCTGTCAGATGCACGACAGGAGGCGTCATCTCCCACCTCCTTCACCCCTGTCGCTATCACCTCGAGTCCTGGGGAAGCCTCCCCGATCGAGACGGAGACGCCGCCCCCAAGGAACCTCGTAAAGAGCCTCAGCTCCCGTACTCGCCTGGGCCTCTCTTCCGGTAGCCGCCTGCGCAAGCGGAGCAGCACCAACAAGTCCTCGACCTCGACCTCCACCACCGAATCCTTTTCCTCTTCCTCCGCCGCCGCCTCTGCCCTGTCGGCACTCGCTGCCGCCATGTCAGTCAAGATCTCCATTCCGGGAGACTCCATTCCCAGGCGGGGCTCAGCGTCCGCCGTCGTGGGAGGTGGAGGCCACGCGACAGGGGCCACAGGCGCTAGCCCCCCGGCAACGTCCACTAAAAAGTCGCCTAATCTGTCCCCTGCCTCCGCGCCCGCCAATCTGGACCTCCAACTCTCCACTGACGCCGGCTCATCTTCCTCCCCTGTCGACCCTGACTTCTCCCCCCTTTCCATCGCCATCCCCGATGACCGCCTCCTCGATGATGATTTCATGACAAACTTCACCTTCTCCAACCGTGGTAGTGTCATGTTCGGCGGTCGCCGCGCCGTTCCCCATTCCACAATGATCCAGCAAGCAGCCTCTCCGTCGGCAGAACCGGCGACAGCGCCCACACAAGGCGGCGTCGAGCCATCGGACGCGCCCTCACAACAAGATGCTGCCGTTGAATCCCAACAAGCGAACAACAACCCCGAAGTCACCCTGACACCCCCGACGACTACCGCCCCGTCTGCGCCGCCGGAGCAAGAAGCACAGCCCGCTCCACCAAACCCTGCAGTCACCAAGGTCCAGTCTGGAGAACACAACAGCAATGCCAGCACCGGCGAGACCGCCATGGACCGGACATCACAGGCCACCACCGCGACGCCCAGCATTCGCATCATGTCTGTCGAGGCAGAGAAGGACTCCCAAAAGGTGAGATCGCTTTATGAATCTGGCGACGCCATCAATTGGGAGGACGGGAACAGGCTCTCCTCGCTGGGGGAGCGGATTGAGCCCGTCCCGGAGCTGTCCCCTGAGGAGACGGAGAACGACGTGTACGATTTTCCTTCTGTCCCTGACACCCTCGATGAATAAAATACTGACATTCTCTGCTGCAGAGTCCCCGAGCTTCAACCACCCGTCTGGGGCTCTCATCGATCCACAAGCTCTTTGTCCACGCGACCCGAGTCCATCGTTCGCAGAGAGTATGAATTGGCCGGTGGCATCGAGGATTGGGAAGACGTTGAGGGCGGCGACGTCGACCGCTACGGCTTCATCACGCCCCGGCGCCCCGAGTCGCGCGTCGGTACCCCGACAGAGCTCAAGTCGGCGCAGTACGCTTCTAGGCGGAGGAATGTCCTCGTCAAGCGTGATCTGTCGGGGGGGCTCTCTTCGTCGCAGCTCAACGGCCGCTCCCCGAGCCGCAAGGTGTCGGCGAGGTCGCTCAACACCCAGAACTCGGAGCGGTCGGTGCGCTCGCGGCGCTCAACGCGGTCAGCCATCCGCCAGGCCAGCAACTACCTCCCCCACAATCGGAACCGCCGCTGGATGGACGAGGCCGGCGACATGCTCACGCTGGAGCCGGGCCTGCAGGACATCATGGAGGATGCTCGCGTCGAGAAGATTTCCGAGGCCATCAAGAAGAAGGAGACGGAGCGCTCCGAGAAGTGGCGAAAGATGGCCAAGGTCGTCAAGAAGGGCAAGGACGGCGAGGGTATGGAGTTTGAGTTTGACGTCAAGAATCCCAAGCTCATCGAGCGGACGTGGAAAGGAATCCCGGACCGCTGGCGAGCGTCGGCCTGGTACTCGTTCCTGGCGACGAGCGCGCGAAACCGCAAGGGTTCCCCGACGGAGGAGCAGATCATGGCCGCCTTCCGCAGATTCCAGGAGACGGGATCGCCGGACGACGTGCAGATCGACCTTGACGTGCCGCGCACCATCAACAGGCACATCATGTTCCGGAGACGATACCGCGGAGGCCAGCGCCTGCTCTTCCGCGTGCTGCATGCGCTGTCGCTCTACTTCCCGGATGTCGGGTATGTGCAGGGCATGGCGTCCCTGGCGGCCACGCTGCTGTGCTATTTCGACGAGGAGCGATGTTTTGTCATGCTCGTACGGATGTGGCAGATGCGCGGCCTGGAGCAGCTCTACCAGCCGGGCTTTGAGGGACTGATGACTGCTCTGAAGGACCTCGAGACGCAGTGGATGGGCGGAAAGGAGGTCGCTACGAAACTGGTAAGGCTTTGGTCTCCCTGCCTCGGGTTGGAGGAAGTATTTGCTAACTTTGACGTAGGCCGACCTCTGCATTGATCCGACCGCCTACGGCACCCGCTGGTACCTCACGCTCTTCAATCTCTCCATCCCCTTCCCAGCGCAGCTCCGTGTCTGGGACGTTTTCATACTCCTGGGAGACCAGCCTGAGCGGCCGTCGACGTCTCACGCATCCAAGGCGGACGAGCACCGTGTCCACGGCATCGACATTGTACACGCCACCAGCACAGCCCTGATCAACGCTCTTGGCGAGGTTCTCCTTGATTCAGACTTTGAGAACGCCATGAAGGCGCTCACGTCGTGGATTCCGATCAAGGATGAGGATCTGCTGATGAAGGTCACCAAGGCAGAGTGGAAGGCGCACCAGGGCAGGAAGAAGGCCTAGCTGGCGCTTTTGCCTGCGGGTGTACCATGACACTTGTCCTTTTCTGATTTTGTTTGCCCATGTGCTCATGTGGGGTTCTTGACGACTTCGTTTCTGCGGCCTCGCTTCCCGGAATCCTGACGCAGAGTCTATCTCCTCTTACCTTCGAACCCGACACACACCCTCGATTCAACACCTACTTCTGTCTCAGCTCGGCGTTCGGAACGGAAAGAGGATAGATCCCCCGCTTCCTCTCGGTTATTTATCATTCGGCGAAGAATACCCCTTTTGTTCTCCGGTTTCATGTTTTGTTGTCTACCTGTGTTTGGGACGTTTATCCGGAGGCGGGCGTGGATGATGAGAGACACTGCCTCTTCAGGCCGGCTATGATTTCTTTTGTGCTGGCTGGCGGCGGCCGGGAAGTGATGATGACAGGTAAAAGTTACAGATAATGATGAGGCATACATAATCTAGCGGTGGCATGTCTGCGGAGCAGTTGCGCCGGATGGGGGAGATAGAGGATGATGGGATAGGTAGGGGCTGTACAGATAGAGGAGGAATAGGTCAATCACAATGTGTTAAATCACTTGATCACCCAGTCGCGAAGGCTCTCAGTGAATTTCGAATACCAACTTGTGAGCCTTGGTCCACCTGCATGAGTGAGACAGGCAGACCGAATCGGGGGCTCCGAATAGCCTCAAGGATCGAGGAGCGAGTCTGGAGGTGATGCCGTGGGGGGACATGGGAATGACGGTATTGTATCCGCACAGCCCCGTCACCAGCCTCTAGATGCGAGACATGCCATCCCATCGGGCAATGATGTCCGCAGATGGTGGCGGTGTCTGGACGGGAGGATGGACAGCCAAGGATAGTCACCTAGCATTTTTCGCGGTCTTTTCGGTGGGGAACAGATACTCGACTAGCTGATATCCTGTAAGTGCCGTCACTGCTCGACTCGCCATCCGCCGTGGTCGACTTTGTTTCGACAACCAAACATGCCCTTCCCATTCATTGCCCGTGCCCCTTTACCCTCTTTTATCCCGTGCTAAGATCTCCATCCGTGGAGGCTCTGGCAGTCAGCTGGCCTCAATCGGGCGTAGCGAATAGGAAGGCAGACCAGGCAGGCGGCTGTCGTAGTCGTGAATGAGGGGATGAGTCTTGGCCTTTTGATATAAGCGGCCTGTCGTCTTCGTCGTCGTCGTCATCTCAGCTCGTGATCCCTCATCGCATAGCACCACCCATCTCAACAGACAACACAATCCAAACACCACAAGACACACGACACATACACGGGTATCAGCAACGATGAGAAACTTCCTCCGCAAGAAGCAGGATAAGCAGCCCGCCAGGGGCAGCGAGCCCTCTCCATCCTCGTCAGCCTCCGCCGCCGAACAGGACCAGTCCTCCTCCCGCCGTCCCTCCGAGGCATCCTCCGTCTACACCCAGCGCACATCGTACGAGGAGGAGGAAGAGGTCTTCTTCGACGACGCATCCACCATCCGCCCCACGCGCCGCTACGCCGACTCTGTCTTCTCCGACACCGCCTCGACGCTGCAGGAGGACATGTACGCCTGCCTCGGGCCGCAGGACAGCACCGAGGGCGGCGCCAGTGGTGGCGGCGGAAGCAGCAGCAGCGGCACCCGCGCGCCAATGTCGTCGTCGGCGCCCCAGCAGGCCCTCGCCGGCCGCGCCGCCGCAAACGCCCTGGGAACCACGCACGCGGCGCGCGGCGCGCGGGACACGGTCGTGCCGCGGGCTTACTGGCACGAGCCGCGGGACTTTGCGCCGTTCAACCCGTTCGAGGAGGTGGCGCGGCTGTCGCAGCGGGAGAGGGTCGAGCTGGCGTTGAAGAACGCCAAGGGGCCGCAGTATAGGGAGCTGGCTATAAACGGGAGCTACGGGTATCATGCTTAGGCCATTTGATGCAGGGGGGGGGGTGAGGTAGAGGGTTTGTGGGTTTCCATCATCAGAGGGCGTTTTTTGTGAGAACGGCTGTTTCTACAGACAGGCGGTTCGTCTGGCTGGCTGTTCAGGGTTGTTGGTTGGGCGTTGGGACTACGTTTTGATATCCTCGGGGAATACATTTACAATCTTTTCGACATGACTCTCTTCTTGCGCCGCGGCTGAATGTCTCGTTGTGTACCTGGTCACGCATATTCAAGGGACAGAATCAACCTGGCTTCAGGCGAATCTCTAGTAATTGAAATGAGGCCCCGATTTCATAATATCGAGACATGTCTAATCGAGATGAGATGTTCCTGTTCCAACCCTGGTGACTCGAGCAGCTGCTGCCGCTCAAGTCTCTCTTTCCCCCTACAGTCAGTCCCCGGTCGGAGCCTGAACCTGATGGCATCTAGACATATCTGCCAAGCACTTCCTGGGCAACCGCGGCCACCTACTCGTCGGCCCTCTTCTCGACCTCGTTGTGCGAGTGAGGATCGACCACGGTCTTGGAGAACTTCCTCGCGCTGACCTTGTCGTGGAAGAGCACGTCGAGCTCGGCGTAGGTCCTGTCCTTGGTCTCGGGGAGGCGGAAGAAGGCCCAGGTGGCGGTGCAGAGGGCGGTGCCGGCCCAGAAGAAGCCGGCCTGGCCCTTCCAGTCCCACTGGGTCGGGTTGAGCATGTAGGGGTTGAGGATGTTGGAGACGATCTGGCCGCAGGCGTACGTGTTGCGTGCGATGACGACCGTCTGGGCGCGCAGGCGCACGGCGGACGTCTCAGAGATGATAGCGTAGGTGATGGGCCCGACGGTCAGCGAGTAGATGAGCTTCCAGATGAGGACGAAGGAGACCTGCGCCCACTGGGAGCTCTCGGCCGAGGACACGGTGGCGCAGATGCCGACGATGAGGAGGGCCATGCTCAGGAGGGCCATGCCCCTGCTGTAGAGGGTGCGGCGGCCGAAGTACGACAGCAGGATCATCGAGGAGAGGGTGCCGATAAAGGCCATGCCCGTGCTGGCGATGTTGATGGTGAAGGCGTTCTCGGTGCTGATGCCGGCCTGCAGGAAGAAGTAGGTGGGCGTGTCTGCGAAGACGGCACCGGCGAGCTGCTGCCCGATGAAGGTGATGGCGCAGATCTCTGTGCGGCGGCGGTTGGTGCCGCGGAAGCACTCGGCGTAGCTCGACTCCTCGGCGACTCTGGCCTCGAGCTCGGTGGTATGGCAGATCTGGGCGAGGGTGGCCTTGCACTGCTCGCTGGTGCGCGAAGACAGGCGCATGAGGGAGGCCTCTGCGTCCTCGAGGCGGCCCTGGCGGACGAGCCACCAGGGGGACTCCGGGGCGAAGAAGAGCAGGGCGATGATGGGCAGGGGCCACATCCACTGGAGGGCGATGGGGATACGCCAGGACCACTCGCTGTCGTGCTCGAGCATGCCGCGCAGAACGCCGGAGGAGATAAAGGAGCCCATGACCCAGCAGAGGTTGACATAGACGGTGAGGTAGCCGCGGAGGGAGAGGGGGCAGACCTCGGAGGCGTAGGCCGGGCCGGTGGTGGCGAAGACGCCCCAGGTGAGGCCGCAGAGCATCTGGCCGACGAGGAGCATCTCGACGCCGGTCGCGAAGAAGGGGATGAAGATGAAGCCGATGAGGAGGACGAGGGCCCACTGGATCACGAGGCGGTAGCCGTAGCGGGCGGAGGCCCAGCCGTTGATGAAGCCACCGATCATGACGCACGAGTGAGTCCCGTTGAGGAGGCCGGCCTGCCAGGGGGCGCTGAGCTGGTACGTGTCGTTGCCGGGATGCTGCGGGTGTGTCAGTGGGAGGTTCAGGGGGAAGACCAGACTCGGACTGGACGTACGTATGCGCCGAACTTCTGGGCAAAGGAAGGGTAGCCGAAGAAGTTGCTGATCAGGCTGTAGTCGTAGCCCTCCATGACAATGGTCAGGGAGATGGCCATGGACCACAGACAGGCCTTCCAGTTCTCCCTCAGGGCCTGCTTGAGGGAGATATCGTGCTCCGAGTCGGACGCGGCCTGGGCCTCCTCGACGCTCAGCATCTGCCTGTCGAGGGCCGGCTTCTCATTGTGCGCGGCGGCCGCGATGGGATCGCTGTTCTGCTTGGTGACTTCGGACATTTTGCTGGCTGGCTGGCAGAGCGGGGCACCGATGATGGGGGAGAGGCACGTTCTCATCGAGGCGACGACCGACCATCTTTTATGTTTTTGACGTTCAAGGACTTCCAGGTATCATGGAGCGGCGCCGGCCGACCCCTTGCGCGCGCACCATCCCGAAGAGGCAGGAGAAGGCCCTGCGTCGCGATGGCCGAAGGGCTCAAGGGCACCTGACGCGCTCGGTCGAAGGAGGTAAAGATGGTCGTGGCCCGCAGAGCGTGAAGGATTCGATTTTCCTCCACGGGGGAGGGGATTCTGGAGAATCCGGGACCCGGTAAGCCTGGCAGGGGTCCTTGGCTGTTGGGCCAAGACAGAGAAAGGCCGACATTCCCAGGCGAAAACGTAAAAGGGAGGCTGATCCTTCAGGCCCCAAGAACGTCATGTCGGCCAGACGTCGACGCCGGTAGTTGGAGGCAACTGGGCAGACTGGGGAAGTTGTGGAGTTGAGGGCGGGTTGGACTCCGTTGGACTCAGTCGGAGTCGACGCCTCGGTCCACTCGACTGCAGCGCCCAGGCCCCTAATCCTCCACGACTCCAGATGCAGTCGGTCCGAATGCCAGGACTCGCCGACTGGCGGCTGTGATCAGCAGCGAAAAAGATTTCCTTTACATACTTACACTGGGGACCACGCGACCAGCCAGGGGGACGTTCGCTGTGCGGTACACACTGCGAGAAGAGATTGTTGGTCGGGTTGGCAGTGGAGGTTTACGTAGATAACATGACGAGATAGCATCAAGTTTGTTTATATGGACAGACTGGAGAATTAACAAAGACTGAGCAGTCATTAAGCTAATTCAACCTTGAAACCCGTACACTACACGGAGAGACCATCCAGAGTTTCCCAGGCTGAACCTGCACTTACACCGACTCAGTTCTCCCCAGCCCTCCTCAGTCTGTCTGTCCCCTCAGGCCGCCGGTATGGCCGTGCTCGAGGACCGCCACTCCGCTGGGATCTTCTCCCCGGCCGAATCCTACTACGCCGCAAATCACGAGATGCGCCATCGGGCTCCCCGTACCCGGACTTATTCGCAGGCACGTACAGCACATCCCCCATGACAGCCCGAGAACCGGCCTCACTGACCCTTGTCTTCAGAATGGCCTGACCAGGCGCCTCGAGACCATGGGTCTCTGTGAGCCCAAGATCCGGCGAGGAAGTCATGGTGAGACGCCCTCACCCTCGGTCACTCACCACTCGATGCCGGCATCTAGATGGCTAACATGAGCACCCACCCAAAGATGCCAACTCCGACTCCATCCACCGCCAGTTCCTCGTCGACGTCGACGCCACCCTCAAGGCCCTCACGGAGCAGGAAGACACGGATGGCAACACCAAGATCACCATCGAGGACACGGGCCCGAAGGTCATGGCCCTCGGTACGGCCCTCTCGAGCGGCCACAACCGCTTCGACGTCCGCGGCACCTACATGCTCTCCAATCTGCTCCAGGAGTTGACCCTGGCGAGAGACTTCGGCCGGAAGCTCATCGTGCTGGACGAGGGTCGCCTCAACGAGAACCCCGTCAACCGTCTCTCCCGCCTCGTCCGCGACCAGTTCTGGGACGGCCTCACACGTCGTGTAGACGCTTCTACCGTGCTTCAGTGCACTCTCGACCCGAAGGACTGGACCAAGGATCCCCAGCCGCGCATCTACATCCCCCCCGGTGCTCCCGAACAATACGCCTACTACACGAAGCTCGCGGCCGATAGACCAGACCTGCGTCTTGACGTGCAACTCCTCCCCGACAGGATCACCCCCGAGTACGTCCGCGACCTCAACGACAAGCCCGGCGCCCTGGCCCTCGCCATGGAAGAGGTCGACGACCCAGAAGCCCCCGGCACCAAGACGCTCCGCGGGGTCCCCTTCGTCGTCCCCGGCGGCCGCTTCAACGAGCTCTACGGCTGGGACTCGTACATGATCGCCCTGGGCGCCCTCGTCGACGACCGCGTCGACCTCGCCAAGGCCGTCGTGACCAACTTCTGCTTCTGCATCCGGCACTACGGCAAGATGCCCAACGCGACGCGGTCCTACTACCTCGGCCGCGCCCAGCCCCCCTTCGTCACGGACCTCGCCCTGCGCGTGTACGAGAAGACGCGCCACGAGCCCGGCGCACGCGAGTTCCTCCGCGAAGCCGTCCTCGCCGCCGTCAAGGAGTACCACTCCGTCTGGACGTCGGCGCCGCGGCTCGACGGGGCGACGGGGCTCTCCAAGTACCACCCCGAGGGCAAGGGCGTGCCCCCCGAGACGGAGGCGACGCACTTCGTGCACATCCTGACGCCGTACGCGGAGAAGCACGGCATGTCCTTCGAGGAGTTCGTGCGCGCGTACAACCACGACGAGGTGCGCGAGCCCGCGCTGGACGAGTACTTCCTGCACGACCGCGCGCTGAGGGAGTCCGGGCACGACGCCTCGTACCGGCTCGAGGGCGTGGCCGCGGACCTCGCGACGACGGACCTGAACGCGCTGCTGTTCAAGTACGAGGTCGACATTGCGCGGACCATCCGCGAGGTCTTCGGGGACCGGCTCGTCGTCCCTGACGAGTTCTGCGCGGGGACGCCGTACCAGCCGGGCGAGACGCTGTCGTCGGCGGCCTGGGACCGGCGGGCGAAGAGGCGCAAGCGGACGATGGACGCGCTCATGTGGGACGAGGCGGAGGGGATGTTCTTCGACTACAACACCAAGACGCGGGAGCGCACGACGTACGAGAGCTGCACCACCCTCTGGACGCTCTGGGCCGGGGTGGCCTCGCCGGCACAGGCGGCGCTGATGGTGCAGAGGGCGCTGCCTAAGTTCGAGGCGCTCGGAGGTTTGCTGTCCGGGACGGAGAGGTCGAGGGGCGAGATCAGCCTATCCCGGCCGAACCGGCAGTGGGACTACCCGTACGGGTGGGCGCCGCATCAGATGCTCGCTTGGACGGGGCTCTTGCGATATGGCTTCACCGAGGAGGCGGAGAGGCTGGTGTATAAGTGGCTGTACATGATGACCAAGGCTTTTGTTGACTTCAACGGCGTGGTCGTCGAGAAGGTGCGTTGTTCCGGACTTCATCTTCACTCATTCTGGTTGTTTTCGCTGACTCGGGGGGCTCGTAGTACGATGTCACGCAACCGATCGATCCGCATAATGTTGATGCCGAGTACGGGAACCAGGGGCTGGATTTCAAGGGCGTCGTCAGAGAAGGGTATGTATTCTCCGTCCTCCTCACGCTGAGCACGACCCTGACATGGAGTCGACAGCTTCGGATGGGCCAACGCGAGCTATGTGTACGGTCTGAGGATCATAGGTGCTCACATGCGCCGGGCCTTGGGTACACTCACGCCTTATCCCACGTTTTCCAAGGCCATGGAGCAGATCAGAGAGAGGGAGCTTGCGACGTTTGACTGAATGCTTACTTGCCGGCCCGAGAGCCGGAACTGCTTCCCCAGCAATAGAGTAGACCCTCCTGCCGAGAGCTTCCGCAAGGGAATCAAGTAAACCAAGACGGCCAACGCCGAACAAGCTAACAGGCACGACACGATAGACCAAAACTTGTACAACCACACTTACACGTGCATCGCAAACGCCCTCGAGACACTCTCTTGACAGTGTGACGTCTCCCCCTAGTGCCCGCGCTAACATGGTTATCAGGGGGTCAGCCCCTTTTCCCCTGCCCCTCCGACCCCTCCGACCCCCGACCACTCAAAACGCCGCAAACCACCACATCCGGAAGGCGGCGAACGGGCCTCCTTTTCTTCCCCTTCCCCCTTTCAGCGAGCGGTCTCGCGCACTTATTCCCGGTCTGTCCCGGCTCCCTGCAGGGCGTGGAACCACAGTCCCCAAGAGCCCCCTATACTCAAGCAAGTTAAGCCCAGCTTCGCGGACGCGCTCTAAAATGCGGCAGGGCGGCTGCTACGACGTAGGGTAGCTTCTTCGAGAAAGCCCGGCAGCTCGTGAGGACGCCAATGGGACCCAGAACCAGGGGCCAAGCGCCCCCGAACGGGAAATCGTCGCGAACGGCGTCCTGGCGGGAGAGAGACATCGTCGTCCCTTCTTGCAGGCGGCGGCTGGGTATCAACATGTTGACTGCCGGCGTCACAAGTAAATACTGTACAACGCGTCCATCCACCCCCCCATGACGCGCTTCAAATCTCCCCAAATTGAACAGAGAACACCAGACAAAAAGGCACATCCCACCCAGCTTGCCACCCCATGCTGTCGGTCCCGCCATCCCAATGCAGAAGCCTCCTTCCGACGACAACACCAGGCCAGGGGGGCCTCCCAGCCGAGTCCCAGGGCTGCCAGGGCCCCAGGGCATCACCCGCGCTCAGACGTGATGAGCCGGCAATTGGATGATCAAACACCCCAGTCCGAAGCCAGCCCCAATTTGACCTGACATCCATCCACCCCTCATGCCTCCCATCACCCTCTCTGCCTGGGCCGAACCAAGATGCGCCGCCGCCCTCTCGCATCAACCCGTCACCCCCGAACCACCCGGTCCCGGCATGACGCCGCCCAAATCAAAATCCACAAGCGAAATGGCGCCCCGAAAACGCCCCCAGGGTCTGAAACATGCCCGTCATAAGCTTCATTTCACGTCGGATATCATTCCAACGACGGCCAAGCAACATGCCTGCTGCCCGTCCATGATCCTATCTTCCGCCCTCATCTCCCATGGGCCATGACGAAAATCAACCTCTCGTGAACAAAAACAACGCCTGCTTCGCTCACCGCCCTCGGGCGGCTGCTTCCGGATGAACCCCCTATCCTCAAGCATGGTCCTCTCTCAAAGTAACATGTCATCTACCGTGCCCAGTTCCTCGACCCAAACCGCCGGATCCAAGTCGCTTTTGTACAGAATCGAAGTGATCGCGAGAGCTGCCCTTTCCTGTAGTGTCCCCCGCCCCTGATATCGATACAGAAGAGTCGAATGTCCCCCGGGGTGTCATCCGAAGAATCGAAGCCGCTGGCTGTAAAGCCCCATGTATGTTGTTGTTTTGTCCGGTGTGTCCCCTTGCTTCCAGCATTGACAGCGCCTTGTTCCCCAATCTTAGTTCGAAGCTCCCCCTTTCTGAAGACGAAAACAAAAAAACCGGCCCGTGTCTGAATCGAATGCAGTCGGCCTTCCGACCCTCCCGGGGCCATGGCCGACACTGAAATTGGATCGTGTTGAAAGAAATCGTGGAAGAAAAAAGGCCCGGTACGTGACGTCGTGGCTGAGACATCCCGACCCAGCGGCTCGACGTTGTGGCTTTGGCCCGAAAGCTTTTGCGCACTTGAGCCTCCTCGTGGAACGGGCTACCGCGCATCGCCTGACGACCCGCCTAGATAAGGCAATCCCCGAGGCGGATCTTCTGACAACAACGAGGAAACCGAGTGCCCGCCGCCACTCCTTGCTTGTTGTTGTTGTTGATGATGATGTTGTTGTTGTTGCTGGACCGGAGTGCCAGACCCTGATGCCAGCGGCGACATCGCCCTCATCGGCCCCATGCTCTCGCCGCGTCCACGGCCAGTAGATGCCCTGTATGACGAGAGGTCGCTTCGTTGACGCGAGTGGCCACGTCTTCGCACTGGCGACGGGTTTCGAGTGCTGGGCCCGCTCTCCAGGTGTGGCGGCGACCGGAATCGCTGTTGACTGGGCACCGAGGCTGTTTCTGGAGGTCCCGTAGCCTTACGCTTGTTCCTAGGAGACTCCCCTACTGTGCTCACAAGCCACGGTTAGCCTAGAGCGAGTCTCGCTTTCTCTTGCTCTTGTTGGACGCACCAGAAGGTGTCGCGGTGGGGTTCGAGCCTCCAGCATGGGAGGTAGGCGGCTGCCAGTGATGGAAGAAGATGCCCGGGCTCGCTTGCGATTCTTGCTGCGATGCTGATGGCTGTTGCTGCGGTTGTTGCTGCGGTACCTGGCCCATCTGATGCTGATGACCCGTGGCCGGAGCAGACCCAGGCTGAGGTGCTGAAGTGTTCAAGCTGGGAAGGTGGCTGCCGCTGGGGCCCATGGGACGGCCTGTCGAGCCCGTCGACGACATGGTGTGAGCCCTTCCCCTCGTCGTTGGCGATCCGGGGTAGGTGATATACCCTTGGGGGGGAGCGGCCGAGCCTGGCGTCGAGGGGACGGGGGCGTACTGCGGATAGCCCTGGGACTGCGAGTCTCGCCTCTGCTCGGGCGATCTCTGGCCGTGGGAAGGCATCAGTTGCGGGTGCTGCCCTGCGGCTTGGCCCGCGAGATACTGCTTCGCAACCTCGAGGGCGGCGTCGGACAGAGCGCCGCCCATTCCCGCGAAGACCAGGGGCACGATGGGCGGCGGAATGCCTTTTTCCAGGGACGTCCTCAGCATCTCGGCTTCCAACTTCCTCTGCTCGAGACGATACGACTCCTGCTTGGTCCTCTCCTCCTCCTGCTTGCGGCGCTCCTCCTCGGCCTTGGCTTGGAGCCACGACCTCATCGAATCCTCGGCACCTTGCCATTGGGGCGGCGGTCCGGGCAGCTGTCCCAGGGAATGGCTGTGCGCGATCGCCGCCGGTGGCCCAGGAGGCGGCGGAGGAGGCGGCGCGTTTCCAGGATATGGAGGTTGCTGAGGAGGTAGTGTCATGGCCGCCGGGAGCGGCAAGCCACGATGAGGTGCCGACATTTGCTGGTCCAAAGGGCTGTGGCTGCGCGGGATGGAGGGTAGCCGAGGGTGATGTTCCTGATAGGCCAATGGAGGCGAGAGTCGGGATGTTGACGGCGGAGTTGGGAGGTCATGGGCGGGCTTGTAGCCGTAGTGCACTGGCTGCTTCGATGTGAGCATCGTCATATGTAGTCTCAGCTGCGGATGACTATGGCTCGGGCTTGGTCGCGGACAAACATGGGAGAGATCTTGACGCCGAGGGTGACAGAAGACCTATTTAGAGGAGTTTGATGCCAGGGGAGAACAGGGGGGGTGCAGAGTGAAAGGAAAAGGTATCAACGATGGGATGGGGAACGGAAGAGTAGGCGGGAATAATAACCTTTGCAGACAAGCTGGAGAGGACGGCCAGCTTAGAAGTAGGACTGGTGACGAGCGGGGCGGGTGGTGATGAGCTATCTCCACGAAGCAGGCCTGGCCCTCATCTAGTCCCATATGCCAGTGCTTGAAAGCGGTACAAGCATGCTCGAGGGTCTGTAGGTACTTGCCAAGGTTGGAAAGGAGCGGCCGGGCTCAAGGTCCAGGGATGGACGCTACGAGCAGCAAGCAAGCAGCAGGCGGTAACAGCAGCAGCAGGAGCCGGCCGTAAGTACTTGGAGGGACGGGAAGATATTATGGGAGTGTGTGCGTCGTGTGGTGGTGTTGAATTTCTGGGTCCTGGTCCAGATGCGGGAGCAACAAGGGCCAGGGGGGTCAAGACCGGGGGAGGGGGGTCGTCCCAAAGGAAAAACAAGTCCAAACCTGGCAGCCACACTTGTGGTCAGTCCGGTTGGCGGGTGATGAGACGAACTGACAAGGACCGGCCGGCGGACTCCCAAGCTGCAGAAGAAACGAACCGTTGATTGCCCGAGCCGTTTTCCTGACTGGTCTAACGAGACCTGGGTTTCCGTGAGGTGGAGACTCGCGGAGGCCTGGCCTAATTAACTGCTTCCTTCTACTGCGAGCAGCTTGTATCAGACGAGATGATCTCGAGAGGAGAACAAGAAGCCGGGAGCCGGGCACCGGGGGTGTCGAACCTCCTCCTCCAAGTTTCATCACTGGCTAACGGCGGGGCTGGTGTCAATGGTGCGCCTCCCCTCCTGCTTGCTACCTTAGTGTCGTCCCAAGGTCTGGGTATGAGTGGCCTAGGGGCGGGACCCAAGGCAAGCTGTGGCGAAGGAGCGTCGAGGGAGGTGGTATCGAGTGGTTCTGGCCGTGTGGCGGGAGCTGGAGCTTGCTTGTTCGACGACGATTCAGGCTGTCATGACATATGATACATGCTGCCCAGCTGGAAGAGTCGAGAGGCGCAGGCCAACCAAGATGAAATCCAGAGAGGCGGAGAATGAAATCCGACCTGGCACGACACAGGAAGGAGAAACTGGAGTCAAGATGACCGCAGCGAGAGGAGCTCCATGGGGAAGAATAAGCCCCGTCCAGAAGGCGAGAGAAGTGCGCTCTGGGGCTTTGGGACGTTGGATGGGTCTTGTTCTGTGACAGACGTCAGCCCCATGGTTAGTGTAGTGGCAGGATGAGCCGGGTCCTCGACGACCTAAGCACACACCCAAGGGTCAGCCACGGAGGGGACAACAGTCCCCAGCGCCACTTGGAACGGACGAGACAGCCTCACGTCCCCCTCGAACGGCCTTTCGGCCCCGTATCGCTGTCTTGGGTTGCCGTGACACGCTCCAGGTTCGAGGGCAACCCTGCCGCTGGCGAATCGTTCCCCAAGGCACCGAGGAGTCACAATTCAACAAAGCGAGAAGATCCAACCAAATCGAAGAGATCGGAATGTACCTCGGAGTGCAGACATGGTGGTGGGGTCCCTGAGACTCGAGAGCTCGATTGACAAGGCAGGGATTTAGTTGGCCGACATGGGCCGATGCACACAAGCTGGTGGCTATTTCATACCGCCGTGACGTACCCGAGTGCAGAGCAGCACGTACGCTTGTAGCGCCTCTGCCAAAACCAGATGAATGTCCTTGTTGAGGGAATTGCCATGTCGGGATATCCACGCGTGGTGTCCGGGCTCTTGAAAGAAGAGGGGAGAGACACCGACCACACCAACAATGTGGCTGAACCGGCCAGGATCAACGCTTGCTCGTTTGGACCCCCTCTTCGACCCCTCCAATTCTACAGAACGGCTGGGGATGCTCCCTGCCATCAACAACAAGGGCAACTTGTTGTCCATTGCTGGCTGTCAGGCTAGGCCGCAACGGAAAGCCTATAACGGTCTGATCTCCAGCGCCGGCCTGGACTGGTCTCGATTGGGGAGGTGGCGGCCCAGGGTGAACCTTGGAAAGTTGCGATGAATCGTAACTGTGTAATGTGACCCGAAGACCAAGCACAAAAGCGCACATCCAAGCATTGACCATCGCCTGCGGACCGTTCTCCGGCACCCAAAGTAGAAACGCCCCAAGCTTGGGCGCGGGCAGAGGTGCGGTCTCTTTACATCCAGCTCCAGAGGGTAACGAAGGAACATTGGCATGTGCTGTATGGGTAAGGTACGAGAGACAGGTGGAACGTTGGACAAGGGCTCAGCCAGAGCACCCTGTGCTGGAGGACATGTCTTCGAAATCGGCAGTCGGAGTGGTGTGACTCGAGACCAGGACCGATCTGAGCTGCCCGAAGCCTCTCGCACAGTTTGAAGGGATGACAACGGGCGTTCCCAGAGACTGCGTTGTGTGCCAGTTCGTGATGGTGCCATCCATGTCGGCTGCGGAGATTCTAGGCTCTCAGCCGCTCGACCAGGCGCGCCCTCTGCTCTTCCGATGCTCTCGCCGGTGTTGGGAAGGCTATTTTTGAACTGTGCGGCCTCGTCCATCGAATTCTACATGCATGATAGCCTGATCCGGTGTCAATTTTTGGGCGTGTGGCAAGCCCATGAATCGAGGTTCATCTGTGTTTGCAGCGAGAGCCCTGTTTGCGCATTGGGGGCGAACTTTCTCCACTGGTGGTCTGTATTTTTAGGAAGGCTCAACTTTTGACAAGAGAGCCACAGCATGAACGAGTCATTTTGGTGCCGCAGGGCGACTTTTGTTGCTATGTTCTTAGAGGCTCGGCCCGGCGGGCTGTGCCTGCTCTGACCCGTGATAGATAGACGCACGGGGCAGGCTGTCACCTGAGCAAGCGCGTTGAGCTCAGCGTGAGATTACAATGCATTGATGCCAAGTAGTCGGTGCCAGATGCAAAAGGCCCGGAGAATTATCTCGCTGAGCTGGAGATGCGAGAAGAAGCTATGGTGATCTTCTTGTCGATGTTCCTGTTGGCAGGGGAGTCTCGGGAAGCGACGTCTCATCGAATTGCCTACGGCATGGGAGCTGATGCAAATGTTGTACATATGTCGACGCTGGAAAACTGAGAAGTGACAGAATCCAAGATGACAAAGGCGATTGTCTGGCGTCGGCTGTTCGGTAGCGGTGGCCCATCGTATTCACCAGTCTGCCAACTTCCTCTTGCGCATCCGCCCGCAACATGTTGCTCGACACGATGTTTCGAGTCCGCCAAAGTCGACGTCATGCGCTTACCAACATGGCGATTGGCCTCTGGCAGTGTCGCACAAGCTGATGGATCCGCGCATAGCTGGGAAGAGGGAAGCCCTAGGGGGTGACACAGGCAGCGACGGCCGGCGCCCGAGTCGGATCACGGGCCTCGGGTGGTGTACCTCGTCCATTGAAAAGCCGACGGCGCTCTATTTTCAGGACGAGGTTAATGTTGGACGAGGGCCGAGACAGAGCAGAGGCGGCCTGCCGTCGATGCTGTCTCTCTCGGGGATTGTGTCACGGGCGAAAGATATGCGATGGTGCTGCAAGCGGGAGACAACCCTATGGAACTGTCGTCCACTGCATTTGTCTCGTGGGCAGTCAACGGCAGTGACGATGGCACATGGCACCTGCCGCTCTCCCGGCTGGCCCTTCCTCGAGAGAACACATGTGCATTGGTGAGGAAACTGTGAAATGCACCGAGGGTCCATGGAGTGGGGTCCATCTGACCCCCTCCACGTCGATTGGCATGCAAATCTGAAACGTGAGAATCCTGGATGCTGCAGAAAACACTAGGCTCAAAAGAGATGAACCCCGCCCCCTCCCGCTTTCCATCGTTCCTTCTCATCTTTCTAAAGCCCCGATCCAGCCCTGGCCCTGGCCCTGGGGCGCGGGTTGACGAGGAAGCTACAGGGAGCCACGACTGCCCGTCTTCTTGTGGCTAGTGCTTACCCCCCAACATGAACCCCCCTTCTGCAGCACATGCCCGCCGATGGCAGCAAGAGCAAGCGAGCCTCCAGCATGCCTGGCAGCAGCACCGACGGACTTACAACGACATCAAGCAATCCCCCGAAGACAACAAACACGAAAAAGCCTACTTGTACGTACTTGTACATATATCTCCCCATCATCTATCTCCGTTTCATGCCTGGGCGGCCACATTGGTGCCCACCTCCGAGCAGGGTAGCATGGTTTCTGTGCAACGACTGCAAGCCTGGAGGCTTCTGGCTTGTGGCTGGCTTCTGGGCAGCCACGCTGGTTCATCATCTGCCGCATCCGAGTCCGTCCTGCTCTGCTGATCGCCGGCTTTCGGGTTCTCGAAGCCAAAAGGCTGCCGTCTTGCCATTTTGGGACGGTCTCACAGGCTGGATGGAATACCCTGATCTTGACTTGACCGCCCGCCGCCTTCGCCTCAACCAACCATCTCGAACCGAAGACGTTGCCACTTCCTTGGAGGTCGCGAGCTACCGGTAGATTTCGCGCGACTCGATGCTAACCGTCCGACAACCACCACCACCAGCACGTCAGGTTGACCGCTGGAACCGACCGATCGACGGACGCCACTGGCTGCACGAGCGGGACAGAGAAACGTGCTGTACTCGTGTCCTGCTCCTAGTCAAAGCGCCCAAGATGCGACGATCCGCCCTCAAGCTTTCGCCGCCTGCCCCGTGATCTGCCTCCTACTGCAGATCATCCCAAGAACAGCCTGGCTCGTGTCCGCCACAAGAGCCACGAGGGCCCTTCCCCAACGCCCCCGGCGCTTCCCAGAGCGCCGTCGTCTAGCGCCTCCTGTCTACTGTACCGCTCCCTCCGTCTTCAGCCACAAGTGCGGCCGGCCGCTGGCCGTTGGACCCCGTCAGGACCACAAAAGGCCCACGCGGCTTTCACTTCAGAGAAGATCATGATCCGATCGAGGCAAGACCAAAGGGCTAGACACAGCCAACTCGCAAACGGGCGCCCATGCCCTCCTCACGGGCCCTCGCCAGCACATCTCCGGCCTGCCAGCCCTGACCGAAAACCTTCCCAAGCTGGCGGTTCCTCTAGCAGATGTCAAGCACGGCACGACCGTCTTCTGGGCCTCTTGCGACCAACTCTGTACCACGAGGCTAACGTGACGCCTGGACCAGATGTGGTTACCATCTCCGACACCCGCAACTTTCTTTTTTGCCGACTGGAGTCGGGTCCCCCCATCCTGGACCCCGTTTGCAATCAATCTACAGCCCGCTAAGGAATGCGCGTACTACTTGTGTGCAGAGCACAAAAAGTCTGTACATGCTGCACTTGTATGCAGAGGGGTACCTGCAGCAGCGGAGCCAAAAGTTGGCAGAGGGAATGAGCCGCGCAGCTCCCCTCGTGGTCCTTCAATTAAAATCTTGTCCCGATCGGGTCACCCTGACGGCACCACGTCAAGCCACAGGCGCGCCGCCGCCACTCGGGCAGCAGGTATCGGATCATTCTTGATTTCGCATGGACTAGACCACTGCTTCACTCATCCACCGGCCAGTCCACATCGTCTCGAGTCCTTCGGCCTTCGGGGTAGGTGCATCAGTCTGTCCGAAGAACTTCCCTTTGGGACGAAGATCGTCGAAAACGCGGCAAACTCAGCTTGCTAGGTGCTGGGCCACTTGTCCAGCAACAGGCATGACGGAATCTTCCCCGGTGCGGAACCTCTCCACCTGTCATAGCGAGCTCATCCAAAATGATGTTCTCTCCCTGCGTTCCCAATGACCGGGATTGCCTTGAAGGTGTGGCCTTTTTGGGCTCAGCCAGACCAGGACCGTCGACCTATACATCCAAGTACGTATGTAGATGCTCTTTTGGTCTCGTTCGCCAGGCGGCAACATGCGGACCAGGATATGGTTCGTCCCACGCGCATCACGAGGTCATTTGCGAGCCATATCAAAGCCGTGTTGCAAGTTTATTAGTCGGGGAGACGGTTCTTGCGCACCCTCATCGCCCCTCCCTGATCCGGCATGACGGATGCGCGGAACAGTTCCTACGGGCTTGGGCAGACCGACCTCATTTGTCTGACTGACTAGCAGCTCTCAGCGTGCCTTCCGCAAGCGGTCGACAGTCGGTCCGTCCCAGGGGGGGCTCTTAGCTCTGAACCCAAGTCTTGAGCTCCCCGCCGGTGGTGGATCAGGCCCGCGATAGTTGCAAGGTTGGAGAATACACTTCCCAGTTCTCCCGGATGCTCGCCACGAAAGGATGATCTCGACAATAGTCGTTGCCGAAGCCGGACCGTCTGTCGGTCGTGCAGTACCTGTACGTCTGATCGCCCGGTCTGGAATCTCTTCCAGCTGTGGGACATCCTTGCAGTGCGCTGTGATCGCCAGCTCCGCAAAAATGAGTGCATACCAAATTACCTGGTATGGTTTGGCATATGCAAGGCCGACCCAGTTCACCCCAAGCGGCTGTTGAAGTGGTGGACCTGGCCAGGGCCACTCTTCACCCCTCGCCTTGATGGGGGGGGATCCCCCGAGGAAACGAGACCCCAGTCAGTCCGCGCCGAAGTCAAGCTGATGGACGGACGGCTTGCGTGGCGTGAGAACTGTGGAATACAGGGGCTGGGTATCCCTTTGGCCAGTCTGGAACGTCGGCGTTGGAATAGCCCGGAGAGGGTTCGAGGAGGCCCTGATGGGGAGGAGATATCTCCATGTATGGAGGTCTCTCACAAATATACCGCGCTCTCGTGGCCTGTCAGCAAACATCAGTTCTGCCCCCTCTTCTGGAAGCAGCTTGGCGACGGGGTAATGAAACGCCCATCTTGAACACAAGAGTCGAGGTTTGCACTGGGAAGGGCCGCATTGGGCTTCAGAGGGACGATGTGTCACAGCCTCATCCTTGAATCCTTCCGTGCGCTGCATTGAAATCCTCCGGCGCCTTTCGCTAGGACTTTAGTTTTCTTCTGCCGTCGCACACCCCTGCTGCCGCGGCTCGAGGCTGAGGCAAACGTGCATGGATATGTGCGCGAGTTCCCGCCAGCCTGGCTCTCGAGCGTTCTCCATCTTGCGTGCTGTGGCCTTGGACCGTGGCCCGTGGTCGTTGGGCATCACTGGCTGCGTCTGGTAGCGGGGAGGACATGGGATCCCGGACCCGGCTGTCTTGCGACTGACGACCATTCAACCCGGGATCCAACGGGGGGCCGATAGAGGACAGCATGCCGTCTATCAACCCAACCCAAGGAGTCTGAGGTCTGCCTCACCATCCAACGCCGGACAACTCCTGCTGCTCACAACTCTCGGCAGCTCAGCCTGAGGTTCTTGAGGTCAAGACCGCGGTAGACCCGCCGCTTGTCTGATCGTGAAGCCGTTGTCACCAAGTTTTGGCTGGCATGGCGACGGTCGATTCTCCTTTACGGCCCCAAAAGCTTCGGATATAACCTCACCCCAAACGCTCTTCCAGCACATACGACCATACCCACTGGAGAATACGGGATCCCGTCCGCTCTCCCAGAGTCAAGCCAGTGAGGGCCGGAGTAGTAGTTGGGTCGGTGACGACCAGCGAATGCCCGGTGTTGTATGTATTTTTGTCCCTTTGTCCCGTCGGGTCCTGGTTTTTGGATAGCGAACCAAGTGTCTGCAGTGCGGTAGTGCCCTGTTGTTGCACTCCTTCTTCTACCCTTGAATGGTTCACTTGATACCAAGATATCAACCAGTTACCGGCCTTTCTGGGTCCGGTCACGACAACAGGTAGGGAGGGTTCCGATACAATACTCACATGGCTTTTGTGGAATGGATCACTTATATATATCTCTTCGCATCGCTTTACTGTTTGTTATCCGTCTCGTTGCAGCCCTGTGTTATGTTTTGGCCACTTCTGGCAAATTTGGACAGACTCGTCTGTTGTTCAAGAGATGTCATGTCCAGCCAGCTGTACACCAGACCCGAATATTGCCCAAAGGCCTGCGCCATCCGACAAGCAGGGAGCAACAACCGATTCAGGCTCTCGATGCCAATTTGCTGATTACACGAGGATACGAGAGTCTCACTGCTAAGTAGCACATGTGTCAACCCACGAAGACAGTAGCCGATGTGTAAAACAAGAACAGCGAGGCGTTGGACTTACCTACTCCGATACCTGTCTAGAAACTACGTGGAGCCTCGCATCCTGGGGTTGCTGTCGCCATACAGCATCCGTACCTGCATCTAGTGCACAGGATTTCACGAGTGGCCGCCGGAACATGACTTGTAAGGTCCTTTTGAGCCAACTGTCGGCCCTCCCTCCGCCGGGCCCAAGGGGCATTGCTTTTCATGGCTGGCGACGACGGGCTGGGCAAGAGGAACAACCTGCCGTTCTCGAATATTACCGTCTACGACATGGACTCGAAGGAGCGATACTGGCAGCAGACCACGGGGAAGGCCCGCTCACGCCGCCATTTGTGATAATACCGTGTTGCACGAAAGCATTAATGCCCGGCTAGCGAGGAGGCGTCTTGGGATGGCGATGAAGTCGGGTCTCTCTTGTGTAACTTGAAGTCGACAGACAGCCTGAGTACTGGTAAAGCAGGGTGATGATACCTCGACTAACAGACGGACAGCATCCAGGGACTTAGGGACACTAGACCCGCACGAGCGTCCCGTGAGGGAGACATTCCGAGAGCTCAAGCCCATCTTCATCACCAACGTCTGTCGCGGCTTTCGTTGGCGGCGCGGTTGGGGGGCGTGGCAGCGGTTGCCGCTGTCCCCAGGGTCTGGTTCTTGTTGCGACGACGGACGAAGAAGTCTGAGGCTGACACAGCCCGGCACATGTTGCTGCCCACAGGCCAGGCCGGGCAGTAGCAGCAGCAGCACCAGAAGGCAGAGCTTTGGGGGGGGGGGGGGGGGGGGGGGGGGGGGGGGGGGGGGGGGGGGGGGGGGGGGGGGGGGGGGGGGGGGGAGGCGAGCAGCCGTGTATGCGATATGAGCTGCAGACTGAGGCTCGACGTATCGAGATGTACGAGGAGCCGCCGCCACTGGGGCAGAGCCCTCCGTCTTGCCAGGTGCAGCGCTATGAGCTTTAGTCATGAGAAGAAGATAGATACCTTGAAAAAATAGCACAACCGCTGATACGGTAAATAGTCATTTTGGTTGTGCCTGGTTCACAAAGACTTCAGGCAGATCGAACCTCAAATATTCGTCAATGACGACGGACACATCAAGCGTGGGACGAGCAGCATGAGAGAGTTTAAATCATCAGCCTCATGGATGGTGTTGTACTGTAACTTCACTATCTCCAGTTCCAATGAAACATCTCTCTCGGATCTCTATCGTCTGGACTACGCTGAGCAAAAGTCCTGTTCCTATCTCCACCCCCATACACAGCATAGCTTCAGGGTAAGTACTAGGGGACTGTTCTCCTCCCCTTATTCTCTTCTCTTCTCTTCTCTGAGCTCTCTTTACGCACGCAAGGGCATGCTGCGACAAAATCTCCCACAATTCGGCCGCACCAAGCCGACCTCTCGGGTATGTAATCAGGTGCATGTAAAAGTGCAAAGTACTCAGCCATATCTCTCTCATGGCGATAAGTCCTGTCATGTGAAACCCCCTTTCCTTTCACCCCTGGAACAACTTGTCCCGACTGCTCGACCCCGACCCAATACTGCTCCGCCCCTCATACGGAGTGTTCTCCGACCTCCCGTCGCCCTCCGCCGAGCCCACCGTACTGGTCCTCTGCGGAGGCCGCTTCGTCAACAGTCCCTTCGGCTTCTCCTGCACTGGCGGCGGGGGCGTCGGCGCCATCTGCGCGAGGTTGAGATCGCTGTTCGTCCGCGTCTTGATGAGCTTCTTTGGCTGCCTCTTCTGCGAGGGCGCGAGGGACGCTGAGTCCGCCGCGGTGGTGGTGTCTGATAACCTCGTCTCGCTGGATCGGTGGCTCGGGGCGGCCGGAATCTCGGCAGGTCGAGAGTATGACGGGTCGTCGCGGATGGGGAGCGCCGCGTTGACGGCTGCGCCGTTGACGTCGCTATCGGGGAGTGTGGCGGGACTGGGCGTCGTGCGCGTTGTTGATGATTCAGGGGTTGCCGCCAAGGGCCGCGCCGGCGGGAAGGACGGACGAGTAGGGATAACGGCGACCGGAGACGGGTGCGGGCTGGTGTAGTTGTCGAGTTTCTTCTCGAGGACGTCTACCCGCACTGGCTTGGCGATGTAATCGTTCATGCCTGCCGCCAGGCACTTTTCCCGGTCTCCCTGGATCGCGGAGGCGGTCATGGCGATGATGAGGACCTTGCGGATGGCGTCGACGGGCTCTCGTCTGATAACCTTGGTTGCTTCGTAGCCATCAAGCACGGGCATTTGTACGTCCATGAGGACGATGTGGTACGGTGTGCCCTCCTTCGCTTTCTGGCGCAGACCTTCCACGGCTTTCTGGCCGTTGTCATATGCGTCGACAGTCGTGTAGCCGAGCCTTCGAGAGAACTTCATGGCGATGGTCTGGTTGATCAAGTTGTCTTCCGCGATGCAGATGCGGATCTGGTTCTTCGGAATATGCGTGAGCTGCAGGAAAGGATTGGGCAATTGCTCTGCAGTCACTGTTGAAGGGATCGTGAATCGGTCCATTGGCGGCGGCGACTTGACAGTCTGGGCATCTCCGGCGTTGACATCCGACGTGGCCTTGTCAAATACAACACTGAACCAGGCCGTTGTGCCAACGCCCTCTTGACTCTCGAGTCGAATGTCGCCCTTCATCATCGTCTCGATCAGGGACTTGCAGATGCTTAGTCCCAGACCGCTGCCCCCGTACTTCCTCGCCGTGCTGGCATCTGCCTGGCTGAAAGGTTGGAAGAGCTTCATCAACTGATCTGGCGGGATGCCAATGCCCGTGTCCTCGACTCGGAATGTCAACACCGCCTTCTCGGCCGTCTGCGACTCGACCCTCGCGCCGATCGTGACGGATCCATTCTCCGTAAACTTCAAGCTGTTGTTGATAAGGTTGCCAAGAACCTGATGAAGCCTGATCGGGTCGCCATAAATCAGCATCGACGGCAGATCGATATCCTGGATGATGACCACGTTCTTCCTCTTCGTCCGCTGTCGGTTGCTATACGACACGGCCCGAACGACCTCGCGAACCATCTCCTCAGGGTTAAAGGCGATGATATACAACTTCATCTTGTCCGCCTCCATCCTCGAAAAGTCGAGAATGTCGTTGATGACGGTCAACAGCAAGTCAGCCGAGACGCGAATCGAATCTGCCATCTCGAGTTGCTCCTTGTTCAGACCGCTGTCCCTCAGCAGCTCCGAGTTGCCGATAACGCCGTTGAGCGGTGTCCGCAGTTCATGGGACACATTCGCCAGGAAGATCGACTTGGCCCGGGCCGCCTCTTCCGCGAGCTTGACGTTGCGCTTCGCCTCGGCCTCGGCCGTCCGCGCCTTAGCCTCCGCCTCTCGTGCGAGCACAACCGTCCGCTTAAGCTCAGAGACGTTCTGCTCGTTCTCTTTCGACACCTTCTCGACGTCCTTCATCGCCAGGGAGTTCGAGTAGCTGATGCCGATCTGGTTGACGAGAAGCTGCAGCACCGAGACGTTGCGGTCCGTGAAGGAGCCTGGTTCGCCCTCGAGGTACAGCACACCCAGGAGGCCGTCCTCGCTGGGGCCGCGGGCGATGGGAATCGCAATGATGGCTTTGCTGAGGATGTTCCGCTGCAACCACGCCTCGCCCACGTTTCCGAATCGCTCGTCGCTCAGGATATCGGGAATGAACAACGTCTCGCGGAAGCGGGTGCAGTACAGGATGACGTTCTCCGCGACCAGAGATGTCGAGGAGATCGGCTCGCGACTCAACGGAGCTTTGGCACCACGCTCAGCGTCGCCGCTGGCACCGAGATGCCATCCCTGCGCGTCTCGCACCACAATGGCAGCCAGGGTCGCCGTGCCGCCGCAGGTCTGCAAGATAACGTCGCACATCGTCTCCAGAAGCTGGTCGACATTGAGCACGGCTGAAATGACCTGCGAGGAAAGCAGGATCGCGTGCAAGTCAATCATATCAAGTGCAGGCAGACCCGCTCCAGCTTCAGCCTGGAGGTTGACAGAGCCACGCCACGCGCCGATGCGGTCGCCCCGGAGGTCGACGATGGAATTGCTCGGTACCTGAGTCGCATCGTCGGCGTCGTCGGCGTCCAGGGGCCGGAAGATAGGCGGCATCACATCAGGTGCGAAGTCCGTCTGAGTCGTGGCGTCGACGACTCTCGGGTTGCGCGTCGGCCCATGGAGAAGAAGGGCGTGCTCCTCTTCTATGTGGTCAGCAACGCCAACCGCTCCAAACTGCCTGTACAGCGCAACGGCATCCTTCATGGCCGCCCTAGCAGATCGTCTGGCGCGTCTACCGACGAAGACGCCAGCCATGAGGTAGTGCCCCAGAGCCTGGTCAAACGTCTGACCATGTTCCTCAGCATGGTCCAGGGCCTCTTCGTACTTGCGGATCGCATCGCCGTAGTCTTTGCCTAGCTCGAAAACCAGCGCGTCAAGCATCTTGGACCACGCGGCGTAGTTGACATTGTTGACTGTCTCCCAGTCCTTGATCTTCTTGCTGAGGCCGCGCAGCTGCTCCATGGTCGACTCCCTCTCTCCGTCGAGGGTGCTGGGATCGAAGCGTGGATCGTCCAGCTTGCGAAGCATCCGCCCAGCGAGCGACAGGCCGTAGAAAAACATGAGCAGCCTGCTGTTGCGGGCCGACCACAGGTTTCCGACCTCCTTGTAACAGAGCTCTCCGAGCTCAACGGCGCGGTCATAGTGGCCGAAGAGGAACAACGGCACGACTTCGAGAGTTTCGAAGAAGAGAATGGCGCGGTTGCCGTTGTGGCTCTTGCCGGCCAGCCATGTCTTGTATGTGACCGAGTTGAACTTGTCATCTGAGAGCACATGCAGAGCATCGCCCGTCCTCGTCTTGCCCTGCATGGCGCGGCAGACCTGGCGGACCGCAATGAGCAACGGTCCGCCTCTGGTGTCGTCCTTCCAGCTCTGGATATCCTCGCAGCTGTATTGGCAATACGCCTCCAGATCGGAGCAGTTTTCGCTGGCGTAGAACTTGAGCAGGGCGGCGAGACCAGCGCTCAAGATCGACGAGATACGATCGCCAGAGGACGCAGCGAACTCGACCGAGCCTTCGAGGTGGGCCAGCGTCACCGAGATGGGGTAGTGAACATGACCGATAAAGTTGGCGTACACCATGTACCCCCTCGCCATGGAGAAGGGGTCACGGAACCTGTCGAGCAGCTCGATGCAGATATCGCCGACTTGCACTGCCAGATCGACCATGTTGAAGCGCGACAGGGCGAGGACGCCAAAGTACATGAAAGCCAGACCCGACTGCGGGAACGCGCCGGACGTGAGGTGCAGGTTGAGCGTGGCGAGCGCCAGGTTGTAAAATCGAAGTGAGTCGCTCCACCAAGCAGAGCTCACGGTCTCCGCGAGAACAGCTCCGATCGATGCCAGGCCGGGATCTTCGGTCTCCTTCGGGGACATGAGCTTGGACCTGTCCATGGTCTGAATCTGGATCGCCAGTCTCTCAAACTCAAGATCACACTTCTCAAAGGTCGGGTGGGGATCCAGGTTGACCTTCAGTGTGCCCAAACACTCCTCCAACGACGCGACAGCTGCCAAGGCATCACCCGACTGGGCAGCTATCCTCGACTTCAGGACATAGGCAGGTGCCTTGTCCAGGGCCGTACGGCCGGACCTGAAGATCGCCGAGAGTAGCAAGCTTGCTTGATTGCTCTGGTTGACGTACAGATTGCACTCTGCCGCTCGGAGGTATAGCTGCATCGTCTCATCGTAGGAGGCATCCTCGACGCCATCATCCCACGGATTCGGCTGCAGGAGCTCAACGGCCGTCGAATAGTACTTGGCTGCCGTGGGTCGAGCGCCATTCTCCGTCGCCGTCCCGGCGCACTCGAAGAGAAGTCGGCGAAAAGGTCCACGGATGGAAAGGCGTTGCTTGATGATGTCAACGGATGCGCATATGTGGGAGGCGGCCGTGTCCCTGGCGCGTGAGTCGTTCGGGTAGTATTTGAGCAACGTCTGGGCGATGATGAATTGCATTCGGCGAGCGTTGCACTCCTTGAGGTTGGCCGAGGCCTGGATGTACCGGTCATGTGCGAACCTGAACCTGTCGTCAGTTTCTCCGGGCACGAGAATGCATGCTGTGACCGCGGCTTGCAGCCCTGCCACGATGCTGTCTTTGGAGTATGCGCTATGCAGCTCGGCGGCTTTGGGGTCAGGGCAGCCTGCCTCGTTGTAATGGAACTCGCCGCTCATGAGCCGACTCACGAGCTCGAACGAGAAGGAGTATCCAAGCAGCGAGGCCCAGGACAAGATGGCACGGGACGCAGGAGGCAGCTCGGACAGCCTCTGCGTGATGAAATCCGTGTCCAGCACATCATAGCCCTCCGTCTTGAACTGGTCGAAAAGCCGATCCAGGTCATAATGCCAATTGCTGTCCTTGTACTCATACCAGATGCTCTTGTTCCGGTAGCACGCGCCGAGCATCTCCCTCATGTAGAAGGGGTTGCCCGCAGTCTTGGACTGGATGACCAGAGCCAAGGGGAGCACGTCATCTTTCGGACGGCAAAGTGTCGTTGCAACGTACTGAACAATGTCATGCTCGCTCAGGGGCGTCAGAGGAATTCTGGTGATGTGCGGACCACCAGAGTTGGAAAACTCTGCAGGTTGTGAGCGTGAGTGATGCGCTCCGGGCGCATCGGAGCTTGGAGGGCTCGGCTTACCGTCGGACTCTGGGGGGTTGATAATGGACTGGACCCGTTCAGGGGTCAACTCGTCTGGCCGGTAGGTCATGATGATGACCATCTTCATTCTCGCGCTGATGATCTGCGAAAGCAGCTCCAGGGACTCGCTGTCGGCGAAATGCAAGTCATCCAGCACGAAGCACACGAACTTGTGTGCCGTAAACATGCGAAGCACGTCCAGGAATATGTTCATCAACCGTGTGTTCTTCGTTGCCGCGCCGGCCCGCAGGAAATCCTGCGAGGTCTTTGAGTTCAAGCCCGATGCCTTGGGGAGTAGACCCGGGGAACTGTCTGGCGAAGGGCTGCTGGGCTTCGGTCCGCCGGGTCGCACATGACGTGCCTGCATGACAGAAGGAGAGCGTACAATGCTGACGCTGCTGCTGGTCTCGATGGATCCGAGGAGGTAGTCGGGTAGGCCGAGAACCTTGGCAAGCATCGGCCAGACAGGACGGATATACTGCTTCAAGGCGTGGTGGAAGGGGGTGTCTGTGTGCTTCTCTCCGAAGACCTGCTTGAACAAGGACGACAGCAGCTTAAGCAGCGGTCCAAAAGCCTGTCTCCGGGCGTTATCGAATTTGGCGGAGACGTAGTATCCTCGCTTCCTGGCCTCAGTGAAGACAGACTGGTACAAGAAGCTCTTGCCCAGTCCTGCCACTCCCTCGATGGTGACAACCTCGCAATGACCACGGCGGCGGAACTTGGCCGAACCCAGTTGACGTGACAGGCTGGAGGACGTTGATTCGGCCACGCTCTGCCTATTGCCTTCGCTCCCACCAAGGCTTTCAACCATGCTCCTCGTCTCCACGGATATAGACTGATGCCTCTCCCAGGGTCTTGCCATGCGGTTGAGCGGCCCGGAATTGGACGAGTTTGTCGTCTCACCAGACACCGTCTGGGAGTCGGAGAGAATCGATGGCACGAAGCTCGCTCTCGCTCTGTCTGATAACGTGGTCTGCGTAAATGATCCGCTCCGCCGCGTCGTGCCCTCAGCCGAGCTGGCGCCCTCACTGGACACCTCGGCCGTGTCGAGCACATCGTTCGACAGCGTCGATCCCTCCGACATTCGGTTCGTGTTCTTCTGGCTGATCAGGTGGCTCTTGGCCACGCGATCGATGACCTTGAGCAGCTCATTCCTTTCCCTTTGACGGCCGATCATCATCGTCGGCAGGATGAAGAACGAGGAGACGTCCTTTTCGCCAATCGTCCACTTCTCCAGCGCCAGCCAGTCGCCATTGTTCATGAACTTCTGCACCTTGACCAGATCGTGCCGGAGGCCGCTGGCCGAGTGATACCGGTCGGTGACGCGCATGGCCGTGCATTTCTCGATGACGCGGTCCAGGACCGATGGCACGTCTTGACGCACCTTGGAAAGCCTGGGAATGCTGCCCTTTAGCACCGAGTGAACAATATCCAGGGGCGAGTCACCCTCGAACACCGGCTGTTGCGCCAGCAAGGTCCAGAAGATGACGCCGAGGGAGTAGATATCCGTCCGGCTATCCGGCTCGGCAGGCATGCGGCCAGTCTGCTCGGGGCTGATGTAGAGCAGCTTGTTTTTAGCGCCTAGTTCCTTGGAGAGATTTGACCATGCCGAGCTCTGCAGGCGGTTCTCAAAGGACCTGGTGCCCGTGCCGAGCGCAAAGAGCTTCACCCGGTTCTTCTCGAGGTCGTAATGAAAGGCATCCGGCCTCAGCTCGCCGTGGGTGGCACCCTGGCCGTAGTGCAATATCTCCAAGCACTGTGTGGCACCGATCGCAAAATCCAGGAACTGCAGGAGTCCAATGGGAGGATCCAGCTTGGTGGTCTCATCTCGATATGCTTCGAATCGGTCACCGGCCTTTCTCGTGCGGAAGAAGGCCGGGCCCATGTCTACCCAGTCAAAGAGCGCATTCTTGCCGGGGTGCTGGTATATGGCAACAATGATCTGACCGCGGTCTCCGGGCGCGGGCGGGAGGCGCACTAGATCTATAGGTTTGACGATGTGCTCGCCCTCGGGATCGACGGAGGTGATGAGATTCCTGGTAATGTGATACGTCCGCTCTTCGCGAAGAATGTGATATGATATTCTCGCTACTACAGGTTCTTCGATGAACGGGGTTTCGACGCTGGAGGAGGGGATGGGCGGGGAGGTGGTCGAGAAGTCGCTGCCTCCGTCGCTTGCTAGATGGCCGCCTCCGAGGATGCCGGTCGAGTTTGGGTACTCGGAGGGGGAGGGTCGGCCGGACTGGAGCCTCGCGGCGGAGCTCGGGCTGGACGCGTGGTAAGGTGTTGGTGATGGCTGGGAGAACGGCGACACGAAGCGGGTTCCTATTGCGTGCCTGTGGAGAGCTGTCAGTGGGATCCCCGGCCCAAGAAGACGTCAAGCTGGACGGCGTCGGCAGAGCAGACAGGGCAGAGCAGAACAGGACGTACCAGGCATCATAGGTGTTATGGAAGGGCGGTTCCGTATCATCCCAGGTGTATCCGGCTATCTGGCGGAGGCGCTCGTAGAGCCGCAACGGAGGATCATACTGATCGTCCGACGAGGAAACACCGTTGTCCATGATGTTGGCTGATCATATGCGATCCTGGTGGTTCCGGGGAGCTGTCTCTCGAGGATGGTAGAGGCGGTAGATATGGCGGTAGTCATGCACAGACGTTCGGCGTCATCCGGATCTGCTCTTGGGGACTGGCATGGTCGCTCTTCGAGGGTGTGAAGGTGTGTAGTTCCCGCCACTTCGTCACAAAGAGCCCGAGATGGTCGTCAAGAAGCCTGTGCGCGTCGTGTATGGAAGCTGCCTCCGTGTGCGACGTACAAAGCGCAGTTGTCCTTCGAGTGTCGGGCGTGTCTCTCAAGTCGTCACACCGCAGGCGTCTGCGAGTCGCTTGGGTGGGTGTGGTATCTCCGTCGACAGAGGTCTGTCGTCGATTCGGATCGTCGCCGTCGCCGTGAAAGCACCGCTATGCTCGGTGCTGATATGCAGCAGATCAGGTGCCCGACAGCCGGTCCAGATTCCCTCGGAACTCTAAGCTGGGACTGTATCGTATTTTCCCTGGCCGCTGAGGTTGTTCGCTAGTGCTGTCACTTCGTCGATGGATGGGGATGAGATTTTGGAAGAGGACCTAGACCGGCGCCGCATGTTCTGCGGGTTGTTTCTAGGGTGAATCCTTAGCGGCGGAGCCCACTGTAGAAACGCCGGGCCATCCATGAGAGAACCACCTCTGCATCCCACCGAGTGAGGTGCTTCGGGATCCACCTTGGCCCTCCGACAGGGGTTAGCTCAAGCTCCTTCTAGGCCACATCAGTCAACCCCATCATCGCTCACTCATCCTTCCCATCCTTCCCCCCTCCCGTCGACATGGGATGGACATCCTCCTCGAGATATTCGGAGCACTAGCCAGTCTTCCCCGTCTGAGGGACGCCCAGAATCACCCCAGATCCAGTCGACAGGCGGTTCACGCGTCTCCCTGACCACCATCGCCAATCAGTCCCAAGGTCGTCGGTCCCCCCTCGTCCACCACCAACGGCCACACGTCACCATTAGCCACGATACCCCTGGCTGCAGCGATTGGCAGGGCACGAACCGTCGTTTGTCGCAGCCCAGCCCGATCCACACACCTTCCCATCCTCCAACGTCGGCAAGTCGGGTGCGCTTAACCTTCGTCTGGCCTCACGGCCTTCCTTACTCATCGCAAGCCAAAGCCCACGACAGTGAAAGACGGGAGCTGATCACATCCCGTACCCCCCTCGGCATGATCCGTAGATTCGTATGTATTCCTCTCCTGTCACCTATGTAATTACCTCCCAAGCCAAGCTTTCCGAGAAACCCACCACGACGGTGGTAGTTTATCCACTATCCTGTATTTTCGGTTCCCCCCTTCCGCACGGAAGCCCAAGGCCTAAGTACTGTCTGCTCCTCCGTCTGCTTCCCGTCTCTCCGACGACCATCAAGGAATCTCGAAGCCACCTGGAAGTGGAAACAGATGCTTCCAGGCCCAACCGTTTCCCCCCCAATGGTGATGTCACTTTCCGAAGCGATCAAGGGCGAGAGAATGTACGAGGGCGCCACCGAAATGCCACCCCGTATCCCAGCGCAATCTGCTTTACCAAGAACGCGAGCCAATCACAGGAAGCCATCTCGGCCGATTGTCTGTGCTACCACCTCACTTCAGCCGGACAAACCAGTTTTCGTACTGAAGAAAAGTACATACATCACGGCGGGAACGGGGCAGGGGAAAGAGCGCAATCAAGCCCGTATCTTGGATATCCTTCATTCGTCTGTCTATTCATGACACAACTGTGCTCGTCTAAATGCCTTCATCCGTCTCATCGACCTCTTCGTTTTGTATATAAAACCCGTCTTCTAGAGAGAGCATGGCCCTCCTTCGAGCCAACTCGCGTCTTCGAGCAAACTCCCTGGTATCCTTCAAATGCACGATGGGCCGTCACCTACTCAATGGCGCCGGTCCGGGCGAGGCCCTATTCCCGCGCCGCGCTCTCCTGAAAACCCGCGGCATATCTCATGACAAATTCTGAAAGCCCCTCTCCCCCACAGAACCAACGTACATACTTAGTTGGCCTTGGAGGACTTGCGGCTGTGAGCAGGCTGGGAAGCCTTGGAGGCGGCGCGCTCCCGGTTGGGGAGGCTGGTAGAGGTGGGAGCGAAGACGAAGCTCTGAGCAAGGCGACGCTCGGTGTTCTGGCGAGTGTTGACGAAGTCGGGGTAGTTGAGGGTCAGCTCGACGGATCCCGAGACGATCGCATCGGCAGCCTCCACACCGAGCATGAACGAGTGGTCCTGGTTGCCGACCTCGTACCTCCACGAGCCGAAGCGGCCACGGGAGTAGATGCCGAGATCCTCCAGCTTGGGCAGGAGCTGGGTGAGGACGCCCTCGCGCTCGAGGGAGGGAGTGGGGTAGCCGTGGTCGAAGCGGCGGTGGTAGGTGGAGACGATCTCGTCCTCGGGGTTGATCATCTCGGTGTTGATGAGACCCTGGATGCAGTCCTTGAGGAGGTTCTCCTCGTCGACGGGCTTCATCGAGGACTGCGACACCTCCAGCATGATGGACCAGTAGGGGCCCTCCTTGGCATCAGAGGACGCGGCCTTGGAGCCGTCGGCCAGGTAGAGGGTGGGCAGCTTGACGCCAGCCTCGGGCTGGTTGTAGGGAGAGTAGTTGGAGAAGATGGTGGCGCGGTAGAAGGGGCAGTTGTCCTCGGGGAAGTACAGCCAGCACTTGTCGCCGATGCGCTCGGGGCGCTCGCCGCGGAGGCCGACACCGATGACGTGGGTGGTCGAGTAGAACAGGCCCTTGGACAGCTTGACCAGCTCCTGGTTGCCCATCTTCTCAACCAGCGAGTCGACGGCCATGGTGGAGATGAGGGTGTTGTACTTGACGGTGGTGCCGTCGGCGAGGGTGACCTTCTTGCCCTCGGCATCGACCTTCTCGACGGCGGACTTCTTGCCGAAGCGCTTCTTCTCCTTGGGGAGGGTGTCGGCGACGGCAATCCAGATGCCACCAGTGCCATCGCGGGCAGGGAAGCGGAAAGTGGCGTTGGGACCCCAGTTGCCGGCGACCTTGTTCAGGACGACGTTCTTGGTGATGAGCTTCAGGTTGGGAGCGGCGACACGCTCACCGAGCCAGGCGCATTGCATCTAGGGTATGTGAGCGTCTGCTCTCGACAAGCCGTGTTTCTCGGCGGAATTGGGCAAACTGACCTTGGTGGTGGGGACAGCCCAGACCTTGTAGTTGTAGGGGCGCATGAAGATGTCGGCAACACCCTCGCCCATGTTGCGGACGATCCACTCGTCGAAATCCTTGGGCTTAGTGTTCGCAACGCGGCACTCAAGAGCGGAATCGATGAGGCCGTCCATGCAGATGACCTGGTCCTCCTTGGGCAGCATGGAGATGTTGTTCTGGAAGGGGTAAGGGACCCAGAGGCCCTTGTAGCGGACGTAGGAGATGCGCTGGTGGGTGAACCAGTCATCGTCCTTGGGCAGCGCCTCGTTGATGCAATCGTCGAAGTACTTGTAGTGGGAGAAGATGACGTGGCCGCCGACATCGTAGAGCTGCGGGCGAAGAGCGAGGTCAGCTAGGCTGTGGTGTCTGGAAGGGAGCGAGGGAGGGAGGGAGAGGCTGGCAGGGACTTACGAAGCCTTCGGGGGTGACATCGGTAGAGGCAAGACCACCGGCCTTCTCCTCGGAGTCGAGGATCAACCACGAGGGGCCGTTCTGGAGGCTGGTGTCAGCAATCGAGGGGTGCGGTCGAGGTCAGGCGGTGAAGACGAACGAGGTGGTTCAGGCGCTTGGCGGCACCCAGGCCAGTAGGGCCTGCGCCGATGATGAGAACGTCAACGTTGCTGGAAGAAGGGAGAGTATTAGCCGGCGAACAAAGAAGCATCCTCGCGCGTGTCCCCCGGGTCATTGAGGGCATTTGGGCGAGGCATGCTGATCGGGCGGTGAACCAAACTCACATCTCGGCCATGGTGGGGGAAGTCTTGGGGGATGCGGACGAAGCTGTTTGCTTGACAGCGATGAACGAGCGGTGCGAACAGCAAGCCGTAGGCAGGAGATGCGGGGTGAAGAGAGATGTGAGGTTCTCGAGAAGCACCGGGTCCTAGCGAAAACAAAAGCTGTTGCTGGGTATGATCAATGGCGCGCGCGTTGCCGTAGATATGGTTTAGTTCCAGGGGGGAGAAAAGGAGAGGGCAGTCGGTAGCAGATGGAGGGGCCAAATTATTTTTCGGCAGGGGTCGGGGTCGCAGCAGGTGTGGTCGTCCCCCCCTTCCTGCCAATGCTGGCCCGTTCCCACCACCCGACCTCCATGGTGTGGGGCTACCTGCTAGGTACAGTTTGAGCTTGGCGTGAAGACCCGCAACGCTGGAAGTCATCACCGTGAATTCTTCTCTCCGGCTCGGACTCTCATGTACCACTCGGCGAACACATCATCTGAACTCTCCTCCCAGCCGCCGGCCTCTCGCCACTGTTTATTTTTACTACAAGTATCTTCCCCCATCCTCCCACCAGCCTTCGACGACGCGGAGACTAGACATTTGCATCGCCTCCCCGCCTGGCCAGCCAGGCCCAACCACGGCGAAACAGCAATAATAGGTGACAACCCCTTTCGACCCTCCACCAATACTCGTACGGAGACGCCTATATGTAGAACCACACACCTCGCGGAAAGCTTGCTTGAGAGAGGCACGCCAGGTCCCAGGCTCGCAATCCAATGTTCCAACAATGGCAATAAGACGGAGCCCCATGGCTGGCAGCAGGCCAAAGCTTGGATCTGCGTGAGAGGAGGACACCTGGACGCCCAGTTCCAAGGAATGCCACCTGTTCCCCCCTTTTCAACCTCTTTCCGACCCTCACTGGACCCCACTGTTGTCCGGCGCCGTTGGCCTGTTGGAATCCGGATTGCGCAATGGACACTCCCCGGCATGATAGTTTGTTCCTGACTCCCGCTGCACAGTACTTGTAGGGGGTTTGTCTCACCGTCGTCCCGCCTCGTGCTATCCTCGCGACGATCGCGACTTCGTCTTCCTGCCAGCTCTTCTTCTGCGCCTGTCACACGTCTCATGATGAGGGGAGTTCACCCACGGCTCCCACCAGCAAAATCTCTGGTTCTGGCGAAGGTCCAAGCTCAACGGGATGAGGTCTGGCAAACACCGGCCAGGGATCTTTGCGGCTAGAGGCACCCAGCGTCACAACGGGGAAAAGCATCTCATTAAGCCACGAAAGCCTCATACTTGGCATCAAGCTTGAAGAAGACCTTCCATGCCCGACATCCTGGCCCGTTTCAAGATCTGACGGATTGGCATTCGCCCTAGCACGTCCAGATTGCCGCGAGGCTACTGCCAAGTTTAATGACACACCGTCGGCGCAATCTCATTGGAAATTGAGTCCAATTACAGCGCAACATCGCCGCCCAGTTAACAACGCGCCACTGCACTCATCGTCACATCAACAAGCAAGCCTGGACCTCGATCGTCTTGCCTGATCCTGATTACTGTCCGTGGTGCGCGATCCACAGACTTGGCTTTGCTTCATCCGATAGAAGGTTATTCAGAGCCTCCCAAATACATCCATACATACCCGCAGCAGCAGGAAGCAGCGGGCCGCCGCCGGTGCCCATCGATGATAGATTGCGCAATCCTGGATGACAGCCCGCTTCCCGCCGTGGGCTGCAAAGAAATGACGCTGATCGAGCTGCCATCTCGGCTATGCACAGCGATCATCACCCTTGAAATTGGCTTGCCGGCACGAAACAATCATCACCGATAAGGCAACAAGGCCATGTTGTGGACAGGGCCGCGATGTCCAGAATGAGCAGGTAACCGCTTGGCATTTCCCGAAAAGAAACAACCGACACGGCAGTTCACCGTCCCCCTGGGCCACGCCGCCATGACGATGACGGTCAAGCCGCTGGGATGGCATGACGATCATCCTGTCGACGTCCAGTCGTCATCTTGACATGTGTGGTCCAAATTTCCCAGCCTCGCTCAGAGAGCCGATCTGGGACGTCCCAGATGCGTTACACTGCGCCATTGGCGCAACGGCATCATGTCAGGGATTTCATCGAGAGCTTGACAAAGGCTCTTCGACACTTGAAACACGCAAACTGGATCTCTCGCCGATCGGGATCGGCTTCAACGCGCGGCATGCAAGCACACACCCGGCGAGCTCGCCGCCATGTCCCAAAATCTCAAACGACAGTCTTGGAAGGCGTGGCTATGCCGGCTGGATCGTCTCGACGCTAGCTCACGCCGTCACGAATCTACAGCGTAACCCGCTCGACGGCGCGGCTCGTTGCTACAACAGGACGAAGGAACTTACATCGGCCGTTCTATTTACGGCCGACCTGTCAGAATGCACAGCCGCGCGACTCTTCCTCTCCGTGCCCTCGAGGCTCAATCCGATATCCTGAAGAGGTCTCACTGATCTTCAGCTGTAGTTCAGATAACGTAGGGATGACATGATCTTCTTCAGTCTACTACTGCAGCAGTGGAAATCTTGCTTCGTCAAGGTCCCGCTCGGAGCTGCGCAACACTTCGAAGCGCTCATAGCCGAGCTGAATTCGAGAGCCATGCCAATTGACATTTACTTGTACATTTTCAGGAAGATATCTTCCGATGCCAACCAAGTTTGCCAAGGGAACAGTATTGCACGTCGTCGCAGGTCGCATGTGAGACTTACACGGTCATTGTCCAGCAACAGTGAGACGGAAAGAGGCTGACGGGACGGCTGCGGCAGTGACCGCCCCCTGCACGATGCACGGAATTCTGGAACCGGGGAAAGTCTGGGCTTTGGGACTCCGAGAATGAAGCCTCGCCAGAGCCAAGACCTGGTAAGCCACTTTCTTCGGGCCCTCATTGCGTGGAAATCCCAGCTGGGCGCAAGCCCATCCGGCCTAGTGAGGTCGCCTGGAATCGAATAGTCGACTTTTCCATCTACAGCATTCTCATCAGAGTCCGCCGAACCTGGGGTTGCACCTTTTCGGCGCGTGACAGCGCGGGTGACGGTTCCGGCGTGTTGCAAGATTGAGGTCGACCCGGAACATAGGCATTGCAGGAACAGCCTCACTTCATGGGGGCAGTGGGTGCAGTGCCTTCCACGAGCCGTGCTCCCAAGCTCTTGCCGGGTTGACTTGACTTGAGTCTCATGATGTGGCCTGGCCACGTCTGAAGTTGACGGCGGTGGACCATCTTGGCATCGGCCAGCGTCTGATCATGGTTACGTGTATACTGTGGGTGCCGTGGGCATTCTGGGCCCCTATCGCATCGATATCCGGACAAGCTCCACGATCATCATTCGACAGAAGCAGCGTTGGCATGCTCGACTTTGACGTCTCTTCATCGGTCCATCCCAATCCGTATGCCGACTCGAGAGGGAGGCGCTGGCAAGAAGGCGGCGAAGCAACGTTGAAGGACGCATACGAACGTCTTGGATCCGAGACATCGGTGTCAGTGGTCTGGAATGGAAGGCATCGTGGAATGGGTTCCGTTTTGAGCCTCACCGCGGGGTACGCTTCGAGAATCCGTTGCCGAGCTGACTTGGCAGCCTCAACCGAAAACGCCAGCCATGCAGGTTGTCGCGGCCCATCGAGTCAAGGTACTGGAAGGGTTGATGTACCTGACAGATAGGGGCAACTGACCTCTTGTCCAGGCGGCTGTAGCCTCATCACGTCAGAGAGGACCCCTTTTCTTTACCCCTATTCGCAGCCGTGCATGGTTGATTGTGCCCAGGGAGCCTGTGTCAATGCGACTCTGTGGGCTCCAGCAACGTGGGCAGCAGAGGCGCTTGATTTGTCCCTGGGACTCGGCGGAGGGGGTTCCTGGTCGTGGTTCATGGACATATGTAGGCACTCACATGTGTACCGGCGACCGCCATTTCCTGTCATGCGGCAGTCACGAATATTTACAAGGAGCGAGATGAGCAGATCTACATGCGCTATGCGGCACCTTGACTATGGATCTCTGGACCTGGTGGCTCTCTCAGGAAAGCCCCTGAACATCTTTGGAGCCGTCAGGAGAAATAACGGGCGACGAGGCGCAGCAGGGCACGTTTGCCGCTGCCTTCCTCGTGTCGCCTCCATGGGGTAGCGGTACCAGAGGCCGGCTCCTGTGGCTTGTGCAAACCGTAAACGGCTCGACCCGAGGCGGTCACAGTACATTGGCAGTCCGACGGCCTGGGCTGTCGGGGGTATGTCGCGGCTGCATTCAGTCGGTCCCTGACGGGGGATACGGGGACAGCCATGTGGGAATCGCTCAGGGGCTCGGCAGCTTATCGAGTTGGCTGGCCTGTAAGAAGCGGCCGAATGGGTGGAAGGGTTTTATTTGCTGGGACAAATGACGACTGGCACCCACTACAGCGTTGCCGTGGTCCCCTGAGGAAGCGCGACGACAGCGCTAGGGGTGGGCTGCTCCCCCATCGTTCGCGTGCTGACTCGACCGACCAGAGTTTTCACAGGGCAAAAGGCTGGAATCCTGGCTTCTCGCACGCCCAGACCCCACTACTGCCACCCCGGCAAGTCAAGAAGGTCGGCTTTTCTTCCCACTCGGCACCCTTCTGCAATCTCCCTCTCCCTCTTTTCCTCCAACCCACCCACCAGGACTCGACGCCCACGCCCACGCCCCCCAGCCCCGGAGACAAGAAGAACGAGGCCAGCTTCACTCCGGCAGCCTTTCTCGCACTCTTCTTCGCTCCCTCTCCCTTTTTCATATTCTTCTCTTCAGTTCCCACCCAGCTCAGTCAGTCACGCCAACCGCCGCGCTTCGTTCTCGCGACAAGCCTCACCAGCAGACGACGGTCCTGACCAGGTGTTGAACTCCTTTTTTATACTGGGACTTCCCGATTGCACTCTGTTACAGAGGTCGCACCCCACGGTCGCACCTTTTTTTGACAAGTGCTTGGCTCGTCCTGTCCACTCGCTCCCCCCTAAATTTTGTCCCTGTTTGCGCGTCCCCCTGATCGAGGAGGTCCATCTCAGCCACCAGTACATCTTCGAGACACGATCCTCGTCGACGAAAACGATTCCTCCTACGCGCACGGCACAATATTGCACGAGCCGACGACCATAACGAACACGACAATTCACCTTAATCTAATTTCTCCCACCCAACAACCTCCCGTCGCTACACGCACCAGCCGTCACAATGTCTGCCGGCGACGAGAAGCAACGCATCTCGGGCGAGGTCCCTCGCGGCGAGAAGGGCTCCGTCCTCCCAACCATCAACCCGGCCGCTGAGAAGCTCCAGCAGCCTCCCAAGGCCGCCATCCACCCTGCTCTCTATGTCGCGTGAGTTGCACCCCGAGAGCACCCAGCGCCGCCTGCGGCCCAGGTACAATTGACTGACCTGTCTTCTCCTCCTCAGGGTCTGGATCAGCTTGTCCTCCTCGGTCATCCTGTTCAACAAATGGATTCTCGATACCCTCAACTTCCGTAAGCCACGGTCCTCAACGAATTGTCACGTCCGAACACACTGCTGACTCTGTTGCCAAAGGCTACCCCGTCATCCTCACCACCTACCATCTCATCTTCGCCACGCTCATGACCCAGACCCTCGCCCGATGGACTACCCTGCTGGACGGCCGCAAGACGGTCAAGATGACCAGCCGTGTCTACGTCCGCGCCATTGTCCCCATCGGCGTCTTCTTCAGCTTGAGTTTGATCTGCGGTAACCTGACCTACCTCTACCTGTCCGTTGCTTTCATCCAGATGCTCAAGGTAAGACCGCGCTTCTCCGACAATGTCGAGAACAATTTGACTGACAGGGCACTTCCAGGCCACCACCCCCGTCGCCGTCCTGCTCGCCGGCTGGTCTCTCGGCGTCTCCTCCCCGAACCTCAAGGTCTTCCTGAACGTCTCGGTCATCGTCGTGGGTGTCATCATTGCCTCCATCGGCGAGATCAAGTTCGTCTGGATCGGTGTCATCTACCAGATCGGCGGTGTCATCTTCGAGGCCCTGCGCCTGACCATGGTCCAGCGCCTGCTCAGCTCCGCCGACTACAAGATGGATCCCCTGGTCTCGCTGTACTACTTCGCCCCCATCTGCGCGCTCATGAACTTCGTCGTCGCCGTGGTCTGGGAGGTGCCCCGCTGCTCCATGGAGGAGGTCTACAACGTCGGCCTCGTCACCTTCTTCCTCAACGGCTTGTGCGCGTTCCTCCTGAATGTGTCCGTCGTCTTCCTCATCGGCAAGACCTCCTCCCTCGTCCTCACCCTCTGCGGTGTGCTCAAGGATGTCATGCTTGTCGCCGCCTCGATGGCGATCTGGGGCACCGAGGTCACCGGCCTGCAGTTCTTCGGCTACAGTCTCGCGCTCGGCGGCATGGTCTACTACAAGCTCGGCTTCGAGCAGCTGAGGGGCTACTTCGGCGAAGGCTCCCGCCAGTGGGCCGAGTTCGGCCAGCGCAAGCCCGTCCTGCGCAGGCTCAGCATCATTGTCCTCTCGATCCTGACCTTCCTCTGGATCCTCAGCCAGATCGCCCCGGTCTACATTCCCGAGGACGCTCAGCAGCTCATGCACGGCGTGAGCGATCGCGTCGGCGGCACCAAGTCATAGGTGTCCGAGCCCATCGGGACGCACTACAGTGGCCGACACGGCAGAAGACCTGCCCGTCCCCGGCCGCCAGAAACACGCACACTTGACACCGCATCCGAATCGGCGTTCCGGGTTTATGCAAAGAGGCACGCATCTCGCGTGCATCGACGGGTCCTACAAAAAGACATGGATACCGTGCTGTGCTCCCTCCCATTTTGACCCGCCTCGACCTTTTTTCTCCTTTTGATTAGCTTTCGAGGCGCCGGAGCAGAGAGCTTTCTCCTTTTGCCGAGGGACTGCGGAGGCAGCACCGCAGCTCTTCTCATGTGTTTGTTTGTTGGAGGGAATCAAGGAGGGGCCGTAACAGCCTTCTGCCTGTCTCGTTTTCTTCTTTCTTTTGCTCGCGATTACTGTTTCCGGACCGCTACGGACCACCCCCCTCCCATCTCTGCGTGCGGCTGGCGAAAAAGGCCCGGCCCGCAGAGGGGGCGCGAGGGAGCGTCCTTCTTTCTACAGTTCATACTAAATTTGAGAGGCTCTGCCGTACTCCAGACAAGAAGCACGGGTACGCAGGGCAACACAGAGCAGAGCACGGCAAAATCAACGGCGCAGAGCGCAGGCAGCGAGGGGGTTGGTTCTTCGGCGACCCTGGCTGGGACTGCATTCCACACGACAGCGGCGGCGGGCGGGTTGTCTAATCTGATGTACTCTTAGACCGGCGCGAGGGAGGGGATAGACCATGCATGTATGCAAATGATGATTGTTTACTCAAAATGTTTTTTTCTTTTTACATCTTATCTGCTTTTTCGATTTGGGCATGTGATATCTGGCTTGGTTTGCTACGGCATGTTGGTGTATGTGCTAATATCGGACAGTTATTGACTGTGTTAATCCTGCGCTCCGGATGAAGGCCGTTTCGAGACTGGTGTGGCAAGATGCCGAAAGCCTGAATACGGCTGCCGGCCCGGGTGGGAGGTATGCTCGGAGGATGGAATACGAGACCTGGGTTGCAAAGGCGTCGTCAACCTTGCTTCTGGCGCCGAGTGAGATGGCGAAGCACCCGTCGTCATGGGCCCATCTCGGACAAAGATTCCTTGTGTAAGAGTTACATGATTAAAAAGCTTTTTTTAATTGCCGCAGGGCGCTTTGAGGGGCTCAGTGTACATCCGGTTTGCCGTCGACTGAGCCGGGGCTGATAGATATGTTTGGTAGTCACTGCTAGACAAGGTCATGTGTACAGTCTGGCACCGTGACAAAATAGTACGCATAAGTATCTGGGCCGGACTTCAGACGAGAGCAATTGCATCTCAACGTTCTCCGGACGGGTCGAGCAGGCTTCAGCGAGTTGGTATCAACTACTTGCGGAGTTCCGTGGCGACGGATCGAACGACGGATCTCGTCACTTCGGATGTTATTATTAGCTCTCAACAAGGAGATCCTTTGGGTTTACGAATTGACAGAGCAAGGGAGGTCGTCCGGCCGGGCGTCGAAGTAAATTGTTTTGTCATTCAGGGCAATGGAAGGAATACGATCGTCTTGGAATCTGACGGTTGCATAGCATATCAAGCTACCTGGAACAAAGGTTCAATCCTCCAGACCAAGGTTGCTCATGGGCCATGCACGACTCCAAGCTCCAAGACTGGCTGCATTCAGCTGATCTGACCGAATACCCTGACCAGTCTCTTAGATGCAGACATCGATAGCATCCCCAAACGACAGCAAACCCAGCCAGTCAGGCCGCCCACACCTCGCAACGCAGACCCTCACTATCACCAGGCATCCGAGGCAGAGTCTTTTTGAATGTGGGTTCGTATTGTTCCTGAGGCCCCTGCTAAACCTGCCGGACCTCAGACGCCAACTGAGTGGCTTTCAGATTGTATGCTCGTTACAAGCCAGACCAACTCCCCAAGCCGAATGGACGTTGCGCAGAAACCCGGGTAGTTTTGATTCCCATTTCCCCACCGATGCCGTCGTTTAGAATTCTGCACATGAGGTGTTAGCACGGAGGTACGGCGACGGTGATCGATCGCTACGATCATGGACGGCGGGCACGTACTCAGAGGAGTGAAGAACCACCTGTTCTTGCCGCTAGTGTACCTCTCCTCGAGGACCTTCTTCACCGTCTTCTTGGCGTCCTCGCGCTGGCTGGGCTCCTTGAAGGTGTCGTTGCTGACAGTGCCCTTGAGGCCCTCGAGCTCCAGGGTGTAACGGGTGGGCATGAGGTGGTTGTAGTTGATGAGCTTGACGAAGGGCTTGACCTTGGAGCGCTTGTCCTGGCGGGCCTTGGACATGCGGCGGGTGATCTTGGAGGGGTAGCGCTCGATGCCGGCGACCAGGGCGTGGCCGAAGGGGTGGGCCTTGTTGCCGCTGTCGACGGGCTGGATGATCACGACCTGGGGAGGGAAGTCAGCTTCTGCTATAATTTTCCTTCAGGTTCGGCGTGTGAGTCGGTTCGGTTCGCGTGGGTTCGGCCTCGACATCGGTGTTCCTTTCGTGATCTGGCAAGGCCCGAGGACATGTAGAGTCGGACGTCGCGAAGAGCATTGCAGCGCTCGTCCGACTCGACAGCCACTCGGTACACCTTCCAGACGAATTCCTCCTCTTCCACCTTGTCGAGGCGCCTTTTCCCATCGCGAACCTTCGCCAAGACCCCACTCCTTTTCGTTGCGTCGTCGAAGAACAATCGCGGTCGCGGACGGGGATGAATCGAGGCAAATCCGTACCTTCTTGCCGGCATAGCGACCGTGGGTGATGATGGCGACCCTTCCGACCTTGAGGAACTTCATCTTGGCTGCTTCGGCGAGTTTGTCGACGAGATGAAGGGTTAGTCGTTTGCTGCGGTTGAAGTGGCTCGGGAGGAGGTTTTCGCCAGAAATGAATTTTTGTGCGGGAGCGAAAATGGTGGGCGAGCTGCGGGCCAATGAGCGCGGGTCCTTGGGATGTGAATTTCCCAGGCGGTGAAGCCACACCACAGCCACGTTTGCGGCAGAATCAAGCCACACTTGTAGGGCCTGTTGAGCTGGTCCAGGGGCTTCTTTTCTTGGCCCAAAGTTGGTCCAAGCTACAGCCCGAAGATCCGCAGCGGCAGACCCGAGGTCCCTTTGCGAGCCGACAGCTTCCGTCGCGACAATCCTATACACCTCCCAACTTTCCCCAGAGTTACATTTTACGACGCGAGTATCCCCAGCTTCAACATGCCCGCTCCTACATACATCATCTCGCGGGTCGCGGACCCCATCTTCGCCCTCGCCATCGGCCTCGGCGCCGCCGTTCAGCGTATCAGTCGCGAGGAGAAGGACAAGGGCCACACGAGGGAACAGACCATTGAGTCCTTCAAGAGGTACGGCACATATTGGAAACAAGTGGCTTCATCCTAAATGCTCATGCTAACTGCTCTAGGCGGGTCGGTGGCCTTACAAGATCCTCTTCCTAATTCACGCCATAGCTCCTCAATTGATACCCCTTCCGCGCTTTCCATAAACTCCGATCCGACACCATGACCGTCTTCTCTTCTCAGTCCCCGTACTCAGGGCCGTACTCCTTCTTCATAGCCTCGCGGACCATCTGCCCGCAGAGCTTCGCCGTCGGGTTGGTGCTCACGGCGAGGCCCTTGGCGATCTCGTTTCCGTGTCGGCCGCCCAGCGCAAAGTCACGCGATGCCGCCTCCTCGAAGACCGACTTGCACCATCTCGATTCCGGCCTCGAGTCTCCGACCGCCACTTTCCCCTCGCCGATATGCTTCCCTGTCGTGTGGTAGATGGCCGCCCGCTGGGTGTACGTGGAAGAAAGAGTCTTGGCGGCTTGGGGGGAGATAGCGGCGAAGGCCATACGAGGCGACAGAAGCCTGATGGCGGTGTCGAGGTCGTCCAGAGCAATTTCGGCCATCTCTCGCCGCTCGTCCGCGTCGGGCTCAGCGATGAGTCTCTGCGCATCCTCTCCGGCTTCCTCGAGCAGCATGGTATCACCATACAGTCTTCGCAGAGCCTGTACTCGGTTGTTTCTCGCGCTGGCATAATTGGGATGCTCGGAGATGAACGCATCCAGCTTGGACAGCAGCTCCCGATACTCCGACACGGGCTCGGAGACCGTCTTGGGTTTCAGGCCTGCCAGTTGCAGCTCGAGCTGTTGCATGGCGAGGATGATGTCGCGCTCCTTCTGGATGACGCGCTCGTACACCGAAGTGTCAGTGATGTGAGGGTCCCTCGGCAGGGAGGAGTCGAGGAGGACATTTGTCTGGGGGTTGTAGTCGGGGTCCTTGATCTTCTCGAGGACATCAAAGTCCCGCGTGCTGAGCGAAGTTGCGGCAGCCATGTCGAAGGCGGTGGGTGCAATAACGGTGTCTGGCTTCTTCGGATGTTGAAAAGGCAGAATACGGTCACGAGAGAATGATTGCTGGATCGGAACCGATACGTCTACAGCTCGGTTTTGTCGAAATCCTACAGCTGCGTCTACAACTCTGCTTGCTGACTTATCCCGGCTTTATCGAAAGCAGCCCATCTCAGCGGGGCAGACCGACAAAGCCGGCCTCCATCCAATTCCGCACAGGAACGGCTACGGAAGGGATGGCAAAGACATCATCGGCGGGCCAGCGAGGTGGTCACTGGGCGAGCGCAAGTGGAGACGCCCTGGGGATGACATTGGACAAGACAAGACAACAGCAAGTCTCCAACGCGCTCCCTTGCGCCGAGAGGTGACTTTGCATCTGAAGCTCTCGTCTGGGGGAATGGAGCTGACAAGGTCTGGACGGCCGTCGGTTCCCGAAACTCGAGTCCACCCCCCGACGGTGCCGCGTCCGGCCAAATGCGGCTTATCTCGGCTCAACCCCCGAGCATGACCACCATCGGGGCCTTTCCGCCCATGACCACAGCCAAGTACCGCCGCCCTCGAACAGCCGCCGCCAACCTCTCCTTCTTGTTTTGGCAGCGCTTCTGCGAGGGGATCGAGGTTGGCACTGGGAAGAGCCTTCGTCATGGACGTCGACGGACTGGTAATTCGGCGCAGGGCATTGACGAGAGACAGGCTCAGCGAGACCCCGCAAGCTTCCGTCCGTGATCTGAGAGGCCGGGATGCTACGGGCGGACAGCAAGGGTACCGGAGGCTGCTTTGTTATGCCGCCGATGGCGAGCGCTCACTCAGTATGCCGTACCCGTGCATTCCGTCCGTAAGGTAGTGGCCTCCCAAGGTTTTGTCATCTAGGCCGCTGTCTCAGTGCCGAAGATTGACTGGACATGGGCGGCCAACTAGGCATTACTGATACATAAAGGGGGCGTCATGGTACATCTTCTGCGTTTATCTCTATTCCTCCATAACTCAGATATCGCCACTATACTACAAATCGACCTCGAATCGACGAGCATCTTCATCCAGTATCATCACCAACACAACGCCCGACTCGTGTCACGTCACCCCCTATAACTTCTGAGTGTCAATGTCCCCTTCTGCCATCACAGACTCGCCCCCTCAGAACGCCGTCTACCCGGCGTCCACCCCTCTCGGGGATGGCCTCGCCGTTCAGCAGCCGCCGCCCAACTTCCAGGGCTACGATCACGTAACCTGGTGGGTAGGCAATGCGAAGCAGGCTGCCTCGTACTACAATACCCTCTTCGGCTTCACGACGGTGGCCTACCGCGGCCTTGAGACAGGCTCGCGGTACCTTGCCTCGTACGTTGTCGCCAACAACGACGTCCGCTTCGTCTTCACCTCCCCCCTGCGCTCCAACGCGCACCTCCCCGAGGATGAGCCCATCACCAAGGCCGAGCGGGCCCAGCTCGCCGCAATCCACGCTCACCTCGAGAAGCACGGCGACGCCGTAAAGGATGTGGCCTTCGAGGTCGACAACGTCCAGGCTGTCTACGACAACGCCCTTGCCGGCGGCGCCGTCTCCGTCCAGGAGCCCACTCTCCTCCGTGACGAGAAGCACGGCGACGTCCTCACCGCCATGATCCGCACGTACGGCGACACCACGCACACCCTCATCTCCCGCGCCGCTGGCTCGTACACGGGGCCCTTCCTCCCCGGCTACCGCGCCGCCGCGCCCCCTCCCTCCACCGTCACCCGCCCCGACGTCCACCTCAAGCGCATCGACCACTGCGTCGGCAACCAGTCCTGGAACGAGATGGTCGCCGCCTGCGCCTTCTACGAGCGCTGCCTCTCCTTCCACCGCTTCTGGTCCGTCGACGACTCCCAGATCTGCACGGACTTCTCCGCCCTGAACTCCATCGTCATGTCCTCCCCCAACAACCTCGTCAAGATGCCCATCAACGAGCCCGCACCCGGCAAGAAGCGCTCCCAGATCGAGGAGTACGTCCTCTTCAACTCCGGCCCCGGCGTCCAGCACATTGCCCTCCTCACCGGGGACATCATCGCCACCGTCGGCGCCATGCGCGCCCGCGGCGTCGAGTTCATCTCCGTGCCCCCCACCTACTACGACACCATGCGCAAGCGCCTCAAGACGGAGAAGCGCCGCTGGGAGCTCAAGGAGGACCTCGAGACCATCGAGAAGCTGAACATCCTCATCGACTACGACGAGGGCGGCTACCTCCTGCAGCTGTTCACGAAGCCGCTGATGGACAGGCCGACGGTCTTCATCGAGATCATCCAGCGCAACGACTTTGACGGCTTCGGCGCCGGCAACTTCAAGAGCCTTTTCGAGGCCATCGAGAGGGAGCAGGCCGAGAGGGGCAACCTGTAGGTTGCCCTTGGGATGTAAAAAGGGGTATTGGGCGTGGACATGCATAGCGCCCTGAAAATGGGCGATTGACAGATACATGAAGCACTTTGCCGTATGGCACATGACACTGAATTATGAGTAACATTATCTTCATTCTTGTTCCGTCCCGGATTTGTGCTGTGACTGGATTCCCTCTCAGGTTAAAAAAGATTCCTGGCTCCGGTGAGGATTTTAGTCATGTTCCTCTGGGAATCCCAGGTCATCTCAGGGCCAAATAATCAACCACTGGCCCCTCTCTGGGACTCTCGCCATGAATGGTCATCATCATGATATTCCACATCGCCACCACCGGCATATGTCAAACCTCTATAGTACACCTCGAGTCCACCCTAGGAATCGATGTCCATGGCTCCATTCGCCTGCTCATCCCCATTTACCGCCTGCCCCGTCGTGTCGCTCTGGCATCCGGGGCAGTTGTGTATAACCTCGTGCGCAAACACGTCGCAGTCAATGCAAAAGTGGTTCCCGCACACCTGGCACCTGTACCGCCCGCTCTCGCTGACGCCCCTCAGCTCTTTACTCCGCTGCTTCGCCGCATCCGATTCATCTTCGGCAACGCCGTTGCTTGCGCCGTTGAACTTCCCGCTCTTTGGGGGTTCCGGGAACACCGAAAGACATGCGTAGCAGGCTTTCGTGGCTTTGGCTTCTGCCCAGGAGACTTCGACCCAATTTCGCAGAGGGAAGAGGTGGTGGTATGATCGCGCGAGATGTGTCGAGAGGATAAGGGTGAGACCGCACGCAGGGCACTCGGCTGGGAGTCGGCAGACGCGCGTGCTGCATCGCGTACAGAGGTAACCCTCCCTCACGGGCTGGTTGTGGCAAGCACAATAAGCCGTCGCATCTTCTGCTGCGAGCGTCCTCGAAGGGAATCCCATCATAAGAAGGGACGCAACGTTCTGGGCTTTCGTTCGAGTGATAGGTGGCGTGGTCGTCTTGAGCATTAGCTCTCGGAAGTGAACCTCGTCGATGGCGACGTTGTACTGGGAATCATCTCCGGCATTCGTCTTGGCGCAAAGTTCGGCGCAGATGGCGACCTGGGCTGCCAGTCCGACAATAGACACCCGTATACGGTCCGTGATCAGGTTGCTGATGGTATCGTGTATGTCTCCGGGATCGCTCGATAGCAGCGCGCCAAAGATGACAAGCACCTCTCTCGTACCGTGTGACGGCGTGTGGCTGCACCGGTCATCGTCAGCATCTCCCGCATCACCAACGCAGTAAGCAGACTCACAATAACGCGCCCCGGCACATCTCAAGCGCATTCTGCAGGCTGGGGTTCCCTTGCGCATCCTTCCCCTCCCACTCCTTCAAGGCCTCGAGATGCTCCGCCGGATTCCCTCCCAGCTCGCTGACCCGTACCGCAACGCCGTCCCGCATCCCGACAATCCCCATCTGCGAAATCGGGTTCTGTTCAAAGTACTCCCTCACGAACTCCCTCGCGTACTGCCACGTCAGCCGCATCCGAGTCGGCAGCAGGTCCTTCTCCCCCATCGCGAAGGACATGTCCAGCACCAGCACCAGGTGCCGGATGATGCCCCTCTGCAACGGCGTGGTATCTCGCAGCAGCCGCCGCCGCTTCTCCGCCTCGATGCGCTCCCCGATCGCCAGGCTCCCGTCCGCGCCCTCTGTCACCGTCTCCCAGCTGCGCTTGACGTCCTCCCATGCCGCCTTGCCGCGGCCGCCCTTCTTCTTATCACGCTTTCGAGGCTTGCCGCCACCGGCGGGGTGGGAGGGCTCGTCGTCCCGGGTCTCGGCCACGCGGTGGTCATTCATGTCGTCGGACATGTCGTCCGCGACGTACTCCCCGTCGGAGGACATGGTGTATACTGTGCGGTGTCGGCGGGCTCGGGGCGGCGATGGAGGTGTGAATAGCAGAAGGGCTTCCAAGAGCTGTGCACAAATCAACGGACCATCGGGAGAAGGGCGGCAAAGAGCAGCAGGTATACAATAGAAGCAGGTCCCCTATATGTGTGACGAAGTAGGAAGGAAGGAAGGGGTATCTCGCGCGCAAAAGAATGTACTCGGAAAAGAGGTTGATGATGATGCAGGCATCACAGGCAAACAATTGTCAAAGGTGGGACGAGGCTAGAAGGAGCTTCAGCCTTGTACAGGGATTAAGCGAAGGCGACCGCCAATCACCGAGCTGCAGTTGCGTCACCTCCGTCCAAGAGCCGTTTGCACCCGCGCTCCAACTTGTCCGCCTCCCACCCATGGGAACATGCCAGATGAGGGACAGATTTACACATCACATTACCAAGGGAACGTCCGTATAAACTCTGCTCCTATGCATTACGCTTCCACCTGGGTATAAACTACGAATCAAAGCACCTCTGCTCTCTCGATATACAACCCCATGCCGCCTCTTCAACATGCAGCTCGGGCAATCCAACTTCCTCCCCTCCCCTGGCTCCGTCGGCAGCCAGAGGCATGTCCAAAATGCATTATAACCTTCTTCCGCAATGCGTCGCCTGATGCCGTCATGCCGCGTCAGCCTCCATGAAACATTGCGTACCCTTCTCGGCGAATTGTTGCTGGCCGTCGAGAGATGTGCTGTGAATGAGCGTGTCGAAATGGACAAATGGCCGCCTGGATGAATTCCTCATAACTCCGGATTTTTGGCCTCGGCGCGGTCGAGGCGGCCCTCTCCGAGTCGGAGACCTTTTCTTCGAAAAAGACGTGTTCGTGTTACATGACACAGGGACCGGGGCCCCGTCGCCAGCTTCCTCTTCACCTGCTCCCAGACGTCGGGTCTGCTCCACTCGCGGCGTCCTGCTTCTGCCGGAGTCGCCATCAAATCGAAGCAGCCGCATCGGTTGTGGACATCCGTGGCATCCTCACTGGACTCCTTCTAAGGATACGTTGAGCCAACGCCCTGCATGGGCCAATCGTCCTCGGTGATGCTGGACCAGAACACCCAGACCATGACAACGGCGAGAAGCGTGAAAAGCGTCTGGAACAGGGCACCGTCGATGGCTCCATTAGTGCCGTTACAGATGTGGCTGCTGACAACGTAGTTAAAGATCTGACCAATGGCAAAGAGCAGGAGGGCGGCGGTAAGGTAGATCATGGGACGGGTCTCGCCCAGGATGCGGAGCACGAGGATGGCCTCAAGCACGAAGAAGGCGACGAGGAAGACGAGAGGGACCAGCTGGTACAGGACGTAGAGGGCGATGTGGCGGTTGGGAGGTTCCCAGCTGCTCTTCCAAATGTTGATCCACTCGAAGCCGGTAGCCAGGGTGACGTAGAGGGTGCCGCCGAAGAGGACCAGGGCGGAGATGGCCAGGAGAGCGAGAGACAGGGGCGTGCCATCGTCGACGATCTGATATCCAACCACGGCATTGAGCATGAGAATCCAGGTGGTGGCGATGATCATGCCGATGTGGACAGCGGTGAAAGCCTGTGCAAGACTGTCAGTACCGTGGTGGCGAGCTTGAAGAAAGGTGTCGCGCGACTTACCACTCGGATGTCACCTCGCAAAGGAAATCCTCCCACAGTGAAGATCTCGGCAATTGAGATGATGATGTATCCGACGAGGAAGAATTGCATTTCCCTGTTCCGAGTCAGCATGCGGTTCGTCGCATAGGTGCAGTGTAACCAGCAGCCCATACCTTCGTCCAACAGCGGCCCTCTTTCGCTCCGACTTCAAGAAGAGGAAGCCAGACACAGCAATGGCAATGGCAGCGATGATGATGGATCCCAGGTTGCGCAGATGCTGGCCACCCGAGAGCGGGATGCCCGTGAGCTCACAGCCGCCCCAGTCGCCTGACTGGTCGTGGTTTGCGGAGAGAACATTGCAGACTGGTAATGTGGAATCGCGGCAAAAGTTCTGCGCAGGAAGGGTCAGCAAGCGACACTCCAGATGATGTTGCGGCAGGTGATTAAGCATACATAGAAGTTGCCAAACTCGGTGGACCCCATGTTGACTGATTGTTTGCGCAGCGAGCAGGTCGCTGCGAAATCTCTTGGGGAACGATGTCAGGACAGACGAAGCTGTTTGTGGGAAGAGTGGAGGTATAAGATGTCGTTGGCACGCCGGTGACGAGGAATGTTTCAGCGGTGCAGGAAGCGGGCGGGCCGAGTTCGGTCGAGTCCGTTGCTGGCTTGTAGCGAGGGTATGCTGGTTGGATGGAAGCGGTCGTGGGTGGATTGCCGCGGATTGGCTGTCTGTCGACGATATTACGATTGAAGTTCGATTATGGTTCTCAGTTGAATGGCAGGTAATAGGAGAGATGCTGTGCCAGGCGGCGGAGGCGGCGATGGTCTGTTGTGTTGTTGTTGTTTGTCGTCGGGGGCTGGCTGGGTGCGGGAGGTGGCTGGAGGAGAGGCAGAAGCTGCTGCAGTGTCCGTGTGCCGAGTGGATCGTGATGAGACGGGTTCTCTGTTGGACGAAACGGTGCGGGAATGGCTTCAAACCCGGCGACCCCAGCGTCCAATTGTTGTTGTGAGTATCCCCCTCTTCCTGTCGGGTCCCTGAGGCTCGATTCGAATGGGAGGACGTGTGGCCTGGCAAGAGAGCCGTTGGTGTTTTTGGCGTCGACTGGTGGTGTTGGAGGGAAGATCGGGAGGAAGAGGCAGATTACGGTGGACAAGGAAGGCGACGGCCCCGGGACGTGTCAGTTCTCGAGGACCTCGCCCGCCACTGGTAAGGCAAGCAAGGCAAGGTAGGAAACGGTTATACGGGGCAAGGCGCATGAGGTGATGAAGGGGCCCAGAAGCCGGACAGGGGTGCAGAAACTTGGTTTTGGGCAGTGAAATACGCTGAGAGCCCACTGAATCGCACAAGGTTGGCCCATGTCCCTCCAGCTCCCCCCGTTACGACGTGAAGACGGGTTCTTGGCTGGTTGAGAGAGGCCAAGCCCGTTTAGGGTTAGAGGCCAGTTGCTAAAGGCAGGAACCGCATTCCTACTGGACGCATGCAGGAGCCAAGGGGCACTAAGTTCAAGAGGGGCGGCGATTGGCCAGATGTCTTCGGGTCAGGTAATTGGCACGAGGGATCCCCGGCCCGTAGCGTGGGCTGGTGAAATTACGCTTTTCTTCGTCAGAGGGAGCCCGGACCATCTTCGAGAGCGTACCTAATCAAAAGGGCCGCCGCTGGATGATGCACATGATTGATGCACGAGCACGGAACATCTGGAGAAACCTGTGCGGGCCGAGGAGGAGAGGGCGATGCATCTCGAAACCCAGCTGTGCGACAAGGTGCGGCGTCGACAGATTGGGAACGGGGCGAGACGGGAGAGGAGGCAAGAGAGAGACAGACAGCTCATCAGGTGCGGCTGTATGTGTTGGCCACCACAGCCCCCTTCTAGTCCGTCTTGTCTGGGCTGTGTGTAATCCTCATGGCGACAGATTCGTACTCAGGCTTGCTTGCACATGCATTTAGGTACGTACTGTACACTTGGGCCGACCTATGTCATGCATGATGAGCTGGTGTCCAGAGGCCGTCTCGGGCACCTGCGCATCTCGACATCCGTTTGTGCGACCATTCGGTACTCTCTGGTCGCCTGATTTTTGGCTTCCAGATCCCCCTGTCATGATCAGTCCTCCTTGATCATCGGTCTCACTCATCTGTCCGACTCCTCCCAGGTCCGTCCCGAGCATCAATTGTCTCTCAGCGCCCTTGCACCCCTCCTCCGTCGAAGCACCGCTTGGACTATCAAATCCTCGGAAATACAGCTGTGTCGATCTTCAAGCCTAGCGCTCATCGCCCAGGCCAGTCTTGCACCCGATCTCGTCTCCCGTCCATTCAGTCCTCCACACTCCCATCATGCGCATGCGCGGCCAAGCTGCCGGCCCCGGCCTTCTCAAGGTCCCGAATCCATGGCAACGATGATAAGATGCCACGCCAATGGAATCCTGTAGTGTTCGCCTCCAGGGGCTTCTCTCCGTTTCAGATTCCTGCCCACCACGTCCGCCCTGTGGCTGTCAGTGGCCCAAACCCCATGACCTCACCCCGGGCCCTCCACGTCTTTCTCTCGCCACAGGCAAGCCTCCCTGTGACCGTTAGACGACCCTTGCAGGACGGACCGCCGTTGCACGACAACGCGTGGGCTTGTCGGTCTAGAACTTCGCGATATCTGCTGCCGTTTGCCAACCGAGCCTCTTGTTACTGCCCACCATCACATGTCTACGTTAACCAGACCGGTGGTGTCCAAGCCACCAAGGTCTTCCTGAAAGCTTCTGGAATGAGCATGTCCTCTGTCGCCCGGTTCACAAAGAAACTCTAACAAACTAAGTAACCGATTATTCCCCCCTCCTAATCCTTCAGCGCGCAGAGACCCGGCCGACCGTAGTTGGTGTGTGGCAGTGCTGGCACTTTGGCCCTCGTGGCTCGACGCGCCAAGCGGCTGACGTTCGTATCAAGCGCGGGGAAGATCGGCCTGCAGCTTCTTTGTGGCTGTTTATAGAAGCAACAGAGATCTTGCTGGCGACCTGGCGCATCTTGGTCGAGGTGTGTGCATCTTAGTGGTGATCCAAGCCTGGTTTCCTCTTTTAATTCGAGCGGTGTAAGCCGTAGACGCGGTCGAGAATTGACCATTTTCTCGTATTCTGAATGCAGCCGGATTCGTGGTGGCTCAACGCCCTGCTCTTCGAGCTGAGTGTCATGTGGACAGACACTCAGGTAGATAGATACATTGCGCGGGATTCTGTCTTGAACAGCATTTAGACACATGGACTGACGTGAATGGCTTCTCCTACATAGGTTTGCCAGCCATGTCAGTGCAGAGTACTGATACACACAACGACCACCGCATCATCATCATCCTTCTCATCGCCAGGTACCACCTCTTACCCGCGCAACAACTCAAATATAACCTTGACTATTACCTCAGATCGTTGATTGCAATTGCACCTATCTTAGTGGTCAGAAAGAAGACTCTATTTGCACCATGTCTCCCCTCGCCGACTGTCTCGAACGAGTTGTCCCTCTCCGTGATAGCTTATCGACGTACGTCTGGTGCATGTCCTTAAGGATATCATCAATTTTGGCGCGAGATTCGATACCTGATGCGGCTGATATGATGATTCCTGTCGGGGTGTTATTGTTTTCATACCGATCCTGACGATGTACCATGTGGTGACTTCAAAGTCAGGGTCTTCAAATTTGTGACCACCTGGCTCATGATGTACTGTTGGTCAACACCTTGCGCTGTAGAATCTGACTCTTTCACAGAAATGAAGGTTACCCCTCCGCTTGAATGCTTCCCGCGCCTGCGGCTCCATCGTCGGTATGGTGTTGGCGCGCAACAGTATTCACGATTTCATTCGCCTCGTGACATGCAGCCCAGACTCGGCATCGTGATCCTGATCATCTTTACGGGGGGTGATAATTTACTCGAAAAGAGGACAGTAATCGGTATGTGGATTCTTGAACTGGCTCGATAGAACCCTGAGAGCACTTCATTTCTTCAATGTGGAACCCAGCCGACGTCTGGGTGGTGACAGCCTTGAGGAGGGGCTAGAATATCGCAACCACTGTAGAGTCCCTACAATGCGCTTGCTTTGGGAGAAATTCAGTTTGGAGGGCGAGGTCTAATTATTGAGGTGCAGTCACAGATCGTCGCCCAGGCATGGAAACCAGCCTCGGTTATCTGGTATCAAAAGAGATCCGGAATGTAACCCAGACGGACTTCGACGATGACTTGAACTTATTGAATGGGATTCTCCTACTCGCAAACACCGTCGGTTGTCTCTAGCTTCCTCGTTCAGGAAGAATCCGTCAAATTGAAGTATCGACACAAATGAATTGGTGACGGTGTTTCTGTGATACGGCAACAGCTTGACCTGGGATGCTCCCTGTGACCCAGCAATTTGCTTAGATGGGCAGATCCATATAGACTGATGAGCCGAGGCGAAGTTTCCCGTTCTCTCGACAGTTCTGCCTCCTTAAAGGACGTGGGAACCCCAGAGGCAGCTCTGCACGTGCTTATGGGATTGCTAACTATGATTCGAATTTAACTTGAACGTGGTCGCCTCACTATCGAAAATCGAAAAATGACCCATGGACTTGGCACCACACGAGGGGAATGGCGGCTCAACTCATCCGCAGCGGGCTTGTCAAGGACGCCGTGAAACCTGATCATCTAGCATGAACTGGTAGATCAAGAGATCCCGCTGCCATGAACTTTACACATCGCGTGCCACGCGAGCTAGTGATGCACGGGCGTGCCGGGGTCTTCGTTCACGATGGGACCAATCGGTACAGTGACGTCACTGCAGAGGGTGATCGGATCCGACATGCAGGCAGGGCCGGTGCCCGGGCCTTGATTTCAATTGACGTCGCCCCGAAGGCAATCCGTCAGTGTCTCTGGCGAGAGTCGATCAATGCCTCGGGACGATCGTTGTTCTGAATCCCCCACGTCTTCCGAGACAGTCAGTACTGACTGACCCGGCGGTGAGCCTGTCGAAAGGGAGCTCCAGATGGCAGATCCCAGGGACCAGACTCGATATCGCTGGCAAGTTTGGTCTCACCGCCCGGCGCAGGTATCAAGTGCACATCTTTTACCAGAACAGGACACCCGCGCCGAGTCAGGCTGCCAACTTCACGTGAGGCTAATGTTCAAGGTCTCCAGTTTGCCGAGCCCAAAGTCTTGGGAGAATTCTGCAGCCTGTCGCGGAATCGTTGGTGGGACTGGCCTTTGGGGGAACTTGCGTAACAAGTACTGGGCTGCGCCGTGCGATGGGTCGAGTTTGACAGTTATCCGAGTTCGGGAGAGTCATGATTTAGTAACGGGCGCCATGACGCGCCAATGGAAGAGTTGATCAGTTGCTCGGATAATCTTTTTTCTGCAGTCGGATTGCAGTCGGGCTGGACGGAGATTTGGGGGAAAGGCTGAGGAGCGCCAGCATTACGAATAAGGGGGTTCTGGGAAATAGGGGCCGTCCGACGTCGCGCGGCAGAAAAGGGACAGGTCAGCCCTGGGGTCGGGTCTTGCGCCTGCTTTCAGCCTCCTCCCGTCATCATTGTCCTTTCCGCAACTCGACTTCTCGACAACAGCTTGTTCATCGACTCTCTTTTCAGCTTCCAGTGCCATCTGACCCTCCACCGTCCTGACGGCCAACATCATATGACGGCCACTGTCTCGCACCCACGCCTCCCCCGTCCCATCAGACTAAAGCCCCCGTGTCCTTGGCTGTCTGACCTTCGGTACGTTCAGAATTCCTTGTCGTCTTGCGTCGGTGTCTGTCTGTCTCTCGCCTGTCCTGCCTCGGTGCTGCTGCCTACCTACCCATCCCGTCGCCCGCCCGTGCACCTGTCGAGCACCGTCACGGTCACGCCTCCTCGTGCAAAGTGGATTCTGCGGAGTCGTCGCGCGAATTCGGGGTATCTCTCGTCTTGGAGGCCATTCGGTGCTGGGGTCCGGTGGTTGGCAACTGGTCAGCTGGCCGCAACCCGCAGGCAGCCGGCGTCCATTCGGGCAGGTTCGGCCGTCGCTCACTCGACGTGTCGGCCGATGGGGACCACCTGAAGACGTTCCTCCGCGGGATGGGGGACAGATGATCTCGTGAACCCGACGGGATGGGCGGCTGTGGCGGTCGCGAGGTCGACACACGACATCCCTCGTGTCTGTCACGCTGTCGTCCACAGTGCCGGCCGCGTTTGTACCGTCCCCCGGGCATGACTTTGTGGCAACTTTGCCGATGACTCGCGCCGACGCACCGTTGAATTGGTGCTCCCCTCCACTGTGGCCGCGGCGTCTCTCGCTGGAATTACAGCGGTCTTCAGCACCCGTGGATCCGACAGGGCGCTGAGGTGCCCCCCGCACACTCGCAGCTGAGGCCCGCAGCGGTCCGCTTTTGTTCTCCACTGTCTGATGCACCACGGGCGCATCAACCAAGCAAGCAACGAGAAGTGACGACTGACGTTCCTGTGTCCCCAGATGCCGGCCTGGCACAGCACCAGACTCGGACCCTGATTGATTCACCCGCGCTCCCTCCGACTTCGACCAACTACGCCCGCTCTTTTTTCGCTCCTACTATAAACCCTTCCCCCCTTCATCCCTCTCCCCCAACCCGACCCTACTCTTTTGCGGAAGGGAGCTGCTGCCAAACAGCCCCATAACCGCCCAACATTCCCTCTCAAAGGTCCTCGCGTCTCCCGTCCAACATCCCCCTCCGAACGCTTCCCTCTCGCTCGGACCAGGACGAACAGTCGACGTCATTGCTCGCCGATCCGGACGCCGGCGCCTCCCACCACCGCCGCCGCTCCGTCGACGACGACGACGGATACGACAAAGCCGGCCGCCGGTCCACGGACTCGTCCGAGTCTTCCTGGACTGATACGGGAGACATTGCCGAGCAGCTCGCCGACGAGGACCCCCTCCGGTATACCCTGACACACGACGCCGATGACGAGTTCCTCGCCGGCCTGAACCGTCGTCAGCCCAAGCAGAAGCGCGTCCGGATCCAGCCGCCCCCCGGCCACGACGACCGCTCTCCCCACGGGCACAGTCCCATAGATAAGGAGGCCATCGAGGTCCCGCGAATCACCCCCAGACGACCGTCCCTGACCCTACGGGTCATCGGCTTCATCATGACGGGCGGACGCTCCCTCCACGGCCTGACAGGCAAGGCCCTGATGTAGGTAGCAGGCATGCTGGTGAGATATTCGACCGAGAGCTAATCCAGCCTCTTCGCAGCTATTTCACCAGTGTATTTGTATCCCTAGGCGTCTTCCTCTTCGGATACGACCAAGGTGTCATGTCTGGCATCATCACGTATGTCCGACCTCCCCCGATAAGCTCGACCTAGCCAGGTCTCTAACGTGCTCTCCGCAGAGGCTCGTACTTTGATAACTACTTCGGCCAGCCCTCCAGGGCCGAGGTCGGCACGATGGTGGCTATCCTCGAGGTGGGCGCCTTCATCTCCTCACTCATCGTCGGCCGCGTCGGCGATATCATCGGCCGCCGGAAGACCATCCTCTACGGATCTATCATCTTCTTCATTGGAGGTGCCTTCCAGACCTTTGCCAACGGTATGCCCATGATGATGCTCGGCCGTATCATTGCGGGTCTTGGCGTCGGCGCGCTCTCAACCATCGTTCCCGTCTACCAGTCCGAGATCTCGCCGCCCCATAACCGTGGTAAGCTCGCTTGTATCGAGTTCTCTGGCAACATCATCGGCTACGCCACGTCCGTGTGGGTGGACTACTTTTGCGGGTACATCGAGAGTGACATGTCCTGGCGCATTCCCCTGCTGATGCAGTGCGTCATGGGCGCCTTACTCGGCCTCGGCAGCCTGATCATCGTCGAGTCTCCAAGGTTCGTGACCCCGACCCAACCCCCGATGACAATGGAACTCTTGCTGACAGCCTCCTCCTAGATGGCTCCTCGACAACGACCACGACGAAGAAGGCATCGTAGTCATTGCCAACCTGTACGGCAAGGGCGACATCCACAACCCCAAGGCGCGCGAGGAGTTCCGCGAGATCAAGATGAACGTGCTGCTGCAGCGCCAAGAGGGCGAGCGGACGTATGCTGAAATGTTCCGCCGCTACGGCACCCGTGTCTTCATTGCCATGTCCGCCCAGGGTCTCGCGCAGCTCAACGGCATCAACGTCATCTCGTACTACGCGCCCCTCGTGTTCGAGTCGGCCGGCTGGGTCGGGCATGCTGCCGTCCTGATGACGGGCATCAACGCCATCACGTACTTCCTGTCCACCATCCCGCCGTGGTACCTCGTGGACCGCTGGGGTAGGCGTCCTATCCTGCTTAGCGGCGCCGTGCTCATGACCATCTCGCTCTCGCTCATCTCGTACTTCATCTACCTGGACGTGTCTTGGACGCCGACATGTGTGGTCATCTTCGTCATGATTTACAACGCTGCTTTCGGTTACTCTTGGGGGCCTATCCCCTGGCTGTACCCCCCCGAGATCCTGCCTCTGAGCATCCGTTCCAAGGGCGCCAGTCTGTCGACGGCGACCAACTGGGCGTTCAACTGGCTCGTTGGCGAGATGACGCCGATTCTGCAGGAGTGGATCAAGTGGAGGTTGTACCTCGTGCACGCGTTCTTCTGCGCGTGCAGTTTCGTTGTTGGTGAGTTGTCTCGATGTGTGTCCCCTGAGCGATGTATATGTTTGCTAACTACTGCCCGCCAGTTTACTTCATCTACCCCGAAACCTGCGGTGTCCGCCTCGAGGAGATGGACTCACTCTTCGGCGACGCCAGCACCGCCATCGGCACGCCGTCGATTCACGCCGAGACCGGTTCGCTCATGGGCCCCGGCTCGCCTGCGTTCTCGGGCATCGGCCCCAGCAGCAACATTCCGGGTCTGTCCCTCAACCCGCCGGACGCGACGTCGGTCGACGGCAAGATGCAGGGCGGCAACGATGCGGAGGCCAGCAGCACGATCAGCGGGTGGGTGTCCCGGGTCGTTGGGCGCACGCGCGGCAACAGCAGCGCCAGCGGCGGTCGGTACGCGCCGATCAACCAGTCGGGCGAAGAGCGCGACTGAACAGACAAGTAGAAGCGCTAGAAGAAGAAGAAGAGCCTGTCGCACACGAGGAAGCAGGCCTGGAGAAGGCGAGTGCGTATTCCGTGTCTGCCCACGGACAAGACTAGACTTTGGGCGCTATTGCATATAGACGGTGGCATTCTCCGGTGTCGCGAGGGATCGATCTACGGGTACTCGGCCTTGCGTTGCCCGAGTGGCGACGGCAGCGACAGCATTTGGAAAGCAGGATGGCCCGGTTTTTACGTTACAAAGGACCATGGACCTGCCCATGACGAATAAGGGGAGAGGGAGAGAAGAGGGCGCGGAATGCGCGAGATGCGCGGCGCCGGTTCTCATGAGCGGAGCTATTTACTTGTATGGTTTTTGTTGGAGAGGGTATTTGCTGAACTTTTCTGTGGGGAGATGTTGATATGTGCGAGAGATATTTGCGAGGGATGTGTGTATGTGGTAGGTAGAGTGTGAATGATAAACATCATGAATGGCTCAAGAAGGCTCTGTGGTCAACCTCGGGTGCTGGGGCTCAAGTGGTGACGATGTTGCCGGTGAGGTACCACTTGAACCTCATCCCTGAGAGGTGAAGAATATCTAATGTGAAATTCGACGTTGTTTATACCTCTCATATTTTCAGAGTCATGGGGTATATACTGAGAACATGGCCGGGAAAGTTATAAAGTTCCAGCCTGTTACGTATGTGGTGCTGTTGGTTGCGTTGAGTGAGTTCCATGAGGCGACTGACTGCGGTGGATCTCCAACGTCGACCTCCCGTCATGCAGTGAGTGGTCCTTCTTTCCACCTTCAAGTTCCATCCACTTCGAACCTGCACTCATCAAACTTCCTACACACAACTTTTGAACGGGGGCCAAATCACCTTTCTAACCACTACATTCAAGCTCAATTTTCGTGCCTCACATCCAAACAGCCATACTCCCAGTCAAGAGACTGCAGCCATGTCTTGCTCCCACGAACACCACGACCACTCGCACGGCGACGACCACGGCGAGCACGACCACTCAGATGACATAACCCCCGCGCTGCAGCACAGCCTGTACCAACAGATCAACTTCGACGAGCTGACGACCCTCAACGAGGCGGTGCGGGACAGCGGGCGCGCCATCGTGCACAAGACGTGGGCGGAGCGCCTGGACGCCGAGCCCGAGCTGCTCAGCGATGCGGACGAGCAGCTGTTGATGAGCGTGCCGTGAGTGTTTCCACGAACCTCTACCCGTGCATGCATAAGCTGGTTGCATTTGCTTGACTACGTACTCGACGCTGGATGGGACGGAGACGGCCAAGACCGCCCGAGTACAGCCGCTCATCCTCACCTCATCTCACATCCTCCAGAGCAACGACCGCTGACGAACCTCCCCAGCTTCACGGCCCAAGTAAAACTCCACTCCCTCCTCATCCGCACATCCACCTCGCCCTCGGCGCCGCGCACCCTCCACCTCTTCCTCAACCGCGACGACCTCGACTTCTCCTCCGCCGAGGACGCCCAGTCGACCCAGACGCTCGAGCTCTCCCGCACATCGGACGTGCAGGAGATCCCCGTCAAGCGGGCCCTCTTCGCCGGCACGCGGCGCCTCACGCTCTTCTTCCCGGACAACTTCGCCAGCGCGGGCGAGGCGGACGCCGACGACGGCGAGGACGAGGTCACGCGCGTGTCGTACGTCGGGTTCAGGGGTGAGTGGTCCGCGCTCGGCAGGGCGCCGGTGAACATCGTGTACGAGAGCGCCGCGAGGCCGAGCGATCATGTCGTGCGCGGGGCGGAGGCGAAGCAGATGGGCGGCGGTATTGGGGGGAGGGGGAGGAAGGACTAGTAGATGGGTGGATCGTGATGATGCTGGATGAGTTGAAGGGGGGCCAGCGAGAGAGCGCCCGTGAGAGTATCAACTTTAGCCCGTCTATTCTTCATTATCGAAGTAGGGAGCAGCAGTAAAGCAGCATCGTTAGACCATCTTCTCGACAATCGGGATGCACGCTCACCCACACTGTTGGGTGCCACGAAGCAGCTCCTTGCCGAATTCAACGGGTGTTCTGGCACGGGGGACGATGAGGACCGATACACGTGAGGAAGTCATTAATTAATTAGTGAGATTTCCTATGCTGGGACTTTGAGTCCTCGACCCGGCTCAACGCCGGGGATGAATTAATCAACGCTGCAGCAAACGCCATCCATGCATCCGTGTAAAGCAAAACGCCGTGTGTATGCTCTCCGGCTCAAAAGCGACCCCCACCCCTTAGCACTTGTAGTCGATGAAGAAGCCGTTCGTCGCGTCCTGCTCCATGATGACATGGCCCTTCTGGCCGCTGCTCGTCTCGAGCTGGATCTTCAGGTAGACGTCGGGGCTGCAGGCGACGGTGCCGATGGAGTGGTTCCTCGCGGTGTTGAACTCGGGCTGGTCCCAGAAGGTCATGTCGCCGTGCTTGGCGGTGGCGTTGGCGGCCTTGACGAGGGGCTCGACGGCGTTCCAGGAGACGGCGCCCTCGGGGAAGTCGTTGAACTGGGTGATGCTGAGAAGGCCGTCGTCGACGACCTTGAAGGTGCGCTCGCCGATGACGTTCATCATCCAGCCGAGGGAGCAGGAGGTGGCGCCGGCGGGGAGCTTGAAGTGGGCGGCCTGCTCGAGGGAGACCTCGCCGTCCTGCTTGCGGATCTCGATGAGGGCCTGGGGGTCCGAGGACTCGTCCTTGTCCTCGGGCCAGAGGGTGTAGAGGTCTGGGATGATGGCGCGGCCGGGAGTGCAGGCGGCGGTCTCGTCATCGGAGGCGCCCTGCTCCTGACGGGGAACTGTGGTGGACACGGGGTCGCATGCTTCATTGCAGGGGTACTTGGTGAAGCAGCCCTCGATCTCGGGGTCGTTCCAGCACTTGACGTAGAAGGAGCCCTTGGGGCACTCTTTGTACTGACGGGCCTCGGGCTGGGCGTTGGCGTTCCTGGTGTCGACGGGCTTGGCCGAGGCGATGCTGGCGAGGCAGGCAATGGCCAGAGCGAGCTGGTTGGAGTACTGCATTGTGAAGGAGGAGCTTTGAGGGTTGGAGGACTGGGGGATTGTTGGCTGAGGTGATATTGAGGGAGGTGGTTGTTGGTATATGTGTAGATTGGTCAAGGGATCAAGGGATCAATCAAGGTGGAAATTGTATCGTTGGATCGTTTGCTGGTGAGGGGTGGGAAACAAGATCGTCGACTCACAGCTGGCGCCCCTCCCCTTATATGTTTGCTAGTGAACTTACTTGTTTGTAAAGCTGAGGCTGGATCCATCCTTGCCCCAGTCTTCGAGATGGAGATCTTCGCGGTCATCGTGTTAGGCCCCTTGGCCCCGACGGTGCACAGCCGGTGGCTTGGGGTTGTGTTGTCCGCTCAGAGACAAGGTTCACCGCTATTGCTGTGTGTCTTACTAGGGCTATCATTAGGTGCTAGCAGCTGGCTGACAAAGTCTGAGATGGGGCCGTATTGCCAACATGACAGTAATCCTTCGCTCACTGCCCGATGTTCCGGGGCTGGGAGTTGTTGCACTGAGAGAAAATAGTTCCAACTGCCAGCCGCCTCCGCCGCCGTCGTCGGCCCGGGGCCTGTCAACGGCCTGGCAGGGGGGATGCGCCAATCAGACCGGGTTGCCGTGATCCGCAGTGGCCTGAGCCCCCGGAGAGACAGGGGTCCCTGGCTCCCTAAGCCGGGTGCCAAGGGGTTGGGGCTACTATTTTCAGGCCTTTTTGCAGTGGCTCCCGGCCGCCTGCCGTCAGCGACCTCGACGCCATGGACGAGGCTGGGAAGATGCACCCCGTCGATAGTCCACGGCTTCTCACATCATCATACGTCTGAATTATACGGTGTCGTACAGCGTACTGTACGCGTCTCCCAAGCAATCAAGTCTGTGCTGACCGTACAAGTAATGCCGGGAGACAAGTACAAGTTGAATTGCAATATTCCCCTTGGAGCCTTGACGATGAACACGCGGAGCAGTATGCAAAGTACGCAGACAGGAGTCTTCGTCCCCTTCCGCATCGCAACAACGGAGATCGGCGATCAGCATCGTCCATGTGCCCGATGCGAAACTCAGATTCCCATACAGTCAAACCAGTGTTCCTCGGTGCGACATACCACTCTCAGATCCTATTTCTAGCCCGCGTGTTCTTGAAATCAAGGGAATATTCCGGTCGAAACTTCCTGTATTCATCTGTCGCAGCTCTATGAGCTGGTATGCATTGAAAAGCCACAAGCCAAGGGGTATCTTAAAAGCATCAGAACAACTCGCATCCAACACTCCGTAAACCAAGGAGCTAGCATCCCCTAAACACCCTCCTGTATCTCCCAGTGCACATCCTCAGAACCCCCCCTTCCGCTTCTTCTTCGCCACCGCCCTACGCCCATGCTGTCCCGGCACAGGCTGTGACATGATCCCCAGCCCCAGCCCCATCCCCTGCGACGACATCGGCACCTGCTGCGAGGTCATCAACGCCTCCGGTCTTCTCGGGCTCGAGAATCCCCCCATCGCGCCGGCGGGCGCCTCGGACATGGCCACCTGCGGCACCGGCGCGGCGACGTTCACGGGCCGCAGCGGTGGAAGGGTCTGCGAGCTCCCCATCATCCCTGCGTCCAGCTCGGCCGTGATGCGCGGGCGCTTCTGGCGCCTGTGCGCCCCCGGCCTCTGGGATCTGCTTCGCGCCTCGGTCACGCGCTGCGTCGACGCCTCCGCCACGGAAGAGTGGTATTCGGTCGTCGGGACGCCGCGGGTGGCGGGCCAGTAGGAGAGGATCGGGTGCGGTCGCCCGGGTGGTTTGAGAGACGTGTTGAGGCTGACGGCGAGGACGCTGAGGCGCTGGAGGGCGGCAGTAGAGGAGGGATCCTGCGACGAGGAGCGGGAGGGCTGGGACGATCCCGCGCGAGACGAGGGGCGGGAGGATGGCCCCGGGGAGAGAGACTGGGTAGCCCGCGGGGTGAGGTAGGGTGATTGCTGGGACCGGAGGGACTCGTTTCGCTCCGAGACGTCTGGTTCCGGAACCCAGGATCGGAGGCCGTCGAACTTTTTGGCCGTCTCCATGTCGAACACGACGATACCGTAGAGAGACCGCATGGCGGCTTCGGACACCTCCGTCAGGGCCAATTCCCGTGAAAGCTCAGCGGTGGGTGAGATCCGCTGAGAACTCCAGATCTGGTGGATATGCCGGCCTACGCTTCTCAGGGAGGTTGACATGTTGACCTCCATGCCCAGGAAGGAGGGCACCACGGCCTCGACGACGACCCGCTGGTTTTCCAGGTGAACTAGCTCCTGAAACTGCGTGTCCCATGCGTTCTCGGTCTGTTCGTCCGTCGGCGGCGCCTCGAAAGGTGCGCCGTAATCGCGAAGAGTCCTCAGAGACACGGGTCGCCCCGAATCAGCAAGAGAGCCAGCAAGAGCCCGCTGGACAAGGTCGACACTCGAGAAAGCGTCCTCCGCCGCTCCGTTGCGGATATGCTCACTCTCAAGGGCAACCGATTCTATCGATACGCCGACGCGAGAAGCCAGCAGGGTGATCCCCTCCACCCCTCGGCGCGGCCACCTGGGCGGGAGTACCTCTCTCTCTTCGTAAGAATCATCCGAGCCCTGCCGGCTAGGTTTGATCTGGCGCTGCCTCACAAGATCGTCGAGATCTCCGAACGAGTCGGGCACCACGAACGTCTCGGCTAGCCGTTTGATGGCATCAGCTCGTCGCTTCTTCTGCACGCGGCGTTGCCGCCGAGTTGACAGCTCCAAACAGGTATCCGGGGCTTGGACATCTTCCACTGCTGCTTTCGTAGCCGTGACGAGAGAACACTGCAGCCCGAGTGCCTCATCCAACACGAACAGTTGCCAGAAGCGGTTGTCCCGCTGCAGGGAAGCAGACCCGGGCCCTTCCGGTGCATCCGCGTATAAAGTCGCCGGAGCAAGGCAAATCGTCTGGATAGAAGGCCTGCTGTCTCCGGTTCCTTTCCTTGCGTTCGTGACACGGATCTTCTGGTGCTGAAGCTGGGGCAGCTCGACCTCCTCGTGCGTCGTGAATATGAAGATATCCAGATCCGGGCTGTCTGACGAGAAGAGAGAGACAACGCCGGCATCGTCGCCAAGTGCAGGCCAACCTTGATTGACCTTCATTGCGAGGGAGTTGCCCTCCTCAGTCCGAAGGTGGGCACAGGACATCAAGACCGCGGGCTCCCTGGTACCATTGTTGGACGTCCGAGATGTCAAGTCGACCCAGACAACACTCGTGCTCGTCAAGACAAACGCCTGGCTCTGGTTCGCCGGGTTTAGTTGCACATGCAGTATCTTGTCGCTCTGCGTCTTCAACAGCTGGAGGGCGTGGTTCTGGCTCGTCGATAGCCGCAGGTTGACCAAGACCAGATTCGTGGCGTTCCATACCAGAAGCATCCGTGATCGGGCCGTGGAGCCAAAAGACTGATACCAAAGACCGCCCGGCTGCGGGTCCTCGAGCGTATCCAGAGCAGCATCCCAGTGGTTCTTGTCTGCTTCCGCAGGCCCAACCCAGAGGATGCCGTGCGGTTCTGGCGCCGGCGCCTCGCCCCTTGGCAGATTCTCCGAGATCCCATCATGAATATGCCCGCGATATCGTAGTCTCGGGTCAAAGTCCAGCGTCCCAACCTTGATCTTCCCCTGCATATCCCACACTGTCCAGAATCCCCCGTCGTCCACGATCGCCAGCTGCTCCGGTTTACCGCTCGATCCCAGATTAAACGCAACATCGGCATGCGGCCTGCCCCCCGTCTGGTCGCTCGTGATGGTAAGCACCGGCCGCGGGTCTAAGCGAGACGGCCTCTCCAGGTTCCCTCCACCAGTACCCTGCGTAATCCCCGGTACCGGCAAGCGGCGGTAGAGCGGCCTCAGTACGGTGGTGGAAAGTTTCTTCTGGACGATGACATATCGCGAGGGCTCCTGCTTGGCGAGGTTCAGGGCAACCTTGATCTGAGCGATGGGGCTGTCGTCGAGGGACCAGACGGCGACGTCCTCGGCATCGCCGTGGTCAGCGTAAAGCACCCGCAGCGTCGGGTCGGGGTGCTCCCCCCACTGCCATTCCGTTCTTCGCAGGGCCGTGAGACGCAGCAGCTCCCCCGAGGAGCCGGCAGCTGTGGCGAGGAGGGCTTTCGGTTTCGGAATGCGGGCTCGAGTCATATCCGTCATCTGCCCGATGGCGAGGAGGGGTCGGTGGCCGACGGCAGGTGCGGCGGCGTCCTGTTCGAAGAGGAGGTCTGACAGAATCTCTGACGGGACGCCCATGACGCTCTCGGGGCGTGTTCCGTGGATCCGGCGCTTCTGCCGCCGCCGCTCATGGGCGTCGAGATGCTGGGGGATGTCGTGCCTGGCTGGAGGGCACCACGTTTCTGGAGGCTGGAGGAAGTGAAACTCTGATCCTGGGACAGTTAGTCCCGCTGCCTCATACGTACAATATACCAGATACCCCGGGCGAACTCACTCTGTGCGGTTTCCCGATTCGTGTGCAAGGTGGGCAGCTCATCGGCGGTCTGCGAGGGAATGAGAGTGATCCTTGGCGGACCGTACAAACGGGCGACGTCATCCCGAGGCCCGTCCATCTCGCCCGGCTGGCAAGTGCAGATCCGAGCGGTGTTGCAGGTCCGAGATGCTCCTTTTCATATCGCGAGAGGGTCGTGGAGGCCGAAGACGCATTGTTCACGCCGTGCGTTTGGAAGGAGCCTGCCTGCCTTTGCTTCGGTGGTAGCAGATATTGGGAAGAGATGAGCAAAAGAAGAGCCGAGGGAAAAAGACAGACAGAGCACCGGAGGTAGGTAGGTAATACTGAAATTACAAATGACGGTGGCAGGCCAGGGGGGCGTTGCTGTGCAAAAAGATGAAGCCGGCCAGGAAATTCTTCAACGCCGAAAATCATTTTCTGGAGAAAACCGGCAGGGATCTGCCCGAGCTACGGGTGGTGCTGCTGCAGGGCCCAGCACCAGCGACGTCAGGGGACAACGAACGCGTCCAGCCGCTTCAGCGCGTCCAGCCCCGCTATCCTTATCTTATCTCGCCCGTCGGTACCTCACCTCTCACCTCTCTCTTTCACCAAAGGCATCGTCCACGTCTTGACCTCGCCCTCATCGCGACAGACATCCTCAGCGGAAAATGCCCCAACATGCCTCCCGCAGCAGATGAGCGCAAGGAGAAGCAGGCCGCGGCCCAGCAGGCCGTCGACATCCTGCACGAGATCTCCACCATCCTTGTTAGTCTCTCCCATCTCACTCCTCCTCGGGACACATGATTTGTACTCTTGATCGCATCTCGACGACTGCATCCGGTTTTCACCTCACGGCTTCTTCCTACATGCTAACATGCTTAGAACTGCCAACTGGACCGCCGCACCCTCTCCATCTGCATCTCCATGATCGAAAATGGCGTCAACCCCGAAGCGCTCGCGGTATGATCCATCAGCCCGGTTTCTTAGTGGCGCACGCTGACGTTTCCTCCCTGACGCGGACAGACCGTCATCAAGGAACTGCGCAAGGAGTCTGCAGAGGCAGACTTGGAGATGAAGGTGCGCGCTGGGCTCAGGGGCAGATGAACCGCGCCATCTCTCACCACGCCTGTATCTAGGTGGGACGGTGCTATTGGAGGCAAAACGCTGCTGATGGTAGCACGCTTTTTCGAGACTCTTGTTTTCACCATACATACGAGCGTCCGCAATGTTGAGTGCCTGCGGTGCTTGCGCCGCGAGCTTCGATACGAAGACACCTCCCGAAGATATCACGAAGTAACATCACACGACTGACTAATGCTCATGGGATGCTGCCAACAACGATTGTTTTCAGGATATCCGCTGCCCTAACAGGCCATCAACATAAATAAGAGACCGCTTCGTCAAGGATGAATTTGAACGCCTCCATCCCCCCTCGTGCATGCCGTTGTTTGTCGCCATGCGCCCGCATATCCATTTCCGCCAGCCCAAGAAGCAGTCCAGTCTATCCATCAGTGTACCCAAACGCCATCCCGTCCCGTCATTCTGAACGCAGCTGTTGAAACGCCTCGGCATGTACCCGCCCCTCACCGGTGCCCGATGAGCATGATCTCATTATCATCTTCCTCGTCATCATCGTCCTCCTCCTCGCCGTCCTCCGATATAGACTCGAGATCGTCGTCGGATGACTCGCGGAACCGCGAGCTCCAGAAACTCACAATATCCTCGTCGGATTCGACGCCGTCATCGTCCTGCAGCCCCACATCCGGCACAGGCCAGGGGACGGCTCCCTGGCCGATGGCGTGGCCAGGCGGAGATGATGACCGGGCCATTCTGTCATCTGTGATCCGCCGCGGCACTGCGCTTACTTCCGGGCTAGCCATCGACGAGAACCGCCTGTGTCTCGGGATGGGAACGGCAAGGCTGTTCGTGGTGTCCGAAGCAGCAGGGTTCCCTGGCCTGAGTGCCGACGCCGGCGCGATTGGTGTCAGCTGGGTGTTATTACTGCGCGACTGGCCCCTCGGCGCAGGCGCCGTAGCGCTCCTCCCGCTGATCTGCAACTCGGCCGTGTTGTACGAGTTGCATATCGCGCACTTCAACCCCAGCCAGTGGTACGGCACGGTGCTCTTGCCGCTGCAGTCGTTGCAGAGTACCACGGCCTTGGTGTCCTGGAACTCTGGCGGCATCGGCTGCGCTATGATCTCGAGCTCGAGCTGCCGGAACTGTGATTCCATGTTGAGCAGGCTCTTGTTGCAGATAGGACACTTGTATGACCGGCGCATGTGCTCGTCATAGCACCGCGCGTGGATGCTGTGCCCGCAAACCATGAACACGACCGGTTTAGGAGACGTGAACATGTATTCGCCGCAGATGGGGCAGTCGCAGTCAGTCGACCGCTCGATGCACTTGTGTGTTTCCTTGATAGAGATTGATATGCAAGCGCAGCATTTCTGGCCCATGTCAGTACGAGTAGAAGCTACCAGACGAGGGAAGACCGCCTACCTTGCAGTGGAAAAAGTCCTTCCCCAGGCCTTGCCCACGCCTACAGATGCCGCAGTCATTACAGTGGTAGATGTCCTTGTTGGGGTGGTCGTCCCACAGCTTGCAGATGTTGCAGAAGTAGCGGGCCGCAGGGACGCCGCAGTTGATGCAGCTCTCCGCGGCCTTTTGGGGGCACGCGCATAGCATGCACAGCATGTTCTTGGTTTCCTTGCGGATGAGCTCGTGATCCTCGGCAGCATCGTGGCAGAAGCGGCACGTGTACCACTTGTTGCAGGTTGAGCACTGCAGCTTGACGTTGCGGCGGTAGTGCTGGCAACCCAGGGGCCGACGGCTCATGGGAATCTCCTCCTCGGTGAGCTGGGGACAGGCCTTGACCGGCTTCAGGGGCACATAGGTCGGCTTGATGTCTTCTGCGGAGAGGATGAACCTGCCGGGAGATGACGCCTCGCCGGGGGGGTTCTGCCAGAACTTGAGAGCGTCGAGAGCTCCGGCCGGCACGGTCTTTTCCCATGCTTCTCCTGCCGTCGCAGGTCCCGTGGACCGCGAGGCGGCAGCGGGTGTCCTCGAGGCGGTCTGCGATTGCCGGTAGCCCTCCATCAGTGTCTCGTGCATGAGACGAGCTTTTTCCTGGGGAGTGGCGGTGGATTCGGTCTGGATGGCGATGAGGCGCTTGCGCAGGTCGCCCATGCCGTCGTCGGCGGGGAGGGAGCGCCGATTGTTCGTCGAAGAGACCATGATGGAGGCGGGCCTTGGGGCCGTGGAGTATCGGGGTTCGTGCATGAACGGTGAGTGTCGTGGGGGGTCTCGACGACCAGTCCGCCGTCTGGGTCGGGCGGTGTCTTGGGTACTGGGGTTCACTGAACTGGCCACGGGGTCGGGTGTGCCTTCATTCTGCTGTGCTGTGGTTGCATGGTCCGCCGGGAGGGTGGACGTTGAGTTGGCGGGGGACGTGGGTGTTGGTGTGCAGTTGTCGGGATCGGGATGTTGTATGCGGTCGCGATTGCCCGCCCTCTCTGATAGGCGCCTAGCTTGCCGGATCACCGGGTTGATGATGAATTCGGCGACCAAAGAAGGCATTTAGAGATACTCCGCCAGAACGCCCGTGGATGGCAGCCAGGTGAGCAGTCAGGGAGGGAAGACTGCTGGGCGAGCTGACACCAACGACAGCAGGCGGAGGTCGAAAATGGGAGCAAGATCACCCAAGTGTCAGTCGAGTGGCGGATAACGGACGAGGACCGACGGGGGACGGGGACCGGAGAGAAAGGAGGGGCAGGAGTCGATGCCCAGTCCAGGAGCCAGCAGGGGGGTCGGTCGTGTGTCGCAGTCGCCTCGGCGGTCGATAAAGGAGGGCGGAGACGGAGACCACCAGCGGAGACCACCAGGATGCCGCGGTGACGATGTTCGGTAAGTGGTGGTGATGAAAATGTCCTGGAGTAGGTAGGTAGATGGGAAACACTCCCGAGTGGAATGTTGGGGAGGCGAAGTAATAATTGAACAAGAAACGTCGATCCCGGGCCTCCTTCCCTCTTACCACCTTCGCTCGTCCCCCATCGACGACCGCTGACAAGCTGGAAGATGCCAGTGATGACATCTGTCTCACCAGCGAATGAGCGGGCAGCCCGAGCTGGAGAACCTTCGGCCGGGTCTGGGCTAGGGTCTTTTTTTGGTGCTCGTAGGGCGGTCACGGTGGTGTAATGGACTGACTGTACCTGCTAAATCGGAGCTCCAGCTGCCCGGGCTCCACCGGGATGGGCCGGTAACTGGAGCTGCGTCCCTGGGGCGGCCGTGACATGTGATTCCATCCATTGCCCGATGCTGACGGTGGAAGCCATCGTGGACCACGACTCAAGTCGTCTCTCGTGAAGTTGCTGAGATGTCATCCTGGGGTGAACGCCGCCGAATGCTGTGGCTGAAACCTACACCGGCCACGCCTCCGGTCCAATCCTGACAACACTGCCCGGACGTTTTGCTCACGCGGAAGAATCCACGGCGATGCTTGTCAGACCCTGGACGCCATCGAGTCGTCGGAGCGGAGCTCTCGCGATACACACCGACTTCGATCACCGAGCGATGCAGCAAAGTATACATTCATCCATCGCTGCTTAACTACCATCTTTCTCTTGCCCCCATGCCACACAGCCGCAAAACCGTTTGTGATGTGTTCAACCATAGACCCCATTCCGTCAAGAAACGCCCAAGAATTGCTCCCCCATCGCCTGTTTAGTAAGGACGCCTTGTATTAGTTGAATCGCAGCTTGAGCTTCTCCAAACAGCGGCCAACTCTCGAAGACCCAGGTGCATTTCCTTCATTGATCTCAGCCCTCCCTCACTTACCTGCCCTTCAGGCGCACATCTCCCCTCAGCACATTGCCCGCTCGATCCCAAGAACCGAGAATCCGGGAGCCCCGACTCGGAAGTATCCCGCAACGAGAAATACACCGTCGGCCTGGCATTTCGTGGCATGGTGCTGCAAATAGGCCCGCGTCCTTGTTCTCGCTGAACTGTGGCTCTATCATCTGGAGGTTGGGCATCGGTAGGCGATTGTTGTCGCATGGTACAGCCTGTCTCTCGTTCTCCCTGGTGTGCTGAGACGAGACTGAGAGCTCGTCTGCGGCCGTCGATCAACTGCCCCGAAGTTGTCGGCATCTAGGTACGGTAAAAAAGGTAACCGAGAATCTTGACACGATTACCCGGTCAATAACTATTCTTCCCACCTGGAATCGTGGGATGAGGCGTGTTTTGGCCGTTCTGGGAGCTTATAGCCGCATCGTGACCATCTTTTGCGATAAGTTCAGGGGCAACTCGGGGGGTGCGCTCAGGGGCTGAACCGGGCTGTCAGCTCGGGTGGATCGAAGGGAGCGCCGTACCGTACGAATTGTAATAGACACGCATTTGATACGTGGGTCCAACACGCAAAAACACAGTATTCGCACGGCTGCATTCGCAACAGGTGGCCTCTCCTATCAAGGGCGCGCCAACCTGCACTAGGGACCCAACGGCACAGGCCCGAATGCCATCCATCCCATTCTTAGCCCTCCGCTGCTGTTGACGGACGGCCCCAAGGGTGAATACGACAAAATTCCTACGTCGGCCCATCGTGCTCTTCCTTCTCTTCAGACCTTCCTTGGGATTCGGGCCAATCGTCGCAGCTGTCTCCCTTCAGCTGCCGCAGCTTGTTCTACAGCACCATTCTCTTCTCCTCCTATTCTTCTTCTTTCTTATCCCGCCCTTTCGCATTGATTGAGTTGCAGACTCGTCCGATCATTCGAGATAGAGGAAGAGCTGTAAGCTCCACGTTGCATCCGCGACCCCCCTTACGCGGTCCAGCAAGCCCTCGACAGCCTCGTCGACGCCGCCTTCGAGAAGACGGACGCTCTCTGCGACACATCTACGAGGCACCGACGCCATCCCATCGCGTCGACGAATAATTCCATTCCTGCCCATCATGGCATCCGGCAAGCCTGCTGTTGCCTCCGGCGCGGACCTCGGTGAGGCCGTCAGGAGACGCCCCGTCGCCGCCCCCGTCGACGTCGCTCCCCAGGCCGACGACAAGAAGAAGGCCGTCAAGAAGGTGCGCCAATCATGCCCCGAACGGAAGCCCGATTCCAAGCTGACATCCTCCTCTCCAGGAAGCATCCTTCCTCCAAGTCCTCGACGAGTGGGAGTTCATCCTTGCCCCGCTAGTCTTCACCATCGTCGCCGTCTTCACCCGTCTCTACAAGATCGGCCTCAGCAACATCGTAACCTGGGACGAGGCGCATTTCGGCAAGTTCGGCAGCTACTACATCAAGCATGAGTACTACTTCGACGTCCACCCGCCTCTCGGCAAGATGCTCGTCGGCCTCTCCGGTGTGCTCGCCGGCTACAATGGCTCCTTCGAGTTCAAGTCTGGCGAGAAGTACCCCGAGGAGCTCAACTACACCTTCATGCGTGCTTTCAACGCCTTCTTCGGAATCCTCTGCATCCCCATGGCCTACTACACCGCTCGCGAGCTCAAGCTGAAGCGTCCTGCTGTCTGGCTCATCACCCTCATGGTCCTCTGCGAGAACTCGTACACCACCATCAGCCGTTTCATCCTGCTCGACTCCATGCTGCTCTGCGGTACCGTCGCAACCGTCTTCTGCTGGTCCAAGTTCCACAACCAGCGCACCAGGAGCTTCGAGCCCGAGTGGTTCCTCTGGCTCTTCCTCACCGGCCTCAGCATCGGCTGCGTGTGCAGCGTCAAGCTCGTCGGGCTCTTCGTCACCGCTATGGTCGGCCTGTACACCATCGAGGACCTGTGGCACAAGTTCGGCAACAACAAGATGCCCGTCACCGTGCTCGGCGCTCACGTCGTTGCGCGCGTCGTCGGTCTCATCATCATCCCTCTGCTGGTCTACATGCTCTCCTTCGCCCTGCACTTCGCCATCCTTAACAAGTCCGGCCCTGGCGACGCCCAGATGAGCTCTCTCTTCCAGGCCAACCTCAAGGGCACCGCGGTCGGCAAGGACAGCCCCCTGGAGATCGCCTACGGCTCCAAGGCCACGATCAAGAACATGGGATACGGTGGCGGTCTCCTGCACTCCCACGTCCAGACCTACCCCGAGGGCTCCAAGCAGCAGCAGGTCACCTGCTACCACCACAAGGATGCCAACAACGACTGGTTCTTCTACCCCAACCGCAACGACGAGCCCTACGTCGCCGAGGACGAGCCCCGGTTCATCCCTGACGGCTCCGTCATCCGCCTCATCCACGCCCAGACCGGCCGCAACCTGCACTCCCACGACATTGCCGCCCCCGTGACCAAGGGCGACAAGGAGGTTTCCTCGTACGGCAACATGACCGTCGGCGACGCCAAGGACCACTGGAAGATCGAAGTCATCCGCGACTCCAACTCGCGCGATCGCAGCAAGATCCGCACCCTGACCACCGCCTTCCGCCTCAAGCACACCGTCCTGGGCTGCTACCTGCGCGCGGGCAACAAGAACCTGCCTCAGTGGGGTTTCAAACAGATCGAGGTCACCTGCACCAAGAAGAACAACCCTCGCGATACCTACACGCACTGGAACGTGGAGGCCCACTGGAACGACAAGCGTGAGTATCTGCTTTCCTGCTGAGCCGCTGTCCCATACTGATGCTTCGCAGTCCCCAAGGCCGACTCTGGCGCCTACAAGTCTCCTTTCATCCACGACTTCATCCACCTCAATGTCGCCATGATGACCTCCAACAACGCCCTCGTCCCCGACCCCGACAAGCAGGATGACCTGGCTTCGCAGTGGTGGCAGTGGCCCATCCTGCACGTCGGCCTGAGGATGTGCAGCTGGGACGACTCCGTTGTCAAGTACTTCCTCCTCGGCAACCCCATCGTCTACTGGGGCTCGACCGCCGGCCTGGGCGTCTTCGGCCTCCTCCTGGTCTGGTACATCCTCCGCTGGCAGCGCGGATTCAAGGACCTCAACGCGGCCGAGGAGGATCGTGTCCACTACGCCGGCGTGTACCCGGTCATCGGCTGGGTGCTGCACTACATGCCGTTCGTGGCCATGGCGCGTGTCACCTACGTGCACCACTACTACCCGGCGCTGTACTTCGCCATCCTCACCTTTGGCTTCCTGGCCGACTGGTTCCTGCGCAACAGGAACAAGACGCTCCAGTACGTCATCTACGGCGTCCTGTACGCCGTCATCATCGGCCTGTACATCAATTTCATCCCCATCTGCTTCGGCATGGTCGGCTCCAACAAGCAGTACGCCTACCTCAAGTGGTTCGACGGCTGGAGGATCTCCAACGCTTAAGCGCCGGATCGGAAGTAGAACAGCCGGCCACGGTCTCCCTCATAATAGGAAGGCCTCGTGACCAGGCGCCGCTAAATGACACGAAACCATCACCTACCCCACACCTCACTGTACAGCATAGGACGGCACGGGGCGCGGGCAGGCGCGATGACATTTCTTCTCACTTCTCCTTTCTTCATGAGCTTGGGCAACGGGGGAGGGAAATACAAAGAGACAAAAGGGGGCTACGGGCATGGGTTTGTCAGTAGCCCATAGCCGTAAGAGATTAATGCGATATTTTCAGATGACCTGTTGCTGTGTGTTCTCCCCGTCTGCCGCCGTTGGCGCGGCACCATGATATGATGAATGCGATACTAGTACACGCCGGACGCTCTACACCCAATGCCATCTCTGCCCACAAGCACGCTCTCAGAAATATGTCCATGAAAAAGATGTCCCCTCCAGCCGTGAATCAACAGCACCCTCCCCCGCCCTTGGCCGCGTCCACGCCCCCGAGTCGGACGTTCTTCGCCCCGCCGGCGCTGGGCCCCTTGACCCCCGACCTCCTGTCGTTGAGGTCGTACTTTCCCGCCTGGATGTTCTGGTGTATCCTCTCGGCGACGCGCATGAAGGCGTTCTCGACGTTCTCGCCGCTCTTGGCGCTCGTCTCTACGTACTCGAGGACGCCGTTGTTGCGCGCCCACTCCTCCGCCTCGGCGCGGGTGACCTCGCGCTTGTTCCGCGCGCTGCCGTCCTCGCCGTCCGTCTGGGTGAGGTCGGCCTTGTTGCCGACGAGGATGACGACGATGTCCGGCTCCGCGATCTGGCGCAGGTCGTTGAGCCAGTCGGTGACGTGCTGGAAGGTCTGCTTGCGGGTGAGGTCGAAGACGAGGAGGGCGCCGGAGGCGCCGCGGAAGTAGGACCGTGTGACGGACTTGTAGGTCTCCTGGCCGGCGGTGTCCCAGAGGGAGAGCTTCATGTGCTTCTGGGGGACGGGGGGCTGGCCTGGCGGCGGGGCGCGAGGGGGGTCGGGGAGGCCCTCGGGCTTGGGGGCGGCGGAGGCATCTGGGGATGTGGCGTCGGCGGAGGATGGGGAGGAGTCGGGGATCGCGGGCGCGGGCGGCGGGGGGAGGAAGTGTGGCGGGCCGACGGGGACGATGCGGGAGCCGAACTCGACGCCGATGGTCACGTCGTGGTGGGGGGAGAAGCGGCCCTCGCAGAGGCGGATGGTGAGACTGGATTTACCGCAGCCCGAGTCGCCGATGCAGACGAGTTTGGCGATGTAGTCCCATGGCGGGGAGGACATGGCTGCGGGGAGCGGCTCGAGGTGTGTCGTCGCCGTGGGAGGCGTAGGGTAGGGTTGCCGCTGGGGATGGTATGTTGGAGACGGGACGAGAGGTGCACGAGGAGGCTGCTCGCGTGCTCAGTGCCGCAGGTGGTTCTGGCAGCTGGACGAGGGTATCCAAGATGGCGCAGAGGTCAAACGGGAGGAAACTTGTGGGCGGGCGAGTCGCAGGTGATGTTGGAAGCTCCTGTCACGAGCCAGAGACTGGAACTGGCTGATGGACTGGCCAAAGTGGTCCAGTTGGACCGGCGGAGACTTTGGTCGTTCCGCGTGCTGGAGCAGGGATGTCTTATCGGTGACGCAAAGCTTGATAAGGAAGCGGGTACAACCGGTCTCATCCACGAGAGCATCGACGTTACCAACTCAGCCAGTATAATCCAACTGATAGAAGGCCGCCCATAATGTCGGGAGAAGTGAAATATTGGACACCGTTCCAGTGTGGTTGGCCGTTCAGATGCCTCTTCCTCAGAGGCAGTAGAGACGCCAATTGCGTGGATGATCACAGGCGAAGCACGAGTTTATCTCATTCTAGGCAGGCGAGAGGCCATCCCGGTTATCCGATGCTCAACCTGAGAAAGTCCCCAAGAGTAACCCGAGACATAAAGCCGAGTTTGATATCCCTGGATTCTGAAGCAGGACCTGGAGTTATCAACGTGGCCTTCTACTTGTTGGCGACTCCCGTCAACAAAGAAAGCACTTCGACATCGGTGGCCGGTGTCACACCTCCCCTTCGTTCCTTGGGTACTCCACCATCGAAGAACATCAAACCAAAGTCTACAGCGAAGAAAGGCGCTATACTGCACGGCCGACGACAAAGACTACTCGAGTCGAGCGCCGCATCCTCTTTGTCACGATCTGGAAGGTGTTGGAACCTATGTCCAAAGTTCGAGGTTGGCTTTGCCTGGACGAGATAGCGGACTTAATAATGGAAAGCTCCACCAAGGTCGGCATGGCTGGACAAGAATGTGGGGCGACATATCAGGTCACAGTGTGATTGGCTCTCGAGGAGCCCGGTCTACGGAATAGGCACAAGAGCACGCCCCGATAAGCGATCTCAGCCCACCTTCAGTGGGTCCTTTAGGCTGCACCAGTGTCATCCCCAGCGCAGGGTCCCCTATAAACAACCGCCCGAGGAGGTAGCGTCATCAGTCATCCGGACAGGCAGGACTGCTCCCACTCACCGATTGTCTCTGTTTCCGGTCACTCGCCCATCATCATCCCAGTCTCTCCTCCGTCCCTCATGACGCACCCGCACGACTTCACCCGGCTTCGCTGATTGTTTGTATACTTCCCGACGCCGACCGCGTATCTCTTCCTCGCCGCCATATTTCGAAACCACACCCCGTATCGATACCAGCATACGGCCGCTTACGCTCCCCTCATCATCGAACGCCTCCCAGAGCTTCTTTTGTCCTACATTTCTCCCCCGCACCCAACGTCCACATTCCCCGGATCATCTCCCCTCGCGGCACCGGGATCGAGAAAGCCCTCCCCGTAGTCATATCCCGGTGGACAGGTGGTCCTCGGAGAACGGCCCAACATGTTCTCGGAATGTAAGTCTTGCTCACCCACCACGCTCCGACTGCAGGCCTGCCTCTGACCCGACATCTTCCTCCACAGACGCGTCCAAGTTCCTCGCCCAGTCGCAGAGTAGATTCTCCAACTTTGGCCAACCCGAGGCTCCCGAGAACGCCTCCCGACAGCCCGCCGACCGAACCTCGCGAACGACAGCCTCGCGGAACCCTGGCCGGTCGTTCCTCGCTAGAGGATACTCCGGCAACCCGTACCAGGCGGGCGGCTCCCGCTATGGTCAGCTGGGCTTCACTTCTCGGATGTCCGTCGCCCGCGATGATGCACCGCTCTTCCACAGCACGCTGAACGAGTACGACGACGACGATGAGGAGGAGCGAGACCGGGATGCCGCCGACTTGTGGGCTCTGCAGCGGTCTCGTAGGGTAGCTGCTGCGAGCAAGCTTGCCGAAAGCACGGATACGGAACCGGATGCCAGCCGCGGCTCGCTCGAACAGAGCGTCGATGCGGGTGCGAGCCGGAGCCAGAGGTTCTATGACCGAGACCACAGGCGGGGGATCCGGAGCAGCTGGAATGGCACGCGGAGTGTTGCCGGTCGCGGCAAGTCCGCCGACGCTATAGATGAAGAGGCGGAAGATGTACAGGGCCATGGCAGCACGTACGGACGCAGTAAGATGGTCGACGTACGCCTGGAGTCGCACACAGAGTATGACGACCCGCCGGCATCTTTGACTGGCGAGCCGGAGCCCGACGATGATAACAGCCCGCCTGCGTTCCAGAAGTTTGAGGGTGGAAAGGCGGATCGGCACGCCGCTTTTTTTAGGAGGGAATCGACCCAGGACGAGCCCGATTTTGACGACGCTCGACGACCCAGCTCTGAGGACGAGGTGATGCCGACGACCGTGCCGCTAGCCGAGGGCGAAGTCTTCAAGTATGACCCGTTCTTTGCGTGGGCATTCCTGATTCTCCTGGCCGCACTTCTCTCGACGTTCGTGCTGGTGTGGCTGCACACGTCGCAGCGCAAGGGCATGGGCGACACGATATACACGACGCTGCGGGCGTCGTACCACATGCTGGCCGTGGATACCCTGGTCTCCGTGATCGTGGCGCTCTTCTGGCTGGCAGCACTGCGGTCATTTGCAAGACCGCTCACCCTCCTCATTGTGGTTGCAGTGCCCATCATCATGGCCTCCTTCTCAATCTACGCCTTCGCCTGGAGTTTCAAGGGCTCGACTCACGGCGCCAGCTTCCAGGACAAGGCAATCAGATGGGCAGCCGCCGTGCCAGCCGTGGGCAGCGTCATCTGGGTGTTCCTCACCTTGAAATCGCGACACAGCATTAGGCAAGCGGTGGATATTCTGGAGTTTTCGGGCCGCATCCTGGCAGCCAACTCGGCGCTGCTCCTCCTTGGATTCGCTACTCTGGCCCTGATAGTGACATGGACCTGGGTGTGGATGGCCATGTTTACGAGGATCTTCCTTGGGGGCTATTTCTCCCAGCGACTGGCGAGGTTCATCATCGGTGTCTCGAGCTGGTGGCTCGGTATCTGGTTCGTCCTCATGTACATGTGGACGGTGGGCGTGATCAACTCGGTGCAGCGGGCGACGACGGCAGCGACAGTGTCGCAGTGGTACTTCCACAGGAACGCAGCACCAGCGCCATCTTCGAACGAGATCGTCCTGGCAGCCCTGAGTCACTCGGCCACGACTATCTTCGGCAGCATTTGCGAGCAGACGTTCCTGGCCCTGATGATTCGCGCGCCGCTTCTGGTTCTGCCGCCTCGGCTGGCCGGCCTTCTCGAAGCGGTTGCCGCCAGAATCATCCCGACGCCGATCACGGCCCTCACGAACCCTCTGACCATTACATATGCCGCGATTCACTCGCAGAATCTGCAGACAGCGGCCCGCGGCCTGAGCAGGATGGAATTCCTCTCGCCCAAGCGGCCGACGACAACCCTCACACCGCACGTCTTCATGTCTTCGATGCGCGGCTCCCGGTCCCCGACCCTGCCCTACCGGCTGGCCAAGATGCTCCTCTACGCCACCCGATTCATCATGGCCACGGCTCTTGGCTTCGCGGGCTGGGTCATGACTGCGAAGCAGCTCCGCATCGCCGCGTCGGATGGTATGGGCCTCAGGGGATCGGCGTACGCATATGTGGTGGGCATCGTCGCCAGTTTCATCGGATTCTCCGTTATGGGCGCCATGGAAAACATTCTTAGTGGGATTCTTGACGCGACGATCATCTGCTACGGCAGCGAGAGGCTCATGATGAACGGGACTGGCGGGTACTGCATGGAGGCTGCCGCGCTGTTCGGCGAGCGGCGCCGCGACGAGAGGGGCTTGCCGTGAGCCCGAGGCCTCTTATCCGGTGCCCTTTGTATCTCTCTGGAGAATCATTGTAGGTGACATGGAAGCTTTGTTTTTTTTCCCCATAGCGACTCTGGGCGCAAACTTTGGACACGGGGTATCTGGATGGGCGGCCCGGGGCGGGCTGTCTTGTTAGTTGGCGCTTCGGAGAGAAGCAGGACACTGCATGAATTTATGTTCGATATTTCTAGACTCGGTGTCTCACTCAATGGTGTGCTGTGAGAAGTATCGATGAGATATGCTTAAATCTGTAGTCAGGCCGATGCACCAGGCAAGTCGAATATAGGAACCTAATCATGGAGCTCGTCGCCCCTTAAAGCGGCAACAGGTCCTCTGGGATCCGTCCCCTGGACCACCCAAACTCCGACGTGCCCATCCACCGCCGCCTCCCACCACCTCCGACTTACGCTGGCAAAAGACCCGGGCCAACAGCCAAGACCTCGCCAAACGAGTAGCTGGTTCAATATTCCTACGTACGCGTTCATCCTCCGTTGCTGCGCCACAACACTTGCGCAACACCGTCCATACCGCCGCCGGACTTTCGTGACCGATCGTCTGGCCTGGCCTTGTCCCCCCTCCGCGCCCGACCACCGTATCAAGTGACGACTTTTGGCTCCTTGGCGACGCGGGGATGGGACGAAATGGCAAAGGACCCACGAGGAGATCAAGTGACTGACATCCGGGCGAAGAGATGTGTATGGCACTTTGCCGACTGGCTCCGCCACCCCGTGGAAGCAACCAGAACAGCATCCATCGAAGTGCGATGAGGTTTCGCCTCTCTCAGTGCAATTCGACGATGCCTGAACTGGAGGGGCAAAGAGGACGTCAGACTGGCTGTCGCCGCCGCATCAGCCACAGACGGAGTCAGCCCGAAGACGAGACCGCTTTCTTGCCTCGGGATATCAAGATGCCCGCTGCTGTCTTGGCTCCGGCTATCATGTGGGCGGAAGATCCTTGACCGTCGTCCGCCATTCTATCTTGCACAGAAGCACCTGTCTCGGAGAGGAAACGAGGTCTCATTTTGAAAAGTCCAGATGCTGTGATGTTGATAAGCAATCGTATCATGGGTGAGTTGTGTCTGCGAGCCGCTTTCCGGGAGGAGGTTTCGTCGGTCCTGGGATTCCCCTGAGACGACAACTAGTATCAGTCTCGGGCCTATCAAGTCGCAACTCGACCACCTGATGGCGGGAATAGTGAACTGTATTTTCATGCCGGCGCGATTCATCAACTTTCTTTAGCTCCTGCTGGAGTTTCTTTCCAACTTCGATCTTCAGTGCCTGTCGAGCTCCTTTGAGCCCTCAAGACACGCACGTCTGTCCAAAACAGCGACCACGCTAACCCGTATTTGCGCCCTTCAACCATCGCCATTGGATACCACCATGTGGCCAAGAAACATGCGCCCACCTTGGAGCTCGGGAGCTAGGGCTCCCGACCGCGCATTGGCCAGCCTCCTGTTTCCGGTGGGGTTTTAGCTCCAAAACGCCATGAGGGGCTGCAAGTGAGGGGCATCGCCCCCCCTGTGCTGCGCGCAATGTGGCCACTGAAGCTTCTGGTGTCCTGTTCCCCAGGGACCCGGGATCTTGGGGTCGCCGCCTGCGACCTCCACTGTTCGAGGCGAGCACCCAACGGCGGCCCCTCTCGCAATAATAAAGGAAGGTGCTACCTCCTGACCCCGAGTGCCGCCTCCGTCACCTTACCTATTCCCCTCAACCCACTGAGGCTCTGTCCTTTTTTGTTCCTCCTACACCTCAGCATCCTTACCATCACAGTTCGCGACAGCCCCGCGACTCTCCTCAACACTCAGATGGCCGATTATCAAGCCCCCCCGGGCCCTCCGACTGGCCCTCCGCCTCCCGAGGTGCCCCCCGGCTGGACCGCCCGCTGGAACGACCAGTATAAGGCCTGGTGAGTTTCTCTCGTCGCGTCCTGTCGACGCCTTATCAAGACCTCCATCTAACGCGCCCTAGGTTCTATGTCAACCTCCACACAAAGCAGTCGCAATGGGATAAGCCCACAGAGCCCGCCATCCCCCCACCAAGCGACATTCCCGACGGCCCCCCTCCCGGCTACGCTCCTCGCCCCGGCGACGCTCCCGCTCCCGTGGACCAGAAGATCAACCCCTACCCTAACCAGCACTCCAACCCCCACCAGAGCTCGTCCTCTCCGGCCCCCTCCAACCCCGTCCCCGTCTCCGCGTCCGCCCCTCCTCCTCAGGATGGCACCCGCGGCACCGGCTTCCCCGACCAACTGCCCCCGCGCCCCGAGCAGCAGGGCAAGACCGGGAGCTTCGTCGGCAAGCTCATGGGCAAGATGAAGAGCTCCGGCTCCCCCATGCCCCCCCAGCAGCACCAGGGCTTCCCCGGCGGCGGCGCCCGCGCCGGCTACGGCGCTCCCCCGCCTCAGCATGGGTACGGCGGTTACCCCCCTCAGGGCGGCTATCCTCCTCAGCAGGGCTACGGTGGCTATCCTCCCCAGCAGGGCTACGGTGGCTACCCCCCTCAGCAGGGATATGGTGGCTACCCCCCTCACGGCGGTTACCCTCCTCAGGGCGGCTACCCGCCCCAGGCATACGGCGGATACCAGCAGGCCGGTAGGCGAGGCGGCGGCGGCGGCGGCATGGGCATGGCGGGTGGTATGATGCTCGGTGCCGGTGCCGGTATGCTCGGTGGTGCCATGCTGGCCAACAGCTTCAACGACTCCCAGGACGAGGCCTACCAGGAGGGTTATGGTGAGTTTCTGTTCCCCAAGAACTCCGTGGCGACAGCGTACTGACAACCTCGCAGAGGACGGCATGGATGACGGTGGTGACTGCGGCGAGTAAACGTGGCCGCGGCCGCGCTTGGCATTTCACGCCATTGCATCTCATGATGATTTAACGGCCGTTTGGGGCAGCAGACGTTTGGTTCCTTTCCAGGGGTGAAAATCAGAGAGCTCTCTCCCCCGACAGGGAGGAGGAGAAGGAATACAATTACAGGATGTCGCATTGGTTGCTTTTTTTCTGTAGCTTCAGTCAAAGATGAGAGCTGTATCACTTCAGCGGACTTTATACGGGCGCCCATCGTTCTCCCCCAGAGGAGAAATTTCCCCGTCTTTGGGCATGGGATTTTGGGAAATGCTCATGATTTTATGCTTCATTTGCTCGTCCGATTGTCCCGGTGATCTTGGACATGTTCTATTGTACCGCGCCTCCCGTGATGTATCCGCTGTATCATGACGAGCACCCTCTGATGCTGCTCGATCACTGTGCTCGCCCCCCTTACTTTTTTGTACATGCCCAGACATCTCTAGACGGATTCTGTCTACGCCCTCCGGCCCTTCTTGTTGTTGTTGCCACCCGATCCGCTGGGCTGGCGCTGCTGTCCCTGCTGCTGTCCCTGCGACCCGGCGAGGAAGCCGGCCATGTCGAACGAGGGGGCCGCGGCGCCGCCCTGGCCGGTTGCGCCGCCGAGGAGGCCGCCGAGGGGTCCCTGGGCCTGGCGGGCCTCGAATTCGGCGCGCATTTCGGGGTCCACTGGCATTGGTGTCAGCGAGGATCCGGAGCGGGGAAGAGGAAACGGGGACGTACTGTTCTTCATCAGGTACGGCATGCCGACGAAGATGCCCATGGTGACCAGGCCCATGAGGATCATGGGGTTCTTCATGACGATGTTGACGATGTTGACTGTTCCTGTTAGCCGGTGTCCCGCCATCTTGCTCCCACGTCCAGTCTGCGACGGCAGGAATGGCCACGGAAGTACGGCGCAGCGGGAGACGTACACTTGCTCCTCTCGACGTAGTAGCCCTTCACGCCGGCCACGCGCGCCTCGAAGCCGCGCTCGGCCTTGCCGCCGCGCACGCCGAACTCCTTCGCCGGAACGGCCTCGCCCCTGTTCTCCCAGTCATTCCCGCGGTAGGTCTCCCAGGCGTACAGGGAGCCGTCGGCTGCGATGTCGACGCGGAAGGGGATGAAGGCGTAGGACATGCAGTGGATGTCGAGGAGGTAGGAGCCCGGGCCCGTGATGTTGTGGAAGGTCAGGGTGTTGCGGTCCGAGAGGGGGGCGGAGTATCGCTCGGAGAGAGAGGAGAGGGTTGCGTGTGTCGTGACCGGGAGAGTCCAGGGGTTCTGGAGGGCGGGGACGGAGGGGATGGATATGGTGAGGGAGTGGGCGGCCGCGAGGGCCAGCGAGGCCAGCGAGGCCAGGGCGGAGAGTTGCATTTTGGGGTCGTTGGCGGAGGTTGAGAAAGGTGAGGTGAAGTCGCCGACAAGTGAGGTGCTGACGATGGTCGAAATGGAAGCTGGCAGCTTGTACGTCAAGCAAGGTGGAGTGGCTCGCACGGACCACCTGCTTCATCCACCACTTGGCCCTACTGGCCCCCTATTCAAGGCCGAACATGACTTAAAAGTAGGTACTGTTTCTCAAACACGGACAGCACGTGGCGCTGAGAGCCTCTTGGATTCCAGCTATGACTTCTTGATATCATGTGCCTATGGCGGTAGTACAAAAGCCCTTCAGTATGATCTCAGAGCATGCTCAGCTCTGTCACAAAACGCAGAGCAGTATCATGATCGCCCGCTCGCAGTAAAGCAAAATCATATGGCGAGACCCCCTCCGAGGGCGTCTCGTAGCAAATGGCGTGTTCATTCCTCTTCCTCCTCCTCGTAGTCGAGCAGTCCCAGATCCTCATGATACTGCAATCCCCAGTCCTCGTCGTTCTCGTCGGGATCATCGAGCCGGACACCATCCATGGATAGGGCCAGCTGCGTCTCCGGCGACAGCCGGCGGAGATCCAGATCGCGGGCCAGGTTCTGCGCGTGCTGACCTTCGGCTCGCGTCGGGTGATGTTCGGGAGCTGCAGCGAGCGTCTTGAGTTTGCTTCGTCGTTTGTACATGGTCTGGTTCTCCTGCTGCTGCTGCTCGATATTGGCGAGGAGGGGCTGGTTTCTGTCGCCGTCCTTGTGCAGTTCGTCCCGGTAGAGGCCGAGCGAGGCGTAGGCCGGCCCCTGTACGGCGCCCACGCACCGGTTTGATGAAATGCGAATCTGGCCTGATGCAATGGCACGCCGTCCACGTTCCATACCCGTGACAGGCTCTGCGCTCTGATTCGGGGGGGCAGGTGGTGCTGGGTGTCTGGTGAACATCTTGGGGACCCGTCGAGACTTGCTCAGGTGCGGCAAACGCCCTGCAAACGGGAGTTTTGTGGCGCCTCTGGCTTGCTTGTCATCCTCCTTGTCCAGCGACAGAAGGTAGACGCGGCCCGTTGCGTCTCCGATAGCTAGTTTTGTCTTGTCGGGAGAGAAGCACCCCGAAGAGATCGGGGCCGGTGCTTCCAGTAGAACTCGGACCAGAGGCTTCGTTTGGTTCCTGACATTCCACACCTTGACAACACCATCCGAGCCGCCGGTGTAGAAACGGTCGGGGGTGGTGCCCCACGCCGTGAACTTGACTCCCGTGTCGTCCCTCTCACGATTATAGTGCTCTTCGGAGGCATCTCCTTCAAGCGGCGTGCCGTGGGCGAGCCTGTGGATGGGGTTGTCACCACGGGCTGTATCCCAGACGTAGACGGCTCCATCCGTGGCGGCTGCAGTCACGTAGCAGTACGACATGCTGCAAGGCGTCAAGGTGAGCTCGTTTATATCGATGGCGGGGCAGTCAAGGCACTGCACTTCGCTGAAAGCCCCAGCTTGCTCGGGGGCATCGGAGGGCCGGAAGAGCCGGATCTGTGTCTTGACATGGTCCTCGACATGGAGGCCGGACGGGGTGGTGGCCACGACAAACGCAGGCTGCGTTGGATGCCACGCAACCTCGAAGACATTCTGGGTCGAAGCCGTGAGAACCTTGCGTCGCTGATTGGTAATGCAATCCCACAGACAGATCTCTCCAGAATCGCGCTTCTCTTGAGGGATATCGTTGTCGTCCCCAGTAAGGCTGCGAGGCGAGTATCCGACAAGGAGCAAATGCTGGACTTCGGGAGCGATACCCCACTGCATTGTCGCAGGAAAGTAGGCCCAGGTCTGGGGCGCCGACGTCTCGAGGTTGTCTTCATTCCATGACCTGGTTCCCGACAGAGGGAGGTAGGTCCTGGACAAGCCATCTCCGTCAACTCGGTACACCCGGACGGCCTGGTTGGGCACGTCGGCTGCCGTCGCGACGAGCCCTGAGCCATTCTTGCAAGCAGCAACGAAGTTCACATTTCCCTCGTGTGGCCAGCTGTCAAGCGCCTTCATGGTGCCTGCGTGCGCGTCGACTCTCCACACCTTGACCGTCCTGTCGAAGCTCGACGTGAAGGCCAGGCCGGTGACGGGGTCGTAGTCAGATGACACGACTGACGTGTAGAGCCAAGGGTCCTGGGACTCGCGCATGGCGTCAGTGCCATTCTCGCCCTTTTCCACAAGTGGCCGCACGATCCGGTGATCTGGATAGGCCTGCAGTCGGCCCTTGGCTGGGGAGCAAAGGAGCAGGTTTCCAGGCTTATTGTACTGCTGGTTGTGCGCATCGGAGTGGGTGGTGGTCCCGCAGACGAAGTTATCACCGACCCATGAGATCGTCGCAATGTCGCCCGCACAGTTGGTCCATTCCGTTCGGACATCGAGGTCGTCTTCCCGTGCCTTCCTAAATTCGTGGGTGAAGTTGACATGCCTCCTCATCTTGCCGAAGCCGCGGTTGCCCTCCATTTCCCTGGCGAGCAGCAGGGACGACAGCTGACTGGTCCTCTTGCTCTTGTTCCGGTGTTGCTGGGTCTCAAGGCGGAAGGTCATGGCCTGTGCCTCGCCATTTGGCGTCGACTGCTTGTGAACGGCATCCTGTAGGAAGTTGAGGACAGCTTGGAAGTCTCTATGTTTCAGACCGTTCTTATCCAGGCATGCCTGCCTAGCCAGGTCTTCGAGGGAGCCTTTCCTCTTGCGGAGCGCCTTTCCGAGTTCTCGTAGGGGGTCTCGTCGGCTCTCGGTATCCTTTCCTTGGTCCTTCCGGATAACGCTGCGTAGGAACTCGATCTCACTCCGAGTGAAGTCCACGTGGTACACGCCGGATCCCTGACCATCTTCGAGAAGAAGCCGCTTGCCTGTCGTGGTCTTGATAACCTTCCTGCTCTTGACGTCGAGGTATGGACGCTTCGGTAACGAAGGCCATTGCTTGGGCTTTTTGGCCTTCTGGGGCTCTGATGCTGGCCGCGGTCTGGAGCGAGGAGTGGTCTTCTTGGGAGGTGTAGCAGCCGCAACAGTCGCGGGAACAGGTGTCGTCGCGGGAAGAGAGGTCGTCGCGGGAACAGGCGTCGTCGAGGGAACAGGCGTCGTCGCGGGAAGAGAAGGCGTCACGCGAGCAGGAGGTGTCGCACGTGCAGGAGGCGTACGGGCAGCCACAGACACAGGCGCAGGCGAGGGCAGGTCAGGCAAAGCGGCGGGGATCTTGAGCTTCGGCCGAGGTGACGGCTGAGCCCCAGAGGAGGGAGACCGTGTCGTACCAGTCGGAGTCGGCGTCCGGACAGCAGCTGGGGCCTGTCGAGGGGGTAGGGGGTTCGGTAACGCGGGGGCCTGCCATTGCTGCGCTTGTAGAGTCTGGGTCGGTGTTCCCTAATCGCAATCTAGTCAGTACAGCGTACGTGCCTGCCTTCTATGAACAGCCATACCAGCTCAGTCTGTGACTTGGCGATCTCGTACGCTATTATAGGACCGAGTCGTTGTAGGAAAGCGGCTGTGAGGTAGCCTCGAGTGCGGGTGAATTCGTCGAGAAAGATGGCATCTGCATATATCTTTTGGAAGATCTTCCACGGGTTCGCGTGTTGGTTTTGTCTACAAGGAGCAGCAAGGGGAGGAGAGGGGAACTGACCTCGAGAGAAACGCGTTGAACGTGCCGTCTCGGGATCGGCCTGAGGAGCGGCGTGATGAGCGGCACCACCTGTGCCTCCAGACACTCTCCCAGAGAACGAGCAGACGCAGGAGCAGGCTGCCCCTGCGGCTGCAATATCCATGTGAAGGTTTGTGGCTGCGGTGTCGTCGAGGGCGCCGGCGCACTCACGCGCTGTCGCTTCGCCGGCCGGGAGTCGCCATGGGATGGCGCGGGACGGTGCACGAGTCCTGGATTCGGAGTCGAAGGAGGAGTGTCCCCGGTCAGGTCGATGATGTCGAGATTCTGCCGCGCAAGGGGATCGTTTGCCGCAGTTGTCTGCGTCAACGTCGCCATCGTGGACGATGCGTCTCGCGACGCGTTCTCCATCTCGGTGTTGCGGTCGAAGATATTAAAGGTTACTAAGGACTCTATAGCGGTAGGTAGAAGCGGGGTTCTCATATTAGAGGCCCCGCTTTTCTTTTGTATGCGATATATACTTAACAGAGCTATTCTAAGCTACTAACTTATTTAAGCTAGGCTTATTTTAAAAGGGTCTTCTTTTTAGGGGTTAATATATTATTTGTAACTATCTATTTAAAATAATAAAAGCTTCTTTAACTATAGTATGCTTCTCGCTCTCTTCTTGATTTATTAGAGTCATAATCTTATTTTATCCATTAAGGTCGTTAGGTTGATAATAAGCTTTGATTCTTTTCTAAAAGGGTAGCCTCGAAGGCTCGAGCGCTCTAAAGTTAGGCTGTTCCGCCCTGCTCTTCCAAGGCAGGAACGCGAGCAGCAGTTTATCCTAAGGACAAAACTTAGTAGTATGTATGTCTCTTAGTTTAAGGCATCACGAGAATGCCATAATAGACAATGTCATTTACTCCTACACATTCAAACGGCCAATTCTTCCTTTCTGCCCACGTACAATATCAATACGTAACAAGCTCTACTTGGATAGATTTGACAGGCAACCTATTTTAAAGGGCTAGGAGCTAGCTCTGTCGGGACCGAGCAAGACCTGGGACATAGTCACATACATATAAAGTCGGGTATTATATGTATGACCACAGTCCAGATCTGTCGCTGCTATCATTCAGTCAGAATGTCCCCGCGACAAGATTGATCTTTCAGTCATATCAACGCTCGCATCGCATTGCTAAGAAAGACATGATAGCTGCCACGAACTACCTAACGGACCACTACCAGTGCGACAACGCACACCCAGCGCAATCATCCACTTGTATCCCTGCTTACTTGATACATGGATAAACACTAGTATCTCCTAATATAGACACCTTTCAGATGCATTTTAGAACGGAACATGGCTTTCCATCCGCAGGTGGCCTCGGATGTAATGCATAGCATTCGCATGCCCGGCCGACCGCTAGGGAAAAGTGGAGACGCGGCCCGAACCCGGTTGTGGTGGGGTTGCTGCGTGGAACCGTCGGACCACCGGGCGAATGTGGTCATCGGGACCCAACCCCAACCCCGACCGCGACGTCCTAGGATAAATTGAAGGTTGCCCGTGTTGTCTTGTTTGAAAGAGCCGAAGAACCCGGCGAGGCGTGTATCTCCAACTGCCTGATCGCTTCTCACGCTCTCTGCCTGGACCAGTGCTGGTTTCACACGACCTTACCACCAGATCCTGCAAGTGTAAAGCGAGGTCATCTCGATCATCTGAGGCTGAACTTCCATCATGGGCAAGCGGATCGTCGTCACAGGCGGCTCCGGGCTCGTCGGCCGCACCCTGATATCTCACCTCCTGGACAATGGCCACTCCGTCCTCAACCTAGACATCGTCCCCCCGCCCCCTGGGGAGGCGAAGGCGTACCACACCATGAAAGTCGACCTCACCAACCTCGGCCAGGTCTTCAATGCCCTCTCCTCGCACTTCGCCCTCAGCGAGCCCCTCCCTCCCACATCCCCTCCTCGCCCGGACGCGGTCATCCACCTGGCCGGATACGCCCGCAACCTGATGGTCCCCGACGACGAGACCTTCAAAACCAACATCACCAGCACCTACAACGTCATCGAGGCCGCCTGCAAGCTCGGCATCAGGAAGGTCATCTTCGCCAGCTCCATCTGCGTGTACGGCATAACCTACGCCGAGGGCAACAGGGACTTCCCCCGCTTCCCCGTCGACGAGACCGTCGAGCCGCGCCCGACGGACGCCTACTCCATATCCAAGCAGTGCTGCGAGAACGTCGCCCGCGGCTTCGCGGACAGGTTCGGCGCGGACATCTACGTGATGCGCATAGGTGCCGTCATCCCGCCGGACGGGTACGACAAGTCCTTCCCCGCGTACGTGAGCACGCCCGAGCGGTGGAAGGTCCACGGGTGGTCGTACAGCGATGTCCGCGACCTCGCGCGCATGTTCGAGCGGGGCGTCCTCACGGACGGGTTGGGCTTCCAGCTCTTCAACGCCGTGAACGATACGAATACCGCGAACATGCCGACGGCGGAGCTGCTGGCGCGCTGCTGTCCAGACGTTCCTGTCACACGGCCGCTGGAGGGCCAGGAGGCGCCGATCTCGAACGCAAAGGTCAGAGAGATGCTGGGGTTCAAGGAGGAACACGACTGGCGCCGTCATTTTACAGCGTAGATACCTACAACAACAGCACTGTTCCGCACGTGCTCACCACCCTGGCTATCTTCGTATTGGGCGGCTCAGCTGCCGGTCAGCTCGGTGTCCTCGGTGAATATGCATGCAGCCTTTTCAGCCTCAAGCCACGATCTGACGACGTCCGTTCACTCGGAATACCAGCGCACGGCGAACAGCGTAGTAGTAACATTCTCATGGGTATTCATTCACGACCTAATTGATAAATTTTCCCTCGCTTCCATCCCCTGCCCTCATCTCATCTAAGGGGCCAGCGGCGCATCGTCGCCCTTGTGCGCAACGCCCGAGGCCGTGTGGGGGCCCTTGGTGGTCGTCGCCGTGGCGGCCTTGAAGGACTGCTCGAAATCGGCGATGATGTCGTCGATGTGCTCCGTGCCGACAGAAATACGGATCAGGTCCTCGCTGACGCCGGAAGTCTTCTTCTCCTCGTCGCTGAGCTGCTCGTGGGTGGTGGTCCAGGGGCTGCGGGGTGGTTAGCAAAATTGCCTGTCTTCTCTGGTCTCTCATCCACTCGGGGACCGGTTCACTTACTGGATGGCCAGGGTCTTGGAGTCGCCGACGTTGGCCAGGTTCGAGATCAGCTTGAAGCCGTCAACGACCTGGCTGCCGGCGGCACCGCCGCCCTTGACGCCGAAGGACAGGACGCCGCCGAAGCCGCGCTTGAGATACTTCTTGGCGGTCTCGTGGTAGGGGTGGCTCTCGAGACCGGGGTAGGAGACCCAGCTGACGTAGTCGCTGTTCTCGAGGTACTTGGCGAGGGCGAGGGTGTTCTGGGCGTGGCGCTCGGCGCGCAGGGAGAGGGTCTCGATGCCGAGGAGCAGCTGCTGGGCGGCGAAGGGGCTGAGGCAGGCGCCGAGGTCGCGCAGGATCTCGACGCGAGCGCGGATGATGTAAGTGATGGGGCCGAAGGTGTCCCAGAACTTGAGGCCGTGGTATCCGTCGGAGGGCTCGTTGAACTGGGGGAAGCGGGCGGCGTGCTCGCCCCAGTTGAACTTGCCCGAGTCGACGATGACACCGCCGATGGTGGTGCCGTGGCCGCCGATCCACTTCGTGGCGGAGTGGACGACGATGTCGGCGCCGTGCTCGATGGGGCGGATGAAGTAGCCGCCAGCACCGAAGGTGTTGTCCACGATGAGGGGCACGCCCTTGGCGTGGGCGACCTTGGCGATGGCGGCGAGATCGGGGACGTTGTACTTGGGGTTGCCGATGGACTCGACGTAGACGGCCTTGGTCTTCTCATCGATGGCGGCGTCGATGTCCTCGACGCGGTCGCCGTCGACGAACTTGGTGTGGATGCCGAGGCGGGGGAGGAAGACCTTGAACTGGTTGTAGGTGCCGCCGTAGAGGAGGGAGGTCGAGACAATGTTGTCGCCGGCGTGAGCGAGGGTGTTGATGGCGATGAACTGAGCGGCCTGGCCGGAGGCGGTGGCCAGCGCGGCGACACCACCCTCGAGAGCGGCAATGCGCTTCTCGAAGACGTCGACAGTGGGCTGGCGGGGGTGAGCGGGGGGCAATCACCAGGAAGAGCTGTTGGACTCACGTTCATGATGCGGGAGTAGATGTTGCCAAACTCCTTGAGGCCAAAGAGCCTCGCGCCGTGGGCGGAGTCATTGAAGGTGTAGGACTGCGGTATGTCAGCTGGCGTGTCCTCTCTCATGAAGCTTGTCGTCATCCTGCGGATCGGGGGAAACGCACGGTGGTGGCGTAGATGGGCACGGCACGGGAGTTGGTGGCAGGATCAGGCTGCTGGCTGGTGAGTGTCAGTGGTGGTGTTCAGGCACTTGGGTTCGGCCATTGATGGCGGGGACAGCTACATACCCCGCGTGGAGCTGCAGAGTCTCGAAGTTCTGGCTCAATTCCTCAGACATGGTGGCGGCGGTGAGCTGGCGAGGGAGGGTGTCACGAAGTGTTTGAGGAGGGAGTTCAAGCTGTCGGGGAGAAGCTGTATCTGGAGGAGAGAGGAGGGGAGAAGAAAGAAGATGAGGAGAAGGAAAGAAAATAAACTCCCAGCAGAAGATCCCCGTGGCCTAGCGCATGGAGGAGGGGTTCGGTTCGGTGCCAGTCCCTTGGTGTCTGCCTCGTTGTGGGCGGGCGGGATGATGCCATCGAGGGGCCATTTTCCGTTGCCGGCGCGGCCAATTGACCATGGGAATTGGTCAATACGTGCCCACCCCGTGCCCCGCCCCAATGAGCTCTCTCTCCGAGCTTCCCAGGGGCTGAGAGACCGGTCGTGTCGCCCGGCACGCGACGAACACCCCCAAAGGCCGAACCTTGTTTGCCCTGGAGACGAGCCAGCGGCCAGTCGTGTCAGTGGTTGAGTGTCACCCCGCGGGCTCTGGAAAACGGGGTCGATCAGGGTCTTGGACAGGGGCTATCGCCGATATAGGAAATGGCGGGGTCCGTCCTGTGAGCACGCCATCCACGCGAAAATGTCATAGCTCCTTTCCTTGGTGCGCGTTGTGGGGGTTTTGATGCCGCTGTCTTGGATGTCGTGACGACTTCACTCCAGTGTCCTCCACGCGCGGGTGGGATAGGGGCAGCCATTTGGGGGCCCAGCCTGCCGTCTGCCCACTCGTCAGGCGATGGCAATGCTGTTGTTGTCCCACTCTGCACCGATCTGCCATCCCATCTTCCGCTTCAGGAACGCCTCCATCAACGTGGCATGACTAACCAAGTCAAACAATATCGATTGTGTGCTTCAGTCACGCGCCAGCTTCAAGATGGTCGTCTCTGGAGTGCCCATCTGCATGATCTCGATCGTCTTCTCAAGCCACCCACACTGCGTTATGCATCGAGCATCGGTCCAGAGGTGGTGGAAACGCAGTGCGATAGCCAGCTGGCGTTTGGTAACGTCGATGTCGTTGAGACGGAGCGGACATGGTGAAGATTCTCCAGACTGAGCTGGTCGAATCCCCCAGTCCAACCTGCCGTCTGGGAATCCGTGTATCTTGAGTCCAAGGATGCTCTCGATTCGAACCTTGAAGCCAAGGAAGACGTGCGTCCAAAAAGGGTGCAAACTTGGCATGACCCCATGTCAGATCAGGCTGGATATGACCCGTGCTTGTTGCGTCGCATTAAATGGCATTGGCGGTTCTCGGTTTGCGCCGCATGGTGAAAGATCGTGGCCGAGCTGCTATGGAGGACCTGAACGGATATCACCAAAAAGGGAAAGGGCTCCTCAGCCATCAACCCTTGGTCGGGAAAATCTACTTCTGGAAGTCCCGCTTCCCACCTTGAGAGGAAAAGCCACGGGATCACCCGTTGGTCGCCGCCGCTAATCCTCTTCCAGTACCTCCGCCGCACCCATCATGATTTGCAGTGCCTCGTGCTTGAAAGAATGGAATGGATTTGTCCTGATCCTACAGCCTAGGATCAGAGAGGAGGTACTCGAAAGTGGTGGTCCGTCATATGGCTGGAAATCTTCAGAACCCAAGGTCTGCTCGGAATTGCCCCTTCTGCCACCGCCGCTCGAACTTGCTGGGCAAGTCTGTGTCCGCCTCCCCGTGTGAGTGCTGGCTCTTCCCAAGGCCATATCAACGAAATGACTTCCAGGAGGCGTATGACTTCATCTTATCACCGCGGACTTTCCAAGTCGGGGCTTTTGCGCCATGGCCTGTCCAAACACTGACCTTGGCTTTTACTTATCTCTCTGATACCAAGCTCAACTACTACCCATCAAGTCCCTGGACAAAACATATGAGCAAAGTAAGACATCCAAGCTGAGGGCTTCTTCTTCATTATTTTGCCTAGAAAGGCCATTATTCGTGGTATCCTGTATCAAATGAAACACATCAACTCCAAAGTCATCCGCTCTCTATACTCCCGTCTCCTCCGCGGCGCCCAGGACGCCTCTATCAAGATACAGTACGTCACCAAGGACACACCCGGACTATCCAAGAAGATCATACTGACGATGTCAGGCCGGATCTTGACTACGTGATTCTCAGCGGCAGCCAAGATGAAGCCGCCGGCCAGTATCTACGTGGCAAGGTCGTCCTCCGCGCCCCCCTTTCTCAAAAACATCCCATCACCGGCATCAGCCTGTCACTAGTAGGATACCATCGGGTTTCGTACGTAAACGACCAACCCATATCTGAGGCGTACCGGCTGACATGTTGCAGATGTCACCGCTCACAACTCCCATCACCCGGGACCACACGCCAGTCCACGATCCTGGAGAACGACCTCCCGCCTCTTCTGCTGAGCAACGCAACACGAAGCCCGTCCCGTAGCACGAAATGCATCGCCGTGTACGAGTGGCCATTCGAGTTGCTCATCCCCGGCAAGATGCCAGAGACCACGAGAGGCTGCTACCGGTGCAGCATCGCGTACTACCTCACCGCCCGCTCCATACGCACAGGCTCCAAAACGTACCCCCAGGCCCTCCGGGCCATCAGAATCATCCGCACCCCGCCTCTGTCCGCGTTCGAGCTGATGGACGCCCTGACCGTCGAGGGCTGCTCGCCCGCCAAGTTCCGCTACTCCGCCTCCATCTCCCACCAGGCCGTGGCCCTGGGCACGCGCATCCCGACCGAGCTCGGGATCCAGCCAATGACTCCCGGGCTGCGGTTGCTCGCCGCTTCGTGTCATCTCATGGAGATACACAGCATCGACGACAAGCACGTAGCCGGGAACACGAACTTTACCACATCGCACGAGATATGCCGATGGGACCTCCTCGATGCCGCCGTCAAAGGACTCGACGCCGGGGTGTGCATCAAGCGCGAGCTTCCGCTGCCTGATGTCGCGGCCAAGTGTTCTCCCGATGTTGATGCGCACGGGATTCGTGTAAGCCATGCAATTCATTTCGACATGCTCGCAGAAGACGTCGACGGCGGGGAGGTAAAGGCAAGTTGCCCCTGGTCGGCCATCCCTGTGAGAGAGGTACTAACACCCCGTGTAGCTGCGTGCCACCCTGCCGATTGTCTTGTTCGTTTCGCCGCATTTACCGATCAACGGATCGGGTCACTTCGCTAAAGAGCGTGTTTCCGTGGAGCAGGATGCTTGGGATGGAGTCCAGATACCCCCGCGATACGCGGACCATGAGATAGATGAGCTGCTAGAGACGAGTGCATGATAAGTGTCCCTTTTTTCATCGTTCAGAATAGAAGTCGCATTACCAAAATTACAAGCATACTAAAAATCTTTCCATGGAAACCTATTACCGGCCTACTCTCCTGACCCTCCATGACCACTACTCAACCTCCTTCGTCGCAACCTCTCCGGTAGTCTGCCCCCTGCTGCTCTTCATGACCTCTCTGACAGTCAGCCCCATCGTCGCCGCCCACGCCACGAACGCACCGGCCGCCAGCCCCGCGTCCGCCCGTGCAGCATTGCACACGGAGCCCCTGCAGAACCTCAGCCGACCGAGGAAGGCGGCTTGGGCGATGAATCCCGCCAGGTAGAAGAGCGTGTTGACGGTCTCGACGGCCAGAGCGGCGTAGGGGTGGGTTGCTTTCGGGGCGAATCGTGGGGCGGCTTCGAGGTAGGCGAGGGAGAGGAGGGAGAGGACAGAGATGGCAACGAGGAACCCGATCTCTGGAGGTGGGATGGTGATTGTGGCGCTGTGGTACCAATTTGCGACTGCGAAGGGTTGGATTCTGGCATTTGATGAGTCGAAAGAGGGACGTACCGTGTGCTGAGAGGGAGAGGACGACGATGGCTAAGAGAAGCTGGACGATGCGGATGGGGAGAGTGAGCGAGATGGCCATTTTGGCGGTAGACGACGAGGTTGTCGGGGTAGATTAGCGAGGCCAAGGTGTGATGTTGTTTATTATGAGTGGTATTAGTTTAAGATGCCTTTTGATGTATGGTCTTATTCACGGAGCCAGAATCAGGGCTTCAGCTCTTACAGACGGAGGCAGCGCAAGGCGCGGGCTTGGCGACGGCATCGGGGGGGGTTCAGTACTAAGTACTACGACTACAGCTCCATTTCCCAGGGCGTCAATGCCAACACGCTCAAACATGCACCGGCGGAATCTTGCTCGTCCCATGCGTCCTCCTACGATGTCTGCTGGAGTTGATGTCTTGGCTTTGTTTCTGAGGAGGGGTGTTCCCGGCTGTGCGGGAGGGGAGGGCCAATGCGCGGGTGTTAGTTGAAACAGACGACGTGGACGAAGGTCCGGATGGGCCACGGCATTGGACCCGAGGGGGATTGTGAGGCGGAGGGTTGTCGGAGAGTTGGCCCCTTTATGCTAGTGAGGGAACCAAGGAGGGAAGAGTCGAGGGAGTGAAGGGCTCAATGTTGTTTGGGGTTGCATTGCAGGAGAGATCGACGGGAGTGTAGATCGGCGATGGCTACCAAAAATGTAGGTTCGGGCCATTTATAGATTGAGATAAATAAGCCGGCTCTTGCTGCACATTCTTCGCCGGTGGCAACGGCCGCCTAACGAGAGAGACGATACCACCAGTACCGGTTGGTGGAGATGAAGGTGCAGTTTGGTCTGAGGCGGTCTTGAGGGCTTCGAGTTGGGGGACCCGACCGAATCTGCATGAATGGCAATGGGAGGCCATCAAGATTGTCTCGTCCCTGACGACCAGACTTTGACTTATTGGACAATCAACATCAGCATGCCACGAAGCTATCATGGGTTGTTGATTTTTTCATATTCCAGGAATATCGCGGACTTTTCGAACGCCCGAAGCGGGATCAAGCGGGATCAGGCCGGCAGTCGGAACCCCCTCCGGCGCGGGAGTGCCGAGTGATCGGGCGCTGAGCGGGTCCCGTCGGTCTTGATCGGCCCCCGAGTCGAGCAGCACTAAACTGGAGGCATGTGATACCTCGTCATTCGAGAACGCTGGTCCTGGGATGCCCGACTCACGATCAGCGGTATCTCAGGCCGTGCTTCACAGGAAATCGTCTTCATAACGCCAATCCAGAATACAATGCCCGAGGAGGTTACCCCGGACATCCCCCCCCGAATCTGACATTTACTCCGTGGTGCTGAACATGACTTGGTTTTATCTCGCCAGACATTGGTCCCTCGGCAAGCTAAATCTGAGGGGAAAGGGGAGCCACAGTGGCCAAGCAGCCCAGTTCAGCTTAGCGGCCAAGATCCCCAGGAATTGTGGAGGTGCCGAGGCAACTCCCCCGTCATGTCCTCCAGCTAATTCGAGTCTCGCTTTCCCCAGCCCGGCTCCTGTCCTCAAAGCGAACTCCTCACATGTGCTGGGTGCATCACTTGCTGCTGCTGAATTCTAGCGCTCTGTTGCCCGCCAACTTCACCTCATCAACACCACGACACCGTCCTCTGAGCATCACCACCGCATCGCATTCCTCTTTAGGTCAGCTCTGGCCCCCGACCTGATCGACCCGGCATCTGCACCTGTCAGAACCTAGAATCCAACTCTAGATTTCTGCGTCCGCGTATAGCTCATCGTACACCACCGTACCTGCACTGCACTGCAGATCGATCGATCAACCAACCGCCCAACATGTCCTCCGCCAGCAAGATTGCGGCCCTCACCAAAGAGCTGTCCACGCCTCCTCCGCCCGGCGCCCCCTACAGCTTGCCCGTCCCCGGCTCCGAGACGGAGAACAGGACCGCCGCCTACCGCCATTGGCGTGTCCAGAATGGCCCCCTGATGGAGGCCATCGACCCGTCCATCAAGACGATGCACGACTCCTTCGAGGCTGCCGCCCGCAGCTTCCCAAACTCGCCCTGCCTCGGCCACCGTGCCTGGGTCCCGGCCACCCGCACCTGGGAGGACAAGTACACCTGGCAGACCTACGCCGAGGTCGCTGAGCGCCGAAAGAACCTGGGCGCCGGCCTCGTCGAGGTCCACAGGGACGCCGGTATCACGGAGAGTAAATACGGCATCGGCTTATGGGCGCAGAACCGCCCCGAGTGGCACATTGCGGGTGTGTTGCATCCCCCTCATCACTCACTATCAAAATGCTGACGTTTGCCCTCCCCAGACCTCGCCGCCAGCTCCCAGGCACTCTTCACCGTTTCCCTCTACGAGACCCTCGGCCCCGACACCACCGAGTATATCGTCAACCACTCCGAGCTGCCCTCCGTCTTCACCTCGCTCCCCCACATCCCCACGCTCCTGCAGCTTGCCCCCCGCCTGCCGACCCTGAAGGTTCTCATCTGCCTCGACCCTCTCGACGCCGGCGAGCCTGACGGCCATTCCAAGGCTGCCCTGCTCAGCAACCTGGCCGCCCAGCATGGCATCAAGATCTACTCCATGGCCGAGGTCGAGGCCATCGGCGCCGCATCCGGCCGCCCCATGAACCCTCCTCGCCCTGAGGACTTCCAGACCATCAACTACACCTCTGGCACCACCGGCATGCCCAAGGGCGTCGTGCTGAGCCATGCCAACGCCATCTCCGCCGTTTCCTCCGCGCGTGCCTTCGGCAACGTCGGCTCCAAGGACGTGCACATGTCCTACCTGCCCCTGGCGCACATCTACGGCCGCCTCATCGACGGTGTCGCCCTGGCCGAGGGCGCGCGCATCGGCTTCTTCCGCGGCGACGTCCTCGGGCTCGTCGATGACCTCAAGATCCTCAAGCCCACGGGCTTCGTCTCCGTCCCCCGCCTCTTCAACCGTTTCAATTCGGCCATCCGCACCGCCACCGTCGAGGCGCCGGGCTTCAAGGGCACGCTCTCCAAGCGCGCCATCGACGCCAAGCGGGCCTCGATGAAGCTCCCCGACGGCCAGGCGCACAACAAGCACTTCCTCTTCGACCGCATCTGGACGCCCAAGGTCCGCGCCGCCGTCGGCCTCGACCGCGTCCACTACATGATCAGCGGCAGCGCCCAGCTCGACCCGGAGGTGCAGACCTTCCTCCGCGCCGCCTGGGCCAACAACTTCGCCCAGGGCTACGGCCTCACCGAGACGTACGCCTCGTCCTCCGTGCAGCTCCGCGACGACTTCTCCACCGGCAACATCGGCGGCCCGACCTTCTGCAACGAGTTCTGCCTCGAGTCCGCCCCCGACCTGGAGTACTCCGTCACCGACAAGCCGTTCCCCCGCGGCGAGCTGCTCGTGCGCGGCCCCAACGTTTTCTCGCAGTACTACAAGAACCCCGAGGAGACGGCCAAGGCCATCGACGCGGACGGGTGGTTCCACACGGGCGACATCTGCACCATCGACGCGCGCGGGCGCTTCAAGATCATCGACCGCAAGAAGAACGTGCTCAAGCTCGCGCAGGGCGAGTACATCTCCCCCGAGCGCATCGAGAACGTCTACCTCGGCGCCACGGCGCTCGTGGCCACGGCGTACGTCCACGGCGACCCGTCGCAGTCGTCCCTCGTCGCCGTCTTCGGCGTCGACCCCGAGAACTTCCCGCCGTTCGCCAGCAAGGTGCTCAAGCGCGACGTCGACAAGACGGACCCCAAGGCCGTCAGGGCCGCCATCGGCGACCCGAAGGTCAAGGCCGCGTTCCTCGCGGAGCTGGACAAGATCGGAAGGAAGAAGAAGTTCAACAGCTGGGAGAGGGTCAAGGCTGTGTACCTGGACATCGACCCGTTCACGATCGAGAACGAGCTGCTGACGCCGACGTGAGTGCCCCCACCTGCTGTAGCTGCTGCTGCAGCTGCATTGTGTTTGAATTTGAGTTGCTAACTTTTCTGCAGGATGAAGCTTAAGAGGCCGCAGACGGCGAAGAAGTTCCGGCAGCAGATCGACGAGATGTATGCCGAGGTCGAGGCTGCGATGTCGGCCAAGGCGAAGCTGTAGAGGCATTACGGATATCCCTGGATATGGCAGATTGCAGCGTGTATCATATATATCTACATGTCTGATATGGTGTAGCATTTATCTTGAACAATTTACGAGACGGTTGGATCTGCTCTGCTTCTGCTTCTGCTGTGATGACCTGGCAGGTGTACTTCTCGGTACCTATGAAGAACGGCCACTGATCGAGGGCATAACACATTGACCTGAATGGTATGTTGAGATGACAGCACGGCGAGATGACAGCACGTTGAGGTACATCCAGATCGAGGTGGCTGTATATGGTATTGCCATCTCAGAACGGCCATGTCGACCAGCAGACTTCAGATCAAGCCTAGGAAAATCGAGACGACCTCTCTCTCAAGCTGAAGGAATCAAGCTACCCTCTTTCGTAGTTTAACGAAATCGAGATGGCTTCATTCTCAATTAGAGAGAATCTAAGGGCAACACATCTGGACGGCAATATAGCTGGAACGGCAATGTATTCTGACCCTCATGGGTTCCTACCTGCCTTCTCTCTTAGAGGCTAAAAGTGGAGCGGCAAGAAAAACATGCAGAACTTTTCCAGGCCCTCCCACTGTCTATCACGTCCCCGTCTAAAACAAAGATCCCAACGGCTTGTTTCTTATCGAATCCAGGAACACAACCTTGACCAAAAAAAGTCCAAAAAGATAATCAAATCCTCTCAGGATCGTCAGGAATTGAGCCCGACGTGGGGGTCGAACCCACAACCTTGAGATGTGATCTCTGTTAAGAGTCTCACGCTCTACCGATTGAGCTAGCCGGGCGTCCGGCTGGTTGTTGGATCATGGTCTGGATTTGCCGTCTATAAAGCGTGAAAATCCTGATTTTCGACAAAGTTGGCTCTGGTGTGGAGGGGCAGACGTGGGCGGGGTTATGTAAGTCGGTGACTCAGCTGTGCGACGACTGTCCGGCTGGAAAGTGGGGCCCCTGAAAACGCAGTGGAAGAGAGGATTCCCCCATTCCACCTCGACGCAATCAATCTCTTCCTCTTTCAACCTCCATCACGAGCCATCAACAACAATCATCCCTGGGCATCCCCATCATCGCGTCGCCATCGCCCATCCCCCTAATCCATCGACCTGTATACTCGACAAGCAGATCACCGCCTTCTGCAGCGTAATCCGTGCAAGTCCAAGTACTCCGCTCGCTCTCCCTCGTATCCCTGTGACTGGACTTGAGGCAACCGCATCCTCGCGTGGCTTCATCCTCGGTCGGCCGCGGTGCTGTAGACAGACGTACTACGCCATCCAGAAGAGATTACCAGTACAAGAGAGCCATACACAAGAGACAGGGAACCCGGGGGGTTCAGACCACAAAAGGCCGTCCGTCCTGGCGACTCGCCCGTAGAAGGCATTTCGCGCCCTCACCTTGTCACGCGAGAGAGAGAGAGAGAAACCTGTGACCTAGCGCCGTTCACACCGCCCGTCCGTCCGTACATTCATTCACTCTTGAGCCCCGTTGTGGACCCTGCAGTGATAGCTCTTCGTGGACCTGAGTGTAGTGGACGCGACCAGCAGCGCCGGTAGCAACTCACCTGCAGCGCTCTTACCCGGCAACGTTGAAGTAAGAACGTCAGGCGCCAAATTCGCAGGCACGGCCGTCGCTTCCTCGGGACCTCGCTCCTGCCGTATTATACCTACCTACCGGTACTGCGCCGCCCAATCCTCACCTCTTTATATCCCGTCCTTTCGCGCGTCTGAGGTTCTCTTCCTCTTACAACCTAAACATCTCCGGCGCTCGCCCTCCTTGTATCTTGAGGGCGCGCAAGCTTCACCACCACCAAGTCAATCGCCGCATCCTTTCGACATCATCACCTTCGCTTGAATCATGGCTTCTGCCGTCGCAGACCTAGAGACCGGCCTCCAGGCCATGTCGACCCTGAAGCCCCCCGGTGTCTCCGGCACCAGAATCGCTTCTCTCACCGCGCTGTGCGTCGCCAATGTCCAAGTAAGAACAAAGACTCCCTGCACTTCACCACCACGTCTGTGGACGGCCAGTTCCGTAGCTAACGCGCGCTCCAGTCTGAATCCGTGCTCATTCAGAAACTCTACACCCACTTCAAGAAGACGGATGGAGATCACAAGCTGGGCGTGCTGTACGTTGTAGACTCGGTAACCCGCAAGTGGCTCGAGCAGGCCAAGGCCCAGGGCCAGCCTGTAGATGGCTCTGCTAGAGACGGGACCTTTGCCGCAGGCGTCCACCGGGTGACCGAGCTCATGCCCGTCCTGATGAATGACATCGCGCACTCTGCTCCGTCGAACCAAAAGGTAAGCCAACCAACCAAGCCAGTCCTGCCTAGTGCCCGTGGGTGCCGTGAGAGCGCATCGCCGTCTCCTGCCGCCGGCCAGACGCCGAGACGAAACCAGTCTATCTGCCTCAGGATTCCCGGCTGTAATCCTCAACTCAACTTCTCTCCCGCGCGGCATGACACGACCCCTTCTAGAAGAGTAGTCACTTACCATCTTGTGCCGCCTGTAGGAGAAGATTCTCAAGCTGCTGGACATATGGGAAAAGGGCCAGACCTTCCCCCAGCCCATCATTGACTCGTTTCGAACCAAGCTCGAGACTGCTGCCACCCCAAGTACGTCGTCGTCCACCATCGCCTTGACGCGTTCTCAGCCTGAAGCGAAACTTCCCTCGTACTGACCTTTCCCGCCTCTCTGTAGTCAAGTCCACCACACCTGAGGGTAGTCCTCCTCCTGGTCTGCTGGCTGCCTTTGGTCTTACCAGAAACAACAACGCAGCTCCGACTGCTAGTGCTCCGCCGACCCAGCCCGCTCCGCCCGCTGCGCAGAACAGCAACGCCATCATGGAGGCTCTCGCCAAGCTTGCTCGCCAGAACAATGCACCGGCCAGCCAGCCGGCCGCTCCAGCTCCAGTTCCCGCTGCAGCCCCGGCCCCGGCGTATCCCCCCCCGCAGCCGGCTGCCCCCTTTTCTGGAAACCTCTCAAGCCTGCTCAGTAGTCTGGCGAAGACCTCGACCACTCCTCCCCAGACTCAACAGCCCTCGTATCAGCCGCCTCAGGCGGCGGCAGCGCCTCCCAGCGGCATGCCATTCCCGTACCCTCCTCCCACTCCGGCTTATAGCAACAGCGGAGCGAGCAACTACTCGGCGCCCCCGGCCCCGGCTCCGGCCCCTGCCCCCCAGCCTGGCGCACTCAACCCCGACATGCAGCAGCAGGTCATGCTAATCAAGGCCCTCGCCGACCAAGGCGTTCCCTTCGACAAGATTCCTGGTCTGATCCAGACCATGCAGGCAGCCGGTGCCCTCCCGCCCGCTGGCGGTCCCCCGGCTGTCCAGCCCCCAGTCCATCCATCCTATGGCGGCGCTCCCCAACAGCCGTATGGTGCTCATCAGGGCTATGATGCCCCTCGCCCCGGCGGCCCGACTCGGTCGCCCGACAGATACAACCAGAGGTCTCGCTCTCGTTCCCCCGGTCGCCGGTGGGATTCTAGGGACTCTGGTCATGGTGGCCGACGCGACAGCTACGAGACGCGTCGCCCAGAAGACCCTCGTGGCCAATATCGCCAGCGCAGCCCAGTCCCCGGCCGGCGTCTTGGTGGCGATCCGATGAACCCGCCTGCTCATCGTGGCGAAGACAAATGGGTCGAGTACGATCGCAGTCTTCCCGAAGGCCACATCCGTGTCTTTAGCCGCACGCTGTTTGTCGGTGGTGTCACGTAAGTTTCCATGCCTTTGATCTAGATTCGTAGCCTGACTGACCTGCGTAGTTGCCCCGAGAAGGAACTCCGTGACATCTTTGGCCAGTACGGCGAGGTTCAGACCTGCATCGTCAACCGCGACAAGCGTCACGCCTTTGTCAAGATGCTCACCCGCAAGGATGCCCTCGCGGCTAAGGAAGCTATGGAATATCCGCAGGGTCCCCAGGGACTGCAGCTTCGAGTAAGACTTCTCCCCCTATCTTCATCTCGATGAACACCCACGTACTGACGGCACATTCTAGACTCGCTGGGGCGTCGGCTTCGGTCCCCGCCATTGCAGTGACTACTCGACCGGCATCAGCGTTATCCCCATCTCCGCCCTCACTGAAGCAGACCGCAAGTGGATGCTCACCGCTGAGTTTGGCGGCAGCGACGGCAAGCCCATCGAGACGGGCCTCGTCGTCGAGGAGCCCGACATTGAGATCGGCGCGGGCGTGTCTTCCAAAGCCATCAGCCGTCGTATGCAGACGGACAAGAGCGGCAGCCACGGGCCTCGGTCCACCCGCACCGGCGACGGTGGTGCTGCTGGAGGAGGCGGCGGTGGTGGCGGCGGCTGGCGCGGGAAGGGTGGCAGAAGAGATGACAACCAGGCCTCGGGGGCGAACGCTCAGCCGCTGGCGCCGCAGTATCCCCAAGGTCCTCAAGGCGGGAACTACCAGCAGCAGGGCTACAACTATTCCAACGGATACTGAGTGATGAGATCCCCGGACGGGGATGCTGTTCTACGGCTACGGCAGCGGCGGCATTGCAAAAGCGAGGCGTTGGCGGATGGTTCTGATTTGGCCGGCTGGTTTGGCTGGGACATGATACCAAGATGGATGGCTCTGTAGAGAATATGAAACTTTGCTTTCGGCATCGACCGTGCCATCGATGACTGGCTATGTGAAGCATGGAGTGGCGAGCAGCACACGAGCTGTCTGCTGCTCCATGGAATTGATGTTCTCGACCTGGCCGTCTTTCTGCTTCTCGTGAGGGAATAGAAGGTTGAGAGAACGAAATATAACGTGTCCAGACCTGGCTCGAAGGAAGGACGGCCGCCCTCAGAAGTAACAAATCTACACAGCTCCGGATCGAGCCCCAGATAATTAAGATACAACCTTTCTCTTCACTCCCAAAATCGAGACGAGCGCTTGCTCAACTAGATACAAGTCGAACGGCGAACACCAAATCAACCTCCCTGTTGAAGCAACGCCCATCTGGACGGCAACATAACTGGATCGGCCAAGTATGGACCAAAAGGCAACATGACCCTTTACACAGCATAACCATCATAATTTTCAATTTTCGATCGGCCGCTGCTTTAGTTTAGTACTAAGATTGATATCAGTCCATGTTTCCCCAATGTATTCACAATTAATTCCAAACTGTATGGAGAAAGCTTGTCCGTCTGCCCTGCGGGACGGCGCCGAGCTCATGCATCGATCGCCCCTCATCTCACATGACGAACCGCAACCCCTCACCACCACCAAAAAGAAACCATCATCAAACCATAAATCCGTCTCCCAACATTCAACAGCCACCTCTAACTCAATACCTCCCGTCACCTCGCCCCCTCAAACCTTCCAACCAGCCCAATCCGCCGCCAAGATGGTCTACACAATCACAGTCCACCTCTACGCCAACGAAGACCCCGAGTCCATCCCCCGCCTCAAGGCAAAGCTCACAGAGGCGTCCCGCGTCTACTCCCAGGACCGCGAGACCGTCTCCTGGTTCGTCATGCAGGACGTCCACGACCCCCGCGCTTTCACCATCGTCGAGCGCTTCGAGACCGAGGCGGTGCGTCAACAGCCTGCCCCAACCCTCCCCCAAACCATACTGACTTGCCCCTCCCGCCCAGTCCCAGAAATACCACCTCGAGAACCCCTACTGGAAGACCTTCGACCCATATGTAGTGCCCCTGCTGGCTAAGCCCATGGACTTGAGGAGGCACGAGGAGCTGGACACATCCAAAGACGTGGTGGTGCCCGCGTGAAAGGACTGGGCCGGTCATCTTGAGCCACACTCTCAGACCTCGGTCGTTGATAGAAATGAACAACTCAAATCACATCTCAAGCCGCACAAATATGAATTTAACTGTTTGGTATTAGGAAATCAAGTCTAACACGCGTCTACTAGGGTATGGCGCCGCAAACACTCCCCTCTTCCCCCACCATCTTCTCTCTCTCTCTCAATGATTGACTAGGTAGTAATATCGATGAGATACACATCGAGTAATTTAGACACGGGAAAGGAAGGTGTTGGTTAGTAGTTCCACCCCGGACCTTCCCCTTTCGTTGTTTGCGAGCTGCCGCTCATCGCGGCAAGCTCGAGCCGTGGCCTGCGGCTTACTGCGACTTCTCGTGCTGCGTCGACACGCGCTGCAGAGAGACGACGAAGTCCTCCAGAGAGCGCTGCTTCTGGGTGCCCTTGGGCGACTTGCCGTGCATGAGGTTGTCGAAGCCGCTGTTGTCCTGGAGGATGTAGTAGACACCGGCGCAGACGCAGAAGACGCCGAAGGAGAAGATCCAGACACGGACGACGGCGACGATGCTGGTCTGGCCATCCTCGAACCAACCGAAGATACAGAACAGGGTGGCGATGATGTCCACAACCAGGACCGCACCGCTGAGCTGCCACGAGGGAATGGAGGACCAGAAAGGACCGTTGGCACGGGTGATGAAAATCAGCCACTATAAAACGTTAGCTATGGCCTCGTGGAAGCGGGAAAAGGGCAAACGTGCGTTCTCCGAGAGGGACACCTGCAAAAAGATAACCTCGTCAAGGTTGCCGAAGTTCTGGACGATACCGCCGTTGGGTCCGTGGGCGTACATGGTGGTGACAGTGATCCAGGTACCGACAGCCAGGATGACGCCGAGGACGACGGAGATACCCCAAAGCTTAGGAAGGTTCCACTTGACAGGCGTCAGGCTGTAGGGAGCTGGTATGAGTTAGTGAAAGATGTTCAGACTTGAATTGAGAAGAATAAAAATATTGGGGGGGGAGGGGGGGGGCTCACCATTGTCGTAGGCGATGGCCAGAGTGGCGATATCGGCGAAGATGGCGATGAAGACGACAAGCTCAATGTTCAGGGAACGGTTGAGGATGGCAATCCAAAGACCAAGGTAGATCTCGAGATGGATGGACAGGGCGATACGGTAGACGACGTAGGAGTACATGCGGTGGAAGATCTGGCGCGAGGTCTTGAGGGCATCGATAATGGCACCAAGACCAGGGGCAAGGAAGACGATATCGGCGGCGGAGCGAGCGGCGTCGGAGGCGCCCTCGACAGCAATACCAGTATCGGCCTTCTTCAGCGAGGGGGCATCGTTGACACCGTCACCAGTCATGGCAACGAGGTAGCCACGCTGCTGCAGGATCTCGACGACGTTGTACTTGTGCTGGGGGAAGACCTCGGCGAAACCATCGGCAGCCTCGACGAAATCGTAGACCTCAGAGCCGGGCATGTCACCGCCGCCACCAAGACCCAGACGGTCGGCGTTGAAGATGTTGGTACCGAGACCGAGCTGGCGGGAAGTCTCGCGGGCAATGCCGACGGCGTCACCAGTGAGCATCTTGATAGAAAGACCCAGCTTCTTGGCCTCGTTGACAGTGCGGGCAGTATCGTGGCGGGGAGGGTCGGAGCAGGGCATGATACCGAGAATCTCCCAGTTGCCACCCTCGCGCTTGCGGGCGACACCGAGGGAACGGAAACCACGCGTGGCGAACTCGGCGACCTTATTCTTGTAGGCCATGTCGATGGCCTCATCCAGGGGGTGGTCCTCCTCGACGGTCTTCAGGACGAAGAGGGGAGCACCCTTGACGCAGGTGATGCGCTCGCCCTGGGGAGACTCGACAACGGCGGTAACCTTCTTCGAGACGGGGTCGAAGGGGAAGAACTCAAGGACCTTGTACTTGGAGAGGACGGACTTGGCGCGGGGGTAGTAACGGAGCGACTTGAGGAAAGCCTTGTCGATGGCGTCGATACCCTTCTTCTTGCGGGAGGCAGCCAGGCAGGCAGTGAGCATGAGGTCCTCGGGGTCGACACCCTCGACGGTGTAGGGCTCAGCAAGGGACAGCTTGTTCTTGGTCAGGGTACCGGTCTTGTCGGAGCAGAGAATCTCGACACCAGCGAGCGACTCAATGGCGGAGAGCTTCTGGACGATGGCGCGCTTCTTGGCGAGGTAGGCGGCGCCGACAGCCATGGTGGTGGTGACGACAGCGGGGAGACCGACGGGGACACCGACGATCAGAATGGCCAGGGTGAAGCGGAGAATCTCGACAATGTCGTTGCTGCGGTAGAAAGAGGCAACCCAGACGACGAGGAGGGTGAAGACGACGAGGACGAGCAGAACGGTACCGATGCCGTTGAGGACTTCAGTGAAATGACCAGTGCCGCCGCTGGCAGCGTTGACGAGAGCGGCAGCGCGGCCGACGAAGGTAGAGTCACCGGTGGCGCTGATGACGATGAAGGCCTCACCACGCTTGACGGCAGAGGAAGCGTAGCAGTGGTCGCCCTTGTGCTTGTCGACGGCAAGAGACTCGCCGGTGATGGCGGACTGATCAACCTGGAGGAAGGCATCTTCGGTGACAATGCGACCGTCGGCGGGGATGATGGTACCCTCCTCAACCTGGAGGATATCGCCGGGAACGACCTCGGGGGCCTCAACCTCCTTGAGCTGACCGTCACGGAGGACGACAGCCTTGAGAGCGAGGGTCTTCTTCAGCTCGTCGACGATGGAACCAGCCTGGAATTCCTGGTAGAAACCGACGACGGCGTTGAGCAGGAGCAGAGCGATAATGACACCGAAATCGACCCAATCCTCAAGACCGGCGGCAAGGACGGCAGCAGCCTCCATGACGAACTGGATAGGTCCGACGAAGTACATGAACTATTGGGGGCGCGAGTCAGTCTCAATTGGTCTGAACGCGGAATGCCCAGGCCGTGTGTAAAAGTCGGCCCACAGCTTGGCGGGATCGGCGCTACTTACGAACTTGAGGATCAGGTTCTCCTTCTCCTCCTTCATCTGGTTCAGACCATACTTGCGGCGGCGGTTGAGAACCTCGGCCTCTGTCAGACCCATGCGGGTATCGGTCTGCAGCTGGTCCTCGGGGATGTTGCGAGCGCCGCCGGGAGTGGTATCTGTGAGAGTGGGCGGTCAGCGAAAACAGTCACGAAGTGCAAACGCTCGGAAACGTCCGAAGTCCAGAGCGACCGCGACCCCAGCTGTTTGTTGGGGTAGGTGTGGTGGGCACCGTGCGCGCGCGCAAAGAACATGGGACGGCGGGCGAGATGGGATGACCAACCTTCCTCCTCGTCCTCCTCGGCGTGGCCATCCTGGGACTCGAGGTCCTCGATGAGGGCATCAATGTCCTCATCCTCATCGTCGTCCTCCTCGACCTTGGTCTTGGTGGGCTCGACGTCTCCCTCGAGGGGAGCCTTCTTCTCGTCGAAGCGGTGCGACTCAATGGGCGTGTTTAGCGCCGGCGCGGCGGCGGAGTTGGACTCGGCCATTGCTGTTGTGGGCCCCGTAGGTAAAGCGACTCGTGTAGTGTAGTAGAATCTGTAGGTTGCTGCGAACCGCAAAGAGGACGGCTCCGGGATTTATAGGTGCAGTCGAGGCGCAAGGCGTGAGTCTGCTCGGTGTGGCTGACGATCAAAGTTTTCTCTAGGAATACTGGCTGCCGGGGGAGCTTGTTGGGTTTCTGTAGGAGAGCGACTACAAGACGCGGTCCGTCACAACAGGGTTTGGTGATGAGGAGAGTGGAGAGGGTCGAGAGAGAAGAAAGAGAAGAAAAAGGGAGGTCGATCACCGCACGAATGTGAAGAGCAAACTGTCAAGGAAGCCTTCGTGGGTGAGGAGAAAAAAGAGAAGGGAAACGGTGAGAAGAGAGGGTGGCAGCTTCTCTTCTTAAACCAGAGAGAAGGTTTGGGCGGGTGGATGCTCCCAGGTACGTACCTCGAGGTCAATGGGCCTTAATTGACCGCAATGGTTGCTGGATGGGAAGGAGCGAGCACCCAGCAACGCGCATCGCCCATCCAGCCCACACGGCAACAGCGAGCGGGAAACGGAAGCTGCGAGGCATAGAGCGCGCCGAACGCCGACACTACTGTTGCTGCTTTCTGGGTCCAGGACGTGCCGAAGCAGACGGACCTTCGACGCTACACCTCGGAAGGGGGGGCGTATGCTAGGGGCGTGGGGAGGGGGCGTGGCCCGCGGAAGGAAAAATGGTGCAGGGCAGGCAGAGTGGAGGAAGGAATGAAAGCGATTTTTTTTCCCTCTCTCCAACGAGCGGGTTCGCTGCCGCATGGCTCTTCTTGCCCGATCCTGCCTAGCCCGGCCGCTCCACGGTGAATTCTCGAGCAGTGTAGGCCGCCCCAGACCAGCTCTCTGGGCAGGCGAAGTACATGCAGCGCTACAAGACGGGTACGAGGCCCACCGATCGGGTCTGGGAGCTCCTGCGGCGGCGGGAACGGTCTGGGCGACGATCCAGCCAGGTACCGAGCCTGGGCGCGCGATGTACCTTGGCTTGCATACCCAGGCACAGTGTGCGATTCGGCGCCGCTCCCCTTCCCCAAATTGCCCGCAACCAGCAGGCGAATCACCACGTCCCAAAATCAAACCCGCATGGGAAAGCTCTCATCGTCGACCTCGCCATCCTCGCGATCATCTTCCATCACGGGCACCGCCGAGCAGGGCCAAGGTCACCGGCTTGACGATCACCAGCCCTCTCGTGCCGCCTGAGAGATGACGCAGCTTGGGGCCATCCCACTCGGCCTGCCCGCGCTGGAGCTCCGGGTCCTGTACAGAAGTACACAAACAGCTCTCTGGGCGCCACGCACAGTCATCCCCATGCGATGCCAATGCGTGCGATGTGCACAGAGGGTTCGAGCTCATCCCTGCCCTTTCCGTGAGCCGGCTTGGGGTTTGTGCTTGTCCTCGAGACCGACAGGGGCCAACCATGAACATCAGTCATGCCACCCCTTCGGCGACCCACAGTGCGGCGGACGCCACACTCCTGATCCAGACGGCCACGGACGAAGCATGATGGGTGGGCTTGTAGCCAGGTACGCGGCGAGAAACATTTCCGCACAGCTCGTCTTTGTTGTTGCCGCGCTCTGTTCGAAGTAAACAATACATCGCAGACCGTCCGACCCCTGGGTGGATTACTCTCTCCAAGGCAAGTTGCGCCGGCCCGGTGCAGGCTCTCGACAGCACTATCTTCGGTCAAGACGGCAGAAAAAAAATTGCATTATCTGGGGCCCGAGAGTCATTGTCAGGGACCCTTCAAGCTCGAGACTTACATCAGGACTCGCCCCTCGGGAGAGAATCGGTGGTTTCTCGTCAATTCGTGATTGCCATCAAGACGTGCCTCGGACGGATGGACTGACGGACAGATGCTCGCCGTGCTGAGTGACAGGAGAGGCTGTTGGCCGAGGCGGCACTGTGCCAAGATGCCCTGTCGTCGCCCTCGCCGGGGGCCTGGCCAGGGCTGTCTGCGTGCCGAATCGCGCCTCTGCCCAGTGCGAGCAGAACCCGAGTCGCATCCCCCATCAGCACAAGCACCAACGCGGAATAACTGGGACGAGGGCGGCCGATGGGCGTAAAAGGCGGCGGATGATGCGACGTCGGTCACGATCCGGAGGTTGCTGCGCGATTTTCACCAATGTACTTCCTACCCCAGACCTACCATCGGCGCTCAGCAGAAATATGAGGTGCCTGAAGTCCATCTCACGTATATGACGACAGTGCTAGCCCACCCCCCGTGGTCCTCAGAGACAGATCCAGCTCCAGCTCCGTCCGGGCTTTCGTTCGCCATCCACCCAGCGGTCAGCAAGCGCACATCGCGGACACGACAGGGAGCAAAAGTCGCGCTTTGCGCTCGACGGGATGCGCAAAGGGAAAAAATCGGATACCACCAGACAGCCAGCTTCTCGATACGGCTACCACTTCTGCTGACCGACTCCAATGGCCATCGCGGCGACCCCAATTGGCGGCCGACACTTCTCGCGATGTTTCGTCCGCCAGCCCTCCTCGTCCTCGTCCTCGACGCCGAGCCGATACTCGTCATAGATTTGGAGCTGCACTCGAGCAGCAGCGACAAAGCTGGGGATCAACACTCCAAGCCCATCCCATCCCATCCCATCCACACCCCCAACAAGCCCGGCCTGCAGCTCCCACGCAGCGCATCGAGGGTTTACGCGGGGGCCAAGAAATGTCCAAGAACATCCCCAAAGCTTCGACGCGCCGTGTTCCCTGCCAGTGCAACGTTCACGTCCGCCCAGCCATTGGCAGTGCGACAAGCTTTTCATCCTTCTGCTGGTCATTGCGAGGCTGCCCGGGATCACCCATGCAGCCAAGCCGATCTGGGAATAGGTGATGGGTCCGGCTCCGCCCAAGCTCCAGCCCGCCAATCGTTCGGTGCTGATTGGGGGGGTAAATGGGGGCCCAGTCGGCCGTTTCACTGACACTGTGCGCTGCTCCAACACGCTGACCTCCACTGACTCTGCTGAAAGAGAGAATTGCGGGCAGCCTCGGTGTGCTGTCGCGACGCCCGAGACGGGGGATCGACCTGTTGTGTGCTGCTTGCTGGTGCAGTTGGATGGATGGCTGTCCTTAGTATCCCGTCTTATTTTCGCTCCACTCACCCGGCGAAACCTGACTTGCACAAACACGGCTGGCGCCATCACCAGAATCCAGCACCAGCGCGACATCCTAATCTGCCTCCCAACCGGAGATGCAACTCCAGTTTCAGGATCACCACCTGCTGGACAACAAAAGGCGCTCAGGTTGCATTCGAGCTGGCTGGCTGGCAGGGTCGCGTAGGGCGCTGCAACTGGCGCAGCAAGGTTCGTGGTTGTCTGCCCAGACTTTGAGAGGGCGCCTGCGCTGGCCCAGACCTCTCTGGCCAGGCCCGGGCTTGTGAGCACCACCAGACCAGCACCGAAATTCCCTCGTACAGCCTGCAAGCTGCCTGCGTGGAACGAGATCTCGCCGTGCTCCCCAGGTCCGTAGGGGACAGTATTCCCTCAATGCGCCCTGTCGCAGGGTCAGCTGCCTGTTGACGACCGCTATTCTTAGGATCCAATGCCCTGTGAGCTTGGCGTCTACGTCGGTTCCGGCGGTGTGTCTGCGGGTTGTCCTCCTGGGCGCTGCCGGCGGCGTCATCCTCGCATTCTGTCCACGCGACTCAGGTCACCAGCAGGAGCCGAGTAAGAATCAGCGCAGGACCCTGGCTTGTCGTCCTCGGGATTCCCTCCTTACGTCACTCTCGTCTACAACTACACCCTGGGATCTCTGTCGCCGTTGTGGAATGTGGGCGACTCAGCCAGGGGCATCACCTGGCCAGGGCGCGCCGGGAACGGACTTCTCGTCGTGATGCCTCGCATCCGGGGTCACTGGCCTTGGCTGCCGAGGCAGCATCACGAAATGACTAAGGGCCGTCGGCTATCTTTTACTACTACAAGTGCTCGTACACACGTACGGCGTACGAACAAAGGGGAACCACGTTGCCGTGTGCTCCAAGACATTGGCAAAATTCGCCGCCGAAGCATCCGGGACACCCGCTTTCTCGAATTGGCAGGGCTCCAGCAGGTGCACCGGATGGGACCCGAGGATTTCGGCCGAACCAGGTGCCAGGTTGCCGTCTCTCCCGCTCTCCTCCGCCTTTCGCATCGGGTTCGCCGCGGAACGGGTTGCTCAGGGCCAACTTTCCAAGTGGCCAAACAAAGCGCGCCTGACCCGGTTGGGGCTGGTTGTGGCGACAGAGGAGCTTCCAGAAAACAGCGACGGATTCTACGGCGACACTTGCCAACGCCCGAGCCCGCTTCGGGGACCAGTGTTTTGCCTCGTTGAAACTTGCGCCGTACTGTACGTACATGTCGCCGTCCGAGTTTCCCCCAAGGCTGAATCGCCCGGCTTTGCAGGCGAAACCTGGCTTCTTGTCCCTAAGCTCGTTTCCACCTGAGCCGGTCCTCTTCGCCCCGTCTGTGCCTGGATTAGTGGGCGCTGCCTGAGTCGCGAGCCGATAGTCGCGAGGCATTTGCTGCCCTGGAGAAATGAGCACAACCCATCGACATCTCCGTGGGCCTCCACACGCCGGTGCCGGATTGCCGCCACACCAACCACCACTTACTCACAAGGACACCACCATCGTTGAAGTGGTCGTGCGAGCACCAGGACCACCAGGACCACCACCATCTCAAGCCTGCATGTCACCCGCATTCGGGCGCAGTGAATTTCCTGGAGCCGCTGCACTACTACGCGCTCCCGGCGCAGCCCTCCGATGGATATTGCCCGGGGCGCATCGCCGTGGTGATCATCGCGTTTCTTTTGGCAGGGCCTCGTCACACCGAGTCATGACTTGCCCTCGACATTGAAGAAAGTTTCGCTGGATGCAGTCCCAAGATGTCGTCGAGAACACTCCAAGGATTTGCGCGAGGATTCCCGGCGTGTACTGTAGGACATCGGAGACCTAGTTCATCGTGGGACGCTCTCGGCCTCCAGGTCCAGTTCCTGGCATCGGCCGTTCATCGCAGATTCCAGGGCGAGCAACGCATGAATAATTTGGATGCCGTCAGTGGACAAGGGATATCACAATCGCAGATGGATCCAATTGAGCCTCAGGCAAGCCCCGGCAGTTCACCGATCCATTGCCCGGCGCAAACACGGAGGGATGCCCGTACAGTGTCCCGCTCCCGCGGATACTCGACGGGCATGATTTCGACGGATACCAAGCGAGAAACAAGGTCGAGCGCTAGGAAACGGATAGTCCGACACCGGTACAGACCCTTCCTATGCCATTGGGAAAGGAAAAAAAGTTTCCTCCCGTGGGATCGGCAGTCGGCAGGACAGTCGCCGGCGCAGAACAAAAAGTCTTATCACAGAATTACATGAGGCAAATCGCGGCCGTGGCGGGACAGCGCGGCATGGATGCTGCCGATTCGCCCTCTCTTGGCACTTACTGTCAGGTAAGTAAGTACAAGGACCTTGGATATCCAATGTCGGTGACGGGAATCAGAAAACCAGTTTCGACCAAGGGGCACACAGGCCAACAGGGCCAAGGCCAAGGACAGGGCAAGACAGGACAGGCATCGCACATCGGTGAACCCTTGCCAAGGAGGGTGTAGCCGAGTCGTTAACCCACCCCCAGCCGCCACGGCGTCAGGGGGATCCCTGAGACCCCCGGACATTTGACAGACTCCACTCGAGCTCGCGCTGCCCCTGGGGCGGGTCCTGGTCTAATTGTGTTTACCTTTGAGCTGGCCGTTGTGAGAGGGATATTCGGGCAAGCCTGATTTTACTTTGCCTGCTTTCCTGCGAGCCTGCCTGCCTCTGGACGGAGCAGAGTAATATTGGGCCCCAGGATATTATTCACTGATCGCCCATTGGGGCTTTTGGTCGCAAATTGCCTCAGATCCGAGGGCTCGTGACGTGCAAAAGAAATCACTCACTCCCGTCTCGAGCAACAACTGCCGGGCTGGCTGCATGGCGATTCGCCCTGTCCTGGCCTCTCCGGATGGAGGAGGTGGGATCGGCTGCGGTTTCTGCGCACGCGATGCGGTCTGCACGGATTCCGGATCTTCTTCGTCAGATACAGCACATGCATTCCATGTCCCCGGGGGGAAGCGCATACAGTACAGTGCAGTGCAACATATCATGTCCGCAAGGGGCAAGCGCCGGCCGGGTTCCTGGATCGAGTCGAGGCGTCGTCGTGGGATACCGCCTGATGCTACCCCGGAGCTGGTCTCCTGAAACATTGTATGAGGCTTTTGCGCGATTCATTGAGCCTGGACGACGCCCTGTCGTCAGCGGCAGCGATATAGATAGGGAGACAGAGCATCACGACCGAGCGCCAAGCCGTCACGTTTCGGGCACCCGCACGGATTGTTTCTCAGGGATCCGGTGTTGGTGATGTCCTGAGTTTGGACCTCTGCGCTATGGCAACGTCGACGACCCTTGCGATGGAGCTGACGTGTTCGTGTTTTCTTTTCCTGCCGCGCGAGGGAGAAAGCTCGCTGAGATGTGCTTCAGGAGAAGCTCACGAAAGTCCCATTTCTTGAAGCGAGGGAGGGGGCTGGCTCGTCTCTCTCGTCGTTTGGACCAGGAGCGCGTCCGTCCCCTTCCCGCGCCATTTCGAGAGCAACGGCGTCGTCGCTCGTCTCATCATCACGTCCGTCCGTGAGATGTTAGAGAGACGAGAGCAGAGGTCCTCGATGATCCATACCAAGACCTGTCGTTCCACCGCCAAGCTCTACATCGACAGCAAGTCCCCTTTCCCATGGGTTTCGGGGGGTTGCAGACGAACGTGTGGGCGCCAAGTTTCTTGGCCGCGAAAGCACACACCACGCACCACATGGTGAGGTCTTGGGAGGGCTTGGCTGGTTGCTTTTCCCCCGGATACCAAGAGTTGTGGCCGTCCTTGGCCATTTCTGGGCGTGGAGGATGGGATGACAGGGTTTTGGGGGCTTGTGGAACGTCAAGTTGGTTCACGAGGAATGGAGAGAGATCGACGCTGGTCCGACCGAGGGTTTTTGGTGTCGCGATTGTGCGACGGATTTCAGCGCGTCAATTGATGCCGACCTCGAAGACTGCTGATGCTCGTTCGGCGTGCAGAGATTTTCCCGCGACTATCTTTTGCCTCACCGGGCCTTTGGTGCTGGCAGGGCTGAGCCGTCGTCTCGTCTTGATTACTGACTTACTCTACGGTTTGGTTTCCCTCCCTTCATCCGATTGAACTGACATTGGATGCTGAAACGTCCCAATTAGCGTTTTGTTTCCTCGGTGGCTCGTTTCGTTTCTTCATGCGTGCGACACGAGACGAACCCACGACTCGGATGGTGCAGGGATTCACCGTGTCAAGTCGCAGCCGCAGTCGCAGCCGCCGCCATGGAGGACGAAGTTCTCGATTGAGCCTCACTGATCCAGCGCCACCGACTGATTCACGTTAAATCTCTAAATCACCGTGCGATCTCCCCCCTCGGGGCCGGGCGTGGGACTATCGCGAGATGTGACCCGGGACAGGAATGCAGCGCCTCTGTTTGGGGTTGTTTATTTACGAACCACCCGTCCGGCGGGAGTGTTTTGCCAAGACCTCCCATCTCGAGAGGTCTCGCATCGTATCGGGATTGCCTGGGTGACAAGATGGGTGGAGATGAGAGGAGCGAGTGATCTCCCTCTTGTAGGCGGTGCTGCTCCCGGGTGTTGGAATGCTGTGGTTTGACGTCAGTGATGGGCACGGGTGAGCTTATTCTAACAAGGAGGGCTTCGGAGTGTCTCCGAGACATTTGGTTGAGATGAATCGGCGGAGGTGATGGGTAATTTCGTCCCGAGCTGCGATATCAGATCTCGTCTGCTGGTGGTGGTGTGGTTGTGACGAGTGCTTCGGGGTGCAGGGGACGAGCTCAGATATCGGTCAGTATTAGTATGAGACTGTCAATTTCTGTGCGCGTTGAAGCTGTTGGTCAACTCCCTGCTGATCGTGCTGACATTGATATCAATGAAAAATGTTGAGCTTGATATCCCATGACTGACCGAGATTCCTTGAACGCCCCCTTGCCAATGAACCACCTCTCAGTGCTAGTAATTATACGAAGACCGTAGGAAAGGGCATCGTTAGGATGATCCTGCTCTAGAGGGAGCTGGCGGGAGGACTGTTGAAGTGATTGATACCGGGCATGTCGTTGCTTGAGCAAGGAGCGCAAACTGTCTGGTCATCTCAGTCACTCGAGCCATAATGGGCTGGCACACGAGGCAGACAGCCACTGGATCAGCCCAGCTGATATATCATTATCAATTAGAATCTAATTAGAAAACAATGCAGGTCATTGCATCTGTGGGCCATGTTGAATGTGTGCAATGCTTGCTGCAACGTAGGTTTCAATGTGATTCTCCCCAGAAGTTGATATCAACATCCTCGAGAAGTGTCTATACAATGAAGAGACAAGTTTTGACGGAATCCCTCGTCCAGCTAGAAATTAACTGCATGGACTTGTTTGCATCTGGCAGGTGACCTGGCTGTGTCTGCACCTGAACTGCGTCCTCGGGCCTGAGCCTATATAACCCCGGGTACGGTGGCTCCTGGTATCAAAATCGTGGCGGCACCTGTGGAGGGCTCTGGCCAAGCGGTATTGGCTGTGGATAGATTGGTTAACGCAGCTTATTCCAAATTCGGAACGACAACAGCGACAGCAGCAACAGCAGCAACAGCAGCAACGTGCCTCAAGGCCGTTAGTTCGAATCTCGCCAGGGACGTAGGAGCCTCGACGCTCCGAACCCTTTTGCACTGTTGTCCTTTAGCATAACACAAATTTTTACATTCAAGTTTGTACGGTAGCTGCTGATGCCATTGTCTCCTTTTGGAGGGTGCTACCTCGTGATATCTGGTTTGGTGATTTGGGCCCCCCTCGACGAAGAGGTCATCGACAAGCTGCCACCATTCCGACCAGCTGTGGCAGCTTTCCGTCAGTATCCATTCAATTCTTCCTAAATTTGCCGAGAGACATAATGCAGGGTTTTGCGGAGCATCATATCCTCGCAGCAGTGATGGCGATGGCCAGGAGCAAGGCTTTGCCCTCAAGACGCGTCAGGCCTCATCGGCAAGACACGCCCTCCGAAGATAGAAGATGCTCATCATGCTGACGCTGCGATTCTAAGATAGAAAGCGAAAGCTTCTCATCGACAACCTCGAGTCGTTTGGTTAGAGATGCCCACGGGTCTCTGAAGGCACAAGTCACCCGAGCGATGTTCAAGTCATCAACCAAGCTGGCCACTCCGTGCCCGTGCAACTTAGATGAATGGATGCTTACTTCAAGTCATATCATGTCATTTGCTTCCATTTCCCTGAGGACTCCTCTGGACATGAAATAGTTTCCAGACGAAATCTCCCACAGATTCCCAGTTGGAGTCCCATCTAACAACATGACACAACCACGGCACGGGCAGATAACACATGATAATCAAAGCAATTGCTCTATTAATGACGCTGAGGGTACTTGCTCGTCGAGCATCAAAGATCAGACTCGTGGAGCCTCAACCTGGAGGCCAGCCACGCAGACCAACGGACGGGCATAGTTACCTCCAGTACCGACCTCGCCCTTCTTACGTGGGCTCGCACGCCAGCAGCCTGAGCTTTCTCGGCGCATGTACGTCCATGCAGGCGGTACAGAACTGGAAATCCGAGGCACAAGTAGCATTGGCGTCTCGCAGCCACTCCAGGACGTCAAGGTCATATCCCATCCAGGTGCTGTCCACCCAGCCCTCGTCCTCAGGGAGGACCTCCGTGAGTCGGCACCCGGAACCCTCGAAGACCTGGCGGTTTGGATGGAGCGGATCACCCGAATGACGCAGTCCGTGGTAGATTAGCCACACACCTGGGAATATGACAGGGCAGCCGAGCGTTCTGCAGCCCTCAGCGGCCATGACAGACGGGAGATCGGGGTTCAACGGGATGCCGATGTTGGATAGCGTCTTACCTGAGAGAATAGTCATGAAAGTGGCTAGAGACAGCTCGCTGGAACGGCCCACGGAGGCGGGCGCGATGGGTAGTACGAACAGGTCCAGCTCAGGGAGAACGATGGGGCGAGTCGGGCCTGGTGGGCGTTGTTGGACCAGCTGCCTATACTCCCGGTCTGCGGCGAAGCCGGCACCGACCTCCCAGTACTTGCCTGGTCGAATCTCTGCCCAATTGTCGCCGAAGTGGCGCTCTATGGCATCTTTCGACTCGTGGCAGACGATCCGAAGAGACTGGCCGATCGTGTAGGTCGACCGTGGGTCGTGGACGGGCATAGGGGCCGCCGGCGGGCTGAGGAATTGAAGGTCAGTGGAAACTCCAAAGTGGCCGTTCGAAAGGAAGTGAACACCGGGAGTTGTGGTATCTCGGCAGGCTGCCTGCCAGATGAGCACACGGATCTCCGGCGGCAGATTCGAGAAGCGGTGAAAGACGGTAGCGGCCATCTTGGCGCTTTGCTGAACAGGATGATACTCAGACAGATTCAACTTCCAGCAGGTAGAAAGAAGGTGATAAACTCCGAGTGTATGACGAGGGGCTTGGGTGAGAACGCCCGGATGGGTGAAGGAAGGGGTGGGATTAAATAGACGATGATCGCGTACAACACAATCCGACCGGACAGAGACTCAGACGATATTCTCAGTATTCCATCTCGGGACCTGGAAGAAGAAGTTGGTTGTTCGCTCCACACCGCTCACTCATTGAACGTGTTTTGGGATGACTGTCCTGATATCCGTTCGCAATTGAGACAAGGTCAGTCAGTATCTCGAAGGCACATATCGACACAGACCCTCTGTTACCCTCAGGCAACGTTGAACGGAAGCTCAAGGCAGCAACACCAGGGTGTTCAGTTACACTGCACCGGTACAGCATCTCGAAGGCTTCGGCCGAAGGCTGGCGAACTCGGATGGCCCGCTCTGAGGGCAGACTCAGAGGACACAGGGCGTTTGTTTCAAGCTTGTCAAAGAAAATCTCGAGCCCCTTGTTAAGCTTTGGAGGCAGTACAATCGCATTGTCACCTCGTCGAGCACGACCTACTCAAAGAAATCATTGCCTGTGAGGAAGTGAGCACTATGCCGCAGTTGAGGAAAACTCTGGAAACATCTGGCACGGCGCGGACTGAGACACCCTGGCAGTCAGTCAGTCAGCCGGCATTGCGGAAAGCTGGAGGTTGAGCTGCGCGTCGTTGCAAACCATCGCATGTTCAGCAGTGGTTCATCTCGATTCTCGGAAGCGAAGAGAGGCCGCATCTCGATCATCGGCGGCTCGCTCTGCGGTCTGCTTGGTCTGCTCGATCTGCAGCCGGGTCAGCTCACTGCTTGCGAAGACGGCACTCTGCTGTGCTACCCTCACGCCTGGCCATGTGCATCACGGAAACAAGCAAAAGGAGTATAGAACCACAGATTCAACAAATATCTAACAAAGGAGACGCCGCTCCACGTCAACGCCGTTTTCTGAACTCGTCCATACTGTACACACCAGGCCTGATCCCAGGCCGCAATGCAACCACCAACGCCGAAGCTACCGTTTACACCATGCCGAAATCAACCGTAAAGTCAAGCGCGAAGGGGAAGTGAGGCGGGGCGTCTATTTCTCGGCCTTGTCAGTCTCGGTCGAGGCAGCGGGCTTGTCGACGTCCATCTTGTCGGACGTCTCCTTGGCCTCGCTGGCAGCCTTCTCGGACCTGGGGCCCTCCTTCTCCTCGCCTTCCTTGGCTTCGGTCGCTTTGCTGGCCTCTTCGGTCGCGGTCTCGGCTGGAGAAGCCTTGCGCGAGGCGGGCTTCGCAGCAGGTTCCTGCTCTGTGGCCTCTGCCTCTGTCTCCGCCTCGACCTCTTCCTTCTTGATGGCCGTGGCGTCGGTGGCATCGGTGGCCTCGATGGTGTTGTCGGCGTCATCGGCGTTATCCATATCGACGTCGCCGTCCTTGTCGACGGAGGTTCGGGCGTCCTTCTCAGCGGGAACCTCTTCCTCCTCCGGGGACTTGTCGTCGAGAGTCACATCCGCATCCTCATGCGGCTCCGCGTTGGGAGCGTCCTGGGCAGCCGAGCCGTTGAGGGGGGTCACGTCGCCACTCTCCGCGGTGTCTTCGCTCTTACCAAAGTCCGTGAAGGTGCGCTTCTTCGCGCCGCGGGGCTTCGTCTTGCCGTGGGCCGCGTCCATCTCCTCGTCGTCGCTGTCCTCGTACTCGGCGGGGTTGTGGATCTTCTGATCCCACCGGCGCTCGGACATGCGGACATCGACATTCTCATCCTCGTCAAGGTCGTCCAATTCGGCCTCCTCTTCTTCGGTCATCACCGCGAAGCCTTGTCGGGGAACATCCTGCATCTGCACGGAGGGTGCGGGGATGGTGTGGCGCAGGTTGTCGATGATGATGCTCTTGATCTTGTCGAGGTACTCGAAGCTGTTCGAATTCTCCATGTTGGAAGACCTGACGTCGAGTTCGAAGTCGGGCGCGTAATACTGTCAAGAAGGTGAGACAATGCGAGAGGAATGCGAGAGGAAACGGGACTTACTTCGTAGTACTCATTGAAGGGCATGGTCTTGTCGAGCGTCTCGCCAACGAGGCAGCCCGTCTCAAAGGCCCAAGTGCGGGCAACATTACGCATAGTGTAGCCACCTCCGCCGAGGACCAGAGTGGGAAGGCCGAAACTCTTGACATAGTTGACACAGTTGGCGTGGCCCTCCATGCTGAGGTTGAAGCAGCCGAGCCTGTCGCCGGAGAGACTGTCGGTGCCGCACTGCAGAACGACAGCCTCGGGCTGGTAGAACTTCATGACGTGCTCGATGACCGGCTCGAAGATGGACTTGTAGGATCGATCGTCGATGCCATCGCGGAGGGGAAAGTTGACCGAGTAGTACTTTCCGCCGCCGATGCCGACATCACGAAGCTCGCCGGTGCCGGGGAAGTATTCGCCGTACTTGTGGAAGGAGACCGTCATGACGCGGTCGGTGGTGTAAAACGCCTCCTCGACGCCGTCGCCGTGGTGGACGTCGATGTCGATGTAGAGAACGCGCTTCTTGAAGCGGAGAAGCTCAAGGATACCCAGGACAATGTCTTGGAGATGTCAGTGGGCGCGAAAGGCTGGTGCTTAATAGAAGGGACGTACCGTTGACGTAGCAGAAACCACTGGCCTCGCTCTTCTTGGCGTGATGGAGGCCGCCAGCCCAGTTGACGGCAATGTCGCACTTCTGGCGGTTGAGACGCGCGGCGCCTTCCATGCTGCCGCCGGCGCTGATGCCGCAGAGCTCAAAGAGACCGTCAAATACCGGACAGTCGTCGCCGACGTTGTACTTAACCTGCTCCTTCTGGTAGGCGTCCATGTTGTCGGGGGTGACACGCTGAAGGAAGTCGATGTACTCGTCGGTATGGAACTGGGTCATCTCGCCGCGGGTCGCGGGTTTCGCGCGCTGTCGCAATTGTGTCAGCTCTGGCGTGGTGATGGGGGCAAGGGCGCAGACTCACGTAGATCTCCATCTTCTTGTACAGGTCGTAGTGCATGATCAAACTGTGGGCAAGCCGAATGCGATGGGGCTTCATGGGGTGACCCGTGACGTAGGCATAGTTGCCGATATCCGAATCGTAGAAGTAGGCGACCTTCTTGGGCGAAGAGCCGCCGTTCAGGGCGACGGAGCCGAGAGACATATTGGGAGACGGAGGAGCGTTGCTGCTGGGGGAAGGGAAGTGTTAGTGATCGGAGAGAGAAGAAGTTGGATGGTTTGGTGGCAGCGCGAAGAGTTTCGCATCGCTGACGGGGTGGTATTCATATGTGTACTGGCAGGGCTGACACTCAAACTCACCTGGGATGGTACACAGGTTCAAACAAGCGATGGACGGGAGGGCCGCCACAGACCGTCTCGGTGTCGGACGCTTCGCTGGGAGCGACGGAGCTGGCAGCAGAACTGGAGCTGCACGCCGAGCCAAGAGGGTCGGCGCGGGTGGCAGAAAGCTTCCAATCTTCCCACGAGAAGGGCGCGGGACGGACGGCGCGTGCGAGCTGGATCCGGCGCAGGAAGTCGGGGGATGGGGGAGCGAAGGAGGAGGAGTCTTCGTCAATTGGCGGCTCAGTCCAACTGGAGAGTTGAGCAGCACTCCGATTGTGGCGTGCAGCCTCGAGGACCTGCTCCATGTCGGATATCTTGTCGGTATAGCGATGAGACTTGCATTTATCAGGGTTCTAAAGACGTCTTGATGCAATGAAATCGGGTACCACAATATTTACTATCGTTCTAAACGGAGCCTCAGGCTTTAGTGGGTCTTAGGGCAATATGCCGGGGGAGTGGTCCCCCGTCATTTTCATTCACCTGCATTCACAAAGCGGGGCTCAGAAAGGCAGAGCAGCGCCTAAGACAAGGCTGAGATGAGCCTTAAGTTGATTGGTCTGATGCGTTTCTAAGCTGTGGCTGACCCAGACCGCCCTAGCCACACCGCCACCCGCAGCTCAGGGCCCATCTTTCGCCAGGCTGCTCAAGCTGTCGTCAACATCTCCAAACCACCAACAGCTTCCATCACCATCCACCTGGTGCCTTCAGCAAGTTCGACGCTTTCCTCACGCCTGCAACGCCCCAACCTCTCCTCCAGCATACCCCATTTGAGCTACTCTTTTCCAATCACGGCGTAACAGCGACTTTTGTCACTATGGATCGATTTCGGAGCATGCTGCAAGCCGGCGGCATGAGTGGTCTCGGTGCCCAGCCAGGCGCGGTAAGAGCTTGATTCCCCGTCGCTCATCATGCGCACGTTGGCATTTGGCAGGCGTCTTGAAGTGCTGACAATTCCGCCATGCAGGACAACACGAACCTTATCGACAATTCCGAGACCGTCTACATCTCCTCCCTCGCCCTCCTCAAGATGCTCCGACACGGCCGAGCAGGTGTGCCCATGGAAGTCATGGGCCTGATGCTCGGCGAGTTTGTGGACGACTTCACAGTTCGCGTTGTCGACGTCTTTGCGATGCCCCAGAGCGGAACGGGCGTGTCCGTCGAGGCCGTCGACCCCGTATTCCAGATGAAGATGATGGATATGCTGAGGCAAACGGGAAGGTCGGTGCTGGATTCTCCTGCTGTTTACCGCCGCCATTGCTGACTTTTCTGTGTTTGCAGGCCCGAGAGCGTCGTCGGCTGGTACCATTCCCATCCCGGTTTCGGCTGCTGGCTTTCCTCCGTAGATATCAACACCCAGCAATCCTTCGAGCAGCTGACGCCGCGCGCCGTCGCCGTCGTCATCGATCCCATCCAGTCCGTCAAGGGAAAGGTCGTCATTGATGCTTTCCGCCTGATCAACCCTCAGTCCCTGATGCTGGGTCAAGAGCCCCGCCAAAGCACCAGCAACCTCGGTCACCTCAACAAGCCATCCATCCAAGCCCTCATCCACGGTCTCAACAGGCACTACTACTCGATCGGTATCAACTATCGCAAGACTGCACTGGAGGAGAACATGTTGATGAACCTGCACAAACACGTCTGGACCGAGGCGCTGCAGATGGACGATTTCAGGGTGGAGGGCTGCCAGAACAAGGAGCGCCTCGAGCGGCTCGTTACCCTGGCCGAGGGTTACGAGAAGCGCGTCAAGGAGGAGACTGAGTTGACCAAGGACCAGCTCAAGACCCGCTACGTCGGCAAGCTCGACCCGAAGAAGCATCTTGAGGACGTCGGTCAGCAGATCATCGAGGACAACATTGTGTCCGTTTCGCGACAGATGATCGACAAGGAGGCCACACTACCGAAGACCGACTCGACGGCGGCCAACGGCCGCTCGGGCGACGATCGCATGGACGTTGAGGAGGAGCTGTAGCACCCCGGGAATGGATCACGATACTCGAACGCTTTCGCGGCGCATTGTACAATTAGGGTGTTGGCGGCGGCGGATACCAGGAAGCATCGGAACATTGCTGCTGCGGATAGAATAGGAAGGCCACAGGTATGATACGGCTCAGAACTTCCTCTTTCTTTCGACGCATTTCTTCTACTCTCTATCCCTCTCCTTGTGCTGCCTGTGATGTTTTTGTGCCCTTGGCGCAACAAAGGCGGCGTCCCTCGCCAACGCGATTGTCTGCGGGATTCTGCCATAGCCCCCGAGCTCACTCTGGCAGTTTCGAACCTTTGTTCAGCCAATGTACCGTCGAACAGCAGACCTGGACGCTAAGATGTTCCCCTATACACATACAACTGCCATGGGAGAGCGGCATCATCAATATTAAATAGGGGTGAGATGAAGCCGGCCTACCTTGGCTTACCCTTGCTCATCCAGCGTCATCGGCCTCGACATTGGCAGAGCAGGGCATCTCCAAGGTCGAAGGGCACAATCGTTACTCGGAAAGCTCTAATAATGACGGTGAGAACCTGGCTTCGGGACCGCATGAAGAAGTTTCTCGGTCGTCGACGACGCCATCCCACCCTTCAGAAAGCGCTGGACGTTTTCTCATCCTCCTTCCAGGCCGACGAGAGCGAGCCGGTCTCCAAGTATCAGATCAGCTATCCGCTCCAGACAGACATCATGCCGCACGTCTGGTTTGAGGGGTCTCCCCGGAGGGCTCCGAACATCGTCCTCTTCTCTGCGGACGACATGAGGCCTTCAACAGTCAATCAGACGCTCATCCAGCTGGGGGTCCTGCTCCACCACATGACATACGTTGTGTGTGGCATGGCCGCCATGGTGTCCTACGGATATTTCGACCGTCTCCCCTCGTATGTCACCGTCTGCTGCCCGATTTCCGCCAAGCACACCATGTTCACCTGGATCGCCTCCGCCGGCCTGCCGTGCCACCCGAATCACCCCAACTCCTTTGGCGTCGAGCTATGTGACGGCACCGTCCGCAAGGTCCTCATCGAGTGGATGGATGACAGGGAATTCGAGAAGCTGGCTACCGTCAAGCGTGGCCCTGCAGGCGCTGTCGTCGTCACAATGCCCATTCTCGTGGACACCTTCGCCGAGCTCTACCTCAGGGACCTCTCCCGGTCAACCAGGATGGTGTTGGAAGAGGATGTCGTCTGGCTCCTGCGACGCATCGCCGCTGACGGGTCCCCCGAGCAGCTTCTTCGCAAGGCGCTGGTTCCCAACGTCCTGAACGACTACTTCTGGCGGCATTTCAACCACAACCGCCCTGATGCCGCGGAGCTCTGGCATCTGGCCTGGTACCAGGCCCCCGTTCGAGCTGCCGCCGACCCGATGCCTCGACATGAGAACCGGGCCCGGCGCCTCCAGCAGCAACCCTCGCACAATGTCACCGCTGAGCGGCGGACCCAGCGCTTCACCCGCCCCGTGCCCTTGGACAACATCATGGTTAGTGCTCGGGAGACGACGACTGAGGCTGGCCATAGCACTGACATGCGATTCCTCAGCCCCGCTGAGACACCGACCGATACTAATGGTATTCTGTTTGTGCCTGTGGACGAACCGTTGACGGGTCGCTGAGCAGGTGAGTCCAGGCGCGTTTAATCAGAGGTTGTCTTTCGTCTGTCTAGTTCGAGGCCGCTTCAACGTCTGCTGGTTGGACGTTTGAAAGGTAAGTCGGATCCCTTCAGGGGTCGGAGTTAAGGTGCTCACGTCATTCGAGGTACGGGCAGTATATATTCGGTCAGGTATGATCATCTTCTCAAACCAGATTGTCTCATGAGAACGTACGTACTAATACAAACATCATGAAGAGCTCTCCTTTTCTTTTCCGTGAAGCTAATACTCCTCCATTCGCAACAGTCTCAGTGCACCAGATGGTGGTCTCATTCTCGCCTCCTTCATCTTCTCCATGATCAAAAGTCCTTTCGACATGAATACTATTTTGGGCATCACGCCAGCACACAAGACCTACGCGAGCCACATCGACCTCTACGCTGTAATGAGAGAGGGGGGCAGCACCCTCGGCACTGGCCCAACCTTTCCAGAAGGGGCCGAGCCAAGTCGTCTCATGTCGCGATCCCCTGTCAAACCTGTCTTCGACCCCTGACACTCCCAGCCCTGCCACACAGTTTGGCTTCGGTTCATTGGTCCATTGGGCTTTTCGTCGATCAGGCTGTGAGAACTCCCATGACCCTGACCCCGGACACGCGCATTCTGCTGCAGTTGAAATGAGCCGTCGCCAGGATGCATGCAGCACGCATATTTGGGGGCGAGTCTTTATCATTTTGGGAATCCCCCTTCAGGGCGGCCATGGGTAGTCTTCGGGATCTTTCCTTCGGAGTTGCTTCCTCTTCACGACTCTTTCGACGACAGTCACTCTCTCGCCGTATTCGTCGGCTTCACTCGTCCAACTTAGAGTCATCCGTCTCACAGTCTCACAACCCGGGCTCTCAATAAGAACGGGCAGGATGTCGGACTCCACGCTTCCAACCCTGACAGCCGCATTCCCCAGCGTAGCGGATGGCCCGCCATTCCCTACAAGATCAATCGGCGACCTCGAGGACTGCACTACTGTGAGCCAGCCCATCGAAGCCTATTGCGAACGATGGGTCGTGCCTATGACAACGCAGTGGGCAGCCCCCAGCAACTGTCCGAGCCTCGTCCCCGACGAGCAGCTAGCGACTTGGTATCTCGAGTGCGGCCCCGAGGCCTTCGAGCAGGTCTGGTACAACGACGGATACTACTCCCCCGGTGTCTGCCCCAGCGGATACACCGTCGACTGCACGGCGACGGGGACGTACATCAACCACGAGACAATCATGCCCTCGGAGACGGCGGGCATGTGTGTGCCGATGTGAGCGACCAACCCGGACACTCGATTGCAGAGTCTGTTCTAACCCTTTGCTTGACAGCGGGTACCAGTGCAAATGGAATGAGGACGACGACAATGGCGAGATCGTCTTCTATGCAACCCGGACGACAACCCTCGGCGCCGAGACGGTGACCGCGGACCGCCCGGCTATTCAGATCAGATGGCGCGACGGCGACCTCGCGTACCTCGCCGTCCACCCTCTTGAAGTACCCTCCACGTCGATCAGCGTCTCAGTTCCCACGTCCGATTTCCACTCGAACGACAACCCGGCCACGCGCACCGGTCACGGCCGCGGCCCGGAGAACCCCGCCACGGCCTCCTCCACCTCCACCGGCAGCAGCTCGGAGCCCAGCACCGCAGGCGCAAGCGGCGGCAGCGGCGGCTCCGGCCTCGACACGGGCGCTATTGCTGGTATTGTCGTCGGTGTCGTCGGCGTTCTGGCTCTTCTCGGTGTCGGCCTGTGGATTTGCCTCGCGCGGAGGAAGAAGCAGACACCCCAGCCCATCGCCCAGTCCGACCCGACCATGGTGCATTACGTCGGCGGCCCGCCGATGCAAGGCGACGGCGGCATGTATTATCACCAGCAGCAGCAACAGCAACAGGGACCCTACTACCCCGGCGGCGCGACCTCGTACTACGACAAGCCGCCGCACATGGCGCATGCCAACATGGCGCCCGCTTACCCCCAGGACGTCCACAGCCCGCACATGGGCGGCGTCGTACCCGTCGGCACGCCGCCCGCCCCGTCGTCGGTGCACTCCCCCGGTCCGCAGCAGTACAACAACCTCCCCGCGCCGGGACTCGCTCTCGGCAACGATCTGGAGGTGGTGTCATCCACCTCGCAGGCGGACCAGCGGTCGGTCCACGGGCTGGGCGTCGAGCAAGGCGAGGAGTGGGAGAGGCAGCAGCTGCTGCAGAGGCAGAGCGCGCTGCATGACCGACGGGCGAGGCTGGAGATGGAGCAGATCGAGCGGGAGGAGAGGATGATTCAGCAGAGGCTGTCGCAGATGCCGCGGTGAGCGCTGCGGGCTGTTTTTATTGATTTCTGGGCCTTTTGCCCCCTCGGAGATACCTGGCACGTTTTGTAGCCGCTTAGAGCCTGTGAAGGATTATGAAGATATTCCCCAAAGATGAGAGACGTCGTGTACATATGTGATGAGTGCCATGGTTTACATTCGCGGATGCTTCTATATGCCGGTCGCCACGGTGTATACAAGTAGGCTTTCCGTCTCCGAATCTTACACGCCGGGCCGGGTATAATCCAATTCTCTCACTCGCTTCCAGACCTCCCTGACAACTCTTTCTTGGGTTTGCCGCCCTGTCTCGTTCTCGGAGTCTCCAGCCGGCCTGGCAACGAGCAAGTCAGCCAACGTGATAACAGTATTAATAATAACACCAGAATACTTACCGTATCGCAAGATATAACCTCCCTCCCAGCTTTGTCTCCTTGATCTCCGCAGTAGCAGGGTCTCCGGGTGGGTTGGCTGTGGTGACCAGACCTCCCGCTTCTTCGAGAATGGCGATGCCAGCGGCAACATCCCTGGAAGAAGTATCAGCAAGTGATTCTCAAAGGCCGAGGCCCAGTGACGAGATGACCATACCATTCCCAGCAGCCGCCTTCCCACCAAATGTCGAAAGCCCCCATGGCCGTGTATGCCAGGTCCAGCGTCGCGCTGCAGATGGCGATCAGCAGTCTGTCCTCCATTTCCCCCGCCAAAGCGATGGTACTCACCTGCCCAAGCTCCTCATGCCGTGCACCATGCCGCCCTTGCCGCCGCGGCCGCCGATTTCCGTCGCCATGTTGACGAAGCTCTCGACCTTGCGCGAGAGGTTCCCGTCCGGCCTGTCCTTCCTGTCCTTCCCCCACTCGCAGGAGAAGATACAGCCCTTGGGCGCGTTCTCGGGCATGGGCGGCACAGGGTCGCGGATCAGCGGAAGCCGCTGCGTGTCGTTCAGCCAGGCGCCGTGGCCCTTGCAGGATGTGAACAGCTGGTTCAGGAAGGGCGCGTTGATGACGCCGATGACGGGCTTTCCCTTGATGGCGAAGCCGATGGAGACGCAGAACATGGGGAAGAGGTGTGTGAAGTTGACGGTGCCGTCGAGGGGGTCGATGATCCATGTCGGCGCGTCGTCGACGAGATAGTCGCGGGAGGCGCCCGCGGAGTATGATTCCTCGCCGAGGAACCTTAGATTCCATAGGTTAGTACATCATCTAGATGAGTTCGCAACATCTGCGACGTATTGCGCTCAGCTTACTTGTGGTCGGGGTATTTCTTCTCGATGGACGTCCGAATGAACACCTCCATGTCTGCGATCGGGCCTGTCAGCGCCTCAACCTCCATGGAGACCGGCGGGATTCCTCACCTTCATCGGTCTGCGTCACAATGTCTACTGAGCTGTCCTTCTCTTTGGAAACCTGCTCCGTCCTGGCCCCGGAGAAGCGCGCGGTCGCCGCTAGCATGAGCTTGTCGCCGGCATCGCGGCCGAGCTGGACCGCAAAGTCGTAGATCTCCTTGAGCTGAGTGTCGCTTATTTCTGCCATATTTTCGACGTAATCGGAAGACGCAAGTTTGGTAGAAAGGTGACAATTGTTGAAAGGAGAGAGAAACTCGTTTGGAGAGTCATGCTGCTGTTGCTGTTGCCCCTCCAGCGCCGTCGCAGGCCGCCAGAAGCCGAGATCGGCCGCCGCAGATCACGACATGCCCGCTGTCAGCGGGAGGTTACCGCACTGGAGCACGCTGTAATCGTCATAAGTGTGGACCACAGCAGTTGGCTGTAGCGCCCCGTGCAAGTTCACTAGACTTCAGACTGAGCCACAGATGATCTCTCTCTTCGTCTCAGAAATTTGAGATAGGTGCTTGTTGAGTACCAAGATGATTCACACAAGTCCGAACTCGACTCGGACTTCATTGGATTCGTGGGGTCCCAGCAGTCACTATCTAATACACGACATGGTGGTTCCACTGCAGCGCTCCGCGAGTCGTACTAGCCAAGATGCAGCTTCAATGCCCTGAAGGACGGAACTAGTACTGCGGGGAACATGGAATGCGGGGAGGATCAAGACTTATCCAGCACCCACCGGCCTGAGAGCCGGGGGAGAACCTCGGAAACCTCATCAGGGTCTCATTCTCACGATCATATACGCGTCCATTGGCTCCTCTTTCAGCAGGACTATACTGCCAAACAGCCGGTCTCGTTCATCAAGCCTCACACAAACCGTTACCGTTTCCCACAAACCACCCCCTTTACCCCTTTTCGCCATGGCATCCCGCATCCTGCTCATCAACGGCCCCAACCTCAACCTCCTGGGCCTCCGCGAGCCCGGCATCTACGGCTCACAAACCCTCAACGACGTCGTTGAGGCCGCGAAGGCTCAGGCTTCGGGCCTCGGTGTTGAGCTCGAAGCCTTCCAGTCAAACCACGAGGGCGCCATCGTCGACCGCATCCACGAAGCACGGGGTAACATCGACGCCGTCATCATCAACGCCGGCGCATACACCCACACCAGCGTCGCCATCCGCGATGCTCTTCTGGGCACTGAGATTCCCTTCATCGAGGTTCACATCTCCAATGTTCACGCGAGGGAGGCCTTCCGCCACCACAGCTACTTGGCCGACAAGGCGGTTGCCGTCATCTGCGGGCTCGGAACTTATGGATACACGGCATCTATCGACTTTGCGGCGAAGCACATGAAGATTAAGGGAAAGGCGTAGTCAAGCCAATGGATGAATGAGTTGTACAAATGTGATAGATGCTTCAAAAAGTGACACTTGCTAAGTACATACCAACACCACAAATGCATCATTACTCGGGCGCGAAGCCTACAGGGACGCCGTGACGGCGCTGTAGACCGGAGCCTCGACACGCAACTTGGTATCCTTCGCCAGCTTGACCCATGAAGCGGCGCCCCTCCTCGCCAGCTCCTCGGGGACCTCCTTGTCCTCCTGGGACATCCGCCTGTTGAAGAGCTCCAGGCTGACCCAACCCTCAAATCCGAGACCCTGGAAGATGGTCCAGGCGATCTGCCGAACAGGGAGATACGACGACTTCTCTCCATAGAACAGCCGGCAGTTCCTCGACCAACTCATGCGAGCTGGCTGGGAGGCGTCATAAAAGGCATGGCCGGGAAGAAGCGGCTTCTCGAGCAGCTCTGCGTCGACCACCTGGACGAAGAAGAGCCTCGAGACATCAACCGTCTCTAGGAGAGTTGCCATGGACTTCCGCACGGCCTCCTCGGCATCCGGTGTGCAGCCGGTCGAGGACGTGGGATCGGCGAATATCCGTCCGGCAATGTTGAACGTGTCCAGGCAGAGGCCAAAGTTGACCCTGTCGACCGCCTGCACGATCTCCCAGCTCTGCTCCCAAGTGTCGACTCTCGTGCCCCAGGCAAGGGCCTCGTATGAGAGGCGAACGGCTGGCTGCTGCCGCGCGCCCAGGTCTGCCAGCTCCTGCAGGTCGCTCACGTGGAGCGAGATGTCCGAGGATACCTGGTCTTGCGGCAACACATTGCTGGCGATGTGGATGAGATCCGTGCCGAGGGCGATGGCGAGCTGCATCCAGATTTGCATCTCCTCGACACGACGAGCGTGTTTCTCCCTGTCTACCAAGCCCTCGTAGTGCTGGAAAGGCTGGAGACAGAGGATGTGAAGGTTGCGGGCCGCGCAGAGCTGGCGGACATAACGAGCCGCGGCCAGCTGGTTGGATACTTGAGAAGAGCCGCCGTTGGGATACCGGTCTGCGATGTCCATGAGGTCTTCATGCCAGACCTCGATACCTTGGTACTGGTACTTGGCGGCCATGTCCATTTTGTGTTCGAAGGTATGGCCGGCCCAGCACCGGCCCAACGACATAGTAGATATGGCTAATCTTGAAGGCATATTGATAGGTAGGTAGGTGTAGATGGAATCAGTGTCTTGAACTGGAGAGAGGAGGCGTGTAGATGATCGTGGCAAAAGATAGAGTGTTATGTGAAGAGTAGGGAAGCAGATAAGGAGGAAGTAGACGGTCTGGATGACGGGATGTGCGGAAGACTACCGCGAGGGACCCGAGTGTACAGCAAGAGGCTACAAGCAGAGAGTGATTCGAAACCGAGGTCCACGAGCACTCCTTCGATACGATCCAGCCAAGGCCTCGAATGATGAAATGGACCCGGGGCAGAAGAACGGCTTGATAGTTGATTCTACCTTAATTGGCCGGAAGAACTGCGATCCCCTGTGGCCTTGACTTTGCTACTCGATTTCTTGTATGTACCTACGGAATTACCTGAACGCAACTTCGCAAGCCCGCGAGACCCGAGAGGATACGCTGGACTTGAGTTACCACTGGGGAGAATCGTTCTTCAGGACCTCCAGGAAGCCACCCCTCAGTGCATCCATCACAGTTCTTGGTCCGTGAATAGCCGTATGAGGCCCGGCACACAGGCTGCACCATGACGGAGGTCTACACGTGGATGGCTACTTGCAGACATGTTGATCGGTAGTCGTCTCAGTTGGTCTCTATTTCCGTGGTGGGCCGCCTGGGGCGGAACTATCTTCATCCCACCCAGGGGTAAACGTTTAACCACCCCAGTCCGGATCGCCACTCTTCGCCCCATCTTTCAGGAAAACACTGCAGAATGGGGTGCATTGAGGCATCCAGTTCAATCTGCCGGTGATTACGCCTCCCGACGACGTCTCTTCCGTGGCCCCGAGCGGCAACACATTCTCGCAGCCCAGACTCAGGGGTCTTCCCCGGGATGTCGACCCGGGGTATCGTTTTCAGTCCGTCAGGATCGGGCCCGGTCTCACCCCGGAAGAGGTCCTGATCTCAATTTCATGTTTAGTTAAACCCATTGCTCAGGACATGAGATTGCTCTCAATCCATCTTGGCCATTTTCATCACACATAGACATGGAGTCATTATTGAAGAGATTCCTTGGTGCCATCGGCATCAAGCGTGGTCACTCAAAGCAAGACACATCACCTCCCACTTACGATTCAACAACAACTTCGACCGCGGCATCGGACTCCTCACCTAAACAGTCCGTGAGCGCAGCACCGACGGTCAACGTCGACGGCGTCGAGCGCCATGGCTACCTCTTCGGCCAGAAGATCACACACTCTTACTCGCCGCTGCTGCACCGCACGATATACAAAGACATCGGCCTGAACTGGGAGCAGTTCAGGCTGGACTCGGCAGACATCCCCCACTTCCTCGAGCTCATCAAGGACCCGAGATTCTATGGTATGAACCAAACTCAACGTCTCAACGTCTCATAGAACAGGAACTAACATCACCAGGCGCCTCCGTGACCATGCCTAACAAGGTGGCCATCCTGCCTTATCTGGATGAGCTCACGCCCGAGTGCCGCGATGTCGGTGCCTGCAACACCCTCTACATCCGCACTCGGGAGGACGGCTCGCGGATCTACTGCGGCACAAACACTGACACCATCGGCATCCGCGAGTCTTTCTACCAGAATATCTCTGATCCCGATGCCGTCTTCCACAACAAGCCCGCCATGGTCATCGGTGGCGGTGGCGCCGCCCGCTCCGCCGTGTATGCACTGCGGAAATGGATGAAGGTGACTGACATCTACCTCGTCAACCGCGACGACGCCGAAGTCAAGGCCGTCATCGACGAGTGCACCGAGCGCGGGTACGGCGAGGGCCTCAAGCACATCAAGACCGTCGAGCAGGCCGTCGCCGCCGGCGAGGTCGGCGCGATCGTCGCCTGCGTCCCCGACTTCCCGCCCAAGACGGAAGAGGAGAAGCAGGCCAGGAACGTGACGGAGGCTTTCCTGAACAAGGAGTTCAAGGGAGCGATGCTGGAGATGTGCTACAACCCGACCCCCTACACCGAGCTCGGCGGCATCGCCGAGCGTGCTGGGTGGCAGGTCATCCTGGGCACGGAGGCCATGATTTACCAGGGCATTGAGCAGGTGAGAAGCCGCGCATACTGTCCACTTGATGATTCTCGGAAGCTAACTGCAAGCAGGATCGTTACTGGGTCGGTGAGAAGATGTCGGATTTGTCGGTCAAGGTCATCCAGGATACCATCGCGGCGAAGCTTCGCGAGGTGGCCAGCGCCAAGGCGTAATTTGTAGCATACATAAGGAAATATCACGAACACGTTAGAATATGAAATTTTCACGATGAAGATGTGCTTGACCTGATGTTATCTCGTTTCGGGACGTTTCCTTACAAGATCGGATCCCTTGAGTGTATCGCGTGCCATAGATAGGCCTGACAAAAACAATAATGCGAGAACCAGACTCCTCAGATGGTGGAAGAAGAGGAGGAGTCTGGTTCTCGCATTATTGTTTTTGTCAGGCCTATCTATCATTTGGGGTTGGGGTGTTGATTGATTCTATGGACACGAAGGACGCGATGTCTCATGTCTGGTGTTGCGCTGTCATGGAGGAGTTGAGACTCAACGCAAAACCACAGCACGATCCAGGAAAAAATGTGACGATGAGTTCAAATGATCCCCAAGCAGGGTCATAAAGGTAAATTTAATGGTCTAAAGCCCCAGAAGGGTCAACGAGACATCTCTGCCTCCATGTCTCCTGCACTCTGCCTTGTCACATCCTTGAGCAATGCCAATCCCCTCTATCAACGACACATCAGACCCCAGCAGCAGAGTGTCTGAACTGAAAGATGATGTGTTCTGAGAGGTGGACGATTACTCCATCCATTTATACAATCCCCGAAGAAAACCGCACGGGGAGGTCAACCATGCCCCTCAGGAGCTGGTGCTGTTGTTCTTCCTCTCATGCTCCTCGAACTCGCTCGCCGCCGCCTGGCCCTTCTCGGTCAGGTTGGCATCGTCGCGGTGGGCGGCGGTGTCGTGGAGCTCGGCCATGATGGTGCTGTTGGCGCGCCAGACGGGCCTGATCTCGAACAGACGGTCCATGACCTCGAGAGGGATGGACTTGGTCTCGGGGACGAGGAACCAGATGAAGATGACCGAGATGAACATGAGGGACGCGAAGAAGAAGTAGACTCCGTAGCCCCAAGCGTTGAACATCTGGGGGGTGAAGCGGGAGATGAGGAAGTTCCAGAACCAGTTGTTCGCGGCGGCCCAGGCTTGACCAAGGGAGCTGGACGGGTTGTTAGTTATCGATCTCATATCGGGAGGTCGCGAAGAACTTACCGAGTGTTCTGGTCGTACATCTCCGAGTTCATGACCCAGGGAGTACCGTTCCAGGAGGGCGTGTAGAACGCGGTCCAGAGGTAGAAGAAGAAGATGGCAGCAATACCGCTGGGGGTCATGCCGGTGTCGGGATCGTTGTTCTCAAGGCCCTTGACAAGGCCACCAATAATCCACATGCAGATGCCGCCGCCGGTAGCACCGATGAGGAGAAGCATGCGACGACCCATGTGGTCAATCATCCACAGGAGCCAGACGAAGGTGAGCACCGTCTTGACAACGCCGAAGATACCGGTGGTGAGGAGGCCGGTGTTGGTTCCGACGATACCAAGAGTCCTGAAAACGGTAGGCGAGTAGTAGTTCACAGCGTTGATGCCAGAGCCGTTTTGCCAGAGGAAAAGCTGGAAAGAAATGGGTTAGTTTTGGTGATGGTGGTTAGGGGCGCATAGCGGGACGACATACCATGCCACCAAGGAAGAAGCGCCACTGGATCTTCTTCTGCTTGAGAGACTGGAAGGGCTTCCAGAAACCGGCACCGACCTCCTGCCTGTAGCGCTCGAGGTCCTCGTCAATGTAGCTGATCTCCTCGACGATGTACTGGTCGGTGGGCTCGAGCATCCTGCGTTGAGACCGTGGTTAGCCAACTCCGTACATTTTTGTGAAGAAGATTTTGCTCCTTACCTCATCCAGCAGAGCTTCTGGATAGCCTGCTCTCTGTGTCCCTTGCTGAAGAGCCAGCGGGGCGACTCGGGGATGAAAATCGCTCCGACGAGAAGCATACCCGCGGGAATCAGCTGAACGGCGATGGGAACGAGCCACTGCGAAGAGTTCGAGGGCATCGTCGAGTCAACGCCGTAGTTGATCCTATTTTGAGCGGGTTAGCAAGGGTCCTGGTTTCTCTGTGCGTGAGGTGCGCTTACCAGAAGCCGACAAGGCCGCCCATCTGCCAGCCAAGCTCGTAGATGCCGACAAGACGCCCACGCACGGCAGGAGGCGAGAGCTCGGAGATGTAAATGGGCGTCATGTTGGAGCAGCCGCCGACGCCGAATCCGGCGAGGACGCGTCCGGGGTAGATGAGTGCCAGGCCGCGGTCGCTGTTGATGCCGCACATCATGCCGGCGCCGAGACAGAAGACGAGAGCGAAGAAGATCAGAGACTTGCGGCGACCGAGGAAGTAGGAGGTGACATAGGCGCTGAGACTGCCGAAGAAGGCGCCAGCCTGGTAGACGGAGACGATGTTGGCCTGGATGAGAGCGCGGGAGGTGTCCGAGAGGCCCTCGAAGCCGAAGTCCTCGCGGAACGACTGCAGGGCGATGGTGCCGCCGATGAAGGCGGAGTCATAGCCGATCATGCATGCCGCGAACGATGCCACGGAGGCACAGAGGTAGACGCGCCAGTTGTAGACGGCCTTGGGCGTAGGCCTGTCTTCCTTGAGTTCAAGAAGACCCATGTTGACTCTGGTGCCTTGAGGTCCAAAGAAGAAAAGAGGAAGGTTGGTGATGATGAGAAAGAACGATGGGAGAGAAGAGCGAGGAGGAGTCCAGATAAATATGGACGATGTTGACTAGCACCGGCTGCCAGGGTATGTGGTATGGGGTCAGTCAGGACATGAACGCCGAATGTGGCTGACTTAGAGATCCTTGCGGGGAAAGTATCTTTCCAGAGATTCGCACAAAAGGGATTAGAACCTGGGGCCCCGCGGGAACTCCTCCTGAATGCTGCAGAGCCGGTGCAAGGGGGGATGTTGGATGACGAGAGCCAGGCGCCGGCCGGGACTTCGAAGACCAGAAACAGGGATTTCTGAGGGTGCGCAGCAGCCACGCGTGGACGGGCGGATGAGCATTGACACGCGGGTTCAGGGGTCGTGAGTGGAAGTGTCTGTTCCAGAAGCGCGGCCGGCATCCGGGATGCTGTCCTGGTCTTGGCGAGGTCCAACTTCGGTTTTTTTTCTTGTTCCAACTCGCCCAATGACTAGTATAGCGTTGATCAGCATCCGCGAGTACCGGTGGTCTGCCGGGGCTCAGATGCTTTGTGGGTTGGTGTGCGGCCGGCTTGGGATTAACCCACAGGGGTATGGCGCCTTGACCCAAGCGTGGGGATGAATGTTTAGCCCGCAACCTTGACAACTGCCGAATGATGCCAGGATGAACGAACACACCTGAGAGCTGACCTGGGCTCTCGTCATCATTTCTCCGAGGCATTGGCCTGTGGGTTTACTTAATCGTTCTTCCCGACGGTCACTTGACTGATCGAATCTGCCTGTGGAACATGGTCTCGGGGCCTCTGTCAACACCGATAGACCGGATGAGTTTACTGAGCATGGGGGTCAGAAGGTTCATCAGACCCCAGGGGTAATCACTTAGACTGGCAGTTGGCTGGCGATAGGAAAGATGGTTTCAACTGTCAATCAAAAGGATATGGGGACAAGTGTCAGAGTATATCTCGATTCCATAATATCAATAGCTGATCGCAACTCCGAGACCCGGTCTATAATCAGGCGAGGCTGGGTTCCTGCTTCCGGGAATTTACACAACCGTCATGTGAAGCAGATGTCATTACTACTTTTATGTGGTCTGCACGCTCATAAAGGCCCGAATTCCCCTCGCATGTCGGGAAAGTCTGAGCCGGGCGCAAAGCCCAGGTTCGCCATAAACTGCGGATCCGCGTCCATGTTGTCCGCGCAGTCAAAGGACGCCAATTCGTCCAGAATAGTGTCGTGATCTATCATCAGCTCGGGATGGCCGGATAGAAGAGGATGCAGATGTAGTATCGGGCTCATCATGCCGTTCCCGGCGTGCAGGCCTTGGAGGTGGTGGTTGCTGTTTCCAGGGGTAAAGGGTATTGAGCGTGCCGTGGATGGGCTTGCTGTCGTCGCGGGCCCGAGATACCGACCGCTCTGCGGCTGGTAGGCGTCAAATTGCTCCAAGGGAGTCTGCATCTGCTGGCTGGACTTGGCAAGGAGATCATCCGCTGAAGCTGGCTGTTGTTGCTGCTGCTGCTGCTGCAGGGCCGGTGGCGTAGGTAAAGATGGCATCTGCCAGGTCGACTTGAGCTTGGCTAATAGGGAATCCCAACGGTCCTTGTCTTCACCGCCCAAGGACTTTGCTCGCCGATTCGCGATACTCATGTAAGTTACGAGCAACGGCGACACACCGGGCCCCAGTTGTTGCCAGGAGTTCTCGACTGCTTCCATAAACGTCCACAACAGGGACACCCGGCCGTTCGGGGATAAGGCTATCGTTGCACCCAGAAATGTCGCCTGTAATAATAACGCCGTGGGCAGCGGCGGAGCTGCGCTCTCCAGGATGGAGTTGCAGAAGGAAAACCGCGAATCAAGCGAGGCTGCCAGATCAGCGGTCCCCGGTTGGGCGGTCTGGGAGTATCGTCTGTTGATAACCCTGGCAAAGCGACAGAGCTGGTTGAAGCTGCTTAAAGACTGCGTTGGCCGGGGAATATCTCTGGGCTCGGTTGTCGCAAAGCCAGCCAGCCCTGACCATGTCTCCCACTCTTCAGGCCCGTCCTCGGATAGCATGGACATCCCGGAGATGGCCGTATCAGTCAGATGTGGCACTTGTCCAACCCGAAGTGACACGAGGGAGTCGAGAAGGAAACAGCCCATGATGGTGCGGGTCTTCTGCGAATCTGCAGAGCTGTCGCTGTCCTCAAGACTGAGCAACATCCGCACAGCAAGTCCTACCAGCAGCGAGGACATGGTGACATCGTCACGCCCGATGCCAACCAGGGACAGCAGAAGGAAGGCATTGGCTTGGTGCAGCTCCGTCCGTTGAGCTGATGTATTTGCTGCCTCGGGTTGTCCCTCGCCAGCTGTGTGGTGGTCGCCGATGAGGGGAAGGAGACTCCGAGCAGCCTTATAAAGATCCAGCTGGTTCGACCGATTCGCGTCCTGAGCCGAGGCGACAGTAAGGACGGCCCAGAGCTCAGGGTCCCTGACCTCTTGCGATTGCGTTGTGGTGAGGGCCAGTAACCGGCTTTTGTTGACTATCGGTAGCCACGGATGTGTATAAGTGAAGTATATGTCTAACAGGCGAGAGACATCGGCTGGTAGTCGGTAGCTCAGTGGCTTTGTCGACGACGAATGCTGACCCAGTTCGGGATCCGTACCGGAATCGTCGTCGGAGGGATCGTTTGGCGGGGTGGCAGCGCCCTCCTTTCCAGCCAGAAGACGGCCGATCTCCTTGTGCGTCCTGCATTTCCTCCATTTCTGATGCAAGCGGTTGCCGGCCTCGCTGCGCTTACCGATGGACAGCGCCTCGCGGCCGGCTTCATGCGCCAGCAGCTCGTTCAGCGCTGTTTCCGTGCCGGGATGCCTCTCGAAGAGCCAGTAGAGGGCAGACTCGAGGGTGCGGATGAGGCCGGTCTGTACGCCCCTCTTCTTGGGAGCCTCGTTGTATGTGCACTCCCGGTCGAGGGAGACGCAGGAAAAGCACTGAGGCTGGATCCCGTCACACTTCTCTCGTGCGCTGAGGCGGGTCAGTGATGCGCCAAACCGACAACCTGGTGACTACTGGATGTCTTACTTTCTGCATTGATCGCAGGCGCGTGAGACGCGCTGCCTCTTGGGGGCGCTTGATGCTGGGTTGGCCTCGGCATCGTTCGGTTTGCGCTTCGAAGGCGGCATGCTATCCGGCTGTGTCTGTCTGTGGGAGATGCTACGCGACCAGAGTCTCGGTCTTTCTCATGCCAGAGCGCAAGCATTGATCTGTCGCGGCGGCATTGCGAAGCAGTCTGGTTGCGCTGGTGATGTGCCAGGATGGCAACGAGACGAGGGGTTGTGACGTTGATGGCGTACGAGGAGTGTTCGGGGCAGACGGACTTGGGGTTGCGACTAGGTCGACGGGACGCGCGAGGCCGGCGTGATGGCCGAGCGAGCGCGGTCAACAGGGCGCCCTGTTGCTCGCTGGAGGGCACCTGGAGAGGACTCCGCGCGGGGAGACGCCAGGGGCATTAGCCCTGAGTCCGGGGAAGCTCAGGCGCTGAAAGAGGAGTCGTTGGGGAATGTAGGGGTCTCTCGTCCCTGGGAAATGTCAGCACGAAAGGTACCTCAACTGACTCGTGGCGGGGCTAATAGATACTCGTGATAACGTGAAGACCCCCGTCACTTAGAGGTACTCCTTTTGGGGATAAACACTTAGCCATGTACTGCCTCCACAACAGGGATCATCGGAGAATGGGCCGAGGGCAGTCGGCATCAGTCCCCAGACTCGTCGCCTGCCCCTCGCTCCAGCTTCACCCCATACAGACCTGCAACCTGACGACTGAGAGAGCTCGTGACTGACCGACTGAGTCAAGCTGCGACAGCCTTCGCCGCGGCTCATCCCTGACGCCAACCCTAGATGTCTTCACCTCCAGCGTCCAACGACAGATTCGCGCCGCGGCAATGGCGACAGCTGGAGTAAAGCGGCCGTTCGGGGCCTTGGAAGGCGACGGCGATGCGCAACACCACGGAGGAAAGACGGCACGGGTGGACGAATTCCACGTCCCTCGCTCCAAGAACCACACACCGGTGGACGTGGAGAGAATCCTCAATCATGAATCCATCTCTGCCGCCTGGTCGCGCAACGGCACCGAAAGCCCGTCAGTGGCCGTGAGCCGCTCGAGGGAGCCGACGCCTGTGCCGGCGGCCACGACAACGACGACGACAACACCGACATACCGACCGAGCCCGCCCCCGGCATTCCCTGCCGATACCTCAATCGTCCTCACAGGCATTCGGGGCGCCGGGAAATCGACACTGGCCATCATCGCATCGACAGCCATGAAACGGAGGGTGGTCGACTGCGAAAAGGCATTCCAGACAGCAACTGGGTCGACGAGCTGGGCCTACAAGCGCCAGAACGGCTCGGTCGACTGCCACAGACGCCAAGCAGAGGTTCTCAAGGACATCCTGTCCACTAACTCGAAGCAGTGCCTCATTGTGTGCTCGTGGATGGAACGCTCAGTCCAGAGCCTGCTTCGGGACTTCTCCCGCTCCCACCCGGTGGTCCTCATCCTCCGAGATGCCAAGGCTATCCAGGAGCACCTGAGGATAGAGGACGAGGAGAAGACACAGAGCCTTCTGAGTGCTAGCAGCGCCATCTTCCGCGGCTGCAGCAACCTCGAGTTCTTCAACGTCTCCGAGTCGCAGGGAGATCACATGGAGAACGACGCCGAGACGACCAACGGAACGCAGCGTGCGCCAAAGTCGCCGGCACCTTATCTGACGCTGAAGAGGGCAGAGAGACACTTCCTCAAGTTCCTCTCCCTGATGATGCCCACTGGGTCCATCCCTTTCATCGAATCCGCGTTTCCCCTGGCCTCAATTCCCACCGAGGGCCGGCGCTTCACCTATGCCCTGTCTGTACCGTTGTCCAAACTGCTCCGGGACGAGGTCGAGATCCAGGACTTGGAGACCGGCGCGGATGCCATCGAAATCGTCGTGGACACGATCGCCTCCAAAGGCGCGGAGACACCGAGCAATAGTTCAAATATCGACTCGGACAGGCTGAGCGAGATAGCGAGGGCGATCGGCTCAATACGACGGAACACCGTGATCCCCATCATTTACCACGTTCAGTTCCCCAGTTCGGCAGCAGATGCCCGGTCGGCAGAGGCCTTGTACATGGAGTACCTGCTCTGCGGCCTGAGGCTGGCCCCCGAATATCTCACCGTGGATCTCCGTCTTGGGGACTACGAGGTGTCGTCGATCGCGGCCTTTAAGAGAAAGTCCAGGATCATCGGGCACTACACCAGCCTTGCGTCCGAGCAGAGGACATGGAGAGATCCGGTTTGGATGACACAGTACCAACGGGCATGGACGAACGGCTGCGATGTTGCACGACTCATTAAGCCCGTGGCGGCCGTCAAGGACAACTTCGACGTCAACGGGTTCAAGGCCCAGGTTGAGTCCATGGAGGGAAGGAAAATTCCTCTGATTGCATACAATTCGGGCTCTCGGGGACGGCACTCGGCCTGCATGAATCACATCCTCACCAGCGTCGCCGTCGATCCCATCACCGACCTCACATCCGAGGACTTGGGCCAGCCTCAGATCACGGCGCGGCAAGCAACAGAGGCCTTGTATGGCTCGTTTTTGTTTGACCCCATGAAGCTCTACGTATTTGGCGCTCACGTCGACTATTCACTCTCTCCTGCCATGCACAATGCGGCTTTTGCGGGCCTCGGCATCCCGCACCACTACCGCCCTTACTCGACGCCCACGCTGCGCGGCCTCAAGGAGCTCATCGAAGACCCTTACTTTGCCGGGGCATCCGTCGGCCTGCCTTTCAAGGTCGAGAGTATCATCTTGACGCACAGCCTCAGTCCCCATGCACGTGCCATAGGGGCCATCAACACTCTAATCCCCGTCCGCCGCCTCAACCCCGACGGCAGCATCCCTCACGACGAGCAGCTGTTCAACTGCCGCAACCGAGCCGGCCCCGTACGCGCCCTCTACGGCGACAACACGGACTGGGTGGGCATCAGAGCCTGCATACGAAGGGGCCTCTCGCCCGCCAACGCCGTCCGCCCAACAAGCTGCGGCCTGGTGATCGGCGCCGGCGGCATGGCCCGCGCAGCCGTCTACGCCATGCTTCAGCTGGGCGTCCAGAACATTGTGATACACAACCGGACAGTCGCCAACGCCGAGAAGCTGGCCGAGCACTTCAGCCAGCTCTTCGCCCGCCACGACCTTCCGCTCCTGAGCACCTGGTCCGACACGCCCACCCGGTTCCACGTCGTCAAGGACCTCGACGAGCCGTGGCCGGCGGGCTGGCGCAAGCCGACGATGATCGTGTTCTCCATCCCGAACCACAGCATCGGCGACGTGCCGGCGCCGAACTTCAAGGCGCCCGAGTCGTGGTTCGGCAGCCCGACGGGCGGCGTCCTCATCGACCTGGGCTACAAGACCCTCGACACGCCCATCCTCGCCCAGGCCAGGGCCCTGTCACACAAGGGATGGGTCACCCTGGACGGCCTCGACCTGCTGCCCGAGCAGGGCTTCGCGCAGTTCGAGCTCTTCACGGGGAGGAGGGCGCCGCGGCGGCTGATGCGGAAGCGCGCCCTGAGGGCCTACACCGACGAGCAGGGCCGGTCGAACCTGGCCCAGCTGCAGCCGAGACTGCACAGCATCACGGAGCAGGAACCGTAGTTTACGAGTCTTTCACCGAGCGGCGCATGGGACACTACTCACTGGTGGTTCGGGGCGGCGGCGGCTTTTACTCGCGAGCGAGTCGATTGCAAAATGGGATCTGGGCTGGCGTTTTTTTTTGGGGGACGGCGTAGATAAATGAAGTATAATCGACTATATGAAACTAAAGGCTGCTATGATATGTGGTGACCTGAACGCCTAACATTGAACATGTCCAACATGCTTGTATTTTCTGACCGCCGCTCCGACCTCCAACTTACCTACCTAGGTACTTCCTCATTGCCCGCACCCGGGGCCTCCCGCCGGTCCCGGCTCCGCAGCGTCTTCAGCCCCGTCCTGTGCTCCTTGTGGTCCTTGCTCAGGCTCTGCTGCTTGATGAACATGCTCGTGATGAGGCCGAGGCCCGCGAACGCCACGTAGACGACGAACATGACGCGCATGCCGGTGAGGTACGCGCCGCGGGCGATGCGGCCCTCCTCGCCGCCCAGGCCGGCGACGACGCGCACGTTGGAGGCGGCGCTGGAGCCGGACAGGGCGGCGGCGAGGTCGGGGCTGAGCGTCTCGCGCAGGTAGGGGCCCTGGTTCTCCATCTCGTTGTTGAAGATGACGCCGCCGATGACGACGGAGATGGAGGTGGCCATCTGGCGAATGAAGCCGAAGGTGGCGGTTGCGGAGGCGATGTCGCGGGGGTCGACGTTGGTCTGGACGGCGATGAGGGGGGACTGGAAGTTGGGTCCGATGCCGATGCCGGCGATGATCTGGTAGATGACGATCTTTGTGAAGTTCTCGGAGGCGGGGAGGTCGTAGAAGAGGCCGAAGCCGAGGGTGGTGATGGCCATGCCGCCGCTGATGAGGTAGAAGTAGTTGCCGGTCTTGCGGATGATGAAGCCGGCGGCGGCGGAGACGAGGGAGAGCGAGATGACGTAGGGCAGGAGGTAGACGCCGGAGAGGAGGGAGCCGACGGCGAGGACGCCCTGGAAGTAGAGGGGGAGCCAGTAGCTGCCGGAGATGAAGACGAAGGCGTGGCAGAAGGAGGTGACGAAGGAGGCGATGTTGGAGCGGTTGGCGAAGAGCTGAAGGGGCATGATAGGGTACTTTGCGAACTTTGCCTCCTGGACGATGAACAGGCCGATGGTGATGACGCCGAAGAGGATGAGGCAGATGACGGTGGGCGAGTTCCAGGGGTGGGAGACGCCGCCGAACTCGAGGCCGAAGAGGAACATTACTGTTCCGCCGATGATGAGGAGGCTGCCGAGCCAGTCGATGGCCTTGAGGCCCTGCTTCACGGGGGTCCGGGGGTTGTGAAGCTTGAGGACGAAGAAGAGGACGATGATGCCGACGCCCGAGATGGGCAGGTTGATGTAGAAGCACCAGCGCCAGCTAACCTGCTCGGTGAAGACGCCGCCGATGACGGGGCCGATGGCGGACGCGAAGGCCCAGACGACGCCGACGAGGCCGAAGTAGACGCCGCGCTCGCGCATGGAGAAGAGGTCGCTGATGCAGATGTTGACGAGCACGATGATGCCGCCGCCGCCGATGCCCTGGATGGCGCGGGCGCCGATAAGCATGCCCATGTTGACGGCGACGCCGCACAGCAGGGAGCCGACCCAGAAGACGCCCACGGCGGCCAGAAGGACGCCTTTCCTCCCGAAGATGTCGCTGACCTTGCTCCAGGTCGGGACGCAGGCGGCGTTGCCGAGGAGGAACGCGGAGCCGATCCAGACATAGCCGGCGGTGGACTGGAACTCCTCCGATATCGTGGGGATCGCCGTCGCAACGATGGTGACATCAAGGGCTGCCAGGAAGAGCGCGGCGCATAGCGAGGCGACGATCAGCGTGGTCTCGAGCTTGGTCCTCTGTGTTTCCGGCTCGGCTTCCTCCGTGGGCCGTGGTTCTTGTGTCGTCGGTCCTTGGTCCGTACATGTATCTGTGGTGTCGTCGCGACTGCTGAGGGCGCTGCGGTCCACCTCCGTCTCTGTCTCTTTCTCGCCCGGAAGCTTCACCACGTCTCCGGTTGGCGTGTCGGCGTAGCGTTCGACATCGACGGCCTTTTCGTCAAAGTCTCTGGAGGGGCGTTGTGCGACCATGTTGTGCTATTCGAGCTGGCCGCGGGGGCTTCAGGAGCGGCCTGACACTGCTACTGTTGTACTCTGTGTGATCTGGAATCTCACTGGGGTCGCGTGCCAAGATGGATGACAAGTAGGGCGTAAGCTGACAGCAGTCTGGTCGGTCTCGTCAGGGAGGATGCGCTGGGTTCTCTGCAGGCGGCATTATGCTATTTCTAACAAGAGACCTGGGTCCGTCGGGGACGTATTCGTAAGTACGAAAGTTAGAAGTCTGGTCGAGGAGTCATCGGGGAGGAGGAAAAGCGAAAAGACCGGGCCGTTCATCGTGAAAAAAGAATTAGTTACATAAAAAGATGATCGACAAGGATCTTAAAGCCGGGGTCGAGGCAGAGATGTGCATGCGCCCCGGACATCCATCACCAGCTTAAGCGGACCTCGACCTGCCTGTTTGCGCATGGCGCTCCCTGGGGATCTCTCCGAGTGGTGACGCCGATGACCTCTGCAGTTGTCCCGGCGCGTTCCCGTGCCGTGTTTCCCGGGTGTGTTAGTTGGTATGGGGGATGGATGGAGGCCGGAATCGGGGGTGACTGGCGGCCTTGTCTCAGTGGATTAATAATGCACTGAGGGGCGGGGACCACTCAGGGCGCCTTCAGGGGCTCCACTGGCGCGCTGCCATGTGCCCATCGCGTGTGTCGGCTCGGAACTCGGCCGGGGCCGAAAGCCGCTCGGAAGAGGCCCGGAGCAGTAACAAAGGCCGTGCGTATTCCCTACTATCGAGGGTCAACAGGGGATGCCATCACTCCCAAGACAATCTCTCTGTTCACAAAATCGGGAAGAGTTCATAGTCGCTTCTCGTCATTCGGCCCTTCAAGTTGTCCGGGGGCCGCGCCGGCCTCCTGCTACCGGGCTAATACGACGCCCGGCTGCTCCCATCCTTCATGCTCGTTTGCTCCAAGTCCCTCATGTGCACCAGGCTCGTCTCATCGTGATAGTCCACCGTGACATCTCTCGTGCAGAGGATCCCCGCCGCGCCGCCTTTCCTGCCCAGAGTCGACATCCTCTGGTCCCGGTTCGCCGTCCTGACGACAGACTCGCTCCCAAGTTTCCGGCTCCCCGCCGCCGCGGCCGAATTGACGTACTGCCCGCCCGAGCGTGAAGGGTACTGTCGGGTGCTGCCCAGGATGCGAGGAAACGCCCGCACGAGCACCAGCCTGAGGGCGGGCATGCAGGCGCAGATGATGCCGACGTTGATCTCGATGGTCGACCAGTTGGCCACCTCGTACTGCTCCCACGTCGCGTTGTGGGACTTTGCGAAGTCGACGAGGGACTGCAGGCGCAGGATGCTCACGATGGTGACGCTGAGGGCGGCTTCGTCAGCTTGAACATAACTCTAGAGAGCGCTGGGGGGTGTTGACTTACAAGGCGCCGACGGAGAACATCAGTGCCACGCCGACCTTCTTCTTCCAGTGCAGGTTCAGCGACTTGATCTGCGAAAGCGGCAGCGCGAGCATCCAAAAGTCAACCGCAATGCTTATCCCCGCGTTCGCCCAGGCTATGGCGTTGACGTTGAGGCACCTGCCTGTATGCTCCCCGTCCCAGTTCGTCCAGTAGAAGCTGACGGGCTGGCACTGGAACGCGGCGACCAGGGTGAAGACGACGCCGTAGAGCGCATTGAAGGCCAGCGTGCCCAGGATGAACATCCTGAGCCCGCTGTGCCCGAAGATCCGCAGGTAGAAGAAGAGTATGGACGTCTTGAGCAGGGCGACCTGCGCGAAGTAGAGAATCTCCATCACGTAGAACCAACGTATGAAGGCGGTCAGGTTGTCGAAGGGCACGGCCCAGACATCCTGGCCCAGCCCGTTGGGGACCAGGCCGATGCTGTTGATGACTGTTGCCGGGATGCCGACGCAGAGGGTAATGACGATGAACCAGTCGTCCAGGCCGAGCTCTGCCGAGGATGCCATCTGCTGATAGACGATTCGGATGATGACGATGATGCAGGTGATCGTGCCCATGGAGATGGACAGGGCGTTGTACTCTGCGCTTCGGTTCCGGACGGGGGCACCGCAGGCCGTGTTCGTGCCGTTCAAGGTCTCTATTTCAGGGTATTATTAGCTGCCGTGGTAGTAACATGGGGATGTCTGTAAATAGCATACGTAGGGCTTCCTTGGGCGTGCAAGACGCCATCACGCACGCCTCGGCTTCCTTCAGGAAGGGCTTGTTCGTGCACTGACATGCCAGGTCCGTTTGTGTGCAGACCGATGCTTCGACGGCAGAGGCCAGGCATGTTGTCTGCAGCATTGGCTGTCAGTAGCTAGATCAGGGGGCTCATTCCACCTCGAGAGAGACTCACTGCGCATTCCGGCAGCGCGGACTGGTCCCCGCCATTCTGGCAGAGGACCGGCAACACCGCCACGCCGAGCCAGAGGAGGAGATGTTTGAGAATCATTTCTCTTGTTTGTGATGTCGTAAATACCCCGGCCCCAGGAGTCGACACTCGGCGTCTTTCACATGCTCTTCACGCGTGGAAGCTGAACAGGGCGAAGAGAAGAACAGGCCGAGGAGACGGAATGAACATTATACATGGCTAAACCCATCCGATCAGCCCCTTGTTACCCACAGCCGGGCTGGCCCAGCGTCTCGCTAGTCTGAGATCTCGGCCGGACTAGAAGAAGGTTTCGGAGATGATACCTCGACCTGGCGATGGTGGCACGTCAGATCGACGTCGAGCGGGCAGTCGAGGGGTCTCGGACCCCCTTCGCTTGCAATGCCACCAGCGAACAGCGAACCGTCCCAGCCGGTCGGGTGGTGCGAAAGGGGCGAGGTCCACCTTGAGCGTTCTCACGCGTGGGCTGACCGGCCCTGTCGGATGGCCAGGCTGAATGCCGGGTTGCGTGCCGGGCTGCTGCAGGCCACGAGTCGCGGAAGCAGATCAGACCCAGCGGCGCTGACCCATCGCTGACCCATCGACCCCTTCAGGTTTGGGTTGACAAAGAATCAGGCACGGGGGATGGGAGAAACAAATACTTGGAGTTGACAGAAGTCGAGCCTGAGCTGCAGGTCTGTGAGGTGATTTCTCTGTTTGCAGGGAATCGGTGCGGTCGCTTGTTGTACTTGTGATGATGACTTCCAGGTTCTGTTAGGCAAGATGCCTCTATCTTGACCATGGATGTGTCATGTACCGTATTCTCCCGCCACTGGTGAGACTTTGGTTCGGAGAATCCTTGGAGAACTGATGGTTATGCGCTATCGAAATCGCGGAATTTTCCTTTCCTACGGCTCAGCCGTTAATTAGTTCACGCCCGGCGGCGTTGGTGGTCGTCCGATGTGTCAAGTCTAGCGGTTAGGGGCCGTTGGCCGGTGTCCCGGTTCGCCAACGGCCCGGCATCTGGTGTACTTGTGTTCTGGAAGAAGTTTCGTCGTCCATCTACCTTTCAAGCCACTTGGAGTTGAATCTGGACTCCAGACAACAAACAGCATTGGTACTTTTGGGCCTTTGGCAACTCCCTGCAAGCATCTTCCTTTTCGCGGGGGATCGACGCGGGTTCGCAAGGTCTCGCAGGGGTACAACGTGCTAGAGCAGCATTCCGCTGAGCATTCCGCTCCCCTGGAAAATATTCTCGCCTTGCTGGGGCGGGCGGGTGGGCTGCTCTGGGTCGTGTTCAGGGGGGGAAAAGGGGCTAAAGCTGCTGGCGCCGGCAGTCGAGCCGCATTTGACTTGGCGTGTGGAAGCCATGGGCCGGCTATGGACCCTCGATATTTCGATTTTCGCTTCCAAACACCGAAAATGGATCGGCCATGGGCGATGAAATAGGTAGTATGCGCATAGCTTGGATATGGTTCGCATCTAGATGGGTTGGTTGTATTAACGAAGTCCGTCGCGAGAGATTATCCAAACGCCGCTTCGACTCAGAGAGACAATGGTTTGGACGAAGTCATGCGCTGTGGCCTCACGTATCCATATCTCCGAGGAAAGTTCCATTTAGGCGAAAGTGAAGAACATGAAAATGAAAATGAAAGGAAAGAAGAAATGGGGAATAAGAGGGACGGAGGCCGCATGAGATCTTCGTAACTTGCCCACCTCTCTCTACCTATGTTGAGGAGGATCATTCTCAGCTGCAGAGATCCGAGATCAGACGAAAGGTACCCGACTTATGCTGTACGTCAATCGGCCCTCGTCCTGATCCCGATCCCCCACTCCAGCAGGGGTCATGCAGGCCCGTTCTTCTCCAGGGGCCCAGAGGCATTCCGCCATATCTCCTTGACGCCCAAAAAGCTATAAGTATATGGATATCTTACTCATCGTGGCCGTGACAGTGCTCCCGGACGCGTGACATATTTCGGGCATCGAGACATTCATGAATCCGTTCCATGATGGTGGCCGCAGTGTCGTCCTAATGTCACAGCTTGCCATTGCCTTGCCGCCATCCGGCTTCTGGTTCAATTCGTCACGAAACGTGCGTCGGGGTTGACAGAGCCTGAGTACGGGGAGCTCCTCGCAACACACCTGTCCATCGTCACGATTGATTGATATGTTGCATCATGGTCGGTGAATCAGTCAGGGGGGCCTGACAGCACCACACAGTCACGTGGTGTAGTGGACTTCGATGGGCTAGGTACAGTCACTAGTACTGGGCCGGCTTAACCTCCGTCTCCATTCAACTTCCCGACGACCAACTCAGATTCAACTGGCACTCGCCCATCGAGAATGCCTCGATTGGCTTGCCAAGAATGCCGGTCAGTGATCTCACTCAGCCAACCCTTTCATAGCACGAGAAACTCACATCCCTGCAGCCTGCGCAAGGTCCGATGCAAGCCATCACGGCCAGGGGTGCCATGTGAGCGCTGCAACTTACGCCGCCTACCGTGCTCACTCGGCCCCGGATCGCCAACTGAAGTTCGGGCATGGCCCCTCTCACCCTCTGACGCCGCTGCCAAGGATGGACAGCCGGGCTCTGTCACCTTACCTACCGAGCTCTCCGCCCCGGATCGAGGCATCACGCTGGCCACGTCGTACTCAGGGCTCGATGTCGGCTACGGCTCTCCCGCTGAACTCCTTCGCGAGGGCGAGCTGACTCAAACTCTCCTGGTCCTGTACTTCCAAAACTTTGGCGATGTGCATATCATGTTCGACGAATTCACCGTCTTGCGGCAATACGCCCTGGGAATGGTGCCCAAGGTTATCTTGTTCTCCATGATGGCCTTGGGAATACGGTACTCTCACGCACCCTTCAAAGATCCCGAGATGCGCCCGCACTGGGGTGAGCCACTGCGCCGTGAGGCCCGGAAGCTTCTGCAAGAAGAGTTCGATGAGGCCTCCGTGACAACAACGCAGGCCTATGTCTTGCAGGCGACGTATCAGATCACCTATGGTGGCACTGGTAAGGCATGGACGTATCTGAGTAAGCCCATGTCATCTATCAAGCTTGTGGAACGCCTCTGGCCATGGCACTAATAATCTCTTGTCCCAGATTACGCCCGGAGCTGTCTCGGCTTGTTGCATCTGAAAAACGGCCCGGACTCGGACGAAAGCGACCCGGTTCAAGTTGAATCGGCTAGACGTCTCGTTGCGACGGTGGCCCTGATGGAGAATCTTCTCTTGCCGTTCTTGCCCATTGACGACACCTTTCAGCGCATCGGCCTGCCTAGCCGGCTGCTCAGCGACGAGTCAGGGATCTACTACACAGCATGTCGGTTGGCCAGGCGCGGACACGGTCATGCCGCACGCTCACTCATCTCCGACCTCGGCCGCTGGCACGCAGCGCTCGCGGACTCACTGCGGTGGACTGACGACAATTTCCAGGCTCACTTGGCCAAATTCGCACTGCGACCTTTCGCCTTCATGCATCTTCTCTACCACCAGGCCTCTCAACTTCTCCTTCTCGACACTCTGCAATGGACCACGCCTGTCCTCTCGGGAGACTCATATCACGGCAACACTCCGGTCCGTCCGCTCGAGGTGTACAACCACGCCACTTGGATCGTGGACATGGTTGTCCAGACTTGGGATGTCGGCCGACTGGACTTGCACAACAACTGCTTCGGTCAGGTCCTGGTCATCACGCAGATTGTCCTGGCCCATCGGCTTCTGAGCTGCAGGGACGATGCCGAGCTGGTCGCCGTCCAACGCCAGATCCTCGCCCTCCGGAATTGCATGATTCGAGTCAGGGCGCACTGCCGGCTCTTCAACTGGATTGTGAGCGCAAATTCGATTTTTCTTTTCTCGTTGTCACATTTCGTCCGCTGACCCTTGTCCCGTATCAGTTCGACGAGGCGGACTGGTTCCTGCGCATCTGTGGCCAAGACCGGTTCTGGGAGGACGAAAGGTGGGAGAAAATTCTTCACGAGGAGCTCACCACGCTAGGTACGAGGTTTGAGCGGGTAAATCCGCAGACAGCTGGTAGGTACATCGTTGCTCTTGAGCATTACATGGCTGATTCACGAACCAGGGCGTATGGGAGACCTCGAGAGCCTGGCGAGCCCGGCATCACGCCTCGAGCACCTGGAAAACTCTTTGCCGGCCGTCTTGAGGGAGACGTTCCGCCGGTGAAACGGATGTACCGACCTTTATTTATGCTATGGAAGCACAATAATCGCGCGGGACTCAGAGCGAGGGGACCCTCTGAAATTTATCTCTCGTTCACCCGAGCAACGCTACCTACACACCAGTCCACTTGAAGGTATTCGGCACGATGATCTCGACAGTGTCTCGGATGTCCGCCGTCGAGAAAGCCACGTGCACCTTATACCGCCCAGCTTCGACCTTCCAGCACTTCTCCTCCGGGCTGTACACACTGAAGGCATACTTGTCTAGCGAGACTCCCACCTTACTCGACTCGCCGGCGCTGAGGGTCACCTTTTCAAACTCCTTCAGCTCCTTGATTGGCCTCTTCCGGCTGCCGCATGCCTGGTTCTTCGTCGGCATCTCGACATAGAACTGTACCACGACTGCGCCCAAGACGCTGCCTACGTTGCTGACGTCAACGGACAAGACGGCCGCATCGTGAGCCCAGCGGAGTGTGTCTTTGACGGCGCGGAAGTCGCCGAGCGCGAACTCCGTATACGAGAGGCCGAAGCCGAACGGGAAAAGGGGCGTCGGGGTATCCTCGCGGTCGTAGAAGCGGTAGCCAACATCAAGGCCCTCCTCGTACCGAACGATCATGTTCTCATCGCAGGGGAAGTTGTTCCAGGTCGGGTTGTCCTCGTCCTTCCTCGGCCATGAGAACGGCAGCCGACCGGAGGGATTGACCTCTCCGCCCAGAACCGTGGCGAGCGAATGACCGCATTCTTGTCCGGGGAACCATGCCTGCACCAAGCCAGCCACCTTATCGGCGAACGGGGATAGGTCCACGGGCCCGCCGCTGAAGTTCACAACAACCGTCTTGGGGTTTGCCGACGCAACTGCCAGGATCTGCTTCACTTGTTCACCACTGAGTTCCATAGTGGTGCGGTCAAAGCCCTCGGATTCGATCTCGACATTTGTGCCGACACAGACAACGGCGATTTCGGCATTCCGGGCAGCCTCGACAGCGTCATCCAACCGCTTGACGGTATCGACGTGCTCTTGGAACCGCAGCGCCGACCCCTGGAACATTTTACCATAGAGGGGCTTGGCGTACAGGACCTCAGGGACCGTGTTCCACGACTCGAGAACCAGCTTGTACTTCCGGCCGACCTCCATGCGATAGTTGAAGCGCCTTTCGAGCTGCGACTTGAAGAAGTAGAACGACTCGGGCTTCAGATCCGTTTCCTGAGGCCGCGAGTACACGTTCTGGCCGTCAATATAGCACTCGGCACGGCCGGTGGCAATAACGGACAGGATGTGATCCCCGGTGACCGTGGGCACAACCGTGTAGGTCATCCGCGTGCAGTACTCCTTCGCTAGGTACTCGGGCCACTTTTCTTTGATCATGTACTCTGGGAGAGCCTTGCGCTCCTCATGAACGAGGGATTCTCCAATTGTGGCGCCGTTGAACCACTCGAGGTGGACGGGAAGATCGGTCTGTGACCCCGTCTCCGCGTCATACATCAGAGATGCGTCGGCGTGAGGCAAGGCGCCATACACAGGGACTCCCGGCCTCACGACGACGTTCTCAAACTCAGCAGCCTGGAGACCCTCGGCCGGGCTGACCGACCGAATGGCATCGACGCGAGCGCTGCCACCTCCACCCAGGCTGGGGTAAAGGGCGTGATGTCCGATGAGGGCAACGCCGGCAGTTTTGGAGATGGGGAGGATGCCTTCCTCGTTCTTCAACAGGACCATGCCCTCGGCGCCCGACTTTTGGATAAAGCGGTCACGCTCCTCGCTCTCAGCCTCGATCTCGGGCGGCTCGTCGGGGTTATCGAAGCGGCCGAGGTGGCGAGCCAGCTTGAGAACTCGCATGGCCGACGTATCGATTGTTTCTTGGGAGACCCGGCCGTCATGGACGGCCTTCACCAGCTTCTCGGCGCGGAAGCGGGTGGGCCCGGGCATCTCGAGGTCGACTCCGGCGTTGATAGACTCGGCCGTCGAGTAGACTCCCATCCAGTCGGAAACGACAGTACCGGTGAAGCCCCATTCTTTCCTCAGAACACCGTTGACCAGATTTTCCGAGTCGGAGACGTACGTGCCATTGACCTTGTTGTAGCTGAAAAGGAAAGGTCAGTTGCCATGTTCGCCGAAGGGAAAAGGACCAAGTCGCATAGACGAACCTTGTCATGAAGCACCACGGATCAGACAGTTTCATGACCATCTGGAACGGGAGCATGTAGATCTCGCGCAGCGTCTGCTCCTCGATCTGCGCGCTGAGAACCATTCTGTTGTCCTCGGTATCGTTGGCGACGTAGTGCTTGGGGGTGGCGGCGATGCCCTCTGACTGGCAGCCTGTACCGTTCCGGGCGTGGTCAGCCATGCGTAGACACAAGGAAAGCCATTCAGCCGAACATACCATTGACAAAAGCAGCGGCCAATTTTCCAAGGACTACGGGGTCTTCCGAATACGTCTCGTAATTCCTGCCACCTGAGAGACGGCGGTGTCAGAAGGCCATAACAAGCCACAACGATTCGAGAACGAGAGCTGGGGGTAAGACAAACCTCGTGGGGACCTGATGATATTCAAGGTCGGAGCCAGCAGGATGCTTGCGGCCTTGCTCTTTGTCTCAAGAGCACTCTCCTTGCCGGCTCTGTACACGAGGTCGGGGTCGAAGGAGGCACCCAAGCTCGCGCCGCAGGGGAAGCAGGCAGCTTTGATGCCGCTGACATAGCTCTCGCCACGTGCGCCATTGGGCCCGTCGGTGGTCTAGCAAGCACAGAGATGATGGGTCAGAAATGCGACTTTGACGACGAGCATCGCCGGACGTACCTTGATGTGCGGCACGAACACGTCGTCCCGCTTGATGACTGGTGTTCGCCACCAGTCAGTGGCCGCGAGGATGGAAACCTTCTCCTCGAGGGTGAGCTTCCCCAGCAGCGCTTCCAGGTCAACTGGGCTAGCGGAAGTGTCCATCTTCAGGCGTGTGCTTGGATCGACTGGGGGAAAGAAAGAGAGTATCCGGGAGGAACTGGGAGGCACAAGTCATGAGGCTCGTGTGCATTGGATGGCGCAAATTACCAACAAGAAAACATGCAGCCCGCTCCTATATGTATCCGTCCCACGCCGATGCTCCACTGAAGGGCATCACCGACACGCGACGGCCATGCCCACGCGATCCATGTAGCCATGTTCATGGAGGTGTCGTTCGCCGCCGAAGTTCGGCCAAGCCCCGACGACGGAGGCCGGGAAGGGACTCTTTCTATTGGTCAAACTGGTCGAACCTCCGGCGCTCCGGGATCCACGCCGAAGACTTCGGGGAGCTGTGCGCCCGATTGGCTACCAAAGCCCCGTCGAGGTCTCCGTGTCATGCCCCCTGGGGACTACTAGCCCCGCCCCCGGCCCCGAGAACCCATGGGTTGGGATTCCTGGGGCAACTAGAGAAGTTTTTGATGGCCTGACAAACATCACGAGTCGCGCTGGAGATGATGGATTCAGTGACCACCAAGGCCCGGAACTAACCCAGCTGCCCCAGGTTTTCCCCCAGGGACATCGGCCACCTCCACGGAGCCCGCGTGTCGAGGCACATGCTTCCGGGTATAAGAAGGCGGCCATCAGTCCAGGTTGATCTCTTCCGAATCTGTGCAACCGGCAGCATCATCAGCAGCCTGAATTTCTTCTTCTTCGTTGAACATCATCTTCCTCTGTCCTTCAACCTCGCCTCCTTTGAACATGGCCAAGCCCGTCAACGAAAAGGCCTACGAGCCTCAGCAGACCCAGGCTGAGACGAGCAGCATCAGCAAGCAGAGCATCGGGCACAACTCTCACTTGGGCGCCGAAGAAGTACTCAGTGACGATGAACGGCTCATGGAAATGGCTCGCCAAGCGCCTCCTTTCTACCAGAACCGCAACCTCCTCATCCTCTACCTCCTCATGATACCCGGTTGTCTCGTCCCGGCCGTCACCCTCGGCTTCGATTCTGCCATGATGACGGGACTCCAGGCGGTCGACACGTGGAACTCCTGTAAGCCTTTCCTCTTCCCTTCCGCTGCCGGAGAGACATGAGGCACCGTGGACTGACGACTCGGTGACAATCAGACTTTGGCGAGCCCGAGGGCGCTATCCTGGGCATCATGGCTGCCATCCTGCCTTTGGGGTCTATCGCCGCCTCGCCGTTCGTCAGCTGGGTAGGAGACCGTTTCGGCCGCCGCAAGGGCATCTTCCTTGGCTCGACCATCATGGCCATCGGCGGCATCATCCAGGGAGCATCCATCCACAGTACGTGTGCCCTGCAAACGAAAAAAAGAACTTGTATCGAGAACAAGCTGACGTTTCCCCCCACAGTCGGCATGTTCCTCGCTTCCCGGTTCATCATCGGCATGGGTATCGTCTTCGCCAACTCTTTTGCCCCAATCCTCATCGGCGAGCTAGCCCATCCGAAAGACCGGCAGGTTGCCACGTCCCTCTTCCAGACGACATGGTACCTCGGCGCTATTCTCGCCGCCTGGACTACGTTCGGCACCTTTGCCATGCCGAACCAGTGGGCCTGGCGCATCCCTTCGCTGCTCCAGGCTGCGCCGGCCATGATCCAGATGGTGGGCATCTATTTCGTGCCAGAGTCGCCCCGCTGGCTTATCGCCCGTGGCCGTAGCGATGAGGCCAAGAAGATCCTGGTCAAGTACCACGTCAACGGCCGAGAGGGAGACCCCTTTGTGGAGGCCGAGTTCGCTGAGATGAAGAAGGTCATTGAAGCCGAGATGGCCAACGAGACAGTCTGGAAGGACTTGATCGCCACCCCCGGTAATCGCAAGCGTCTCTTCCTGATCATCATGCTCGGATGTTTCTACCAGTGGTCCGGAAACGGCCTCATCTCGTGCGTATATCCCCTAAACTATAAAATGAAGTATTGTTACCGTGCTGACTACCGATATAGCTACTACCTTGTCCGCGTCCTAGACACAGCGGGCATCAGGAACCGGAGGGAGCAGAATATCATCAACGGCTGCATGAACATCTTCAACTGGTTCACGGCCATCAGCTCCGCGTTCCTGACCGCCAAGCTCCGGCGTCGCACCCAGTTCCTTATCTCCACCGCCGGAGTCCTCGTCGTCTTCTCGGCCCAAACCCTCTGCGCGGCCCTGTTCAACGAGCAGGACAACCAGGTGGCCGGCAAGACGACCATTGGCATGCTCTTCCTGTTCTACGCCTTCTACAACCTGGCCTGGAACGCCCTCATCTTCTCTTATCCTATGGAGGTGCTGCCCTACCCGATCCGTGCGAAGGGATACGCCATCCTCATGTTCGTGGGCAAGGCCGCCAACTTTATAAACTCGCTGGTGAACCCTATTGGTCTGAACGCGCTTGGGTGGAAGTACTACCTCGTCTATGTTGTCTGGCTGTGCATCGAGGTGGCCTGCGTGTACTTCTTTGTGGTCGAGACCAAGGGGCCGAGTCTGGAGGCCATCGCAGCTCGCTTCGACAAGTTCTAGGGCAAGCGGCCGGTAGAGCCTGGTGAGGTGGGCAAGAAGCCAGGCCTAATTATGCGCTGCTTGGGCACTGTATATACATGGATTCCTCGCATTATTGTAGCCTTTGCCTACAACGGTGAATTTTCACGAGGGACCAGACTGGCAGTAGTAGCGCATACCTACATTTGTGCCACTGCAATAAAGGAGCTTCAAGTCCTGAGGGAATGAATAATAAGCTTAACTTTCGAGGTGTAAGTTGTGGCGGTCCTAGGGGGTTGTCATGAGGAACATGGCATTCACGGTTGTATGGAAGCTCCACCACTGAGGTCTATAGTAAATATCCTGTTATCAACTAGTTTCAGACCTATATGTGAAAGTGCCACCTCACGTTCTCCCAGCCAGCCTTGCGCCGAATCCTGGCATCAAAGCCCTCTCCGTTCCGAACAGGCTTCGCGACAGCTTCAGCCAAAGACCCGTTCGTCTTCTGCGGCGGCGCCTTCCACTGACCACCGTTGGCGGGCTCGATGTCGTGCCCAAGCAGCAAGACGGCGACATAGGTCAGGATCTCCGTAAAGGCGAAATACCTCCCGGGGCACATGTGCCTCCCGCCGCCGAACGGAAAATACGACGCCTTCTTCTCCTTGACGTGCTGCGCACCCGGCTCCTCGGTGAAGCATAGGAACCGCTCCGGGTCGAACTCGTCCACATCTGCGCCCCAGACCGCGGGGTTAGTGTGCGACGCGGTGCTGGAGACCTGGACGTCCGTGTTCGCCTTGATCGTGAACGCGCGCCCGTCGCTGCCGACGAGGCTCGTGTCTTCGGCAACCCGCCGGGTCACCGTCGCGGTGCTCGAGAAGCGCAGCGTCTCGCGGTAGCAGCTCATCAGCAGCGGGCACCTGGACTCCCACTGCGTCACATCCAGCGTCGCCTCGTCGCCGTCCCGCCGCATGAGGCCGCGCAACTCCTCCCGCAATCGGTCCGCGAGGCCGGGCGTGCTGACGATGTAGGCGAACACCCAGAAAAGCGTCGGGACCGTGTTGCTGAGCGACACGGCTAGGACGGGGCTCTCCATCTTGCCGAGCATCTCGTCGTCGATGTTGTAGCTGCGGATCATCTTGGCCCGCTCACGGATCACGTCCGACGTGTCCTGGTCCTGGTCGTAGCCGGCCTTGTAGAACTCGCCGAGGGCGGCCTGCACGCGCGCCCGGCCCGCGAACGCCCGCGGCGCCGTGAAGCGCGGGTACAGGTCCAGGGCCATGATGAGCATCTGGCTTTCGAACAACCAGAAGTCGTCCGCCAGCTCGGGGGTCGACAGCGGGTGGCGCGAGCCCCAGAGGGCCCGGCTGCCGGCGAGGGTCATGGTGTCGCGGAGCCAGAGGTAGACGTTCGGGATCTCCAGCCAGTCGCCGCCGTGGAACTGGCCGTGCAGGCGCTCCTCGATGAAACGGATGGCGGTGATGTTGATCTTCCGCAGGCTCTCGCCCTTGAGATGCTTGCCGAAGAGCTCGATGCCCTCCATGGTCATCGGCAAGTCGTGGTAGAGGTCGTGCATGTGCTGGTCCAGGCCGCTCACGTTGGCGGCGAAGTTGGCGGCGAACTGCTCGATGGAGAAGCCCTTCTTGCGGAAGATGCCCTGGATGATGGCCGTGTCCCAGATGGCGTACATCTTGCCGTTGAGCATGGGCAGCGTGGCTGCCGGCAGGTTGTACTTCCTGTAGTGCCTTTGGAACATAGGGCCATGGCGAAGGAGATTGATGATGTGGCCGACCAGAGGGATCGTGGGCTTCAGCACCGGAGGCTCGTCGCCGCCGACGCGAGGACTGACGACCGAGCTGAGGACCAACAAGCCCGCGATTCCGGCAATGCCTAGGAGGACGGAGGATCGCAGCTGGCTGCCATCAAGCAGGAAACCAAGGGCATTGTCCCAGCCGGAGGCGGTGTCGTTGGCAATCGTTGCCAACTCCATGGCAATGATGCTGATGCCGTGATGCCGTGGACTGGAGAGTCGAGATTCTGAGAGACCGAGAGTCCCCTGGGTTGAAGGCACCAAAGCTTGAAGACTGGACCCTCAACGGCGAGAGTTTCAGTTTAGATGCTTATTTGACGCTATTTATCAATCTTTTAACCGCGCGGTGTGAGCAGCCATGGTCAGCACTAATCCATTTGACGTCGACTGGTTGGTTGGGACGTACGATTTGACTAGGTATCAGGGGGTCCCCGGTCCCAGTGCGAGATGACCTGAGACCAGCCCTCACCGGCCTTACAGTAGGCCGTTATCTCACTACCCGTAAGCCGGAAGCCTTTTACGGATAACAAGAAAGTGAGGCGCAGAGAGAAGCTCAAACGCCTCGAGGGACGGATGCCGGACTTAAGGCAGGGCGCCAAGATGGTCCGCGTATGGGATGGGGGCTGAGCGGAGCGGTGCCGGGCACTCCGGAAGCGTCGGCCGTGATCCCGAAGGCAGTATGGACTGAAGGGAAGTGCATCGTCTGTTAAGAGTCCTCTTGGAGGGTAGATTCTATACATGGCTAGCTACCTATAATACAGTTGGTCTTATCGCCTTCAATATTTATTGTCTCTACTTGGCAAAAGTTGCCACGAAACGCGCCTTCTCCTCGTCCACAAAGTCCCTGAAAGTTCTGAGCGAGATGCCCTCGGCCTTGATCTTCTCCACATCGAAAAATCTGACAACCGCTCTGGTGATGAGCTCGCCGCCGACAATCGGCCTGACGGTCTTGAGGCTGTCGATTTCCTCCTCGGTGTAGAAGGAGACCTTCAGGTCCTGGCCACTCGCCCTGGAAAGCTCCTCCACAACGGCCCGCGGCGGGAGCAGTTCGTCGGCGTAGTCGATTTCTCGGCCGTGGTACTTGGCGGGGTTGAGAAGTGCGGCGGCACCGAAGGCACCCATTGTCTTCGGGGCGATGAGGGGGATCTTGGTGTCCTCCCTCAAGGCGGTCTGCCAGGTTCCGGTCTGGGCGAAGTCGCCGTACATGGCGATGAATGGAGCGAAGAAGTTGCTCATGAACACGCCGGGACGCAGAATTGTCCAGTGTTCGAAGCCGGCGGACTTGACGGCAGCTTCGATGCGCCCCTTGGACATATGGACTCTGGCGACAGGGGCCTCCGGATCCCAGTCGGGAACTGGGTTTGGGTCGCTGGCGCCCATGACGCTCGTGTAGACGACGTGCTTGACCCCGGCAGCCAGAGCGATGGACATGACAAGCTTGGCCTGACGGACGTCGGCGGTCCAGTCGGTGAGGTCTGGGTAGAAGTTGAGGTAGATGGAGGAACACCCGGCGATGGCGGATGTCAACGCCTTCTCGTCCTCAAAGTCTCCGGCCCAGAATTTGACACCCAGAGCCTCGAACTCCTTTGAGGAGTCAGACTCGGGTTTCCGGGTGACGGCATGGACCTCGACCCCCTGAGATAGGAGGACCCGGGTGACGGCGCCACCCTGGTTGCCGGTCACGCCGCAAACAAAGACCTTGCTGGAAGACATGGCGAGAACGATATCGATGTGGTATTGAAGACTAGAGACGAAGAGTGCGTACGAGGTGATGATTTGGATGTAGATGTTGTGTGCGTGCAAGTTGAGGGCATGAGCATAGAATAAACAGGTCAAGGAAAGGACTCTTATGTAGTCGTTGATGGACCCGATACTATAGCTAACTTACACGATCGTCACGGAGCACTAATTCGGAAGCTTCAGACCGCTGCCGCAATTCCGCCCGGGTGTGTCCACCCCGATGAACCGTGGACCGTCTCCGTGTGGCGGCTCCGTGCGGCGGCTCCGTGCGGCGGCGGCGGGTGGATCCGGTATCTCCGGGCGGATTTCCGCCCAGTTGGCGGTTCATGTCAGATTCGCCTCGCAACTCTCGCAACCTCCGCTTTCTTCGCTCCTACACAAACACACAAACATACCAAAGCAGGTGACAGATTCCGCACAACCAGCAAGGCCAAGCCCGCATTTTATCCCGACATACCATGTCCCTAAGCTCCCGCGAACGCCGCAACCCGCCCACGCGGCGGAAGTCCTGCCACGCTTGCACCAAGGCCAAGCGCCGGTGTGACTTCGCCCTGCCGGCGTGTATGCGGTGCGCCAATCGCGGCATCTCTTGTGAGTATCCTCTGAGAGGGCCGCGCGGAGTGGTGACTCCGTCGACTGTAGAAGAACAACCTGTTCCGCTACCTCCGGTCGATGACTTTACCCTCCTCGACGATGTCATCACGACAACGGCCCCTGGCCAACACTGCACACTCGCGGAACTCGACTTTGGTCTGGACCCATTGTCCTTTCCAATGGACCTGACACCTCAGGAGCTGCCCCTCGTGCCCGTGCCTTCTGCATACGGCAGCGCGGCGGTTGAGACCATCAAGAGACAACTCCAGTACGGACTGGACGAAACGCGAAAAGTCCCCGCCATGATGGCAAATGAAGTGGCGACGCCGTGGTCTCATCACATGCTGTATCGAGAGGGCATGCCAAAGTCCATGCGAGGCAAGTTGGCGACTTGCAGCCAGACGGACCCAAGTGCTGACCAAATACAGATGCCTACGCGTGCTGTTCCATGTACAGCTCGAAAACAAAGACCAGCGGGCCCGTAATTCTCCGCTGCATTGAGTCCTACGTCGAGGATCTTTTGCGGTCAGACCCGCCGTCAACGATTCAGGAACGCCTCGCACATACCCAGGCCCTCCTGTTGTACCACATCATCCGTCTTCTCGACGGTGACCTGCGGTCCAGAGCCCAGGCAGAGCGGCAGCTCAGCAACTTGGACGACTCTGTAGACGCCCTCTTGCCCTACATAGAATTCGACATCGATGGCCCCGGCAAGGGGCAGCTCTCACTCTATCCGCTCGCCCCCACGAAGGCCTTCTGGACGAACTGGATCCTGCAGGAATCGGCGCGGAGGACGCTCCTCTTCTCGCTGTATTTCCTGCAGGCGTACCGGATTATTGCTGGCATGCAGCCCGCCCTTTGCGACGGACGGTCGGCGATGTGTCGGTCGCTGACGATATCGTCCCACCTGTGGTACGCCAACAGCGCGGTGGCCTTCGCTCAGGCATGGAACGAACACAGGTACTTCGTGGTCCCCGACTGCTCCTTTGAGCCAGTCATAAAAGAGGCAGCCGCGGAAGATGTGGATGCGTTTGGTAGAATCATGCTCTCTTCGTGCATGGGGATCGAGGAGGCAGAGGGTTGGTTTGCCGCGAGGGGGTCGTCGCTGAGTGTGTCTGGATGGGCCGGCGCAATCGTGGGGTGAGGACAGTGGAATGTATACAATTCACAAGCGCTGATAATCTGGGTATCTTTTCCCTTGCTTGGAATGTCCGGGAAGCCATTTTTAGACGCCCTTTCTCCGCGGGCGGCACATCGGACATTCAGCCTCGATAGGGGCTTCAAACAACCCCTGAGAAACGCCGCATCTCTTGGCCATCGGCCGACAAACACCTTACAAGTGACAGCGCATGACGCCTCGTAGGACAATTGCTTACCTCTTACACGCTATGCTGTATTTGTGCTTGTTTCAGGGGCTTTCGGTGAGCGCCAAAGCTCCATTCCCGGCATTTTCCTGCCGGCCAACTCCACCCCTGATCCCCTTTCGACTATGCGCCCGAGAACATCCACCACGAATTCCCATTCTCGGAGGAAGCTAGTTGATTTCGGACATTCTGCGCTCCTGTAATTTACCCCGATAGAGTGCTGTGGGATCGGTCGTGGGGATAGCATCCTGAACAATGGGGGCGGTCCGATGAGCACAAGAGGAACTGCGTGCCCAAGACATCCGGCGGCTCGTCTTCTCTTCACCCACTCAAGCTCTGTCGTTCTATTCACACTCGTTCTCTTCGTCGCTTGTAGACGTTCATTCTTTTGGTTTCTATTATCCCTGGAACTTACGCTGGCGTGACTTTCGATTACCATCTCTCTCTTGTCGTCTTAGATCGTCCTTCAGTCTACTCAACTCCCCGACTTTCGTTCAGTCCCCGAACTCAAGATGCGCTTCCAGACCATCTCCGCTGTCCTCGGCGCCCTAGCGGCGGCCACTACGGCTTCTGCCCAGTCCGTCGTCGGTAGCGCCTACGGCTTCGCTACCGGCGTCACCGGCGGCGGCTCCGCTGCCGCCGTCGTCCCGAGCTCCGCCGAGGAGCTCGCGACCCTCCTCGCCGACGACACTCCCCGGACCATTGTCATCGACAAGGAGTGGGACTTCACCGGCACCACTGCCACCGACTCTGGCTGCGACCGCAAGAGCTGCAGCGCCAGCAACGGCGGCCAGCTGTACCTCGGCGACCTCTCCTGCGGCGGCGATGATAACGTCGCCGTCAGCTCCATCACCTACGACGTCGCCGGCACCCAGCCGCTCATCGTCGGCAGCAACAAGAGCATCATCGGCGCCGGCGGCAACGGCGTCCTCAACGGCAAGGGCATCCGCATCAAGAAGGGCGCCAGCAACGTCATCCTCCAGGGCTTCGAGGTCACCAACCTCAACCCCGGCATCGTCTGGGGCGGCGACGCCATCGACCTCCAGGGCGACAACGACGGCGTCTGGATCGACCATATGAAGGTGTCCCAGGTCGGCCGCATGTTCATCGTCACCCACTACGACGGCTCCCGCCTGACCGTCTCCAACAGCGAGTTCGACGGCCAGACGACCACCTCGGCCTCGTGCAACGGCAACCACTACTGGACCATGATGTTCTACGGCGAGGGCGACCAGGTCACCCTCGACAAGAACTACTTCCACGACGTCGCCGGCCGCGCCCCCAAGATCGGCCAGCCCGGCACCCAGGTCACCTTCCAGGGCAGCAACAACTACTTCAAGAACATGAAGGGCCACGCCTTCGACATCTCCGAGGGCGCCAGGGCCCTCATCGAGGGCAACGTCTTCGACTCGGTCAGCACCCCCATGACCAGCGGCAGCGCCTCCGTGTCCACCGTCTTCAACGTCGACGGCGACGCCGCCGCGTCCTCGTGCTCGTCCTCCCTCGGCCGCGCCTGTGAGGTCAACAGCCTCTCCTCCAGCGGCGACTGGCCCTCCCTGTCCGGCACCGGCGCCCTCTCTGCCCTGGCTGACGCCAAGGACTTCCTCGTCACGCCTGTTTCCGCGAGCGAGGTCGCCGCCCTCGTCGGTGGCTCCGCTGGGCCTGGAGGAGTCGGCTCCGGGGCTCAGGCTCCTACCACCCCCGCGCCCGTTGAGACCGTCCCTGAGGAAGAGACCGCTCCGGAGGAGGAAGAGACCACCCCCCCGGTCGAGGAGGAGGAGGAGGAGGAGGTCGTCGACGAGGATGAGGATGATGATGAGGACTACGAGGACGATGACGACCTTGACTGTGTCGATGAGGAGGAGACCGCTCCCGCTCCCGCCCCTGCTCCTGCCCCTGCCCCTGAGCAGCCCACCACCCCTCCTACTGTGGCCGAGGCCGGACCTTGGGGGCAGTGCGGCGGTCAGGGCTGGACGGGTGCGACCGCATGCGCCTCTGGTCTGTCTTGCGTCAAGCAGAATGACTGGTACTCGCAGTGCCTGAGCGGCGGCGCTGCCCGCAAGGCCAGGTCCGTTCGCCGTCGCCAGTGGCTGGCGTAGATGTGGGACGACTCGACCATCATGACATCCGCCATTCAACTCACGCAACGTGTTTGACTTTACGTTGTTGAAGAGACGACTTTCTTTCTGTATATACATTGGCAGCGCTCCATTGAGCGTCTGTCCCATGTCAATATCACGCTGATGCAGCATAATCTACATACTTCCACGATGATCAGCCATCGCGTCAAAGTTCTGCATTCCAGGTCGGTTGGACGAGGAGAGTGATTTGCCCTGCCGACGGGTTATACGTGATGTGTTTCCCCTCCCATCCCTTCGGGCAGGATGTGGAGTCCGCAACGCGATCTCTGTGATCTTCCAATTATAGGCCGTATTGTGATGACATCAGGACATCCAAGTGGACCATATGTAGCCCGGTAGGTAACATGTGACTTGACTGAGGGGTTCATTCAGCCCTCCAGCTTCCATTCCTCTCCTTGCATCCCCAATTCAACAATTTCTTCACTGGCAAAGAACTCTGCTCAGGCTCCTGGCCAATGCCACCACCAAAAGACTTGGAGAGATGTCCAAACTCGCAAAATGCCGGACGTGCCAGATTGTCCACTCGTCGCAGAGCAGGTGTGTTTCCCTTCTCTAGACATAGCCCCCAGTTCAACTGATTCCTGCGCCAGGCTGGTACGTCGCGGACAAACCCTGCCCATCCACTCACACTGACCAGGCAGTCTGGCCTGCCGATCTCGTCGAATCAAATGCAACGAGGAGAGGCCCTGCGAGTACTGCCGCCGCCGAGGCGTAGAATGCAGGCAGATCGACCCCTTCGTTCACGACAGACGTTCCGCGGCGGTGAAAACGGGGACCCAACCGGTGTCCGATAGCCCGGATCCTGCATCGACCTTCGACGTCTTCCAGCAGTTGCTACCCGATCATCAGCCGCTGGGTGTAGTTTGGGCGCCACTCGCCTCTCCTGGGAGTCATGCAAATCAGCCTGTCCACACTCTAGAGGAGGATGGAACATTCACTGAAGAGCTTGCCTCGCTCCTCGCAACATACCAAAACGGCATCGGAACCTGGATGGACGTTATGGATCACTCATTTACATACCAACGGCAGGTAGCCCGCCAAGCGTTGAATTCTCCGTTGCTTCTTCAGGCCTTGTGTGCTCTGTCAGCAAAGCAAAAGAGTTTGGTGGAGAAGACCAGGTATTGGGAGGATACTGCAGCTCGACTCTATGGTAGAAGCCTGGCTTTCCTCATACAAGAGTTAGCTAGCCCCGGCCCTCGTCAAGACACCCTTCTCACGGCAACCGTCCTTCTGGGAAGCTACGAGCTTCTGTCGGCCCCAAGTCTGGACTACCAGAGGCATTTATACGGAATGCACACTGTTATACGATCGTTTTTGACGGGGGCAGATTTGTCTGCAATTCAGAGAGCTGGATTTCGGATCTACGCAAGGCAAGATATCAGCGTTGCAGTTATCAACCGATCCCCGACGCTGCTACCCTCCAGCGACTGGCCCGTAACACCCCTTGGTGACAATCCTGAGGACGACGAGCTGGCAAACCACATCCTATGGCTTCTGGCTCGAACACTAGAGATTAGATATGGCGACGGAACATCGCGGCATGATCTCACAGTTCAGCGCCTTGAGGCCTTGTCGATAGAGATCAAACAGTGGTGGGCAAGGCTACCCCTGGCCTTTCGAGGGCTACCATACGGCACAAGTTCTGTGGATGGGCTTCGGAACATGTACTTCACCCATCCTTCGGCAAGTAAGTACATGGCATCGTCACGATTCCTGCCGAACTGTGCGCTGCTTACAGGTCTTCTAGTGGCCGCAATGCTCTACTACGAGCTCGCGAACACCCTACTTCTTGAGGGATTGGTTGACCAACGGATACCTGTTGCTAACTGTGAGGAGATTTCTGGCTCCGTGGACCATGAGCCCAGAAACACGCTTCCCGATCGGCTCCGTTTGGCAGCATTGTCTATCATATCCATATGCTTCTCCCCAAATGTTCCTGCGGCTGTGCTCCCGGTCGCTGTCAACCCTCTCTTTCACGGTACGTACCTCATAGCCTGTAAACACTCCCTACGGCAAAATTAACAGCCCTCTCAATTCAGCCTCCAGGCATGTCCCGTCGCTGTCGCTAAAAGGGCGCGTATGGGCGCTCCTCGATACGATTGAGAAAGATCTTGGATTTCACACTTCTAGCAGGGTAACATTACTCCAGCAGGAGATGGAAAATGCCATGCAGATGGCGAATGCGTAATGTGGCAGCTACAAAGCAACATCCCCCGAAGAATTATCCCCGACTATGGCCCCGGTTGGTTCACATCCGGAACTATTCTGTGGCTGATTGTAAGGGGCATCGGTCCTGGCCAAAGATTGAATGCCTCCTCCCAATCCGGCGCCCAGGTCTCATCCGGCAAGCTGAAGTTGTATCGGCGGACGAGTGTTGCCATCAGCATCGACTGTTCGATGTAGCTGATATTACGTCCAATACAGCCGCGCGAGCCAGTGCTGAAAGGGATGAAGGACGACTGTGCCTCTTTCCCATCCTCGTCGAGCCAACGTTCCGGGAGGAACTTTTCAGGATCGGGGAACAGTGTTTCGTTCCGATGTGCTGAATATGCCGGCACCGCGACAGTCGTATTCCCGGCGATCCAGTGCCCATCAATCATAGCACCCTCTGGCGGTGTCTTCCGATGCAGGCCGAAGGAAACCGGAGGTATCAAACGCATAGACTCATCCAGACATGCGCGGAGATATGGCAGAGGTTTGACCCGGTCATACGAGGCCACTTCCGTGTCGGGATCGAGGGCAGCATCCACCTCCTCCCTGAGCCGGGATAAGGCTTTAGGCGTCCGAAGAAGAAAGTACATGATGTTGTTGAGGGCTATGGCGGTCGTATCGGATCCGGCATCCACTGGACAACTAGTAGTCAGAAATCGTTTCATGAAAGGGCTCGGGGGTCAAGAGAGGCCTACTCAACACAGACACTTCGGCTTCGATTTCACCCATGTCCAGGTCCCTGGACTTCCCACTCTTCTTGTCCAGAAGAATGCACTCAATCAGGTCATTCGGTTCTTCACCCTTCTCCGCCCGCTCGACCCGCTCTCGGACGAAGAAACGAAGCATCTCGTCGAATTCCTGGCCACGGCGCCAAAGAGTTCTGAACGGACCCGGGAATGCCATCAGAACACGCCTGTACAGGGTGAACCACGATGTGGCCCACACCAAAATAGAGGTCGCCCGTCGCTGGGCATGCAGACATTCGATGTAGTGGACTTCGGTCTTCGAGCCGTCGGGTCCAGGAATAACGACGAGATCATCCCCTGTTTCCAACAGGCCCAGATGCTTGCTGAGCGCAATGTCGATGATTGCTTCCACGGTGAAGAGGTTAGACCACTTGCGAAAGTCGATGATGGCAGATGGCTTGCTGGCATCGTCTCGAACCTCGCACGCCTTGTCGAACTGGCGAAGCAGTCTTTGAACCTTGTCCGTGATCTTGAACTCCCAGTTGTGTAGATTGCGGGTCGCGAAGGCGTGTGACATATATCGGCGCTTTCGCGCGTGTTCCGACTTGTCAACGACGTCAAGCAGGCTCGCATAAGGGCCAGCAGGAGCCGTGTACATGTCGCCCTTGACGCAGACTGTGGAGTGGCCGTATATGGCACGAATGGCGTCTGGTGTGGAGAAGGAGACGGAGTTTGGCCCGACACGCACGACGGGGTGTTGCCTATGAACCCGGTGAAGATTCTTCGATCGGAAACCGCGACACCTCTCAATGATGTACCCAAAGTTGGTGATACCAGAGAGAAGGGTCTGGTCGGGAAAGCGGCGCAAGTTCTTGGGATCCCAGACATACCGTGCCAGTGGCTCAAGAAGGAAGAGGACTGTGAAAGTCACAGCTACAGCAGATAGGGAGAGCATGTTTGCGGAGAGTAGGTTGAGTGATTGCAGTATTTCTGGAACTTTCTCTTCTCCTGTCCTGGGCGGCGCGCTCACATATGGTCATTTATACCCGGTGCTGGGGTATCATTAATGGACAGTTGATCAATGAGTTGTCAACGGCCAAGCCATCGTCTTTCTCTCGTAGTTTGCGCCAGCTGAGCTGGAACAAAACGTCACCTCTTGCGACCCGACTGCATCACACACCTGCTGAGATTCCTGAAGCAGCAAACTTGCCTTGGGCATTTGTTACACCCCCTTTCTTGGACGCGGGGGGAATGAACCACCTGCGTCGGAGCGCGGATCTGAGACCTCAAAGAGTAATGTAGCCTGGATAGACTGAAACAGAACGACTGCAGCAGGTCAAAAATCAGTCAGCAAGCCTACATCGCCTCCTTTGGCTGTCGAGTGACTGCCCACTTGCCGCCGCATGGGCTCCAAGGCCGGGAGCAGGCGGCGGGCGGCTTTTCATGAAGTTGGGGAGTTTGACCCAAATAGGCAATGTAGGCGCGCGCAATAGGGGCCATTCATGGAATGGTGCCTCATATTCGCCTCCTATACCAAATTGAGCATGGTACCCGCATTACCTGATGAATACCTAGGACGGGGAGCGGAATACATAACTTTGCCGTGATGTACCGCTGTCACTCCACCAAAGACATCGGATCGATTGATCGTACGGCATGATAACAAAAGTGAACGCCCCATCTAGACCCCCGTCACGCAGACGTGATAGCCAAGCTCGAGCTGGACCAGTCGGATCCCACTCCTTGCCCCGACCCGGACAAACCCTGATCCGGGCTTGAGGTGGTTGGTGTCTTGGTTAGAACTCTCGATCCCACTTCTGCCAAAGCGGATGCTGCTCACCGGAGGAGGCTGCTCCAGAGTACTCAATATATAGTAGGAAAACAGGTGGCAGTACGATCGTCTCGCCGTGCCTGCCCAGTCCTTCGCAGGCTATTCAGCGTGGTCTTGGGTGTCTTAGCCGCCCTCGACCAGTCTGATGAACTCGTCAACCATGTTGCGAGACAGTCCCGCCGTGTATGCAAGCTCGATAGCCAGCTTACCGTCCCCGTTCTTCGACAAGGGGTCGGCGCCGTGGGCGAGCAAAGCCCTCGCCACGCCAAGAGCCGCGCGCTCGGCGGCCCAGTGCAGAGGAGATCCTGAGGGCCCGGCTACGGCCTCGGTCTCCTGGTATATGAATGAGTAGTCCGGCCAGCGCCTGTGAAACCTCCAACGGCTGTCGAGCCCGGGCGGCACCGTCGCGCGAGCTTCGACGTCAACACCGCGGGGGATTATCTCCTCCGCGATCTGGCCGAGCTGGCTGTCCGTGTCTCCGTCAAAATGGCGGGCGAGGACGTGCAGCGCGGTCAAGCCTTCACAGGTCACCACGAGGGGGTCCGCGCCGCGTGAGAGAAGAAGCCGGGTTGCCTTGACAATACTTGAAACCGCCCCAAAGCCCACCATGGCACACATGAGGGGCGTGTAGCTGTCGTGGCTCGCGTGGTTGACGTCCGCTCCCCGGGAAATCAGGTACTCGAGGATGTCGACTTTGCCACCGGCCGCGGCCCAGTGCAGAGGCGTCTCCCCTGCCATGTTCTGTGTCTGCAGGGCCGCTTCCAGTTCTCCGGGACTGCAGGCTGACGCGTACAGGCTGAAATGATGCAGGTCGGATCCCGATGCGGCGTATGAAAGGGCGTGTTGCCGGCGTTGTCCTGGCGGAGGACGGACGCACCGTGACCCAGAAGCAAGGTGACCGCCGTCTGATTCAGGCAATCTGGCCGCGGCCCGAGTTCGTGCTACCTGACCGGCCAACCGAGCCCGTGTATTGCCGATCTCCCAAACCTGTCCAAGGCATCGGCATCAAAGCCGTTTTCGAGTAGGGCCTGCAAGGCGCCGGCAAGACTGGCTATGCTGGCCGTGTGCTGTACTAGGTGTAGGGTGCGGATTCGTGGGATATTGGGCTGTGCCCCGGCACGTATGAGCCTGGTAACCAGGTGTTGCTGCCGGAGGGAATCGAATCCTTCGTACAGCATCTCCCCCGAGTCCTCCTCCAGGGTGCTCTTGAGATTTGAGGCGGCGCCCAGGGTCGCGTTGAGAGCCGCCACGGGGAAGGTGAACCTGGCCAGCAGCAGCTCGGACACGTTGTCTTGCCATCGTGAAGCAGCCATGTCGAGCGCCGACAGTTTGTCGTCATCCGACCAGTCGTTCCTCCAGTCAAGCATGTCTTCGACGGTCGAGGTGTGGCCTTGGCAGGATGCCTGGACGAGACAGGTCCCTGCACAGTTGTAGTCGTTCTGGTACATTTCTTGGAGCGGGATCAACGGCCAGAACCGGTGGAGGATCTCACGTCGTCCAAGCTTGGCGGCCAGAAGCCAGGGCGTGGCGTGCGTGCTGTCGTTGGTCTGGACGTGGGCATCTGCTCCGGCTTTCAGCAGGAGGTCGACTGCTTCTGGGCGATCGCACCAGACGGCGACATGGAGCGGCGCGCCCCAGGAATGCTGTCACCTGTACGAATTATTGAGAGCTCTTGCGCCACCAGGGGGACGGCGAACTGAGCAGCCGGCGCAGCAGTGTGACTTCGTTGTCTCGTGTTCCAGGGATATAGATTTCAGAAGTATTGGCACGGTCCAAGAATATCCTAGCCGCCGAATCCGAGAGAATACCGGCCGGGGGGCATATGGACTTTCCGGAACGCTTCACGTTAAGCTTACTGACACTGACCCATAGAGAGGCGACGATTGGAGGGCTCCTAACTGGCACTGGATTGCCCATGCCGCCAATGTTGTCGTTGCGGACTGTACCTGGCGTGACGGCTCCTACACATGGACCGCCGGCAAGCGTTACCACGATCACCACGTCGCTGTGCACGCCGGCTACTCCCCTTGCTAGGTCAGGTATCCTTGCGAGCCCGAGGTGCGTGTGGGCTAGTTGACCGATTCCATGCTCGGGCCAAGGCACAATATTTCTGAGAACTCACAAGCACTCATTTTATGAATCTCTGCGGAGACGGGGGCGGGAAGGACTGCGTGGAGGAGACACTTCGCTTCTTGAGAATCGAACGCGAGCTCTGTTTCTCCCCTTTTATCATTCAACCTCACTTTACGAAATTCAATAGCTACATTAAGCATACTGACCATCCATTACTGCCCGAACTAGTAGTATTGCGTGTTGGTGATATGCTCACATGGGCTCCCACTCTGGGTTTTACGACGGGTACATAGATACCCCCGGGTCGGGCTTCTGGGCCGATTCAAGATGTCCCATACAGGTCCCACGCACATCAGTTAGGCAGCAATACTTCGTTGCTAACGGACAGGGTCAGAAGGTCCAACTGGGCTGGGAAGAGGCCGACATGAGCCATGCAGGCAACCTACACGGGCTCGAGACATTGCGGCACATGATTAGGACAGACACGGAACGCGCAGTGGGTCAGATACATCGAGAAGGATGCGTTTCTTGGAGAATTTGAGATGATTTTCTCTAGAAGGCCAGGGGTATCAATAATTTCAGGGCCTTGAAAGAGCATACGACATGATGGGGAGGAGGCAGTGAGAAGAACTTCGGTCCCTCGAGGCACAGACGCAACGAGACAGGAGACATTGAGGGCAACGAGACCTGACCGTCTGAACCTTTTATTCATGCCAGGGAGACGCCGGCATTGCAAAGCTAGGAAAGCTCGAATTGAAGGTGGAAGGTTGCGGTACAGCCGTAAAACAGCTTGAAGCTGACTTGAATCACCCAGCTGCTCCCCCCTCCATCCCAATTCTCTTGCACCGTTCGTGCCCTCTCTTGGCATAGGCAACGAGATTTAAATTCAAATGGAAGCCTGGAAAGGGAGCTACGGGGGCACCATTCGTATTGCAAAACTTTTATTCCCCTGATGCTGCAGGGGCAGACGAGACCATCACCACCACCTCACCCCTAGCCGCCCGCTTTGCCCAGCCGTCATGGCCTGTAACATGATTGAAAGCGCATATCTATGAGGAGCGTGTGTCGTCGCGTATGCTCGACGCCCAATGAACTGACTGAATTGGAAGAGCGTGAGGCATATTCGCTTCGGATCCCCCTAGGGAGCACACACGAACCCGTCGGGCCAGCCTTTCCAGAAGGCCAGGGTGTGAGCCTGGGCAATCCAATAACGTCACAGCCCTTGCTGCGAGCGACTTGGCTCCTGTGATCATATCCGTCTGCTTGACGGGCAAGTTTGAGTTGGCGGGAGAGCCCACCCCTTTTCTCAGCGCCAAGAGGCCGCTGGTTGAGGTATCAGTGGCATCTGCTGGATCTGAAGACCATGAAGAACGGGATCTTCAGAAAAGACCTGCTCGCAATGAGATTCATCGGTCTCGCTTAGAGAGCGAGTCTCGCATTTCGGTTGAGGTGGACGGAGGATTACTCAGTCTCGCCGGGATATGCGAAATGCTGTTGCCTGGTATTTAGTTTTCAAGCCCACCATGGCGTCAAGTGCACAGCATATTCTATTTCTCCACCGATCTATCGGACCTTTCCTATTACAAAAGCGAAGGATCCTTTTCCGCGCGAGCCCGTGCTCCAGTCTGGGCCGCCCATAGGGACCAGCAGACCGTCAAACGAACTTTGGTCATGATTCGGGGCTGGGCCGCATGCGACCATTGGATACCCTTCCGAACCGAGACGTAAGTATGTTAAACAGTTTCAGTAATTCGGCTGCCTACGAAGTTCGTATTCTCGAGGTCCAATCCGTCCTTCTCAGGTCCTCAGACTGGTACCAGCTTCAATCCGTCGGCATCGCCCGAACCGGCCACGCTTGGCATCATGATGCGCGCGCATCTTATGCTCTGGCCAGGGTAACGCAAGCCGCCACCACCGCCCAAGGGGGCCGTTTAGGAGGTACCTACTAGATGAGGCCATCGCTGGGGACTTGCGCGGCACAGATGGACGAGGCGTTGGAAAGGGCTTGATGTACCCGCCTGGCTTGCTCGTGGCTGGAAGTTACTTGTAGTACTGTTTGCCTCTCAAATTTCTTCCATCATGGGACCGGCATTTTCAGAGAGTTAAAACAAATCACTCGTCAAATTATTTTGTGTCTTTTACTGCTTGGAAGAATATGGGTTTCTCTCCATTGTCCAAGATGCCTAAGAGGTCATCGATATCCCTCCGTCATGGCCGCGTCGGCCACAGATGGTGCGTCTTCACTCTGGCGGCTGCCGCATTCGTTGTTGTCCTGGGCCTCGCTGCATATGTTTTCCGCCCGACACCAAGGTCCGTTCTCTGGGGACACGGCTTGCAACTGTCCAGGACCGATCTGTACCCGGAGACGTGTGACAACGAGCCTCCCCAGACGACCATCCCCAACATCGTCCACTTCGTCTACATCCTCCCGGATCCCTCCTCCTCCGACTTCAGATTCAGCTTCAGCAATTTCTTGTCAATATACGCCGTTTGGCACTACTGGAAACCCGATGCCATCTATCTACACACGAATGTTGGCCCCGACGCCAGCCAGGTCGCGAGAGCACGGATGGGGGAGATGGGCAAGTGGACGCAGCTCATCTTCACTGTCTTCGACCTCAAGATCAACAAGGTCGCCGTCCCCTCACACGCCGAGAACGGGGCCGAGATAAAACAGATGGAGCACAAGTCCGACTTTGTCCGGGTCAGGGCCGTCAACGACTTTGGCGGAGTCTACATCGACTGGGACGTCCACCCGCTGCGAGACATCAAGATCCTTCGGGACACCGGCTTCAAGACAATCGTGGGCAGACAGAGCGAAGGAGAGGTTAACAGCGGAACCTTCATGTCCGTCAAGTGCAGCAAGCTCCTCGGCCTCTGGGAGCGCTCGATGCACCTCGTCTACAACGGAAAGTGGACGAGGCACAGCAACGAGGCCCTCACGGAGCTTGCCCAGCGCCTGGTCCGCGAGCCCGGAGAGGTGCTCATCATGGAGCGCGAGGCGTTCGCGCCGGGCGGCTGGAGCATCTCCGACAACAACATGCTCTTTGCCACGCACGGCGGCCGAGGCTCGACTGGCCCCGATCTCGACAGGGGCCGGGCCCTACCGACACCGGAAGACGACCTCTTCGATCTATGGGAGCACCCCGAGGACTTCCCTGACTGGGCCCGGGACTGGTCCTCGACGTATCTCCTCCACGCCTTTGCGCCGGAGCGGTTCGGCCACATCGTCTGGGGATACAAGGGCATCTCCCCTCGATACGTGCTGGAGAGACGGAGCAATTTCGCAAGGGCGGTATACCCGCTGGCGCTCGAGATGCTCAGGGAGGGAATACTGCAGAAGGATGACATTCAAAGTGATTGAGCCCTGCGCTTTTATTGCTTCTTTTGTCATGGCCAGGTTTATTTATGTAGCCCTCAATGCAAGCGTTGATGTTTTCCTAATTCGTACTTCGTGCGTTCTCTGCTGAGCCCTCCGCGCCCCTTTCGCCACCCGCGTCATCCCTCAACCAGAACAACTGATCAAACACCGCCGTGCCGTGGGCGAGCTGACAAAGTACGTCTCGGCCTCCATATCGTCATCAGGCGACGCAAGCTCCGCCGCCGGAAAGGCGCGGAACAACCTAAACGCAGCCTGCCGCATCTCCATCCGCGCAAGATGCAACCCGATACAGACACGGGCGCCGCCACCAAACGGACAGAACGCGTCCCTCATCTCCTTCGTCGGGTTCTCCCACCGCCGCGGGTTAAAGCGCATCGGATCGGGGAAGGCGGCCGGATCGCGGTGCATGCTGTAGGCCTGGCACCCGACGATGGTGCCGCCCTCGAACCAGCGATCGGACAACATGGCTCCTCCCGGGGGCACAACCCTGGGGAGAGATGACTGCGCGGCACCGTGGAGGCGCAAGGTCTCGTCGATGGTCCAGTTGAGGTACTTGGCCTCCCGGAGCTGCATCTCGGAGGAGTCCTCGTCCATGGCCTGGACCTCCTCGAGCAGCTCGGCCTTGACGCTCGGATTGCTCAGGACCGCCCATACCAGGTACGTCAGCGACAGGGCCGTCGTGTCGCTGCCCGCGACGATGTAGCTGACGGAGTTGTCGCGGATCTCCTTGAAGGTGATCTCCCCCGCCTCCTGGGCTTTGTAGATCTTCGTGAACAGCGTGGGCTTCTCCTCCTCGCCCACGCCTTGCTCGACGAGTCGCCGGTGGCGGTCCAGAGACTGCTCGGCGTATTCGAGGACCTTCATGGTCGTTCTTCGGGTGCGCTTAAAAAGGGGGATCGGCAGCCAGCGGAGCACACCGTGGAAGGGGATGAAGCTGGTGTAAGTCGCGCCTGCACGGCCGACTCCCTCAACATTCAGGCTGTACTCGTCTCTCTGCGCGTCGCAAACTCCGTCAGTTCCTTGTCATGATGCCTGATGGGAACAGTCGACATACCTCGTCCTTCGCCAGCATGTTGAAGCTTTCTCCGAAAGTCAGCTCGCCGATGACATCGGTGGCCATGAACATCCACCACTTGTAGACGTCTGCCCACCCCTTGCGGCTCATCTCGTCCCGGATCCTCTCGACCACCAGCCGGGCCTTGAATTCGACGAACGCATGATTCGACACGACCGATGCCTCGGAGAGAGGCGAGCTGAGGAGTCGCCGCACGCGGCGGTGGTAGGTCGAGTCGGAGGTGTTAAACATGGTCTCGGTGACGCTCCCCGTCAGAATCCTGTACCAAATTGGCTTGACGAAGACTTCTCGGGCGGTGTAGATCTGCTTGTATGCCTTTGGGTCGCAAATGTCCGCTTCGTCGGGGCTGATGCGGACGACCGGGCCGTATTTGAGATGGAGGGCGTGGACATATTGGCTCTGGCGGCCAAAGAACCAGTGGTATCTTTTGACGAGGCTGGTCCATTTGGTGTACCAAGGCCCGGGCAGTCGGGACATTGGTTTTGTCAGGGACTGGTACACATACTGAGAGACAAGTCAATCAAGAGGGTTTGCAACTTGGGTGTTCAGCGTTGGAGGGACTTACCAGGACGACGGCCACAGCAATGCAAGCTCCCACAAGGAGCGAACTGTGCTGAGCTTCGACCATCATGTTTATTTGTGGCTTGATCAGTCTTTGATAAGAAGCTGGCTTATGGGTCAGAGACATGGGCAACCGTTGGCCATGGTTCTGGTTTGGTCCTCGAGTGCCCTATTTGTATATGTATCTGACGGTCAAGTCCAACGGGCTCATGACGGTTTCAACGGACATGTCGGAGCCAGCTTCCAACCGAACCCGTCATCTCCAGGAATAAGACCATCCGATCTTCAGGCCTATAATAACTCTTCAACCACCAGCTTGTCTCCATCTCTCCGTTCGTGGTCGCGTGCGCTGACTCTTGTCAGCAAAAGTCCAACGGCACTATTACTATAGCAGTAGTCCTAGGGCCGCTTCGCCCGCCGTTGATCATCGGGCCGTCAAAGTCTAAACCGCATTGCCACCGCCGACGGCGGTCGAATGTGTCGCGTTCCCCGAGCCGCTGCTGGGTCGGGCCGCCCTGTCGCCTGTGTCACTTTGCAAGTGCCGAAGCTGATAGATGACGTTCTTTGGGGACGTCGGCACCGATGCTGGCGAGAAGAGGGCTAAAATGAAGTAAACATTCCCCATTGAGATGATCATGTATGCCAGCAACCAGATATGAAGCGCCGGAAGCAACCCGGAGTTACTAATAGTGTTTCGGCGCAGTTGTCCTCACACCTCGTTGTGGCTTTGTTGGCGCTGACACCGTCTCATAGGGCTGACCGACCCGGCCCCAGCCTCACCCAAATAAAAACGCCGATTACTTAAAATAGGATAACTTCTTATTGTAGGTATCTCGCTCGCTCTGACATAAAAAGGTAAAGCACAAAGGAAGGTCTCGCACCAGCTGGTGCTCACCTCAGACGTGACCATCCACCGAGTCGTCCACCATCATCAACTTGCCTCCTCTCTCCCTACCAGCTCAGCGGCAGCGTACGTGTTGTCATGCGCCCTGTTGCTGAAAGGCTTCTTCTCTCCCGTGCCGGTTTTCAGCCAGCAGTTCCCGGCATATTCACCCACCAAGTTCAGCCGCCTGTTGAACGCGACGGCCCTGCAGTCGTCGCTGTCCTGGAGCAGGTTGTACGACGCGCATGCCCGCATGCAGTCCTCGAACCGGTACGCAACTATGGCCATGATGTTGAGCTCGTTTCCCACGTAGTCCACCGTGCACTCGGCCTCGAAGAGCCACGCGCTCTCGTCACCGATGCGGATCTGCTGCGTCGTGCCGTTGAGGTTCGGGCAGTCGAGGGTCACGTTGCCCGTCGTCGGGACGGATATCTCCGCGCTGGGGCCCGGCGTGGCTCCTAGGTCACCGCTGACCGTCGTCGTGACCGTTGTCGTGACCGTGGCCCTGTCGGCGTCGCTGTCGCTGCCGGCGGACCCGGAACATTCGCTCATCGCGGCTTCTATTGCTGCTGCTGCCGAGGCTTGTGCGTCGCTGCGAAGAATTGCACGTGTGAGAAAAGCTTCTCCAAGAAAGATGGCGGCAACCAAGACTCACTCCTTCGCGCCCTGGACTGCCATTGAAGCGCCGACTCCCGCGCCGACTCCGGCAACGATGATCACGACCACCAGCACCACCGAGAGAATGAACGTTACGACCCGGAACCCGCAGATTTTCCTCTCTGGCGCCCTCTGCGATTCCCTCTCCGTTGTCGGCTCGGCTTTTGTCGTGAATGACTGATCCGGCGAAGTCGAAAAGTATGCCGGCGCCGCGGGCGAGGGTGAGAGATGACCCGCGTGCGCGACCTCCTTCGTGGAGCTGTCGTAGTACTGAGGCCCGCTCGCGTCCATGATTGTGTGTCTCTGTGTCTCGATGCGCGACGGGATCACGAGTTTGGTGAACTGGAGACGCGAGGTGTCACGTCGACGAGGGAGAGAAAGGGGTCACGTCAAAGGTCCAACGTTGCACCGAGTCGTCGTCTTCCTGTGCCACAGCCCTGCATTTATACGTGTATCCGGATCACATTCCGGACCTTCCCCGTGCGCTCAGGAGAAATCCTGGCACGGGCCTTACTGATCTGCCCTGGAGGATGAATTGTCATCTTGGCTGCATGGACATCCGGGGCCGTGATAGGTTCGTGTCTCCTTTCGCCGTTGGGGGCGGCCCCTTGAAGATGCAAGCCTCGTCCGGGGTTGGGCGCGGGTGAGACGTCACACACCCGTCAGTCAGGGAGGGAGACATTCAGGACTGGATCCCCCCGTTCCTTGATGGGGAAGACTCTTCGTCGGCCAGTCGGTGCGCGCAGGCTACCGACAGGCAGTCAGATTCTCCGCTTGGTATGTCACTTTCGAGGCGAGGCAATCACTTACAGATCTTGAAATTGATTCGAAGCTCCATAAGGACTTCTTGAAGTCTTCCAACCGTGGGAGGACGCGAATAGTGTCGTTGAGAAACATCGACGAGGTCGAGGGTAGGCTGTCGTCGGCTGGGCCGGTCTGGAGCCAAGAGACTGATATGGCGTGCGACTCGATTATGCGATGGTCGTCGTACCTCCGGGTAACTTGCCCCTCGTGCACAAGACGTCCATGGAACTCGATGAGGAGCCTATATACGGCTGGAACCTGTGAGTGAATATTGTTGATCGCGTAGTCGGAACAAATGCAGTCTGACCACCCAAATCAAGTAGATATTATCAACGGCCCGGTGATAAATCATTGAAACTGATTCTTGCCTCTAGGCATGCGATCGCTTCATTCAAAATTACGGGGTCATAATGGTCGTCTCACTCAAATTCTACGCATAGAAGGAAGTTGGAAGTAGGATCAGGTGTAGTATAGTCATCCTGTCTAACTCAGACACAATACACGCTCAAGCAAATGTCTGTCCAATGCCTATAGGCATGTCAAAATGACGATAATATGTAAATGCGAGGTGTCCTTCATATGTTCGTGAAGTGGTGCGCGTGGCGCTCAAGCGACCACAGCCGTGGTCAATGCCATGCTATTCCATTTCTTGAGCGGTTTCGGCCTGCACGTCTTGGGGGTGATCGTGCTGCTGGCCGCGATAGACTGCATTGGGGCCTTCGCCGCCGCCTCGCCCGTCTCTCTGTGTGTGGCGGGCGTGCTGACGTTGTCGGGGGAGGTGCTTGTTCCTTCGCCCTTGGCGATCGACGCCCAGGACGGCTTGTGCGCGATGGAAGCAGGTCCTGCTTTCGGCTCGGGAGCCGGCGTCTTCGCGATCTCGGCGGCCGTAGGTGGCGTCGCTTTTGTTGGGGCAGCGATGACCTCGATCTGTGGTGGCAGAACTTGTTGGACGCTCTCCGAAGGGTTATCTGATGCGCAGATTCGCTTGTCCTGGACGCTTTTCGTCCAGACAGCGCAGCGGTCCTTCATGTGACCAACGAGATCCTGGAGGCTTTCTGGGGTAACGCGCAACTGGACTGGCGACTTGGTGAAGAAGCCCAGGACGCTTGCTGGCACGATGTGGACGCTTTGGATGTAGACCCATGAAGCTTGGGGCTTGGGCATGCTCTGGCCGGGTTCGAGGTAGAGAGGCTTGCGTTTGTCGTTCACAAGCTCGCAGCCGCTCAACGAGCGGAAGTCTGTTCTGTTCTTGTACCGGTGGTGACGCTGGCACCAGGGCGGCAGGTAGTTGTTCTCCGCGTCAGAGCTGTACGCCGAGACGGTAGTCACGAGGTAGAACTGCCCGTCCGTGGTGGGCTTTCCCTTCTTGAGGATGATGACGGGGTGGTTCGAGGCACGAAATGGCCGCTCCGGGTTGGTTTCAAGCTTACGCCAGTCATCGGATGAGTAGAACTCGGATGACTTGAGGTAGGCGATCTCCCCTTCTTGCCAGTCGCGAGTCTTGGCTCCGCGGCAGCGGTGGCCCCTTGAGTAAGTAGGTGTGCGAGGGTGGCAGGTGCCGTATCGCGACATGGTAGCAGGAGGATGTGGCCGTGAGGCGTACGAAAGCTTGGTCTGAGACTTCAGAGACATAGGTCTGGTGCGTTGAAGGCAATAGCCGTCAAGCAGTGTGTATATCAGAATCTTGCAAGAGGCGGTGGTGCTCAGGTGCGACTTGACAAGTTGACTTTCCGATGGTGAAGGAGGGAAAAGGAAGTCCTCAGAGGGCGAGGGCGAGGGCGAGGCCCCTACTTATAGGAAGAGTTTAAGCTTTCGGATTTCAGCTCTGGAAAGAATTTTCGAGCCCAGTGAGTCTTTCCTCAACATAACAGTAAAATTGTGACATCGTGATCGCATGTGCGTCACCCAACGTGGGCCATGACACGCAGGGGGCTTGCGGTGGCGGTCCCTGAGTGGGAGCACGACTTGAACAGGCCATCAGGTTAGCATACAGTCAGATGTAAGTCCATGCCAAATAAACCTTGATGAGACGTCAGCATTCATCTAATCATCTATCTACCGGTACTCCTATATGCCATGATATGCTCTAAATCATATAGAGTCGTGATCTCGTTATGCCGTCTTCGTGTATTCGGATGCCTGCCGCCACTCCTCGCCATACTTCATCACCAGCACCGGTATCGGCGCAAGACCGAACGAAATGGCGGCGAGGATGGTGAATCCCCAACCATATCCAAAGGCTTCTGCCAAGGGCGCCACAGTCAGAGGCAGGAAAGTCCCCATAAGGCACCGTGTGACGATGACTCCCGTCATGGCTGACGCCGAGTACAGTCCGCAGGCGTCGACGACGTAGGCCGAGAGCGGGATCGCGGCCAGGAGCAGGGTGAAGCCCAGCATGGCGACGGAGAGCAGCAAGAAGGCCACGGGCAGCCGCAGTTCGGCAATCCATCCGTACGCCAGGACGGCCATGGGCAGGGTGAAAGCCCCGACGATGGTCAGGGGAAGTCGGTACTCGGGCTTCCCGTTGCCTTTGGCGGAGCCGCGAAGTTGAATGTAAATCCTGTCCAGGGTTTGGTTGCAGACAGCTACGCTGACAAAGGAGCCGAGGCCTGTCGATGTTAGAAACCCGCCAAACAATTTCAGGGGCCGTGGAATACTCACTGAATGCGAAAAATGCCGAGCCCGTCTGGGCGGGAGTAAAGCCATACACATTGGTCAGGATGTCCGGCAAGGACACCGACATTGTGTAGAAGTAGCTGAAGAGGACAGCGCCGAAGAGGGACAGCGACAGCAGGACGCTGGAGCCGAAAAGCACCAAGAAGGGCCGAGTGACGGAGTGCAGCAACTTGTTGAGGTTCCTGTGGTCGTTGTGGTGATGACTCTTCGGGTGCCCCTCGCGCTGCTGCATCCTGGCAGCCCGTCTCCTCAGGATGGCCATCTTGTAGGTCTCCCTGAAGCACACGAGGAAGAGAATCTCGCATGCAGCGGCCAAGCCGGCAGCAATCCAGAGGACCTCTCGCCAGCCCAGGGTCTGTGCAATGGCACCGCTGATGGCAGGTCCCACGGCACCTCCGATCAAGGGGGCGAGCATGATCAGGCTCATGGCAGAGCCGCGTTGGTCCGAGTCGAACATGTCTCCAATGATGGCGGGATTGAGAACGTTCGATGCGACGGCAAGGCCAGTGAGCGCCCTGGCTGCGATGAACAGGGCCGTGCTCTGCGAGGTGGCCGCCAGAACGGTGGCAGCGATGAAGAGCAGGTTGGCGCTGTTGAGGACAGAGTAACGCCCAAAGACCTCGGAGAGGGGCGCGATCAGGAGAGGGCCAGCGGCCTCTCCCAGCTCCCAAATGGTGACGAGCAGCGCCGTGGCCGGCGCATTGCCGCTCCCATGGTCGAGATCATCGGCAATGGTGCCTGCTACCGGCACGACCGAGATGCAGGTGAAGGTCCTGATGAGAGAGTCAGCCGGCGGCAGAGGCATTGAAATTGAAAGGCGAGAAATTTCGCCGAGGACTTACACTGTGAAGGCCATACAGGCCAGCAAGAGCACGATGGCCCACTTGAACGCCGCGGGCCATTCTCTCGGATTGTCATCGTCGCCGTTGGGGTCGAAGTCGAGGATGACCTCGGTGTGCCGGGTTCCATCCTCGAGTTCTTCGGGGGTGGGCCGCAGCAGTGGCTGTTCCTCCGCTACCGTCATCGTGTTGACTCGGATCGAGTCCGTCGAGTCCGGATGAGTCGGGAGGGTCGACTATGGGGCCGAGGGGGGATCAGGTCTCGGGGCGGTGACGCACGAGAAGACGAAAAGCAAACCTCAACGAGGTGCAGAACTTTTTTGTACGTGAAGCTGAGGGGCGACTTTCTTAGGTCATCACGGCGCGCCCTTGCGTTACGACTAGTACAGCGACTAATGCACCTACCTATTTGGTACATGCAAAAGGTGGGTCACCCAGCTGACTACCGCCTCACTTCTCTCTGCTTCTCTAATACTATAAAATCAGGTGTAAATGAAAATAACTTGGACATCCATTGATTAGATGAAGGGCTGACATATCTTCGCTTACCTATCAAGACGAGCCGAGTCCCAGATCCAAACAAGCCCCGAGGCCGAATCTCGCACTGCTCAAAGTCCGCCTGCATCCTCGGAGGAACCATTCAGACGCTCCGGTGTCTGACAGGACAAGGTTTGGGGTTGAGACGTTGGTGTTGTTGAGCCACCACTCGTCAATGACTGGTCGCCCGTGCCTTTCTCACTGGCTGAGGCTCTGAGCAGCAGACCAAGATCCAAGCCAAGATGCCAATGATCATGTATCATCACCACAGGAACAAAGTAGCAACAAGCGCCATGACACCGAAGAGCGGTGGCAACGCATCAAGTCCGGCGGCTGCATTGTCACCCGAACCACCTGCGCCGCCACCACCAGGGTTGCCTCTCGGAGCGCCGTCCGGGCTGATTCGGTCCTCGCTTCCCTCGACGGGCTCCGGCCGGAAGCAGACCAGCTCAAGCTGGATGTCGTCGTAGTTCCTAGCAATTGTCCCCGGCCCCGAAGGGAACCGCGCAGCGACGCCGATGACCGCACGGGTCAGCTGATCCTCAGCAGACCGGTAGAACCCACGCGTGTAAAACCCGTCTGTTGTGTTACCGGACTTCGCCGGTACAGTTCGCACCGTCCGCCTGTTGTCGTCATCGAGTTCGTGCTCGGCGACGAATGCTTGGTGAATGTTAGCCTCTACTGACGGACGGTAACAAGGAAACTCGATGGGTCTGTCGGACAGACCACGGGGGAAACGTACGAAGATCCTCGGTGGGCCTGACGTAGTCCTCCCAGATGCCGTCAGGACAAGTCAGGTTGACCGGGGGGTTCAGCTGGAACCTGGCGATGGTACTGAAGGCCTCGTCGGGATAGCCCAAGGGGTTATTGACGACGGACCACTTAAGGACGTCCTTGAGGTTGTCCGCGCACTCGGTGCCCAGGAGACCATCGCAGCCGTTGTTGCCGCCGCCGACAGTGCCTGTGGCGTTTGTGAAGAGCATGGCGAGGTCAGTTGTGCGGTTGGCCTTGGGGTCGAGGTTGATGCTGCCATCCTCGTACGACAGCCAGAGCTTGACCCAGACGGCGTCGCCCTCATAACCTGGCGGCTTGTCGTCCCAGGCGATTATGTTCCACTCGTCGTAGAACTCAACGCGGAAGCCGTAGCCGAAGGACGGCGACTTCTCGAAGAGGGGCTCAAAGTCGAAGGACTTGGACCCGTAGGCGTCGACGCAGAGGTCGTCGAGGTAGTGGTCGCATGGGCCCTGAGCTGATGCCCGAGGGACCGCCGTGGAGAGCAGCCATGTGGCCACGAAGAGCGGCTTGTGAACAAGCATTGTGAGAAGTGGTACGGTAAGGGGGCGGAATCAGCTAGAACTGAGGATGGCACCGGGTATTTGGCAATGATGTAGTGTCACGACAGTTGCAGTGTCTGTTTGCTTCCTCTGAGGCGGTCTGGCCGTGCCGTGCCTTTTAGGCCTCAGGGGCTTCCGTCAACCCCATACTCGGGATCAACAGGGTCCAGGAGCAGGTGATGCTTGATCTAACTGCATGTCCCGTCTCGTGCATGCCAAGGGGCACCAGCTCAGGGTGTGAAGCAATCGGGCTCTTGGTGGCGTCCAATGCGTGACATCGTGAGCTGCCAAGCCAGCCTTCTACTGCAAAGGATGCGTAGAATTCACACTGAACGCAGCCTGACAGGGCAGCGACATTATCTTTCCCTTTAAACTGGTGTGAGTGGCGGATGGAGTTTCCTCCGATGCTTACTTTGTCTGAAGGGCAATTTCAACTTTCAGACACTATTAATACATCTGTCCTTCCCACAATGCTTCACAACCCCTGGACGTCTGCGGAAGCTCCAATCATGACCCCCCCGCTTGTTACACAGCATATCAGTCGATACAACCTTTGAAAAAAACCGAAATGGCAAGTTGTTGCGCTGCTGCTCGGCAACAGGGCGGAAGAGCCTGCTCCACGTTTTCGTTCGTCTGGCACAGATAAACATCGGACATGACACTCAGATTGGCGGCTGAGCGTGACCCCCTCTGCAGTCTGCCGCATGCTGTGCAGCCGAAGAAACGCCCTGGATGGCGACATTATTAGCGTGAGTCAATGCCAGTTTGTACTACCTGTACTGTTTTACTCTTATGATGCTATGATGCAGGGTCTCTTCGGTAGCTGAAGATCCTGGAGTTATTCCCATTCCGAACCGCCGATAAGGACGAGATTAAATTACATTGAGAATCATTGTTTCTTGCATCTTGCACTCAGGAGAAGCCGTGAGAGTCTGAGAATGCATGGTCATATGAAGATGATCTATTTTATCGGAGGCTCAATCTGAAGTCTGATCGATGTGGTCCTCCCTTGAGGCTCGAGCACATGCCGCCATACTGTATTCGACCCTCATGCTCTTCAATACTTACCAGATCCTCTCCCACGTGCGCCGGAAGACGTTCATCTGCGCCAGCCTCTCCTTCTCCTTCTCCTCAATGCCACCCTCCTCCCACTGCCGACACTCCGCGTTGACCTCCGCCAGGCCGGTGTACAGATCAGCCTCGGACGGCTTGACGAACTTGGTCCGCTTGACGAGCTTCCAGAAGCAGAACATGAAGATGCCGAAGAAGAGGGCAAAGTACGACGTGATGAAACCCCTGACCTCGAAGGGGTTGAAGACGTCGAAACCGACAAACAGCAACGCAACGCAGCCCAGGAAAAGAGCAAAGGCCGTCGTGTAGGGAGCCCGAGGGGCCGTGAAGTGCAGCGCCTTGCGGTCGAATCCCTGAGCGTTGCAGGCTCGGTACCACCCAAAGAACACGATCAGCATCATGGTGTACGTGGTGATCAGTGCCGTCGTCGTCAGGTCGACGAACCAGTAGAAGACGTCGATGGCCGAGTTCGAGGAGACGAGGAACGTGATGCAGGCCAGGGCAGAGACGAATCCCACCGCGACAATCGGCACGCCGGACTTGGTGCACTTGAGGAAGAACTTGGGCGCCTGGTTGTCTCGAGCAAGCCCATACAGCGTCCGGGACGAGGCGTACAAGAATGCGTTGCCACACGACCACGCAGACAACAAGATCAAGGCGTTGATAAAGTCAGGAAGCCCGCTGATTCCGAGATTGTGGATTCCAATCACCCAAGGACTGGCACCGGCCCCCACCTGGCCATCTTCAATAGCGCCGCGAAGGTTCTCGTCTCTGGAGCTGCAGATAATGCCAACGCACAAGACTCCAAGAACGTAGAACGCGAGGATACGGTAGAAGATTAGCTTGGCGACGCGGGGGATGACGTGACGGGGGTTGCGGATCTCGCCGGCGGCGATGACGATCAGGTCCGGCCCGGCGATGGTGAAGGCGGCGTACAGGACCACGCTCCACCATCCCAGGAAGCGACCGGCCGACCCTTCTTCGACGTACGGGTGCATTACGGCGGTTGTCTGCCAGCTTCGGAAGCCGTAGGCGTCGCCCTGCGGGTTGCCTCCCGCCATGGTGACGATGGTGATCATGACGAGGAAGAGCAGTAAGAAGACCTTGGTGGAGGACATGAAGAACTCAGATTCGCCATAGAAGCGCACCGCGACGACGTTGAGCAGGATGCACACTGCCATCGCCATTGCGACCCTGTTCGGTGTCAGCGGGTATGCTCCCACGGCCAGGCAGGCTGGGCTGGGCTGCTGCAGGGGTGACGACTCACCATACGGCAGGGTTGATATCAGTAAACCAGTATTGCATCAAAGTGGCGACGGCAGAGTACTCCGTGCATAGCAGCATGAAACCGGCAAAGAACTGATGGCGTAAGGTATTAGCCGTTGATCCAAAGCCAGGAGACAAGTCGACTCACGTATGTCCAGCCCATGGCAAAGCCCAAAGCCGGATCGACATAGCGCGCAGCAAGCTCGAATATGGTGCCTCGGATAGGCAGGTATGCGACCATTTCCGCAACGGCGAGCTGCAGGGGCCAGACGAAGAAGAATCCCCAGAAGATGTAGCCCAAAAGGAGGGACAGTGGGCCGGCGCGGACAAGGACACTACCGATACCGACCTAGTGATCACGGTCAGCAATCCAGATAACCTTTGGAAGCGTCCTCGAATGGCTCATACCCAGATACCAACACCGATGGAGCCTCCAATGGCCATAAGCTGCACATGGCGAGGACTCAAGCCACGCTGGGTCTCACCCCATTGCTCCTTGATCGCGTTGGTGATGGGGACATCTTTGGTGGCGGTGACATCATCAGCAGCCGCCCCCTGTGCTGAGATGCCGCTGTTCGGTCGATCAAGAACGACGGCTTTCTCGTCGGCTGGGGGAGTAGACATGGTCGCGATGGCGTCGAAACCTGGAAACCTGTGGCTATAATGACTTGTCGAAACACAGACAGGATCGCACCGGTTCGGCAGACGCAATTAGCGGCGCACGCCACATCTTAAATCAAGCTTGGACTTCCTCAACGGGCGATTTTCCCCGATCTGGGCCACCATGCCTTCCCCGAATCTTCGCCGATGGGTCGTTGGTAATGTTACATCAGGATAAGAGCTCCCGCCGGTGGAACTTTGGAAGCTGGGGTCGGGGATACCTCACGGCACTTTCCCTTTCGGTATTCGCCTGCACGGTCTGTCGAACCAGAGTCGAGGGTTCTTGAGGAACCATGCTCGGATGTGCATGGGAGGGCTCCTCAAGGTGAGCCGTCACCGCGTGTCATGCGATGGTCAAGATCATCGTCGGGGCCCACCGAAGATAAGCCCGCGCATGATGACAGGTTGGGACTGAGGAGTGAGATGATTGGCATCTGACCAGGGCAGCTTGGCGGCCTGATATGCGATAATGGAAGGCTCTGTGCTTGCCCGGCGGCCAAATGTTGGCCGGGTTTGTCAAGAATTGATTGCCCATGAGTTGCGGATAGGACGCTGCGTTGCCCGGTTGTAACGGGCCCATGGAATGCCCAGTAGAGGCGGTTCCGGCCCCACTCCGGTCCGAGTCTCGGGAGCAAGCCACCGGAGGACGAAATGTCCGTCCGGGGTGGGGTGAATTCTCTCATCTCGACCACTTGGGATATCGTTACCTTCAACTTGGGACCAGCTTTCTCTCGCTTCTCGATTCTCGAAAGAACATCTCAGCATGTGACCCCCTAGCCAATGAGGTATCGCAACACCGACAGGGGCCTTCATTGGTCTGTAAGTAGCCCGCCGCCATTCTGAGGGCTACGTCTTGGCGGCGTTGCCCTTGGACCCGCTTGTGCAAGACGATGAGACGGCTTCCAGGCACCAGGTCTGTCGGTCAAGAGAACACAAACAAAAGCACACGCGGAAGCATGCGGCTCCTAGACACCAAGACACTCCGCCTAAAGGAGTTCGACACGCAGATCCCGCAATATGCCATCCTCTCTCACGTGTGGGGAGACGATGAGGTTCTCTACCACGACATCCTGGGAGATGCCTCGGTTGCCACGCAGAGACAAGGCTATGCGAAAGTAGTCGGCGCGGCTCAGCTTGCACGGAGCAAGGGGTACCGCTGGATATGGATCGACTCGTGCTGCATCAACAAGACGAGCAGCTCGGAGCTCTCCGAGGCCATCAACTCCATGTTCCGCTGGTACCGGGCCGCAGAAGTGTGCTACGTCTACCTGGTCGACGTGAACCCCGACGACGTCGCCAAGTCAGTTGAATTCCCCGACTGCCGGTGGTTCACTCGCGGATGGACGCTGCAGGAGCTCATCGCCCCGAGGAAACTCGACTTCTACGACGCGAAGTGGAAGTTCATCGGCGATCGCTGGGACTTGAGGCGCCAGATTCAGGGCATCACGCGCATCTCGGAACATTGCCTTTCGGGGCATAACATGAACCGCATCCGACAAGAAAGCGTCGCAAAACGAATGAGCTGGGCTTCGAACAGGACGACGAAGAGGCCCGAGGACATGGCGTATTGCCTGCTCGGGCTCTTCGACATCAACCTGTCCCTCCGCTACGGAGAGGGCGGCCCCAAGGCGTTTCGACGATTGCAGCAGGCGATTCTGGCCCAGACGGGGGACCAGTCGATCTTCGCCTGGGGCGAGCTGATGGACTACGAGCCGAGCTCGTTCACACGCTGGGATAAACTCCCCGTGAATGACGAGTCCATGAATCTCTTCGCCCCCCATCCTAGCAGCTTCGAATGGTCAGGGGGTGTTGAGCCGGCGCCTGACCTCGACCACCGGTTCGGATTGAGCATCCACCATGACGGGATCGGCCTGAGCGCACCAATCCTCACGACTACGCAGAAAAACTATCGCAACGCGCCGGTCGTCCTTGTCCCCCTCAGGTGCTACATTAAGGGGGACCTGCTCAACGTCCCCTGCATCGCAGTCACCAAGTCCTGGCTCACGGCAGACAATACCCTCGGAAGCATCTTCCAAGACCGCCCCCAGAGCAGCAGGACCTTCGTCAAGTGTTACCCGTGGCTCATCACCGTACCGCAGCGGGTGTGGACGGACTACCCCATCGTGAGGTGCACCATACTCACCAAGACGCTCGGGGACCTCTGGCGGCAGGACATCTACGACCGATTCAACGGGAGTTCGGGGCACAACTTCCCGTCCTGCATCTTCAGGACCCTGCCCCTCGGCTACCGTATCACGAAGGTGGCCCCCAAGGCGGCCGTGCCGGACGGGTACCCCAACGCCATAGGCTATCCGTACGAGCCGGCGTCGGACAAGGAGGAGCACCGGCACATCCTCGTTCGGCTGGAGAGGGAGCTCCCGACGCCGAGCGCCCTACACCTCGTGATCGAGAGGGTTTATCTGCCAGACACGGAGACGGAGTACCGGCGACCATCCCACATCACCGCATGGTTCCTGGGGACAGGCCAGGAGCGTGAATGGACTGCGTGGTCAAACCGTATCGAAGAGTCGGGGAGACTCCCACGATCTCTTCTGACGGAGTCGCATCCGGAGTACGAGGCGTGGGTCTCGAGCGCACATGTGTACTTCCGATATTTGGATGTCATTGATTTCGTGGCTCTGTCATCAGAGAACGAGTCGAGGGAGTTGCCAATGGTCGGTCTTGTAGAAGACGAAGTAGAGGCATTAGAAGAGGGGCCGATCAAGGGAAAGCTGTAGAACAGTTGCCTTCGGGTAGCTGGCGCAGACTGGAAGAGCAGTAGTCTGTTGCGGCACGTGTGAAGATAGGCTAGAGACATCTCTTGGACAGCGCGGTTAGCGGGATATTGCCAGCTCATGTGTTTATCTGACTTTGAGTGGGAAGATTGTTGAGCCCAGACTTTGAATACCAGTCAGGTATATCCTCCCAATACCTACAACAGCGGGTGCCGATGCAGATAACAAACAACTTCGCAGCAGACCTTTCCTTCCCTCATTCGGCAGCGCCAACATCGACGTCGTCCTTCATGTCGGGAATCCATCCCTTGGGTCGTTCCGATCCGCGAATCGCGATTCCATAACCCAGCTTCTCGACCTTCTTCACCGAAGTCCGCATGGCCTCCATCTTGCTCCGGTACGTCCGGTCGCTGCGTTCCGGCAACACCTCGAAGGCGCCGCTGAGCTCGTGGAAGTCGGTCAAGATGTTCCTCGGCCGCGGTCTATCGGCACCGGCAGATGCTTCATCGAGTTGCTGCTTCTCCGGCGTTTGTCCCGCCAGCTGCCCGGTCTGTGCCGTCGTGACGGTGGCGAAGCGCATCATCTCGCCAAAGAGATCGAAAATGCCGTACAGGTAATCATCTTCCGTCAGGGATATAGCTGCAGGGATGGCAGCCGCTGTTTCCTCTGGAGTGATGAGCGTCTGGTATCGAAGATAGTGGACGAAAGAGAGCGCCTCGACGAGTTCTTCGAGACCGCGGAGGGAGTGGGAGTACCGCTCTCGATTGAGGGTGGTGAGATCCGCTTCGATGCCGGTGAGATGTGTCTTGATTTCGGCCATTCGCGCGTCGATGTCCTCCTGCGTGCGTTTAGGAAGCTCTCCCAACTTGTTCACCCTGAAGTGAGAGGTCAATACAGGCAGGCGTTCATCGCTGGCACGTGGGGAAAACAGCGATCTTGGCGTACCTCTGGCAGGAGAAGATGCTGCAGGTAAGTCAGTATCTAGGTCGTGGGCCAATCAAAGGAAACTCACATCTTCTTGCTCAAAGCGGTCACATCTCTCGAGGCTTTGACGATGCGCTCCTTCCGGTCGTGATGCTCGTCCAGCTCATCCCGGAAAGTCATGAACATCGGAGTGAACTGAGATTCCGGGAGTGCAGGGCCTGTCTTGCCGCCTTCCTTGGGTCGCGTGTTACCGTCCCGATCCCTCTTAGACATCGTGATCTTATCAGCGCCGGATTGGGCTGCGTAAAGTGGTGGGATGAAGGAAGATGAAAGTATCGTGAGATTGTTTGTAGAAGGGAGATTCATTTGTCCATTGAGGAAGTCGCGATGACGGATGCTGTGGAGATGCTCCGCCGATTGTGGGGGAGGAGCGAGCGCTGGAGAGACGCCTGGGGTGCGCGCTAAGATCTGTGCCTCAGGGGGCCCAAGGATGTGTGGATGTGCCACGACTCCTTTCGAACAAGCACATTTCTCACACGACCACCACAGACGGGAGAGACACGACTGTCAGGACGCTCGCCTGTCGCAAATTGGACATCCTGTGGCTTGTCGCACACTAGACTCGCTCGAGGATTGCTCAAACGATGTTCGGACCGGACAATTGAGCTACGACGACTCTCTTTCGCATCATCCATCCCTGGCCTCTTCTCATCATGGCCGGATCACTAGCATCGTCCTTCTTTCGGCCCGCTCCGCTGTTCCTTGCGTCGGCGCTTCTCCGCGTGGCATTCCTTCTCTACGGCCTCTGGCAAGACGCCAACTCCCCGTTCAAGTTCACGGACATCGACTACCTCGTCTTCACGGACGCCGCCCGGTTCACCCACCGTGGCGCATCGCCCTACGACCGAGAAACATACCGGTACACGCCTCTGCTTGCGTGGCTGCTTCTCCCGACAGCCTGGAATGAGACTCTCGGAACGGCATGGTTCTCGTTCGGAAAGGTCGTTTTTGCCCTGGCCGACTTGCTGGCAGGCTGGCTCATCGTTCGCATCCTCCGCGGAAGCCGCGGCATGGATGAGGGCCGAGCGTTGCGGTTCGCCAGCATATGGCTCCTGAACCCCATGGTTGCTACGATCAGCACGCGCGGCAGTTCGGAAGGCCTTCTCGGCGTGCTGGTCATGGCCCTTCTGTGGGCAGTCCTGGGCCGCAGGATCACCCTGGCCGGCATGCTTCTCGGCTTCGGGGTGCACTTCAAGATTTATCCGTTCATCTATGCCCCGGCAATCGTGTGGTGGATGGATGATGTCAGCCTGGGAAAACCGAGGGCACCGGCACGGTCTGCGACGGAGGCTATTGTGGCCTTCATCACTCCGGAGAGGGTCAAGCTGACCATCATCAGCCTGGCCACCTTCATGGGTCTCAATGTCCTCATGTACTCCATGTGAGCTCCTTTCCTCCCCGGATGCACATGGTAGTGTTTCTAACAGCTTCTAGCTATGGAGAGCCGTTTCTGGTGCACACCTACTTCCACCACGTCACCAGGATCGATCACCGGCACAACTTCAGCCCCTACAACATCCTGCTCTACCTTGACTCGGCCATAACGTCGGCCTCGAGGCTCAAGATCGAGTCGGCGGCTTTCATTCCGCAGCTAGCCTTGTCGACATTCATGATCCCCGTCGTGCTCGCCAAGAAGGATCTCGCAACTTCCATGATGGCCCAGACGTTTGCTTTCGTGACCTTCAACAAGGTCTGCACAAGTCAGGTAAGACAGTTTGAATCCGTCTCATGCTCAAATCTGACCGCCGCCTAGTATTTCCTCTGGTACATGGTGTTCCTGCCGCTGTATCTGCCGGACTCTTCGTTCTTGCGCTCGCCGAGGCTGGGGGTCACAGCTCTGGTCCTGTGGGTGGTTTCACAGGGCGCCTGGTTGCAACAAGGGTTCCAGCTCGAGTTTATGGGCGTTAACACGTTCTTCCCGGGGCTCTGGGCATCGACCATCGGCTTCTTCCTGGTGAACTGTTGGATCTTGAGCATCATCGTTGAGGATGGTGCGCAGACACCGTGGACATCTCCATCCGCTGCCACGAAGACGTGAGACGAGAAATGGACTATGTATATTGGAACCAAGACGTAGAATGTACGATTAATATGCCCAAAGTCATGTCATTGTGACTGTCTAATAAAGCCTGCCTCCTTAATGAGGGATCATCCAGTCACGTGAACAGGCGTCAATTTCCTGACATCGGCACCCCCAAATGTTCAACGCGCCTCGGCGCCTGGACTTTTCCAACACTCACACCCCACCAATCTCCATCTACACCATCCTCCTTCCACATTTCCATGTCGCATCACCCGCCAAAGTCGCCGCACGCGTCACATCATTAGTGGCGCGACTAGCAGAATGTGGCTGCTCGAGTCGGACGGCGATGCCCTCGGCGGCAAGTTACTTTACTGCCATCCCCCGATCTCTGCTGACCATCGGGTCTAGGGTCTCGAGTATGGCTTCGTCCCGGGAAGCTGTACCTCTTCGGGCGAACCCAAGCTGAAGGTAAATGGGTCTTCCCCCCTCATGGTCGGAACGGTTGCTGACCTTGCGCTACACAGCTGGGCAATTTGCCATCTCCCACAAGACGATCTCCCGCCGACACATGACGATACGAGTCGGCGACGTCCCGAATGGCGACAGTGTATGGTTTCTGCCGAACTCGCACTCTACCGACGGCTGACACCGTGTGTAGCAAGACCTGTCTAAGAGGTCGCAACTGACCATCGAGGATCTTTCCACAAAAACCGGAACAACAGTCGACGAGCACAAATTCAAGGGCGAGAAGTACGTCCTCTCAGAGCCCGCAGCTACCGTCAAGCTCGGCACCTGCTCGCAGGCATTCCGGTATGGGTTTTCTCCCCATCTCGTTCCGTTGCAGACGTTAACAGACGCCACAACACAGTTTATCATGGCACCCCGTTGTCCTCACGTTCAGTTTCACGAATCGCGAGCTCCAGTCCGATCCCTTCCGCACCCTCCGCGACCGCCTCGAGCAGTTCGACATCAAGTTCTTCCCAGATTATCAGACCCGATACACGACGCACGTTGTGGCGAGGAAAAGAAACACGGCGAAGGGACTCCAGGCACTCATCGACGGGAAATACATCGTAACAGATGCCTTCGTGGACGCTCTCGAAGCTGCAGCCAGCCCAGAGGAGGGCTCTGAGGCAACAGACCTGTCGCCTCTGGAAAAGGACTTCGACGCCAATTGGCCCGACCCGATGAAGTTCTTGCCGCCTCGCGGCGGAGAACCTGTCGAGCGTCCCGAATCTGCTTACGCCCCTGACGACTCCCGGCGAGAGATCTTCGACGGGTATACATTCATTTTCTACGACAAGAGCCAGTTCGACACTTTGCTGGCGCCCATCACCCACGGCAAAGGCAAAGCGCTCTACAACGAAGTAGTGGCAGGTCAGACATCCGTGGACGACTTCGTTCTCTTCGTCAAGACAGAAGCGGGCGAGAAGGGGCTCGGCTCTTTCGACGACGGCAGCGAGGGCCATGGCGTCGTCGTGGTGCGCTTCTCGCCCAGCAAAGGCGAGCACATCGACTGGTACGCCAATTTCTTCACGCAAGTCTCGCTCCGGCTGGACCACCGCCCGATCGAACAGAACGAGTTCCTGGAAGCCATCCTTATCAAGGACGCCGGCATTCTTCGCCGTCCGCTCGAGATAGCCCCGACCCAGGACAGCCCTCCACGGGTGGCCGCAGCCGCTCGAAATCCTGCCCCGGCCGCCGACCAGATGGAAGTCGACCCACCAGCACAATCGCAGCAGGTGTCTCAGTCTTCGTCTTCGGCGCATACACAGCCACCCCGAAGAGGTCGAGGCCGACGGGCGGCTACCAGGCGCTTTGTTGGCTTCGATGACGGTAGCGATGAAGATGTCAAAGAATCGATTGTCCCGGACATCTCCGAGAGCGCCCCTGTGCCTGATACCGACGAGGCGCTCTTCGTGTCACAAGAGGTAGATTCGAATCTCGTCGAGCAGCCAGACTCTGCCCCTCCGGCCACCCGGTCCACCCGATCCCAGCGCAAGCGTCCACAGGATGACCTTCTAGACGACCTTGTCCCCACTGCCGCTGCCGCAAAGCGCCGTCGCATTGCGGCCGGCGAGGAGCCTGTTCCCCGACGAGCAGCCTCAGCAGCGGTCGACGACGAAACCCCGCCCAGAGAAGCCAAACCCGCCAAGAAGATCAAAGAGGAGATCGACGTCCTAGAACAGGCGCGGAAGCGCCGCGAGCAGCTCGAGGCAGCCGCCAAGGCGGAGAGGGAAGACCTGGCAAACCTCCCCGACGACATCGACTTTGCCGAGATCCGGCGCAACGCCATCATCGTGGAGATGCCGCTGCGGCAGCGGCCTGCCGCGCCGCGCACGCGCGAGCAGGACATCGCGGACGGCCGGTGGGATCCGCGGTGGAACGGGCGGAAGAACTTCAAGGGGTTCCGGCAGCGCGGGACGCCGGCCGGCCGCGCCCTGCTAAAGACCATCGTGCCGCTCGTGGAGGCGAAGCAGAAGGACTTTGGCATCGGGGACGACTACTGGCTCGAGAAGGACGCCCACAGCACGAGGGGAGATGATACCCAGAACAGCGTCGTGCAGGAGAGCCCTGCGCTTTCGCAGCCGAAGACACGGCAGGCTCAGAGGGTTGTCCTGTCGGACGACAGCGAGGACGAGGCCGAGGTGGAGGAGACGCCGGAAGTTGCTGTGCCTCCGGCGTCCACGCGGACGAGGGGCTCCAGGACCGCGACGCAGACGCAATCGAGCATCAGCAAGGCGACGAGCAGCTCGAGGAGCGAGTCGGTCCGACAGGCGTCGCAGTCCAAGCGGGCGGCCGCGACGCCGGCGGATAGTGAACCGCCGGCGAAGAAGACGCGGGGTTCGCGGAGGGGCTTTGGGGCGCGGGACAGCGACGGGAGCGAGGGCGAGCTGCAGTTCAAGTTCGGCCGCCGCAGGAAGAAGTAAGGTTCACGGAGCATGGTGTTCTGCAGCGACTTGCACAGCGATAATGAAGATAATATGACATGTATGATCATGGGCATTATGCGGGGCTGAGTCCAGCGCTCGTCTGTCTATAGGGGTATCTTCTTTCTCTCCGTCTGGTACGTTCAAATGCCGCCACCCGCGGGCTAGTCCATCTGGTCCATCTCGCTCGTCTTCGCCTGGTCCTCCGGCACGAGGACGCCCACGAGGCACGCGGACAGCATGGTCTCGTAGTTGACCCAGGGATGCACCTCGCCGAAGAGCTGATTGCCGTCCCTGCCCGCGCAGCGGAGCAGCTCGGGCCCGCCGCCGGGGTGGTACGGGATGTAGGGTGTGATGTTGTAGACGCGGCCGCCTAGGGCTGTCCAGGCGTCCTTGCCCTTGCGGCCGGTCATGCGCTTGAGCATGGAGGGGGTGACTTTGAGGTAGGGCGTCGAGGGGGGCAGGTTGCGCAGGTCGGCGGCGGGGCCGGAGATGCGTGCCCAGTCGAGGGGGGAGTGGCCGGGGGTGAGGAGGACTTTGCGGGAGGGCTTTTGCGGCGGCTGGGAGTGTGTCGGGGGAGGGGCGAGAGAGGAGGCACCCGGGGAGCGGTTGGGGGCGGGATTGAGCGAGGGGCCGCGGGCGACTTGGGGCGAGTCGGCGAGGAAGGGAGATCGGCGGTTGGCGCGCGGAGGAGCGGCGCGAGGAATCAGCGGGACTGGTGGAGGAGGCATCATGGAGGAGGGTGATGCTGCGGGTGTCGGGTTGAGAGCTATTGCTGGAGGGGCGATCGCTGGGGCGGCCGGGGTTGATGCCGGGAGGTCGTCGCCGGGGGAGAGCGAGAACGACGGGACCGGGGGGACGTCTTTCTTTGCTTCCGCCTTTGGTGTTGTCTGTTCCTCCTCTTCTGGGCCTTCGCCAGGCAGTGCGATGGTCGGCGGCGACGCAGGCGTGGAAGGCTGCGGGCTGGGTCTCTGTATCATGGGCGGAGGAGGCATAGCGACCCTGTCGAGGGCCGCTTTGGCTGGTTTCGGGGCCTCATCCTCCACTCGTATTGTCGGGGCCTGGACCTTTGTATCGTCATTGCCTTCCTGCACGATCTTGTCGGACTTCGGGACCTCGACCACGGCGGCGGATGGCTGGGAATGCGCCGCGACGAGGAACGGCGGAAGATATGGGTGTATCCATTGCGGCGGGGCGACGATGACCCAGACGACGGATGCTACGATGAGGGTGTAGCCAACGTAGCCCATGGTGATATCTGCGCCGAGGTGTGACGGGAGGGCGTGGGGTTGTCGAGGGGCAACTTTTGGCGTTGACGTTAGCAGGAGATGGAGCCCCTGGCTAAAAGCACTCAGGGGTCTCGGATTAATAAGCGGCGTCCGCCGTTAGAACGCCGCCTTCAGATCGCGACTTGGGGAAAACCTCAGAAAATCGAGATGGTTTCGTGCTTAAACCACGGGTGATTCCGAGGACCCGCCAGATTGAGATTGAGCAGCCAGACCTGGAACGGCCATATATTTTGTGACCCTTCAGTCGGAGACGAATTCATCGTTTTCCTTCTCCCTCAGAAGGGACACATTGTCAACCACCTCAGCCAGCTCAAATGTCCCGGTGACCGAGTCGACTTGACCTTGACTGATGATGAGTCTAACCAGGCCGGCCCCGACATTCTGGTGACCTCGGCCTATTCTTCCAAAGTTTCCGACGTCATCCTCGGGCTCAGCATACTATTTAACACCGGAATCCAACCCGCCCTCTCTTGTCTGCGGCGACGGCCTTTCTACCACTAGTATCTTCAACCCTGCTCACGCCCCGGGCACCGATGCCGCCACCGAATACCGCCAAGCGGATTCTTATCCAGTTTGGACTGATGCGTCCTTCGAATCCAGCAAGTTTGAGGACTCTTGGTTCGATCGGCTCCGACAATTTCCCCAGACTTGATCCCCCACGAGTCGGTTCCGACAGCCCAATTACCCCAGATTACCATTTCCCCAGATCGGCTCCGACTGTCCCTTGCATCTCGTCGCCATCACCCCGCATTCCACAGCCATTTAGTAGTAGAATACAGCTACTGATTGCCTCCATTCGGTCGAGCGGCGGGCAAGTTTCACTGACCTGCAAGGCAACTATCTCTCGTAGTGGTCACCTGCCTCTGGGTGGATGAATGGATGGGGTGACACTTGGTAGCGTGGCAGCGTGGGCTGATCAGGAACTCACTATTAAAGGCAAGACAACGGCCAGCCGAGTCCCCAATCATCCTGCTTCTTATTAGATAACTAGTTACATATCATGCAAAGATTCCCAACAAAACTATTCTCCAGCTTTGTGGCCAAGAACTTCCGGGGACCCGTGCCGAGCAGCAGCAGCCTCCTCCGGGGCTCATTCTACGGCACCATGCGCGCGGCGAGATACTACGGCAAGGAGGACATCCGCGTCGAGCAAGTCCCGGAGCCCTCAGTTGGTGCAGGCCAGATCAAGGTGAGAGACATCGACCTGTAAACCAGCAGCCAGACGTCACCCGCTCAACGACACACCTAGATCTCCCCGGCGTTCGTCGGCATCTGCGGGACAGACCTCCACGAGTACCTCGGGGGCCCCAACTTCTGCCCGACCACGCCTCATCCCGTCACCGGCGAGTCCATCCCCGTCACCCTCGGCCACGAGTTCTCCGGCGTCATTTCCGAGCTCGGGCCCGGCGTCACTGGCTTCAAAGTCGGCCAGCCCTGCGCCGTCCAGCCCACCCTCTTCTGCGGGCACTGCGCGGCCTGCGGCGCTCACTCCGAGAACGTCTGCCACTCGGGCGGTTTCGTCGGCCTGAGCGGCGGCGGCGGCGGCCTCAGCGATGCCGTCTGCGTGAACGCGACACATGTCTTCCCCCTGCCGGAGAACCTCCCGCTGGAAATCGGCGCCCTGGTCGAGCCCCTGGCCGTTGCGTGGCATGCCGTCAGCGCCGCGCCGGATATCGGGCCCGAGTCCGTGGTCGTCATCATCGGGGGCGGTCCCATCGGTCTTGCCGCGATTCTCTGCCTCAAGGCAAAGGGCGTGGAGCAGATTGTTGTCTCGGAGGTGGCGGCTTCTCGTCAGAATTTCGCGGCCCAGCTCGGTGCTGCGCTGGTCGTGAATCCGATCAAGGAGGATGTCAAGGCGGTGGCGCTGGGGTTGAGCAACGGCAAAGGCGCCGACGTTGTTTTCGACTGCGCCGGAGTTCCAGCGAGGTATGTGATTCCAAGTACGATGACTTCCATGGCGCACCAAGGTGACCGCGAGCAGCATCAAGAGCGCCTGCGAGGTGGTCAAGACCAAGGGGACGGTTGTCAACGTGGCCATTTGGGAGAAGGAAATCCCATTCAACCCGAACTGGGTGACCTTCAAGGAAAGCTCGTTCAAATCAGTCCTCGGCTATCAGAAGGAGGACTTCCAGGCTGTCATTGACAATCTCGCCACAGGTACGAGCCAGATTGCTTCTCTCGCATGTGTCGGGCGTGAATAGCTGCTGACATTAGTCTTCCCAGGTGCGATCAAGCCCAGCCAAATGATTACAAGGAAAATCAAACTTGACAATATTGTGGAGGATGGAATCAAGGCACTGATACATGACAAGGATAACCAGGTGAAGATCCTGGTGGACATACATGCGAAGTAAATAGACGAAGCAGCGAGGGCAAAGAGACACTAGATGCTCTGAAATTGGTTCAAACAAATCCCTGGTTCTTGAATTTGACATACGGCCTCGAGCTGAGTATTGAGAAGGGCTTAATATGAAATCAGCAACACGGACTTGTTGGGTAGGTAACGATTAAAGTGATCTCATGAGACCGGGAACAAACTGCAACCCGAAGCTGTGGTAGAGCACTGCTCAATCTTGAACCTCATTGGGTCAATGAATCGTGGCTTTCTTGTGTAACCGTAACTCAGCCAATGGCTCTGCTGAGCCTCAACCTTTTGACGACTACATTAAGGCAATTAAAACTCGGCTGCAAGGACAGAACGGTCTGGTCTGGTCTAGGGGGCACTGGAAACTGGACAATGGCTTTGTGGAGAACTCGTGTCAATGGAATGGTCATAAATGATATATCGTAAGGCCTCTAATCTGACCAAAATGTCATGCCGGCGTAAATGATGCCCCTTGCGGCTCATCGGTCGTTGATAAAACAACGCTTGCCCTTTTACCCAAGTCTAGTTTGTTGTACAATCCTTCCGGCCCTGTAACCCCGGGAATCACCTCTGCCTCGTTGTCCTGCTGACGCTGACGCTGACCTCCTCCGTCACCACAATGCCGCTCGGCTGGCCTTGGTTGGTGTTGTTTATGGGGAGGATGGCCTCGTCGCTCTTGTTCCCTTCGCTCTCATACATGATGTTGACCTCTGTGAAGGGCCCGTTGACGTTCGTCTTCCGCTCGTCCGCCTCGTTGCTGTGGGACATGCCCGCTGCCGGCTTGACGCGCCCCAGCTCGTGCGGCCCGTCGCTTGTCCCCTGACTCTTCTTGTACCCTCCCGACAAGCCGGAACGGTTTGTCGAAACGCTCTTCCTGATCCGCTTGTAGAGGGGGATGATACTCGGAATGGCGATACAGATGAGTGTCACCGACATCTCGGCGGCGCACCACACCACTAGTTGGACTGTGTCTCCTGATGGGTGGGAATAGATATCAGCGGAAATTCCTTCCTGGTGCGGGCTTAGGAGTAGAGTCTGGGGTGACTTACCGGTGTAGTTGTCGCTCCCCAGGCCTGGCAGGTTGACGGTCCTGACGATTCCACATATTCCGGCCCTGGTTGAAGAAAAGATGAGTTCAGAGGCGTTCCATAGGATGCTGCAGGTGCCAGGACAACTCACAAGGCTCCGAAACTCAAGCTGATCCCGACAATCGCCTTCTCCTTCCTCTTCATCTCAAGATTCCGGATAAAGATCCACGGGAAGATGGCGAAGAAGAAGTCCACGAAAATACAATAGCCTGTTATACAAACACATCAGCAACATGCCCTCAGACGACAAGGGGTCGGTCGGGGATCCTCGTACTGCCGAGCAGAATCGCCCACGGAACGGGCTCGATGATGCACCGCCCCTCGATGCGCTTGTCGTAAATGCGCTGGGCTGGGATGCACTGGAACCAGCACAGGATCGCCGTCATGCACGACGCGAAGAGGAGGGAGCCCCCGACGCCCCAGATGGAGATCCGGTGCCACCTGACGACGACGATGCGCAGGAGGAACAGCGCGAGCGACATCTTGCTCATCCCCATGCCGATGATGATGAAGGTCTGGCCGATGACCTCCCACTTGTGCGCCGAGGCTGCGTTGTCGAGCGACAGGGTCGCCTGGTCGATGCCGAACCCATAGTTTGCCGAGATGTGTACGAAGAGGTTGTGAAGAAACAGGAACACCTGAAAGATACGCGATTAGCAAAAACATTTAGGTGTCTGAAGCAGGCGGGCGTCTTCGTCCGTACCCAGCTCCAAAGGTACATGTGGTCGTCCGCTCCGAACGAACGGACGACGAAGAGTCGGGTATATAGCCGGAGAAGGAGGAATATAAAAACCGCCGCCGTCATCTACAGTCAAGGTCCAGAAAGTCAGTAGATGTTCCATGCATGTTTGTCCCAAAGCTGATAAGTGTCGTTGACTCGTATGGAGCCTCTTTTCGCCAGGGTTGGGCTTGGAGCACGGCACAGCACGGCCAAGAACCCAAGAACCTGGAGTAAAACCGTGCGCAAGGAGGTTAAACGTACCACCCACATGATAATGACGGTCCGGGGACCTTCGCCGCCCATCATCTTGAAGACTGATTTGGCGGTTTATACGGGATCATGAACAGTGACCGAGTCGAATGTGAAGCCACCGAGAGACGGGAGGAGGGCCATTGTTGAAGACTGACTGAAACCGGACCCCGAGAAGAAATCGGTGGCCCGGGGCGTCTCGAGGAGGGACAATTAGTGCATGGATGACGATTTTGGAAGAAGAAATGTTCATTTTGGCCGGGCCGGCCGAGGGATTGACGCCTGCGTGGGGGTTCTGCGCAAGCTGCGCATACTGCGCAAGTTTCTAGTTGAACGAAGCAGCACTCGTCGACGTCGACCCTGGCACCTTGATGATGTGCATTCCGTAAGGGGCAACGAGGAGCCAGGGCCTGGCGATCGAGACTTAGCCCATACCCCTGCAGATTTAGTGCTTCGGACAGGGGCCGCTTATTGATATGCGAGAAGTGACAGAAAGCCATGCTCTGAAGGCGGCAGTACCGCGCAAATTCATGAGATCCTGTCTTGACGATTCTGCATGACAGCCGTCTCTGTGTCTTAACTGGACGTGGGTTGCGCTTGGCAGGCGTGAGAACTGATTCAGAGTTCTGATATCAAGCACCATTCTTAGTCTCTTCCAGAGCCTTGAAGAGCCCACTTGTAGCCGCGGAGCGACCCATCGATTCCTCCCGCGTTTTACCGTCCTTCCACTAATCCACTAGGTGCAGGGTAAGGTGGTCTTAAGGGCCAGAACCCACCAATATCCTCGCTGCGTACCGGCCACGGAGGAGCGGCCCGTTTGTAGAAACTCATCCGTCCCGTTCGGCGTCGATAGCACAACGGCGAAGGATGGAGCGCAACGCGCAGCTGCCGGGGGGCCGCACACATCGAAAGGGGCTCAGGGGTTATCTGCCTGGGAGAGGGGCTAGGCCGTGGTACTTATGGGCCATGGATGGCCATGGTTGGTAGGGACAGCGATTTCCGAGGAAGGATTTCTTCCACATCCCTATTCAGTCACATGTTCCTTTGTGACACGTCGACTGGTCTCATCCCCCGACTTCATGCCGACTGACATGTCCTTCGGCCTGCCAGACGCTCTTCAGCAGCGGGTGCCGCAGGTCGCGGTGCTCGGGGCCCTGACCTGGGTCACCTGGTGCGTGTGGGAGTACGCGACCTCGCCGCTGAAGAAATACCCGGGCCCTTACCTTGCAGGTGGGTTTGAAAGGAACCTGAACCCTGCCGGCTCCCGGCCGTGCTCGAAATGCTGGCTAACAACCGCGTCTGACGCCGCCAGGCTGGACAAACCTGTGGAGGTTCTACCACGTCCTTCGGCTCAACTCCCATCTTGTCGTCAGCGAGCTGCACAAAAAGTATGGCCCGGTCGTCCGAATCGGACCCAAGATTCTCAGTCTTGAGGATCCGTCCTTGATCAAGACGATTTACAAGTTTCAGGATGATTGGGTTAAAGTAGGCCTCCCCGGCTTCCTGACTACGACGCGATGCTAACGAGATGCTCAGACTGAGTTCTATCACGGGGGCTCGACGAGGGATTTCACCGGAAAAGTGACTTACAACATCTTCGGCGTGTCAGATAGGCAAGAACACGCCCAGATCAGAAAGCCAATTGGAAAGCTGTACTCCCCCGCCGGAGCCTCGGCGATCGAGACACACGTCGACAGTGCCATCTCCCAGTTCTGCGAGCAGCTGGAGGCTCGCTTCATCGACGGCCCCAACGCGGGGAAGACCTGCGAGATCGAGAAGTGGTTTCTCTACTGTAGGTCAACGGCCGCTCTCGTCACTCATAGCAGCAGCACTGACGAGATTCTCTTCGGCTCCCCAGTTGCCACGGACGTCGTCGGCGATATCACGTTCAGCCAACCTTTCGGCTACCTGAAGCATGGCTGCGACTTTGACGGCACGCTGGCCGACTCCGAGATGGCCATGAACTACCTCGCCATCGTCGGCCAGATCCCGATCCTGGACTTCTTCGGCGCCCAGAACCCCCTGCTCAAGCTCGTCATGACCTCCCCGTTCACCACCGCAAATAGGATTGCAAAGGATCATCTCACGAACAGGCTGGCCGGTAAAGACGAGGACACCCACGACCCCGCCAACCCCGACTTCCTGGACGGCTTCATCGAGGCGCAGAAGACGTACCCGGAGATCGTGACACCCGGCCAAATCCAGTCGTGAGTTCTCCTGCCGGCGGTGCTTGACCGTCATCCTGCTGACACCACCCAGGTATCTCCTGATCAACCTGATTGCAGGCGCCGATACCACGGCGGTCGCTATGTCCTCGGCGGTGTACTTCGGGCTGAAAACCCCCGAGGTCTGGAAGAAGCTTGAAACGGAGATCCTCAGCGCAGGCCTCCCCGACGACAGTCCCATCACTCACAAGAACTGCCGCGTGCTGCCGTATCTGGATGCCGTGATCCGCGAGTCGATGAGATTGCACCCCCCTGTCGGAATGCCGCTCGAACGTTACGTGCCGAAGGACGGCCTCCGCCTCCCGGATGGGAGCCTCGTGCCGGGCGGCTTAATGGTAGGAATGAACCCGTACATGGTGAATCGCTCCGCTGTCTTCGGAGAGGACGTCGACGCCTTCAGACCCGAGCGCTGGCTGCAGAACGCCGACGAGAGCGCCGAGGAGTTCCAGAAGCGGTTCATGGAGATGAGCAACGCGGATCTCACGTTTGGGGCCGGCAGCAGGATCTGTGGTGGGAGGCACATCGCGAATCTGGAAGTGTACAAGATCCTTTCCACGCTCGTCAAGAAGTATCGGATCGAGCTTGTCGACCCAGAGAAGGAATGGGTTGTCAAGAATGGGTGGTTTCTGAGGCAGAGTGGTGTTGAAGTCAGGATGCAGCGTCGGTAGATGTCACTTGTGGTATGGATGGCGTCGGTAGACTGGAGAGTTACTGATAGACTCATGACTGAACTGCATAGCGAGAAATCATGTTTAGGCGATTGCCTCTTGAACCTGACAGAAAAAGAGACGAGGATGAGTATGAGAATGGATGGGAGAAGCTGAGGCGCGGGGAGAGACACAAGGAGAAAGCATAGGAGCCATCAACATTTCGAACCAGGATCGCAATATACGAACTGGTTGTTGTGTCGGCTATGGAGGGCAGGGAATCCGTGTATCAAGTTGTCCAGCACGTCAACGTGCACCGCATCCGAAGCCTCAAGGCGCATCGCCCCCTCAGGACGGGTGATGAGCCGTGCACCCATGATCGTCAAGTGCGGGTCGTCTGATCGACGACTTGGCATGGTGCTTCTTTCTCTCGGTGATCTTGACGCTGAGACATCATAATCATTCAAGGAAAGATGCGGATCGTGGCTGTGGAAGCCGGGCTGATGATCAAATGTTCCATTTCCTAGCCTAAAAGACGCCCTCGAGGCTCTGGGATAACCAGTCGCTGTGGTCCCAGCTTCTGGAGCACAGCCGGCCAGGCTCTCTAAAATCGAGTCAAGGGCACACTCGCGGACGGACGGCCTCTCCTGTTGGTCCAAAAGCATTATAATTAGTCGGGCCAGGCGCCAAAAGAATCAACGGCTTCCCTCTATCGCATACTGTACACCGTCGTCCGCTGCGGCCCTCCGTGATGCAAAGGTCTCCTCCCACTGTCTCAACGAAATAAAAAACCGAAGACAAAGACGATCTAGCAGCTGCAGGGACCGCTGACGTTGGTGTTCTGGCTCTCCGATTGCAGGGTGACGCCCTGTCGCTGTCCCGGCCTGGTATGCCTAGGGCCGACCTGGTCCAGCGGCAGCTTCTTCGCGATGGCCGTGAAGAGTTCCTTGACGTTCTCGGCCGTCTTAGCGGATGTCTCGAAGAAGAGGAGCCCGGCCTCCTTCGCGTAGGCCTCGGCGTCGGCGGTCGAGATGGCCCGCTTGTCGGGCTGCTCCGTTACGAGATCGAGCTTGTTGCCCGCGAGGGCGATGATGATATTCTCGTTTGCTTGGCGCTGCAGCTCCTTCACCCACGACTTGGCTTTGTCGAGAGATGCCTGTGTCCAGCGTTAGCAAGTCAGATCAGCCTGGCGAGTTGCGCCTCGGTCGCGGGTCAGCATACAGATTGGGTAATATCGTAGACGACAACGGCGCAGTTGGCGTTTCGGTAGTACATGGGCGCGAGGGACTTGTAGCGCTCCTGACCAGCAGTATCCCAAATCTCAAACTTGACTGTGGTGTTCTCGTCGAGGGAGATGGTTTGTGTGAGGAAGGCGGCACCGATAGTGGACTCCCTGTAGGAGTCGAATTGATCCTGGAGGTTCGTTAGCCACGGGCGCATGGGCGGGAGACAAGTGAGGGAGTCGGCCGCACCTTGACGAATCGGAGGACAATAGAGCTCTGCAGAGAAGGTCAGCTCTAGGACGGGTCTTGGTGTTTCATGCCGTTAATTACCTTGCCGACAGCGGACTCGCCTGCAGAGACACTGGGTTAGCGATGGTCTCAGCCTGCCCGTGGTTGCGGTGAGCACATACCGAGCAGGACGAGCTTGAACTGGGCAAAGCGCGAGTTGCTCATGCCCCGCGCGCCGGGTCCACCAGGACCGCCGGGACCGCCACGGGAAGCCATAGTATCTGGTTGGTAGGGGATCGGTGGGATGTCGAGACTGGTGCAGAGGTCGTGCTGGGATATCGGGCAGGGCGTCAGAAGGCACCTCAGTTATCCCAAACAAGGCAAGAAGGTATCGTCTTGTCGCAGGACTGGGACTCGCAAACACTGTCGAGTCGATCGTCGGGGAGGGTCGTCGGAAAACTGCAGGAGGTTGGTGTTGGGACCGGAGAGTCGGGTGACGGCGGTGGATGGGCCGGCTCGAGAATATCACTGCCTTGGGGGAGGGGAGCCTAGGCTAATGCAGTCGCAGGTTGGTTGATGAGTGGCCAAAGAGATGAGAGATCCTTGCACACGTCAGGGTTGGGGGTGACTTCGAAGCGCGGGCGATGGATGGATGGATGAACGAACGGATCGGAGTCCAGGAGAGTCGGCGGTAGCAGCAAGAAGGCGGGACGCATCAGTGCCCCGTCAATCCCGCCTGACACCTGACGACCTACGTCGCCCAGCACGTCCTGAGTGGCTGATGCCGGCCAAGTGGATCACTGACGAGTTCGCTTGCTGCATTCTGCCCGCAAAAGGCAAAACTGCGGCGAGTTATGCAGCACGTGATATCGAGTACCCCGCTAACTGCCTAGGGACACTCTAGGCATCTAAACCTGGCGCTAACTTGACGCCAGGGGTCCATTACGCAATCGAGGCACCGGGCAGTTGCTTGGCCGAATCGTGGCTTCCACTCCGCGATGTGACGACAGCGAACAACGTCCTTTTTCGATTGGGGCTCCTCCACTGCTTATCACCTTCCTTTTGTCCCGCGCAAGCTGCCACCAACCACCAAGCTCGGAGCTTCAAGAATCACCCCAGAGCAGCTCCATCTCCGACCTTCTCCCAAAAACTTCAATTCGAGCTATTTCCAGCGCCCGGCGTTTGCTTGCTCGACGCTGCCAGCCTCGCCGCCACCATGGCGCCCACCCTCCCCTACAGGGACATCAACGTCAAGTTCGCGACCGACTCGTACATCTTCACGTCGCCCTCCTCTCCCGATGCCCCGGCACTCATCATCGACCGGCCCACGGGCGACCTGCGGCTGGGCGATGCCGGTGTTGGAAAGCGTGCCTCCCGGGTCACCAGCATAGCGGGCATCCTGGGAATCATCCAGCTGAGGCTCGGTCAGCATCCCACGGTCCTTTCGCTCACAATAAAGCTGCTAACCCGCCCATACAGACAAGTATGTTGTTGTAATCACCAAGGCCCAACCCATGGGCCGCCTCAAGGGCCACATGGTCTACAAAGTCATCGCTACCGAGATTCTCCCTATGCGCGAGCGCCAGATCCGCGACCCCGACGAGGATACCTTCATCAACCTCCTCCAGACTTTCCTCAAGAACGGCCCCATGTACTTCTCCTACTCCATCGACCTCACAAACTCTTTCCAGCGCCAGTCACACTCCGACCTCAGCCTCCCCCTCTGGCAGCGCACCGACGACCGCTTCTTCTTCAACAAGCACCTCCAATCCGAGCTCATCGACTTCCGCACGAGAGGCGCGAGAGGGCACCTCGGTGCCCAGCCCGGCGTCGACCCCTTCATTCTTCCCGTCATCTTCGGCGTGCTCGAGATCCGGCCCACGAGTTTCAAGGGCAACCCCCTCACCATCGTCCTCATCTCCCGCCGCTCCAGGTACAGGGGTGGCACGAGGTACTTCACAAGAGGCCTGGACGACGATGGCCATGCCGCCAACTACAACGAGACGGAGCAGGTGGTCATCGTCAACGACACGGGTAGCAGCATGGGCGGCTTTGCGGGCAGCTCAGACATGCAGAGCGGCAAGCTGGGTGGCAACGCAGGCCAGGAGATGCAGATCATGTCCTACGTTCAGACCCGCGGCAGCGTCCCCACGTTCTGGGCCGAGGTGAACAGCCTGAAGTACACGCCTAAGATTCAAGTCCGGGGCGTCGAATCGGCCCTACACGCATCAAAGAAGCACTTCGATGAGCAGATCCGCGTCTACGGCGACAACTACCTCATCAACCTGGTGAACCAGACGGGCCGTGAGCGTAACATCAAGAACTCGTACGAGAAGATGGTGGAGCTCCTCTCATCCTCAGTTCAGGAGCGCACAGAGGGCGACCGCCTCACGGACGAAAAGTTCGTCACCATCCAGTCTGAGAAGCAGCGGACCGAGTTTGACCGTGTCCACTACGTCTACTTCGACTACCACCACGAGACCAAGGGCCTGCGTATGGACCGGGCATACGCCATTGTGGAAAAGCTCGCCGAGCCTCTGGACCAACAGTCCTACTTCCGCGCTGTCGACATGCCCGCCACCAATGACGGGCGCCTCGAGGCCCGTTCCTACCAGACGTCCGTGATGCGCACGAACTGCATGGACTGCCTCGACCGCACCAACGTCGTCCAGTCCATCTTCGCGCGTCACAAGCTCGACCGCATCTTCGAGGACCTCGGCTTCATGGCCCGTGGCTCCTCCTTCCGCGACGAGGACCCTGTCTTTGAGAACCTCTTCCGCAACATGTGGGCGGACAACGCCGATGTCGTCTCAAAGTCCTACTCCGGCACCGGCGCCATGAAGACCGACGTCACCCGCACGGGCAAGCGCACAAAGGCCGGCATGCTCCAGGATGGCCGCGTCGGAGTTACCCGCTACTTCCTCAACAACTTCTTCGACGGTCCCCGACAGGACTCGTACGACCTCTTCCTCGGCGCATACAAGGCCGACACGGCCCTCGGCGGCGCAGGCCTCATCTTCGCCGACCGCCGCCCCATCCTCATTCAGTCCATGCCTTACATCTTCGCCTTTAGCGTCTTCCTCATCTTCGTTGCCGTCTTCACGAAGACGGAGCGCATCCTCACCATCCGCCTCTTCATCCTTTTCTGGCTTATCGTTGCCGCCTGGGCCGCCAACTTCATCTTCGGCCACGGCATGCTCTACGTACGTTTTACCGCCCCTGACTTCGCCCCCGTTCCCGTTTTCCTTCCTCATGCTGACCCCTCCCCAGGTAAACTGGCCCAAACTCAACCCCCGCCCGTGGGCCAACGAGGGCTACAACGAACACATCGCCAAGGCTCGCAAGGACTCCATGATCGGTACCCTTGTCGCGAAGCACGAGCGCGGCCTCAGCACCGCCCGCTATCTCAACGCGGAAGAGGGCAAGAAGAGGATCGAGTAGACACCCGGCCATGGTGCGCGGGCTGGCTAAATCATCATACCACGCATAGAAAGCGGAGAACGACGGGGGATTTTGCCATTCTCCCCGAGATATTCTTGTCTCCTTTGTAAACCCTTCAGGCTACCCCATGCCACACCAGTCGGAGCGCGGCGGAGCGTGAGAGCCGGCGGTAGTATAGAAGAAGCAGGCTTAATACAATGCAATGAGCACATGCACTCGGATTCGACAGTGTGGCGCGATAACGTATGGGAATAACACGCTGATGCGTTCTTATTATGCTGTCTCTCTGACTATGTACAGCTCTATCCAACACGGCTCCGTGCCTCGCTTCCGCGGCACCCCCCCTTGAACTCTCGTCGCCATCATCTGGCACCCCACCTTACGGTTGGTACTTCCACTTGGCCGGGTCAAAGATGATCTCGAAGCTGTTGCGGTCAAACGTGCCGATGGCGCAGGTCAGGTCGTTGAAGCCCTCGAGGCCGGTGACGGGCAGGTCCTCCTCGGCGTCGCCCTCCTCGTGCAGGTTCCAGCTGCCGGCCAGCTTGCCCTCGCGGGTGAAGAAGACGTCGACGTTGATGGAGCCGTCCTCGCGCGGGGAGAAGGCCATGCCGATGCCGTACGTCTGGCCGACGACGAAGGGCTCCGTGAAGTCCTTGCCGCCCCACTGGTCGTTGATGTACTTGTGGCCGTCGTCGCCGTGGACGGCGAGCGAGCCGCGGTGCCAGCCGGGCATGCGGAAGTTGGGGTAGGGGAGGGCCGTGAAACCGAGGGCCAGGTCGACCTCCTCCGGCTTGCTGTCGGGGCGGATGTAGACCTCGTAGTAGATCTTGAAGGGCTGGCCGGTGGCGAGGGGCGAGTGGGAAACGGCCGAGTACAGCGGCGGGAAGCCGATGATGCAGCTGTCCCTCGAGTTGGGCTCCGTGCGGCCTTCCCAGACACCGGGCTCCTTGGGAGCAAGAGTGCCGTGGTACACCTGGGGTTGCATGAGGTTGATGTTATGCGTATGCAGAGCGTGCCATGCCTGAGGAGGAAGAGGCGCAGGGGGGAGGATGGGGTTCTGTTGGCACCAAGCGTTGCCGGCATCCGCATCGTCGTGGCTGGCATTGTTGGTGTGAGATTGGACGTGGCCGGAGAAGAAGGCAGGCGGGGGAGGGAAGAGCGCTGTGTCAGGGATGGCCTGCTGCCAGTTGTGCTGCGACTTTTCGCCCTCAGGAGGGGGAGGGCCGGACGGCGGGGCGTACTCAGCAGGAGGAGGACCGGGAGGGGGTCCGTAGCCGTCAGACGGGGGAGGACCAGGAGGAGGCCCGTAGCCGTCAGATGGGGGAGGGCCTGCAGGAGGCGCAAAGCCCTTCTCGCCGTCAGCAGCAGGAGGAGGGGGGCCGTCAGGGGCAGAGAATCCAGGGGGCGGGCCCAGGGGAGGAGCAGCATCTCCGTTAGGGGGGCCGTTAGTAGCAGCATAGGCTACGCCGGGAGGAGGACCAGCGGGCGCATCGAACTGAGCAGGAGGAGGACCGGCAGGAGCATCAAATTGAGCAGGAGGCGGGCCAGATGGAGGCGCGAAGCCGCCCTCGCTGGCTTGGACGCCGGGAGGAGGCCCCTGCGGCGCCGAGTACCCCTCACCACCGAGGGAGCGGTCCGCGGGAGGAGGGCCTGCGGGAGCGTCATACTGTCCCGGGGGAGGGCCGGTTGGAGAGGCAAACGCGCCTTCGGCGGCCTGGTGGCCAGGAGGGGGGCCGGCTGGGGAGGCGTGCTGATCGTTGCTGAGCGAGCGCTCGCCGGGTGGCGGGCCCCTGGGGGCGTCGAACTGAGCCGGAGGAGGACCGGAAGGCGCATCATATTGGGCGGGAGGAGGGCCGGGCGGCGCGCCGTATTGCGCGGGGGGAGGTCCAGACGGTGCGTCAAACTGGGCGGGAGGAGGACCCGAAGGAGCGTCATATTGACCAGGAGGAGGGCCTGACGGGGCATCGTAAGGGCCTGAGGGCGGCGGCCCCGGAGGCGCGCCGTACGAGGCCTCACCAGTCCATCCGGGAGGCGGACCAGGCGGCGGCGCAAACCAGTCGCCAGTATCCTGGGGCGCTGGCGGCGGCGCGGCAGGGAAAGCAGGCTGTTCGTGGCCAGGCGGCGGGCTACTCGGGGCGGCGTACTGTGCGGGAGGAGGTCCGCTGGGAGGCGCGAAGGAGGCGGCCTCGGCGCTGCGAGTCTGCTGCTCCGGGGGAGGAGGTCCGGCAGGCGGCGCATAGCCATTGCTGGTGTCGGCGGGAGGAGCTGCGGCGGGAGTCGAGGAGGATGCCTCGCCGTTCTGGTTCTCCTGCGCCTGCTTCTCGTTGACCTCGGCGCGCTTCTTCTCTGCCTTCTTGCTGGCTCGGCTGCGGATGCTGCCGGACTGGGAGTTGCGCGGGGAGGCCTGGGCCGCAGGGCGCGGGGCCGGGGTGTCGTCCTTTTCGCTGCTGAAACACATTGCGGCGATGTCTGAGTCTCTCTGGAGGAGAGGCGATGGGGGGTTTGTCTCGACCGGTCCTCGATGGGGACGGGAGTGGAAGTAGATGGTGTACTTCCAAGAGCTGATTGAAGCTCAATTGACTGTCAATGCCGAGTGTGATTAGTCAATTCTTGATAGAGATGAAGGATAGCCGACTGAAGCGACTGTTGGAGAGGTAAACGTGTGTGGAAGGGACGGGAATCGCCTCACAGGGCCTTGGCCGTCTTTTGAATAAGGTGGACGAGGTGACGGGGGGTGGACACAAAGGGGAAGCTGCCCGGAGGGGAAAGGACGTGCTGCGCCACAGGTCCCACAGGCACGTTTGGGTCGTTGACGTGCGTTGTCTGGGGGAAGCTTCCACCCCTGGCGCCAGCCCGCAGGAACCTCATTTGGGCCACGGGCACGGAGGGCAGGCAGGAGCGGGGAATTCGTCACCTGATAATATTGCGTCTTGGCTGTTTGGCACTCGAGTCTATCGCGGAACCTGACCGAGGCCTCAAAGACTGATTTGCTCACAATCATGGCCTCGAACTCTACACCACTTCACAGCATTGAACCGCAACACGGGTGACTCTGCTGTCAGTGCATCATCCCCACGAGTTTCTGTGTCAGATGAGGCCGCCGATCGATCCCCAGCGCCACGACCTGCTCCAATTCCCCGCACCCTGGACGGTTAGGTGAAGTGGGGAGCTTGTAGATTGGCCTCTAGGCAGCTTACGCAGCTCGATCGCTGAAGGCCTCGGCCCGGGATAGGAGGTCGCGGCGGGCGTCACATACGGAAGTTCGCAGAAAGATGGCAGCCCTCGAACCGACCACGTCGACGCCTCAGATCAAGCCTCAGATGGTTGGAATGGCCACTTACTGAACCAGAGTTTATTCCAAGGACTACTGAAACGACTTCTGGCGGTTCCAAAACTAGATGGTTACGTATACAGCCGGACGACTATGCGTCTTGCCCCCCCATCCTCAGTGTTGGCAGAAGGCTCAGAGCCTCAAGACACAGATATCACCTGCTCGTGTGACATGAAGAACAAGAGCAACATTTCACTTGAAGAGCAATTAGTGTACATTTTTGCTGACAACTCCCAATTACCACTTGGACACCTCGCCCGCCTTGGGCTGCTGCATCCTCACCACCTTGTCACAGTTCAGGAGACACAGAGGGTCGAAAGCCTTCTTGATCTGTTCGGGGGTTGTATTAGAACGTGCTTGATCAACTCCTGCCCCTCGATCGAGTGAAAACTTACCTGGCGCATGGCATCAATCGTCGTCTGTCCCAGCTCGTGCGGGAGATAGTCCCTCTTAACGAGGCCAACACCGTGCTCGCCCTAGACACCACATGTTAGAATGATTAGGAGCAGCGACTCCGACGGGGCGGACTCACAGTGACTGTGCCCTCCATCTCAATGGCACGCTTCACCATGTCGTGCACGACGTGCTCGGCCTTCTTGCGCTCCTGGTCGTTGTAGAGCATGATAACTACGCCGGTCAGCCTCGCTCCGAGTCTCCCCCAGAAAATCAGGACACTCACTGTGGAAGTTGCCATCGCCGACATGTCCGACAATCGTTCCGAACAGCCCCGCCTGGGCCATCGACGACTTGGTCTCCTCGATGATCTCCGGAAGCCGGCTCATGGGCACCGCGACGTCGCCCGTCCACACGTGGTCGCCATCCCGCTTGACCGCCATGGTGCTCCAGAGCGCCTCCTTCCTCGCGCTCCACAGCTCTTGCTGCTCCTCCTCGCTCTTCGCGAACTCAAACGTCTTGGACCCCGCCGACCCGGCCAGGCCCTTGACGATGGCCACCTGCTCCTTGACGCCCTGCTCCGTGCCCGCGAACTTGAAGAACAGCGTCGGCGCCTCCTTCCACGACCGCGACGTGTTGCCCGCCTGGTTGATCACGCGCATCTGCAGGTCGTCCAGGATCTCCACCGCGGCCACCGGCACGCCCGCGCCCACCACCTTGGCCACGCAGTCGGCCGCGTGCCGGATCGTCGGGAACGTCGTCACCGCCACGGACGTCGACTGCGGGAGCACCGTCACCTTGAGCGTCGCCTCCGTCACCAGCCCCAGGGTGCCCTCAGACCCGATGAAGAGCTTCGTCAGGTCGTACCCGGCCGACGACTTGCGCGGGCGCTGCCGCGTCTTGAGCACCGTGCCGTCCGCCATGACGACCGTCAGGGAGAGCACCCACTCGCGCATCGTGCCGTAGCGGTACGCGTTCGTGCCGCTGCAGCCCGTGCCGACCATGCCGCCGATCATGGCGCCCGGGCCCGGGTCGGGCGGGAAGAAGAGGTTGTCCTGCGCGAGCTGGTCGTTGAGCGACTCCCATCCGACGGCGGGCTGGACGACGACGTCGAGGTCCTCCTTGTGCAGGGCCAGGACCTTGTTCATGCGGCCAAAGTCGATGGAGACGCCGCCGCGCGTCGGGACGAAGTGGCCCTCGAGGCTGGTGCCGCCGCTGTAGCCGGTCACGGGGATGCGGCGCCGGTGGCACACCTTCATGATCTCGGAGACCTCCTCGGTGGAGCTGGGGAAGATGACGGCGAAGGGGCGCTCGGTGTCCTTGGCGGGGTGCGTCGACCACTCCGAGGTCGAGTGATGCTCGAGGTCGGACGCCGTGATGCTGACGTTGTCCTTGCCGACAATCTGGACAAAGTCCGTCCACGCCGCCTCGAGGTTCTCCTTGTTCGTCTTGTGCTCGGGGGGCACCGTCTTGGCCAGGGGCAGTGTGGAGTCCTCAGCCGGCTTCGGGGGGTACATTGTGCCCAGGTAGTAGGAGATGCCCATGGTGACCAGGACGACTGTCGGGGAGGTTAGCTCCGGGAAAGCAGGGCATTGGGCCGGAAGTGCCGGGGTTTCTCACCAAAGGTGACCGAGTAGTTGCGCGTGCCGGACGTCCTCTCGCGCTCCTGCGCGAACCTCTCACGCTCCGCCTTCTCGCGCGCCAGGCGCTGCGTGATGCTCCCCATGACCTGGCCCTGGAACGACCGGCCGAGCTTCTCCTCGTTGGAGACGCGCCTCTCGGGCGGCGGGGGAGGCTTCTCGGACGACATGGACCGCGCGACAGCCGCGACGGCGGAGACGGCACATGGCTGGCGGCGGGGGGCGGCCCTCAGGCCGTGGAGGGCGGATGTTCGGATATTCGGTAGCCGAGCCATGGTGGTGGTGTCGAGGACGAAGTTGGTGATGTGTAGGGGATGTCGGGTTAACAAAATCGCCGTTGATCAGGTCATTCGCCGCATCGAGGCCAGCAGTCTCGCGGGTACGGGGGCGGGTGCTGTCGGGGTTCAAGTTGAGAGAGAGAGGTCGATGTTCGTGGAGAAAAGAAGCACGGCGGAGCTTCAGCTCTTGGGTTCGTTCACTGGTGCTTTAGCTCATCGCAGCTACGCTCGAAAAGTTGCCGGAAAACCGGGGCTCTTGGACCCCGATTTGTCTGTGCGCCCGGACCGGCTCAAGGGGATCGACGGGGCCCACCGGCGTCTGCACTAGACGTAGCTGTCTTGCTGTCGACATGTCGCGCTGCAGCTGGCATTGGTCTGTTAGAGAGTGCCATCTCGAGATCGAAGTGCTTATCCTCGGTTATGCAGCTTATGTTCGAGGCAATGGGATCAGGGGTGCAGTAGTTTGATCGTAGCAAGTCGAATGTGAGGGTATCATTGGCGCGCCTAAGGCCTAGACCACGGCGCGGGCGAGCTTGGCTATCTGCCGACGAAGGCCTGGATGGTTTCGTCCTGACAGCCTCGAAATAATAGAGATGAGAACCGTGCCTCAGCTGCAAAACTCCCTTACGCCCGGGCAATTCGCCACCATTGACATTTGGATCAATGCAATGCTGGTGGTGTGCCACAAACATCCCGTCTCCTACCCTGACCGCCAACCAGGAACAAGTTGCACGCTGAACGTTGGCGTTGAGCCGTTAAGGTGCGCCATGTATGCCTCGAGCTCCGAGTCTCCATCGATTAGCAGCGGCATCTCCCCGCCCTTGCCGTCCTTCAGTATGCCCTCGACTCGCAAGACCGCCGCTCCGGGATACTTCTCGACCGCCACCTGCCGCAGCTCCCGTATTGACCGGCCGTTCAGGGCCGAGATCCATAAGCTCGAGTTCGTGACGAACGTCGATGTCGGGTGAAGCCGAAGGAATATCGCGGTGCTCGTCGATGGTGGGGCCGGTGCTACCGCCGGCTCGGAGAAGTCTCCGGGCCCGTTGGCCGCCATGAGCAAGTCGAACTGGACTCGTTGCTGCTGGTGATGCGGGAATGTCTGCTGGGTGCCGCCCTGCCCTTGGAACCCGGTGTACATCGGCCCAGGTGCATTGCCGGCGCCATGAGGTCCCGAGCGAGTAGTCTGGTCATGCATCGCCGGGGCGACCTCGAACCGTGCCTCTGTGCTTTGCCGTGCGCCAGCTTGAGACGGCCTCGCTGTGGCACCAGGTCCATTAGTTGCCGCGGCAGGGTGGGCGTCTTGTTTCTTCCTTGCCCTCAAGGCGTCGTCCCAGCGTCTCTTCATGACGTCTCGCGCCAAAATCTCAAGAGCCTTGAGTTTGTCGGTATGTGTGGGATCAGCAGTGCCGGGTGCGAGGACGCGCTGGATGATAGGCGACTGTGAGGCCCATTCGTTCTTGATGTCGTTCCATTGCTTGACGCCCGCCTGCGTCTTGCTATGCAGCCCCTTCTCCTCGACGAGCTGGTAGAAGGTCGACCGGAGCTGGCGCGTCTCCTCCGGGTTGATGCCGAGGACGACTCTGGCGTCGGGAAGTGATATGCGCGAGTTCTTCACCCGCATGCGCTTGGTGCAGTCGGTGCAGATGACGTCCAGTGCGAGCTTCTTGTTGTCGTGGTTGTCCCTGCTCTGCCAGAGCTCTGCCTCCAGGGGAGGGAACTGCCGGATGAGCTGGTCTTTGAGGGCCTCCCAGCGTTCGGGTCCGGCGATGGTCTTCTTGATGACGCCGGCTTGCTGACAGAGGGTGGTGAACAGGGCCCTCAGCCCATTGTATGCGTCATCGTCCAGGCCCAGGATGGCCTTGGACTCGTCGAGGGTCAACTCGGACGGGAACCTCGGTGGGCCAGTCGCATCTCGGGGTCGGTTGCCCAGCGCCTTCGTCAGTCGCCGGGGCTTGTTGTGTCCTTTGCCAGCGGGTGCGAGCTTGTCGGGGGTCGGGAACAGCTCTATCGGGGGGTAAGGCGCATTCATGGACGCCTGTAATGCTGTCCCCCGAGTGCTGCGACCGGCGTTCTTCTGCACGGGCGTGCCTCCATCGGCGGCGGCTGTCTCATCGTCGACGTCATCATGTTCGTCTTGCGTCTTGTCCTGGGTTGCGCGGTCGCCATTTCGACCTCGCAGCATCAGGTTGTGCTTCTGGCGCACGCGCAGGAGGTCCCGCTCGCTGATCTGATAGCCCTCCTCCTCGTTGATGATGCGGTGCATCTCCTTCTGGGAGACGTTCTGCTGCCACAGCTCCCTGACCTTGTCGACGAGGTACTCATCCTTGCGGAAGCGTCTGTACCGCGTGGGAAAGGCCCATCGGCGGAACTGGCACTGAAATGCGCGTTCGCTGGACAGGGAACAGCAGGTGTCAGTCGAGCATCCATGGTCAGGGTGGGGAGCTATGTACGGTGGGCGGAGAGGGAACAGGAAGAAGCGTTGCACGTACCTCGCGCCAAAGTTGTGGTGTTCCTTCATGTACGCCGCGATGGCGCGGAAGGACATCTTCTCGTCGACGTAGAGACGGCGACATTCTTCTTTTTGGGATTCCCATTTGTATACCATGATTGTGATGATGTTGGGCCTGTCGGCCACTTGCGTGGTGTTTGTGCAAGTCAGTCGAGTCCGACGGCGAGTTGATTTCTGCCGAGTTGGCCATTTGAGCCGGCCGGACCTGGCCGTGTGCGACAGCCGACAACACACTGTACTGGGTCTGGCCTGTTTCACGTGCAAAAGACACAGTGTGGCAGTTTCAGTTTCCTTCAGGCCTCCTGCAGACGCCCAGAACTTAGACAAACAGCAGAAGCGTGAGTGTGAATTATCACAAGTTAGAGTCGCCAAAATGACCGAGACATCCAACCGAGAAACCTGCTGTATGGCCGTCGAAAGAAGGCCTGACGGCGACTTGGGTGCCATTCTTGTCCAAAGCTTGAACCTCGCTGACATCGTACCTCGGCAGTTGGGGAATTGGGGAGCGTCTCCAACCGGACTCCTCACTCATCCATGGAGCTTCTTTAAATGCCATCCGTCACCTTGATCCTTAAGACAAACATGCTGATCTGGTGCCATACTCCCACGAGACTCTAAGCATCTTCGACTTCAGATACCCAGATATACTCACACCGCCGAGCACAACTTATCCTCCTCAGTCCCCCGCCATGCCACCCACCAAGCTGCCCGAGAGCTACAACACTCTCAAGCTCCAGGACATAAAGCTATCACATCACCCTGCCTCGTCGACCACAGTAACACCAATCATCCAGGTCATCCTCAACCGCCCCGAGGCCCGCAATGCCTTCACCACCGCCATGGCCGACTCGGCGGCCTTTGCCTTCAACCTCCTGTCCGAGGACCCTCGCGTCAAGTGCGTCATCCTCACAGGATCCGACACCACCAACACCACATTCTGCGCCGGTATGGACCTCACCAACCCGGTAGGCCCTGACCCGAACCAGACCGACTCGGGAGACTCTGGCCGTGACGCATACCGGGACCCCGGCGGCCGCATGACACTGGCGGTGCACAGATGCAACAAGCCCGTCATCGCCGCCATCAACGGCAACGCCGTCGGCGTCGGCATCACCATGGCCCTCCCGGCCAACATCCGCGTCGTCTCCAACAAGGCCCGCGTCGGCTTCGTCTTCACCCGCCGCGGCCTCGTCCTCGAGGCATGCAGCAGCTTCTTCCTGCCGCGCCTCCTCGGCACCAGCCGGGCCATGCACCTCGTCACCACCGGCGGCGTGTATCCGTCCACCAGCCACCTGTTCGGCGACCTGTTCAGCGAGGTCGTTGAGCCCGACCAGGTCCTGCCGCGCGCGCTGGCCATCGCCGCCGAGGTCGCGTCCAAGACCAGCGGCGTCGCGAACAAGCTCAACAAGGAGATGATCTACCGGCAGACGGACAGCCCGGAGGAGGCGCACCTGCTGGAGAGCAAGCTGTTCTACGAGCTCATCACGGGCCGGGACACGCAGGAGGGCATCATCAGCTTCGTGCAGAAGCGGGAGCCGGACTTCCAGGGGAACATGCAGGAGGATGCGCCGAGGGTGTATCCGTGGTGGAAGGAGACGGATCTGAAGCCCAAGATTTGAGAGCATGTGTTATTGGGGGGCTTTCTCCGGATCGATCTATTTGGAGCTTTGATGAGTTGGTCAAGACGGCATCGAACCGAGCAGGGCATTTGCATATGATCTGTCCACCACCACCACCGCTACGTACTTATGTATTACTTGAATACGGCTCTGGAAGAGAGAGGAATATATGATTGCTTCGTATTATTTTTGAGAGGATCGTGAAAATGGCTTGCACTACTAAGGCAGGTGATGCGTGTTAGACTTGGCGTGAGGAGCTTACTCGGGAAACTGTAAGAGCGCACGGCGCGGCGCGGGCTTGTCGAACTCCCGGATTTCGCTGGTCCAGTAGCCCAGAAGATCGAGCAGACTCTTCGGACCATGAAGAGACCGCACGTCGCCATATATGCCCTTTATCGTGGAACTCGGTCCCCAGCTTCTCGCCTCGGGGCGGACCTTGGTCGCGCCTTCAACAGATAAAGCCAAAGTTGAAAGAGGGAAAACTTAGAAGGTGCCTGGCCTTGACCGACAGAGTCGAAAAAATGTTTGCAACAACCAGACAAGTCTTGGCTGGCAGGTGAGGGGCTTGAAGCCTGCCAGACAAATGTTCGCATTATTCGGATTTGACGAAAGGGATTTTCGTATTTTCGGGAGCTAAAGTCGTCCAGTGCGCATAAGTTCCTGGATCCCAGAACAGGGACCCGCCTCCCCACAGTTGATCACACAACTCGCCCATGGGGAAGTGTTCTGACGAGATCCTGGGGTCTGGCAATACCCGGAGAACTGGTCAGACTGGTCAGTCGGCCTCTGATGTACCGAGAATGAACCTAGGGGCCTGCGCGAACCGGAATTGTCGTTCTCAGCTCGGTCTTGGGCATCTTCGTCAAGCCGTAGTCGAGTGCCGGTCTGACGAGAAGCAGCCATCTCGGCTTGAAATGGAGTTTGGTCGGCCCAGGAATGAGGGTTTTCGCTGGCTGATGGGCCGAAGTTAGCTTTGACAGTCATCTGGGTCCCGGCTTATAAACACGGGCACTTCGTGGGATTCTGATGATGTCAGGGCACCTCACAATCACGGATCACGGGATCTTTGGTCACCATGTTGCCGACCTATTTTGCCTCCCTTCTGTTGGCCTTCGCGCCGGACCTGACGGCCGGGGCTGATGCTCCGACCCAGGATGGCACTTTCAAAGACCCAGGCGCGCGTGCGAGACCTCGATTCCGCTACTGGCTCCCCGACGCCAGCGTTGACGCGACTACGGTCAAGAGCGATTTAGAAGCTGCTGGAGACATCGGGGCCGGAGGCGTCGAGTTCATCCCCTTCTTCAACTATGGCGGAGAGCAGGGAAATGCGCCCGAGGGCTCGGACTGGGCCAAGTATGGGTTCGGCACCAAGCCCTTCAGGGACATGTTCAAGATGGCGCTTCGTACTCACGCCGAGAATGGGCTGTTTATGGACTTCCCGCTTGGTCCTAACCAAGGTCAGGGCGTGCCGGCTCCGTATGGCGACGAAGGTCTTCAGTGGAATTTGGTAAGAAAGCCCACTCCAACCACATTCTGCACGATGAGTTGCTGATATCTAGCGATAGTTGGCCTATACTTCCGAAGTTCCAGCCAACGGTTCATGGCAGGGCGTGGTCCCTGGATGGGGCTCAGGGGAGCTGGTGGCAACGACTTCTGCGTCGGCGCTGTCCTCTCACGAAAGATTCAGAATAAGCCAGGACTTCTCAGGGGCGAGAAACCTTACGTGGATGGAATATCGTCTCTCGCATAAGTCCCTGCGCGACCTCACCGACCAGGTCAACACCTCCACCGGAGAAGTCCAGTTGAAGTTCCCAGATGCCGAGGGCAATGCGAGGTATCGCATCTTCGCCTTTTACCAGACCCAGCCGCACTACAACAACCTCCGATTTGACAACACCAATCTCATCAGCACAGACTCGATCTTCGACAATGGGTCCTATGTCGTCGACCACCATAGCGTGCGTGGCGCCCAGACCTTGATCAACTTCTGGGAGGACCACATGCTTGATGAAGAAACACTGGGCTTGATCGAGAAGGCCGGAAACTACGGTACGGAACGAAATCCTTGACCGACTTGTTGATTAAACCTTTCTCATTCTGATACATCGCAGTATGGGAAGACAGCGTCGAGATCCGGAGTAACGTCACCTGGTCGCCTTCGCTTCCTGAGACTTTTGAATCCATGCACGGCTACGACATCAAGCCCATCCTTCCGCTCGTCGTCTTCAACCAGAGCTCCATCTACGCCCAGAGATATAGCTTCGGACCCTTCAACTGCCTCTTGGATACTCCATACGACGGCATCGGATATGTCCACGACTACAGGGCCACGCTCGACTCCGCATACAACGAATACGTCTCAACCTTGCGGAATTGGTCAAACTCGAGGCTCGGCTTACCGTACTCTAACCAGCCCACGTACGGGTTGCCCCAGGACATGACGGCAACCATTCCATACGTCGATATCCCTGAATATGAATCTCTCGCCTATGGCGATAGTATCGACAACTATCGCCGGTTCATTGGAACAGCCCACCTAGCAGGAAAGAACATCATTAGCAACGAGCTCGGAGCTGCTGTCCTCCATGCTTACCGCCAGTCGCTTCTGGACGTCATCCATTCTGTGCATCTGGCGGTCATCGGCGGCACCAACCAACTGATCTTACATGGCCAGACATTCTCGGGAGACTGGTACGGCTCGACCTGGCCGGGATACACGCCTTTCCAGTATCTCTTCTCAGAGCTCTACTCGCCGAAGCAGCCCGCCTGGGGACACGGAATGGCAGAGATCATGGACTACTTTGCCAGACTACAGTTCGTGCAGCGTCAGGGCACCCCTCGAACGGACGTGGCCGTGCTGAACAGGGTGTCGCGTACCCACGAGAACTCGCCACCCATCTATAGCCCAGATGATCTGGAGAAGAATGGTGAGAGGCGCTGGCTGCCCTGCTGCTCCTGGTCCTCATGCTAATACAATATAGGATGGAGCTACTCATACCTCTCTCCACGGAGTTTTGATCTCCCCCAGGCGTACGTCGAGAACGGCCTCTTGGGCCCCGACGGCCTAGCATGGCAGGCAGTCGTGGTGCAGAGCACAGAGAATCTGACATCTTCCGACGTCGAGACTCTTCGGAGTTTCTCCGAAGCAGGTCTCCCCGTCATCCTCTCAGGGGGCACGCCTCAATACTGGGCCACCCGTAGTGCTTGCGACAGGAAGCAGCATGTCCGTGAAGTCGAACAGCTGGTCAACTCAGACAACGTGCATCTCGTCGATGAGGGCCAGGTCGCCTCAAAACTGTCGTCTCTTGGCCTTCGCCCGAGGGTGCACGTCACGGCGCCCAGCACAGTCTACACCACCTGGCGCGAGGACGCGGCCAACGGCGTCAGCTATGCGTTCCTTTTGAACGACAACAACGTCTCTGTCTCCGGCGATGCCGTTTTCCCGTCGCCTGGCCGCCCCTTCTCCCTCGATTCTTGGGCTGGAGAAGAGCATCCGATCCTGCAGTTCCGCAGTGACGGCGGCGGGCTGCGAGTGCCCGTTGAACTGGCGCCGGGCCAAGCCTTGATTATCGCCGTGCGCAAGGACGAGGCTGCGGAGGATGACTCGTCTCGATGTCATTTCACGCGGCTGCCCGACGGTGTCCTGGGTGTGAGAGACGAGGGGGGCAAGCTGGTGGTCCAGATCCCGGCGGTGTCGACGGGGAACGGTACGCTCGACTCAGGTCGCCAGGTTGCTTTTTCTCTCCCTGAAAAGGTTCCCGATGCTTCTGTACTTTCCGGCTGGACCCTTACGGCGGAGAAATGGGAGCGTCCGGCCGACATGTACGACATGGTCATCGCCGCCAAGACGAACACGACACTGTCCCTCGACAAGCTCACGTCCTGGCTGGAGATCGACGAGCTGAGAGATTTCATGGGCGTCGGCTACTACTCCACCTCGTTCAACTGGTCGTCTTCGGACGCGTCGGGGGCGTATCTCAGCGTGTCCGGGATCACGCACACGCTCCAGGTCGCTGTCAACGGAGAGCCGGTCAGGCCGTTCGACCACCACTACGGCATTCGAGACATCAGTAGCCATCTGGTCGATGGCGCGAACAGCGTCTTGGTCACCGTCCCGACGACGATGTGGAATTACTTGGCGACGATCGCCGACGAGATCCGGGAGTCTGGAGGGATCCCCGATGGACTGGTCATGGCGCAGAGGGCCCCGGCCATGTTTCCAGCACAAGCCATGGGCCTCGTTGGTGAGGTGACTCTGGTCCCGTTCAGGGAGGTCACGGTAGCTTGCGTACCTGGCTGCTCGAGATTAGTTTAGGCATCCAATGCTGCGAGGCCATGGCGAGACTCGTTTTCGACAGAGGATGATGACCCAACAGAATGTGATGCTCTCTGCGGGAACGATGAACAAAGCAAGCTAAGCCAAGCGAAGCCAAGGAAAGCCCGGAACGTATTGCTCTGTTAGCTGTAGGGTTCCGTGGAAGTGCAATTGCCGTGGAGCGTCTGTCTGTCTCTTGATCTGAGACCACCAAGGCAAACAGCAAATGAGACAGGCCCCAATAAGACACAGTCCCTGAGCCGCGAGAGACTCTGATGAGACTGGCGTTTGCTTTTACATACTTTGATCACCTAAAAACGCCAACAGAAAGCAACGAGTGCATATGCTGGGCGCCTAAAGCGGTTAGCTGTCGCTGTCGGTAAATGCTCCGGGGGCTGAAGCAAGGAACATCCAGTCAAAGGGTCGCGGAAATGGGTGGCCATGACTTCAGATCGAGCCTTGGAAAACTGAGGCTGCTCTCTTAACTCCAGGAATTGACAAGGCCTCTCTCTTGATTTCAAGAAATCGAGATGGCGTCTTGCTCAATGCGAGAAAATTCAGGGGACTGACTGTATCTGGGAGGCAACAGAGAAAGTAGTCAGCCCGGTCATGTACTGTATTTGGTTACACCAGTCCAGTGTCCCCTCGCCCAGTTGCCAGGCCGTCCCAGTAAAGGGATGCGGTGGATCACGCGTGTCAGGCGCGGCACTGCACTGGCTCGGGCAAGTCCGGCCGCGAAAAATCCATGGATGTCCCCAATACTTTCGTCATCGGCGTGTCAGACTCGGCCAACCAAGTCACCTGGCCCCGAGGTCCCTCCTTCCTTCCAGGATCTTTCTTTCCGCGCTTCTAGAGCTTGTCCTCCCGCCGCATGTGACAAACGGGCAGACCGAGCTGCCTTTTGTCTTTCGCCTCTCGTCACCGGTCCCCTTTTTCTCTCCGTCACCACCTTGCTGAAAGAAGCGCAGCGAAACTCTCGACTCACAGCGTCATCTTTTGCTGTCTGGGCGTCTCCTCTGGCAATCCTCATTGAAACACGAACGAGCCCGGCACTCATTCCAGTCGCGCCCGCGCTCATCCCACGTTCCCTTTCGGGTCAGCTGCTGCGCCCACCCGCATCGCATCGGCCTAGAACCCTGCAAATCCCATCCATCCATCAGCCTAATACAAACGCCGTCTACCTGCTTCCCCAACAATTGCCTTCCGACCCCAGCGCGATTCAACAACCACCTCAGCCTTCGCCCTGTCAGACAGAGCTCTCAACCCTTCCTTACCCTCCTGACTGCGGTTGCCGGACTCCTCACGCAGTCTCAAACCTTCCACAGCCACCGATCCAAACGGCGCTTTGTCCACGCCGGTACACTCGCCCGCCATGCAGTACGTCAGGAACCTCAGCGCCTCCGTCTCCTCGACATGGAACTCCATCAACCCGGCCACCCTCAGCGGCGCCATTGATGTGATCGTCGTCGAGCAGGAGGACGGCTCCCTGTCCTGCTCGCCCTTCCACGTCCGCTTCGGCAAGTTCTCGCTCCTGCGACCCTATGAGAAGAAGGTCGAGTTCCTTGTCAATGGCAACAAGCAGCCGTACCCCATGAAGCTCGGCGAGGAGGGCGAGGCCTTCTTCGTCTTCGAGACCAGGGACAACATCCCCAAAGACCTCCAGACCTCGCCCCTCGTCTCCCCAGCGTCAAGCCCGGGCTTGAACCCCGAGAACCCGCCGGGACCGGGCCTACAGGAGCCCGACCTCCTAGACCTCGATGATGCCGCCAGGCGACCTCGCCGACCTCCACCGGCCGTTGTCTACTCGACGTCGGCCCCGCGCGAGAACGGCATGTCTTCCTTATCACCCTGCTCGTCTGATTAGCACCAGCTAACCCCCCAGCGCAGGCCTCGTATCTCCCATGTCCGCGTCCACCTCTCCCGAGCTGTCTAATGGGCGGCCCACGTCCGGTGACTGGTCAACTGTGCGCCCCCATAGCGACGATGTCTTGCGCAAGTCTTCTCGCACAAGCGACAGGGACTTCGGAGAAGAAGCTGCCGAGGGCGAAAGCCCAGACGTGTCCGACCGATCCCACTCCCCTCCTCCTCTTGCCCCCAGGGAGGCTCTGGAACGAGCCATCACCCTGGCCAAGAATCTCTCGGCTGCCAACATCCCAAGCGAAGTCACCGAGACTGGCGACCTGAAGCTTGACATGACAGGGTTCAAGAGCAACGAAGAGGACATCTTCCGCGCCGAGATCATGGCGCGCAAGATTCTCTCGGAAGAGCTCGATGGCAACTACGACATCGGCGCCCTCTTTGGCATGGACGAGCATGGTAACATCTGGATCTACAGCAGCGAGGAGGCCAAGGAGGCTGCGCAGAAGCGGACCATGGAGGTCGGATTCCGTCGTGGATCTGCTGTTCTGGCCTCTGACGCCGCGTCTGACCCCGGATATCAGAGCGATGCTAGCGACGCCACCTCTGGCGGCGTTACTGCCTCCCATAGGAGGGCAGAGTCAGACGGCGGCCTTCAGACCCCCCCGAGCACCCCTCCGACATCCGCCATCGGCAGCGACCCCAGCATCAACTTCGCCAAGACGCTTCGCCTGACTAGCGATCAGCTGAAGACGCTCGACCTCAAGCCCGGCGCAAACAGCATGAGCTTCACTGTCAACCGAGCCACATGCCAGGCCAACATGTATCTCTGGAAGCACGAGACCCCGGTCGTCATCTCGGATATCGACGGCACCATCACCAAGTCTGATGCCCTTGGCCATGTGCTGAATATGATCGGCCGCGACTGGACACATGCCGGTGTGGCCAAACTGTACAGCGACATCGCTGCCAACGGGTACAACATCATGTACCTGACCAGTCGCTCCGTCGGCCAGTCAGACACGACCCGCGCATATCTCGCTGGCATCGTCCAGGACGGCTACAAGCTTCCCAAGGGTCCTACCATCCTGTCTCCGGACAGGACCATGGCTGCCCTCCGACGCGAGGTCTACCTGAGGAAGCCCCATGTCTTCAAGATGGCCACGCTTCGCGATATCCGACAGCTCTATGGGCCTGACCGCACGCCGTTCTACGCAGGCTACGGCAACCGTCTGACGGATCAGATCTCCTACAGGACCGTTGATGTCCCGAAGAAGCGCATCTTCACCATCAACCACAACGCCGAGGTCTCTCTTGATCTCTTGACCCTTAACAAGCTCAAGATGACCTACATCAACATCAACGAAGTCGTGGATCATTTCTTCCCGCCGGTCGCCACCCTCGTCACGGGCGGCGGCGAGGAGTATACCGATTTCCAGTACTGGAGAGATGCGCCCCTGGAACTTGACGAGTTCTCTGCCAGCGACACTGACGACGATGACAAGAATGACGAGGACGATGAAGAGGAAGAGGAAGAGGAAGAGGTCGGAGACGGCATGATGGACAGTTTCGTCTCTCGAGGCTCCATGGAAGGCAGCATGCTGAGCGAAAGCGTCGATGAAGGCCTTGGAGACTCGCGTGTTCTCGACGACACAGATGCTGATGATGAAGACGACGATGAGTACGATGATGACGACGAGGACCGGACGCAGGAGATCCCCGACTTCTCCCGGTCCGAGCGCGAATCCACCGCTCGTCCCGAGTCTCGGACAGCGCGTCAGCCGGACGCTGCCGCCAAAGAAAAAGAAAAAGATCACACGGCATCGCCGCCCACATCAGCCCGCCCGGCCACGGCGCACAAGGAGCTGGTGGAGGACGTCGGCGCCGAGGTGATCACTGGGGTAAAGCATCTCACCCTGGAGAAAGACGCGAGGAACTAAACCCTCGCGCCTGGAGCGAGTGAAGCAGTGCGCTAAAGAAGTAATGCTGCAGATCGAGGACCCGGCCGCCAGGCCGCTGGACCAGGGGCAGAACCGCTCGTAACGGTCGCCCTCTCCTCTTTGTACGATGGACTGTTGGTTTTTTTCCACTTACATATTAATTGACGACGGCGAGGAGGTTGAGGATGGGCTGCGGCGGCGACGGGGCATGAGCATTAGGCATGGGCATATTTTGGCATAGCGATGGAGTTTGGATTTTTTCTCTCCCGGCTTGAACGGCGGGTCATCAACTGGCTCGTGGCGGGGCAGCGTACATGCGAATAGAGCGCTCGACTTTTAGGACTGTTCGACTGAGGACTGGTTCAACATTCTCGTGGTACATCTGGTTGTCACTTAACTGGGGTATTATTGATAAAGGTGCCACTTTTTGGGTAGCCAAACTCCATACTCCGTGCAGTGCTACTCATACAACCACCGTGTTGGCTCCTGGCGTGGCCTTCCAGACTATCACCTGTCGGACGCGTCGCTGGAGTGAACCCCGACCTTCCCGGTTTATGGCGGACTCGCAGACAGCGTCCGGGATCTCGGGCTCGCAACCAATGTGACGGACTGGTCATCCTTCTAGCGCGACTCTCCCATCTCCGTATCCTCGTTGGCCGTCTCCCGCCCGAAAACATCCTCCATCGTGCCGCCCTCGACGTCCTCGCCGCCGACCTCCTCATCCTCCCTGACGCCCGTCTTCTCGACGCCCTCCATCGCGTTCTCGTCCCGCGGCTTGCCCGGCTGCGCCGCCGCCGCCGCTTCCTCCTCGTCGCTCTCCTCGTCCATCCCCGCCTCCTCCCACATCTCCTTCAGGCCCCAGCTCGTGCCGCTGAGCACGAAGCGCTCGCTGGGCAGGCGGACGCCCCACTCGTTCGGCGCGACCTTGGGGAGGGCGGTGCGGTTGCGCTGGTTGGCGAAGTCCTGGAGCCAGTCCTTGGACATGCCGCCCGCGCCGCCGCCGCCGCGGAACTGGTAGTGCAGGCGCTGGGCGATGGCGAGCTTGACGGCGTTGGGGGAGACGGTCGCGTCGCCGCCCGTGCCGGGGATGGTGGCGGCGCCGGCGCCGGCGGTCGCGGAGGGCTTGGAGCCGGCGTGGGTGGTGTAGGGGTCGGCGGCGAGGTGGAGGGCGTCGTTGAGGATGGAGGAGGTGTGGCGGTAGGCGAAGTCGAGGAGGAGGAGCGGGACGCGGGGCTCGTAGGACGTGACGCCCTGGGAGGTCAGGAGGAGCTCGATCATGCGCGCGTCGCGGGGGCGGGGGGCGGATGTTGTCGGGGAATGGGGCCCTTGCCCTTGGGCGGCGCCGCCTTGCTGGGGCTGCTGTGAAGGTTGCTGGGTTGGTTGTGTCGACTGGGACTGGGACTGGGACTGGGACTGGAGTGTTGCGGTTTGGGATTGGGAGGGTCCTGATGCCGGCTGGGTGGATATGGGCTGGGAGTTGGTCGCCGCCGAGCTGGAGGGCACGCCGTTGGTTTGCGGCGCGGCTGCTTGCGACGACATCTTGGCGGGCTTTGTGAGGTGGTGATCCCCGAGGAGCTCGCGCGCGACGTTCGAGGGTCAGAGGTATTCGACGATGGGTGCTTGTAGAGGGCCAAGTAGCCGGTGAGGAGTTTGGAATGCTTCGATCGAAACGAGTGGTGAGGTGAATGCGAAGTTGAAGTTTGTGGTTCGTTCGGGTTGGCTGTTGGTTGTTGGTGGTTGGGAGCTGTTCCTGGTGCTTGACGCGAAAGTGAATTGATGAGACGAAGCAGTGCAGGTGGTCGGCAGAAGTTAGGCCTCGGTCCAGTATTTATCCGACCCGAGGCGGGTGGGCCCAAAGAAGGTACGAGGTACTCCGTGGTGTCGAGACCAGATTCAACACTTGATCCGAACAGTCTAATCGGGGCTCATAGCACTCCATCTTTTGCACAATTTCTTGATGCCTCATTATTTGACATTCTTTCTATCTTCAGCGTTGTAGACTTGTTGGGCCCTCCTCCAGGTGCCAGTGACATCAGAGTGCGCCCTCACCTCGAGAAGCAAGGGAGCGCACAGACCACAGCTTAAACAAGCGGTGACCGGGGTCTTTGAATCCGAGGTGTTGCGAGTGGACGTATTTTTCTGGTCGATGGAGGGGCAAAAAATGCCCCGCCAAAATCGACGTCCGATGCAGGACTTGAGCGAAACCACCACGTTTCTTTGACTCACTGATCGATCAACACCTCGACTTGGATCTTAGCTGATTCGAGTCCCAACCGCACCAGACACTCCTACTCGACTGTCAATTGAACCTGCCAGTCGCCCGCCAGCATGGAGACTACACTTCCCTTCCCGTTCCTTATCGGTGTGGCCGTTCCTCCTGGCCTCGCCAACCTCGACGGCCTCTCAAGGGAGCAGGTCGCTCTTCTTGGCGCGCCGTTCTTCGAGGCCAACGACCAGACCGTGGACAAGTTCCTCGGCTTCTTGAAGCAGCACGGCGCCGAATTCCGCGGATACTTCGACGTCACCGGCATCCAGTCCATCGACGATGTCATCTCCCTGCTTGACGCCGGTGCTCGCAAGGTCTTCGTCTCGCCCGAGAAGCTGCCCGAGTATGCCGACTACAAGGAGCGCGTCGCCGCCGTTGTCTCTACTCCCGATGTGTCTGCAGTCCAGCCCAGCGGCCTCCTGATCAAGGAGTTCGATCCCCAGACCGCCGACGTCGAGAAGCTTGCCAAGGACATCGAGGCCTCCAAGTCGACCAGCGTTTTTATCAAGCCCGTTTCCGGTGCCAACCTCGAGAGCTTTGTTGAGGTCGCAAAGAAGCTCCGTGCAATCCCCATCCTCGCCTCGGACAAATTGACCGTCAGCAAGGATGACTCCAGCAAGCTCTACCTGCCCAAGGTCATCTCGTCCTTCTGGAAGAGCGACAGGCCCGATTCCTTGGTCCCTACCATGGTGTGCGACGAGTCAAGCATTGCCCTTGGCCTTGCCTACAGCAGCGAGGACAGCATTGCCGAGGCCCTGAGGACGCAGGCTGGCGTCTATCAGAGCCGCAAGAGGGGACTGTGGATCAAGGGAGCCACCTCTGGCGACACTCAGGAGCTTGTTCGCATGTCTCTCGACTGCGACAATGACACATTGAGGTTCATCGTCAGGCAAAAGGGCCGCTTCTGCCACTTGGAGCAGGATGGCTGCCTTGGCGACCTCACCGGCATCTCGAGGCTGGAGAAGACCCTGCAGGACCGGAAACGATCTGCCCCCGAGGGCTCTTACACTGCCCGCCTGTTCAACGACGAGAAGCTTTTGCGCGCCAAGATCATGGAGGAGGCCGAGGAGCTGTGCGATGCCAAGACCAAGGAGGAGGTCGCGTTCGAGGCTGCCGATCTGATCTACTTCGCCCTCACCAAGGCCGTCAGCGCCGGTGTCAGCGTCGCGGATATCGAGAAGAGCCTGGACGCGAAGGGCTGGAAGGTCAAGAGGAGAAAGGGTGATGCCAAGGGCAAGTGGGCAGAGAAGGAGGGGATCAAGACCGATGCAGCTCCTGCGAAGCCCGCTGCTGCTCCCGCACCCAGGCCCGACACGTTGTCCGACAGGATCGCCATGCGCCGCTACGACGCGTCGCAAGTGTCCATGGAGGACGTTGCCGAGACGCTCAAGCGCCCTTCACAGAAATCTCCCGACGCCATCCTGAACATCGTCAGACCGATTGTCGAAGACGTCCGCACAGGCGGCGACAAGGCCGTGCTGTCCTACACTCACAAGTTCGAGAAGGCAACGTCACTCACTTCGCCCGTCCTCAAGGCCCCCTTCCCCGAGTCGGCCATGCAGCTGTCCCCTGAGTCTATCAAGGCTATCGACATCTCCTTTGAGAACATCCGCAAGTTCCACGCCGCCCAGAAGGAGGAAAAGCCTCTCCAGGTCGAGACCATGCCCGGCGTCATCTGCAGCCGCTTCTCCAGGCCCATCGAGAGGGTTGGCCTGTACGTCCCCGGTGGTACCGCTGTCCTTCCTAGCACGGCTCTCATGCTCGGCGTTCCCGCTATGGTCGCCGGCTGCCAGAAGATTGTGTTCGCCTCCCCGCCCCGTGCCGACGGCAGCTTAACGCCCGAGATCGTCTACTGCGCTCACAAGGTTGGCGCCGAGAGCATCGTGCTCGCTGGCGGTGCCCAGGCCGTCGCCGCCCTGGCCTACGGCACGGAGAGCGTCAGCAAGGTGGACAAGATCCTCGGCCCCGGCAACCAGTTCGTGACTGCCGCCAAGATGTTCGTGAGCAACGACACCAACGCTGGCGTCAGCATCGATATGCCCGCTGGCCCCTCTGAGGTTCTCGTCATCGCCGACAAGCACGCCAACCCGGCCTTCGTCGCCTCCGACCTGCTCTCCCAGGCCGAGCACGGCGTCGACAGCCAGGTCATCCTCATCGCCGTCGACCTGAACGAGAAGGAGCTCACCGCCATCGAGGACGAGCTCCACAACCAGGCCATCGCCCTCCCCCGCGTCGACATTGTGCGCGGCGCCATCGCCCACTCCATCACCGTGCAGGTCAAGAACCTCGAAGAGGCCATGCGCGTCAGCAACGAGTACGCCCCCGAGCATCTGATTCTTCAGGTGCAGGATGCCGAGAAGCTCGTCGACCAGGTGATGAACGCCGGCAGCGTCTTCATCGGCGAGTGGACTCCCGAGAGCGTCGGCGACTACTCCGCTGGTGTGAACCACTCTCTGCGTAAGTTGACCCACCTCAACAACCGATCCATCCATCTCGAACATGACTAACACGCTCCGCAGCGACTTACGGCTTTGCCAAGCAGTACTCCGGTGTCAACCTGGGCTCCTTCGTCAAGCACATCACGAGCTCGAACCTGACGGCCGAGGGCCTGCGGAATGTCGGCGGCGCGGTGATGCAGCTTGCCCAGGTCGAGGAGCTCGAGGCCCACAGGAGGGCGGTCGAGATTCGCATCAAGCACATGGACAGCAAGTAGGGATTTAGAGGTCATGATGCAAAATATCATTAGGCGTAGATAAAAGAGGATACGACTTTCTTGGATTTTAATACAATTTGAAGCTCGCGAACGGGATTCCACTCTGGAGGTGTGTGATATTGTCTTCCAAAGGACAAGATGGGTGCCTCAGACGGCCTTGTTGCCCACTAACTATTCACAACACTCGACTACACGTACTCAGGATCCTCCTGCGCTCATGTCAACTGGCAGACTCAGGAGTCACCAATCTTTCCCAAGCCGGCCTTCGCTACCATCTTGCGCACCCCGACAATGTCACAAAACTCCACGATTTTAGTCGCCTTGGACCCGTCCTCGTTGAACTCGATGATCCACGAATGCTCTATCGGGATCACCTCGCCATCCTTGTACGTCATGTCCGTGCTGGTCATCGCGGCGGCTTTCCTGGTCTCGGTGTCGACGATCAGGTTCGAGATTTCCATGCGCGTCACGCGGCCGGTCTTGAGATCATGTGCGAACTGTCTCTCGTACTCGGCGTTGTCGATGACCCAGCCTGCCGGGGCGCCGATGTCCGCGAGCATCGAGGCGGGGAGGGGGTGGCGGGTGCATTCCGGGGTGAGGTCGCGGTTGATGATGGAGGGGTCGTTCTGGTCTGCGCCGTCCATGTAGGCTGCGAGAAGGTTTCTGAAGGTTGCCTCGATGGTGGCCCGGAGGGTTGTGGACGCCATGATTGCTGGGTTTGGGAGTTGTCCAGACTCTATGTCAGGTTGAGAGAGCTGAAGAAATGTGCAGAGAGGCTTGCTTGTAAGTCTGCCGATGTTGATTGAAACCTTGTCTCCAGAGCAGTTGCTGGTGGACTTTATACATTCCAAGTTGCTTTACAACTTCTGTCTAACTCCAACTTGAAGGATCCGCGTAACGTCAGTAGAGCATCACGTCAGCATTGAGCTATCCATAGATTTCGTGAGGATCTGCGGATGGATGGACGAATGCAGACCCCGTCGCCCAGCTCAATTGGCTCCTGTTCGAATTCCACATGCCACGAAACTAAGAATGCCGATCAGCAGGACACTCTGGGGTTCCATGTCAGCATAGTACGTCACGTCCTTGCAAGTTGACCTTCTTCAACATTCAAACTACTATTGGCTATTCCGCCATGCGAGTCACAGAATGAATATATGGCTGGTCCAGCTAAGTTGCCGTACAGATGCGTTGCCCTTGGATTCTCTCTGATTAAAGATGAGACCATCTCGATTTTATATCGCTCGATCTGAAGTCTGCTGGTCGACATGGCCGTTCTGAGGGCGGCCATCCTTGCTGTAACCCGCTTGCCCGCCCCCTCGTTGCTCCCCATCCCGCGCCAAGCAGCTTTGATGAAGGCACAAATTGTTTGATATTAAATGCCTCGCTGTCGCTCCCTAGCCCTCGTAAAATGCAGTGAACGTGCAGGGCTCCATGGGCGTTGGTGGTCTTCAATTCGCTCGTCTCCGGTCACGGGTAGAGCATCTGGAATATTTGTCCCGCCTCTGTGGCTTGACTTTCTCATCTGATATGCCAGGTCGCCAAGATAGAATGCTGCTCGTCTTCTCGGCAGACATGCGTCACGCGAGCCAGACGGCCTCTGACTCGCTAGTTCATCTGCGAGATGCGGCGCGAACCAGGTTCTCTGGGACGCCACGCGAGCCCGTTACTCTATGCACCATGCAATATTTCAGCTGTTGCGGTGAGTGGGAGGCTGGTTCCCGGGTCACCTGACGCATGCAGAATTCCATCCTGAAGAATGCCATTTGCTCGAGGGGCGGCTTCACAAGCCTCGCGAGCGATCCGGGCGCCTGGTTCGCTGGTACGATGCATGCACGTTCATTTCTTTGCCTGATTACGGTAGATTGCAGGATCGGTGAAGATGTGGCGCATGCTGAACCATGGGAGTGTTGTCTTCCGTGACGATGGTCAAGGATCGGCAACGGATAGTGCCCTCAACAACTAGGAGCTCAGGGCGGGGATGCTCAATCTATCTGGCCCGGCAGATGCAGCGCAAGAAGAGTGCACGAAGAGGGGAAAGAATCTATAAAGCCCTCCCTGTTATCTTCCTTTCTGAAAGTCATGTGCGCACACTCGTCCTTGGATCTGCCTCACTGTCCTGAAGACCGCGAGGCTCATTCCGTCTCTTTCTCACAAAACATAATACCCCTGGACCAAGCTTCTTCTATCTCTGAGCAACCCTGAAGCAATGATCTTCTGCAATTTCTTCAGGGGAGTCGCTATAGCAGCGTTTATCCACTTGCACCTGGTCTCAGCAATCACATATTGCCCCAGGACCGAGGGATACTTCGAAGCGAACAATGTCAAGTTCTCCATCTGCGGCGGCACAGACTACCAAGGACCAACTCTGACTGTCATCAACAACATCGGCTCGGCTCATGCTTGTGCCGTTCAATGTTCCACCAACTCCGCCTGCCAGCGAGCCGTGTTCGACCGCAACACCAGAGTTTGTCACATCAAGAACGAGTCCGGTGCCCTGACCTGGGCTACTAATACTCGCTTCGACTCCATCCGCCGCAACGAGAACCTTCCTCTTGGCTCCTTCGTTGCGAGGTGCCCAGGCACCGAAACATCCTACACTGCCCCGAACGGCGTGCAGTTCCGTCGGTGTGAAAATACGGACTTTGTAGGCGCCAGCGCCAGCCAGGTCACGGGCATAACCTCGCTCAACGCCTGTGCCAACCGCTGCTCTACGACTACTGGATGCCGGAAGGCGGTCTTCGACCACGTCAACAACATTTGCCACATAAAGGCCGCCGAGCCCGCCAACTCCATCTTCTGGGCGACAAGCACGCGCTACCATGTCGCATATCGCCCGGTTGCTCCCAGCCCCGGGACTCTGGGAGAGTGGTCCGATCTGGTGCGGTTCTCCGTCATACCCGTCGCCGCATATGTCGTGCCCAAGTTCCCCGTCTGCGACAGAATCTTGTACTTCTCCGCCTGGGGCATCGATGCCTTCAGCGGTGCCGCAGGGCTCACGCAGTTTGGGGACTACAACTTCGCTACGGGGGAAAAGTCCAACCGCGAAGTGGCCAACACGCAGCACGACATGTTCTGTCCCGCAATCAGCATGCTCGAGGACGGCCGCATCTTGATCCAGGGGGGTTCGGATGCTGCGGCCGTCAGCATCTACCACCCAGACACCAATTCCTTCACGAGGGACACCGACCTCGTAGAGGCCCGCGGATACCAGACCTCCGTCACTCTATCCAATGGAAAGGTTTTCACCATCGGAGGCGCCTTTTCAGGTCGACGCATCGGCAAAGATGGAGAGATCTACGATCCAGATACGGCAGCATGGACTTCCCTTCCAGGTGCGGACGTGACCCCCATGCTCACCGTCGACCGCGAAGGCATCTGGCGCGAAGACAACCATGCATGGCTGTTCGCCTGGAAGAACGCCAGTGTGTTCCAGGCCGGGCCGAGCATGAGGCAGCACTGGTATGGCACCAGCGGTACAGGAAGCGTCCAGTGGGCCGGAACCACGAGAGACACATCTCATGCCATGTGCGGCGTCTTTGCCATGTACGACGCAGTCGAGGGAAAGATCCTCTCCGCCGGGGGAAGTCCTGATTATACCAACAGCCCGGGCATCCGCCGCGCTCACATCACCACGATCGGAGACCCGTTCACGCCCGCCTCTGTAGAGAGGGTGGCTGATATGGCTTTCCCGCGAGGCTTCGCCAATGCCGTGGTGCTCCCTGACGGGACGGTGTTTGTCTCCGGTGGCCAGCGAAGGTCCCTCGTCTTCACGAACACGGACGGCATCCTCGTCCCCGAGCTGTTCAACCCCGTCTCGAAGACCTGGGCTCAGCTTGCGCCCATGGCCGTCCCGCGCAACTACCACGCAGTCTCCATTCTTCTCCCCGACGGGACTGTGTTCAGCGGTGGCGGGGGCTTGTGCTGGTTGCCAAATCCCTTCACCTCGTCAGCGCAGTGCGACAAGTCCGTTGACCACCCTGACGGAGAGATCTACAAGCCGCCGTATCTCTTCAACGCCGACGGCACGGAAGCCTCACGCCCTTCCTTATCCAGCCTCGAGGCAGAGTCCGTCAGCATTGGTGGCACGCTGCGGTTCAACGTCAGCGGAGCTGGGGGCACGGCCAAGATTGCTCTGGTGCGCTTGGGCAGTGTGACGCACTCTGTCAACAGTGACCAGAGACGGGTGCCACTGAACTCCGTCTCGGTTTCTGGTAGCAGATACACCGTTCAGCTGCCGTCAGATGGCGGGATCCTGGTACCTGGATATTACTACCTGTTCGCGTCATCGGCTGGCGCTCGAGGCACGCCAAGCATTGGGAGGACTATTCACGTTTCGTTGTAAGACGGCGGGAAGCCAAGCAAGGGGGAAATTATGTTGCGCGTCAACATGCTGTGGGAGTCCATCACCGTGGTTCGACGATCAAGTACTGCCTAGTTCTCTCGTCCCTGGGAAGTAGGCCCTCGGCGACGGACAGGTACGCTGTACCATCTTCGAAAACACAGATACCGTGCAGAGAGCCCAGAGCGCTCAGTGCCCTAGGGGGCATCACCGTAATTATCCAAGAGGGTAATTGATGCTCATCGTCGTGAACCACCCAGGAGGGCCGCAGAAAGGATGGCCGGTCTAGGCAGTTGCTATCCACTTTCAGCTCAGTACAGGCAACGCCGTGAACGCCCAGGCTCTCATATAGCATACTACTTCAAGGAATACACAATCTGGGGTATATGGCCACCGCCTACGGTACCGCGAACATAGGTACTTCACCGTCCGCCTTAGGCGTTACTAAGCCTGTATAGCCTATTTCGGCGCCCTGGCCTGCTCCCGTGTCTTGGTGGCAAACCAGAGAAGATAGGATCCAGTGTGTACAAAGGGATAAGTAAAAGTCGTTTACGGGTATTTTGTACATATGTGGGCGAGAAGTTCAAGTGCTGAGCGTTGACCCCCGGCGAGCTTCACGCCAGAGCGTAGCACCCGGGCCGTCGCACACCGGCCCAAACCACAAGTATCCTTGAAGCCGCGGATAGATAGTTTCCCAATCTGCCTCCCGCGCGACCTTTTTGATCTGGTTGTGGTACTGACCTTCGGCCTCGGTAAATCTCGCAGCGATGGCGCCCAAGACCGTGGCCCAGGTCAGGAAATCGGCGACGCGGGAATCCCTGGAATGAGATCCTTGCCACGTCGCCTCGATCAAGCCGAGCACTTCTTTCGCGAGTCGAGGTTTGATTCCGGTGTGAGGTGGCATTGGGAAAATGGTCATGTCCAAGTAGATGAGGGCACAGAGGCGGCAGATCTCATAGAGAACAGTGATGGCCTCGTCATCTTGGCACTTGTCCGGATCCACCCCGAGTGCTGTGGGTTCTCTTTGTGAATACGGGGCGATTGAGAGGATCTTATGGGTTGCCCAGTCACAGTTGCCGAGCAGCATGTTAAGTGATGCTGGGGCTCCTGAGGTCTTTCGACAGAAATGGTCGAGGGCGACAGTGATGTCCACCATCTCCTGGAGGGGCTCTTCCATTTCGTCGTTTACGAACACGGGCCGTATTCCATCCGACGAGTCCGGCCGGAAGGATGCGCCCAGAGTTGCGAGCATTCGAAGTGCTTCTTGATCTGGGTCCCACATACCTCTGTGGAGGGGTGATTTCCGTCGAGGGGGGCATGGGAACCTGGGCGGGAGTCCAGTTCGACAGCTGTTGACTAAATCCCAGCTACGCCGGCGGGTCAGTATGGAAACAAATGATGGCTTGTTGCCCAGGAGTTCCGAGGAAGAGGAGATGCATACGGAGGTAGGACGCATCCGAATATGGACTGATCAACAAACGAGAGCCCGCCTCTCTGCTCGATGAGACTATACAGCGCGTTTATATGTTGATCGCCAAATACCATCTGGCCGTAGAGGTGCAGATCGCGATGGGTGGCCAGGGGTGATAGCGGGCGCGGGTGTGGCTCTCGCCAATCTGAGTGGGGAAGCCCCTCGTGGATGCCGAGAATGAACATGGTGAGGAGAAGGTCGTTGTCAGAATCGAGGGAACCGGGTTGGTAATGATCTATCTGTGTTCGGAGAGCCTGGATTGCCTTGATTTTCCTTCGCAGCCCCCTTGAAAGTATCCGGCGGTTCACCGAAGGATCAGACGAGGAAGACACGAGGAAATGTGTGGATGCGCCTGATATCTGGGCATTCAAGACCATGGGGGATCTCATGGTCCTGGAAATCCACGACTGTACGAAAGCCTGGTTCTCGAGTTCCGACTCTCCGAACACTGGTTGTATCGTCCTATGAAATGCTGCGAGTCATTGTTAGTGCTGTGCTGATCCAGTGCTTGGGTACCTGGTCAGTCCCCAGCCTCAAGCGGCGCATCCTACCGTAGTTGAGAATGAATTCGTCATCCCGGGTCAGCCCTGGAACCGGGAGAGAACCAAATGGATCTATCAACCCTGCAGACTGTGGGCTTGGTGCGATGCGGACAGGGGGGAACTCGAGGTGTCCGACGGTGGAATGCAGCCCCTGGCCGTTGCCCTCGTGGCCTGGATCGGCCGACATGCACCCCTTGGGAGTAGAATCGGCCTCCGCGGACCAAGGTATAAACTTGAGCGCCTTGGGCTGGTGGCTGGTGGCCTTGCGCGCGCTGTGCCGCCAGACATGGACGCGGGCCTCAGCATTCAGCCGGCCGCCGGAAGCGAGGGAGCCAGAGGCAGATTGATAAGGCAGAAAGAATACTGGGCGGTTACGTTCTGGGGCCATCTCGTCCCGTCTGATTTGATGACCACTGGGGACACACCGAGGGGGGCGCTGGGTCGGTCTGAGTAGGTGAACATTGGTGGAGGTTCGTCTCGTTGTCGCGACGTTACAGTTGGTATCATCCACCGGGCTAATTTTGGACGAATCTCGGCGCTGGTGGGGATCGCTGATCTTTACCGTAATAGGAATGTGGACTCTTTCCATTTTGGGTTAAGTTCCTCACCCGTGTCATTGGGCGTACTCACTCGCGGGTCCTCCGAACCATGTGAACTTGACCACCACCACACTCATGCCGTCGTGGCATTACAATAACATCGGGAAAACCCCATTCATCCCAGGTGAAATCTTCATGTATTCGCTTGCCTAGAAAATAAGCCTAGAATCTAGGCCGGCCCGGGCGTAGTTCGCCTTACCGGGAGCGCGCCCCCACCCCCCGGCCTGGTAGTCGTACATATGGGGCCCTCAGCCCAGTCCCAAGTATTCGACATACTTTGTCCCGAGCTCGATCCTCCGTTCACTCACTACCTGCGACTGCTCCAAAATTCATATTTGCCGTCGGTGTTTCACGTCTCACTTTTGACTTAAGAGTGTCTAGAGCCCGCACGAGACAAACCATGCCTGCGAGACCTTCATCAAAGCATCCTTCGAGCCCGGCAGCAGAAACCCGATCCTCAGACCTCAAATGTCGACCCAGGATCACCAAGCCCGATGACTGGACGGACCTGGCGAGTCCAGATGAGCGGCGTCGCATCCAAAATCGGAACGCCCAGCGGAAATTCAGTAGGCATAAACAAGCGACTCCCGAGATATCAAGGTCGCCCACTAATCGTCCAGCAGGGCAGAAGGTCCGCGATAACAAAGAATTGGCTGAGCGCGAGGCTCAGAACCAAAAGTTCGCCAGGAATAGTTATCAGATCCCAACGCCAAGTGATCTCAGTGGCGACTGTGCAGACGATGAATTGGGTCTGCCGTGGGGAAGCTTCAGTATGAAGCACGTCTTATCCCGTGGACATGAGGCTGTCAGCCTCCAGAGAAACGGGCACGACGGCAAATTGCTCCCCAACCAACAGATTGTCGGACCGGATTCTTCGCTCTTCTGGCAACAGTCCATCCACAGCAGCATGGGAAGCAGCGACGCGCTGTCACAAGACCTTGACGAATTCGCGATCAACCACAACAGCGGCAACTGGAGAGAGTGTGAGTACCTGAGAAGCTCGAGACAGACGACAACTTAGGCTGATGATTCCCTCTCACTCATATAGTGGGACTGGCCGAACCTCTGAGAGCCTCCCCTTCTCTTGACTTTCAGTCTTGGCCAAATCCAGATCCTCTAGCGCCCACCAACGGTCTCAATGTGTACGGCGCAATCTTTCCGACCGAAGACCTGGAAGTAGACTTTTCATGAAGTTGGCGACATGGAGATGAAATCAGTTAGGGGAGAACCGATGAGATATCAGTGTAACGACCTTGGTAGGCCCAGGACTTATTGCTGAGGGGCTTCCAACACTGGCGAGCCATCTGTCACGGGACGCGGCAACGACTTCAAGATCTTTTTCTGGGTGCAGGGCGAAGGGAAAAACGACTCCATCAGCGGAAATATCACGAAATATTTGTCAGAGTCTTCAACAGAAAGCGAAATTGCATTTTTCTGGATGCTAAGCGTATCGGTCATCTTGGAGGCGGCAAGCGCGAGGTCGGATCTTTGGAGACCTCAAATGTAGAAGCAGGGCCTATGATTCAATATTGTTCTATATCCTTAACCACTCATCTTATTCAATGCCATAGTCTCCGGCAACGGTCCAAAGCGTTGGCATACCATGTTCACGCCAGGGGAGCTAAAGACACAACTTTACAGTGATATAGAGCCATCCAGATACGAATCGGCTCGGACTTCGAGACGTTGCAGAACAAGATGGTGACACGACAGATCCCGTTGCGGTTCTTGGGGGACCGCGCCCGAAAATATGTAAATCGGGTCTTGTCTATGTTTGCAGCGCTGTCAGCCCATGAATCTTAGCGTAGAGCGGCGAGGTGTTTGAAAGGGTCTTGAGTTGAAAGTATAATGGAAACACCGAGAAGCACCGCCGTGCACAATGTTTCGAGTGCGAAAAGAGTGACCCAGGGCCACCTGACGTTGAAGTAAGTATCGTCAGAATGCGATGTTCCCGGAACGGTTGACGCTCTGGAATTATCGCCGGGGTCGCTGCTCTGTATGAGACTGCTCAGAGTCGTGGCGATATTCCTGATCGGCCGTTCCAGCTCCTCGGCTACGAGGAAGAAGCCGAAAAAGTTGCCTGCACCAGTATCCCAGTCGTTCGTAGCAGAGGTACCGTTCAGAAGAATCGCGAAATTGCGCGATAGCAATAGATCCGTGGACTGGGACGCTGGTCACTTTAAGGGGGAATCCCCAGGGCGTTTTGGCCCGAAGATGACACCCTCTCACAATTACAGCACGCCAACCATGCTTTCGCGCGTATAGCTAATAGTAGGTGGCAGCCAAGACGCTCGTGGCGCGGCACGACGCACCGTCTTCACTGGTTTGGTAGCCTGTTGCTCGACTCTCGTTCTCAAGTGACCGCATGTCCACCCTGCTGATAGGAGCTTGAAAGGTCAAAGACAGCTCCCTGCACAACTCCATTCTCAGCCGATGCGCCAGAACGAGTCTCCTCCAATATTGGCGCTGGGGCCATGTCTAGCATACTGATTGTCCGTGGATGAAAATAGTTACAGCTAGGTCTGGGGTCATACATGGCGTGATAAGAAGCCGAGAAGCCGGAGATCCGTCAGCCTATTATTCCAAGGCATCATTCCGAATTATTGCTTAGAGTAAACGTGGCTTTCGAGTCCCAGATCGACTCCCGGTTTCCGGAGGATGGCGCCATCGGGGCTAGCGAGGAGTCCTCGACGCAGACCGGGAACATGACGAATAGTACGTACGAGGTGCGCCATACAAGGGCCGGTCGGCTGGCCGGATCCAATGGCTAAATACTTATGCTCAGTCGCCCCGTTGGAGAAAGTGACGCTGCCCACACTCCCAACCTGGTCCTCAACCGACGCCCAGTACTTCTTTAGCCAGCTGAGGATCACAATGCCTTCAGCTCATCTTCCGCAGGACCAACTCCCGGTGTATTTCATCGGACATGCGGGAGTAAATCTGCTCTTCAGCGACTCTGCCAGCATCCAGACGGTCAGAAGCAACCTCAAAGCCATCGGGGACGAAATCCGGGCGCTCTCGCCCAAGCCAAAGGCAATCGTGGCCTTCAGCGGCCACTTTGAAGCTGGCGAGATCCATGGTCCCAACGTCATAGAAGGCAAGGAATGAACCCTGTATTCGCCCTGAAAATTGACCAGAATCGGGGCTGATTCTGACCACACTGCAGTCAACGTGAAGCGGAACACCGAGGTTCAAGTACGGCCCTGGCCAAGCAAGTAAACTGATGCGACAGGCTCTCTGCTAACAAAGTCCACCTCAGCACGACTTTGTCAACGACTTCCACGACTCGAACCCCTCCGTCTACGAATATGACTGGCCACACACCGATGCCCCTGAACTGGCACTCGATGTCTGGCGCCGCCTCGTCGACCAGGGCATCAAGGCAAAGCGCGTCGAGCGACATGTTGATCACGGAGTCTGGGTGCCCTTCAAAGTCATGTTTCCTCCCGAGACACCTCTAGACATACCCCTGGTTCAGGTTTCGACATTCCACGGCTACGATCTCGCCAGCCAGCACAGGCTTGGCGAAGCGCTTCAGTCTCTTCGAAACGATGGCTTTGTCGTTGTTGGATCCGGCATGGCCGTTCACTCCTTTGCCTCTCTCGGGGAAATCTCAGAGGCGCCTTCCGAGAACAAAGATGCGGTGCGTGCAAAGGTTCTCGCGGAGAGCAAGCGCTTCGACAAGGCCATCCGGGGGGCTTTGGCGGAGAGAAGTTTCGTGGACCGCAAGGCGTCCTTGTTGGCCCTGGAGTCGCTTTATGAGTACAAACGTTCTCATCCCACCGTCGAGGTATGCATGGAACATGGGTTTTAAGTCATTCTTCGGCCAGCTGACCGCCATAATCTAGCATTTTACGCCCCTTCTAGTAGCTGCAGGTGCAGCTGGTGAGTCTGAAGCCGAAGCATTGGGAGTCGACGTGGTTGAGCCGGGCATGTCGTATCTTAACGTGCGGTTTTCGTAGCAACCCAAGCATCTAATACGACAAGAACTCTGGCTTACGAGTTATCACCTTGAATTGAACTCTATATTGACTTCCAACCTATCGCGCACTGGTGTTACCCTTAGTGTAATGTAGGTAAAGGTTTATAAGCATTCAACCCCCCTTGAAAACTGTTTACCAACGTTTGAAAAGTCTGGTGGGCCGGTTACGGTGTCTATTAAACACCAGACCCCTTTTCCCAAAATCTAACTGTCCCCCCCTCCCAACTACTCAACACTAATGCAAGAGCTAAAGGGTTTGCAGGGCTACCCAGGAGACGTACGCCCGGGGCCAGTCCGGTTTAATTTCTTCAGACCCCCGACCTGGTTCTTGCTTCTGCCGGCCGGTTCCTAGACGTTCCAGCCGTTGGGGTTGAACGCGCCACAGTCACCGGCAATGACGTTCCAGGTGCCCCCGGCCGAGAACATCTGGCCCGCGATGCCGGTGCTGCACAGGTGGGAGGGCACCTTGCCCTTGCCGCCGCAGGTCTTGCCGGGCCAGATGCAGTCGCGGGTGGCCAGCTGCTGGACCCATTCGCCAACCCACTTGCACTCGATGACGAGCTGGTGGTGGTTGTCGTTGCACGTGGCCGCGCCGGCCGTCTTGTGGCAGCCGAAGAAGGCGCAGCGGCGGGCGTTGACGTAGCAGCGGCCGCCGACGGCCTTGAGGCGCTTCCAGAGGGTGTTCATCTCGAAGCCGTCGCCGAAACCGAAGCGGGTGATGCAGATGACGTTCTGGGAGGATGTTAGAGGGCAAGAATCAAAACGGGCAGGGGAAGAGAGACAAACCCTCTTGGCAAGGGTACGCTCAGCCAGAGCTGCGGGCCCATCCTCGAGAGGCGTGGTGTTGATGTCGGAGTCGTCGGGGGCGCCATAGATAGAGAGGCCGGGGTAGTCCTTCTGGACCTGGGCGTCGATATCCTACAAATAGGTGTCTTAGCTTCTCGGTGTATAGCCCCTGAGGCAAGGCTTTCTTACATCGAGGCTGCTGCCGGTGTAGTCGACGACGGGGCCGCCCTTGTAGAGGCTACCGCTCCAGGAGAGGGCGTCGATGTCACGCATCTCCAAGGCGCTAAGCTGTACTCGAACGTCAGTCTGTGGCTCTTCCGAGCAAGTGGCTGGTGTTCAACGAACCTCAGCCGGCATGGCAGCCACGGCAGCAACGAGGCCGAGAAGAATAGTCTGAACCTTCATGTTTACGGTGAGTTGGAGTGTGAAGAAGGAGCAGAGTGGTGGAGAATGAGACAACTGAGTTCAGCTTGGAGCTGGGGCATCTCCTAGGACAGAACGCTGCCGCGAGGGCCCCTTTTATGCTAATCATACCATGAAGCCCGGCCAACTCGTCGGCCAGCGGGGTCTGTGGTGATGTTGACCTTGGCAGCATTGCATGGGCAACTCGAGTGCCAGAAGAGGCAGTATGGTCCGGTGCAACTACACTAAACATTTGACTAAATTCCTCGGGCTCCTAGCCCGCCCCGAAGACGAGGGTGATGTCTGCATGAAGCTTCGTGGTCTGCCAGGCCCCATGTATACAACCAGTCCCGTAGGTAGCCCAGCTTTATGGCCGTGACCCCCACGGCGGGTCAGCAGGGCCGCTTAGCCAGCGTCTGCAAGGGAGGGACCATGAATGCTCAGTTCTGGAAGATGTCTGTTCCCACCAAGGCTCTACCGAAGTGCCCATGGGGCACAGGAGAGGACTTGTTTGGTGGCGCCACCGCGCATGAACCTGCAGACCCCTTGCTTGGAAGCGAAATCGAGTCGACGCACGCGGCTTCTCGGTGACGGGACTGGCCCTGTGCAGGACGACTGTGCGATGTGGGTGGTGACGTGGTCGCACGTGCACGCATTATCGGCCATCCCTGGACTCAGTCATGACGCGGGCTTCCTATTCTGGGTGAAGATAGGAGGCTGCTCAGTCCTTGATAAGATGGGAGAGTTGCGGACGGCGCCTTGGCAGAACTCGTCGGCGAACTTCCACACCTAAGTACCTAACTTGCAGGGCAAGCCTTCGGCAAAATGGGGTGTGTTCTGTGACCGGGCCAGAGTCATCCTGGATCTTATCGAGCACCGACGCTCCAGATTTTCTATAGGATTAACTGATTGCTCATGGTCATGAGGAACCCTGAATATCATCGTTGTAGAACATAGCTGAAGCTGGCTAGATACCTAACAACTATTAGGTCTGAAGAGCTATGAGGAGACCAAGGCTCACGCCACAAAGGGGAAGTCCTCCGGCGGCATCGCGGGATGAACAGGTCCTGCGCTGTGCCGAATTCAGTCACGATAGATGCATGGGCACGAGGCCAGACCGGGCTGCCCATGCTCGCCAGACGGCGAGGGGCAAAGCCGCAGGCGGCCACACAAGTCCCAGGGAGGGTAGAGAAGCGAGCTTGGCCTGCCGACGGGCATCCACCGCACCGAGAAAGTCGGCGCCGCCTGCTGGGACACTACAACACAAAAAGACACGAGTAGGGGCTATGCCGCGTCGTCTTCCGGGGTCGCGATATGATGCTGACGGACCGCGGCTGGCGTCTATTGTCGCTGCGCCGCGGCCAACTAAGAATAAGCAGCTCCGCACGGCATCGAGTGAGGGAAGAGACGGTTCAAGTTGTGCGCTACAACGGCTCAGAGGCTCCTCCCGCCCACCGTGCCGCGCCGGCTACCGGCAAACAACCTCGACTGGGCATCGCATGGCCGGAACATGGGTCTAGACTCTTTCCCTGACCCTGCACTAACCCTGACCCTGCAGCAGACCAGGGGTGAGGCAGGACCATGCCTCTCGCGCTTCGCGACTATGATGGCCGCGAGAATCATGTTGGCTTCTGCGGGGGGTTCATCCGGCTGGGTCGGTCATGTGCCGGAGGATGACAAGCTCAGATCCAAGCTTTTCAGGATACTTATCACGGCTTGATGGCCGGAGAGCCGTCGCAGAGTCTTCCAGTGTGCAACGTCTAGGTTTATGCGAGCTCTTTCCTGAAGAGATATGCACAGCTTGTCGAGACTCTGATCTTTTGCCTGAGACAGAATAATCCGCAGGTTGCTTCGCAGAGTCGCCGTATCGGCGACACTTGGTGTCTACAAATTTCCATCACGGGTCTTTTTTAAGTAGTAATTGGCTCCCAAGTAGGGTACTCTCCGCCTTGCCTTGCGTAGTAGGTGGTTCGTTCTTCAAAACCAATACCGCCTTTTCCTTGCAGTTGGCTCCAAACAGCATCCCGCCCACGCATCGGCGAATAGTGCGAGCATGGTGTAACGCATATATGGTATATATGCCCATTCAATCTTGCAGTTTCCATTTTCCCCTTTCAGATAATGCAGGCACGTGTATCTTCCAGGTTAATACATTTGTTGTTTACTTCAACATTGTGTTGTCAACTGTGGGCATCGTTGCTGGCTTCCGCGTGCAAGTCTTTAACCACTGACACCAATGACCTCGATCCCGTTTCCTTCCCTTCGCCTCTAGGTATGTTGGCTGCTTATCTCGTCCGCTTTGCCAAGACGATCGCAGTAATGTTACCTACTATTAGTAGACATCCGGTGCCGAGAGCCGCCGCTGCGAAGCATTCGTATACTGGTAGCATCTCAAGAGTACCAGAATCTTTGGGAACCAGGGCAACGTTTGACTACTTAGAGACTCCATCACTTGTAGTCTCGGACGGTCTCAGCGATCGTGTCCTCCAAGCTCGTCCATCCATGTCCAGTCAACCTCCGAAGCAAGTCCTCCGCGCGGTCATGACTGACCGTGCTCAAATCCCGGCCAAGTCCAGGAATATCGTCCATAAACTCGCGGCTCGGATGCAGCTTCCGAAGCACCGCCAGCAAGTCGTTCCAGTTGTACGGATGCGCAAACGCAAACAGCCGCTCGCTGTTGACGTCGCCGTAGATCAGCGCGGCGACGTGCACCAGCGCATCATCCACGATGTTAACATAATACTGGGGAGGCTGGCTCTCGACGTCCTTTTGGCCCTCGAAATTGTTCCAGAGAGCACGCACCCATCCCAGGGTGCTGTGGTACTGCTGATGCGCCGGATCGAGGACCGGACCGAAGTTGGCGTTGGGCAGGACGCTGTTCAGCACGAAAGAGGGCGAATGCTCCTTCGTCCACTTCCAAGCCGCGCGCTCGCTCTCCGTCTTGCCGGCGTAGTACACGTTCAGCATGCGTTCGAATCCCTCGTAGGGCGGAGGTGCCCAAGCCGCCGCAACAGCCTCGTCGTTCCACATGTTTTCATCGATATGGAACACCTTGTTCGGCTTCGGCGCCGTGCAGGCCCCCGAGGAGGACGTAAGCACGAAGCGCTTGATCCCGGGTTCCTTAGCAGCAGCTTCCAAGGCATTGGTGGTGCCTTTGATGACGACCGGGACGGAGGCGTTCGGGTCGGTGTCCTGCATGACGGGCATGGCCGTATGGATGAAGCCGGAGGCTCCCTGGACGACTTGGTCGAAAGCCCCGTCGGCGGCGACATCTTTGACCTCGACGAGCTCGAAGTTGCCCGATCCAAACTTGCGGTCGAAGAAGTCCTGGAGCCAGCTGGTCTTGGCCTTGTCACGGACGGTTCCGCGAACAACGTAACCAAGCTTGAGGAGCTGGTCTGCGATGTGGCTGGCGATGTTGCCGTTGGCCCCGGTCAGGACGACCACATCGCCCTTCTTCAGGGCAAGCTGACTTTGTTGAGGTTGCATATTGTCGATTGAAGGCGAAGTGATTTGGATGAGATTGAAAATGGAGTTGGTGATTCTTCGAAAGCTGATGTTGGACAAGTGAGTTCAGTATAGCTGGAGCCCAAACGTCTCCGTTTTATAGAGCCGACGCACCCGGTTCTTTCCCAGGAGCTTTGAGATTCTCTGCTTGCCATATGTGTATTAGTACTGGGGATTACTGAGTGCAGCGCTTAACCTTCCGGCAGGATCGAGATCCATTGACTATGGATGGCTGACGGGACTGCGGCTGGTTAGCCCAAACTCGAGCCGCCGCCACTAGTTGAAGCATGGCAAAGTTTAAAGTCACCCAACGACGTTACCGGGGCCGTTCTGTGATCAACAGTCGAAAAGCTCCGGCCGGAGTCTCAGCTGCCCGGGCTGCGTCCGGCGACGGAACTCCGCACCTGTTGGCTCTCGGACCGTCCGATGCTGGACCTCACTTGCTCACATACACCCAGACCCAGGTCCAGGCTAGAACATGTCGTTTGGAGTAGTGTCAAGGAGACGCGTAGGCACCCGGCTTCGAGAAGCCGGCAATGGCCGTAGCGCCCGTGATTTGGAGCTGGCCGGGGACGAGCCAACAGACGGAGAGACACCGGCGCAGAGCCTCGTCTCGGGGACAACATCATCATCGTGATCCAAAAGCCCATCATCGGCCCTTTTCGGAGGGGGATGTACGTTGGAGAGTCATGCAGAGGCCAGCAGCAATAGGCGAGAACTTGAGCACACGGTAAGCAACACAATCAAGTCAGGGGGGCAAGCAGTCAGAGGATAGATGTTCTTCCCACCCTTGGGCACACCTCCACGCTGGCCTCCGGTCCCAGCAACGCTGTCGGGCCGAACAACACTCACGCTTCCGCGGTTGGAACATAGGGAAGTCTTCTTTATGATACAGTGAGCCTGTAAACGGTATCTCATACACTCTATCCCTGGATCGTCTCCCGGACCCCACGATTCCGCGGCAGCTCTTCCCCCGGCTGTCTGGCACCACTTAGAACTTGGGCTTCATGGTGTTCCTCAGCCTCTGGTAGTCGAAGAGACCCTCGATGCTTCCCACGGCGCTGATGGCGATGTCCTGGTCCCAGATCTTCCTGGAGGCGAAGTCCATGACGTCCTTCTCGGTGATGGCGTCGATGGTGCGTTCGATCTCGGCGGGGCTGGCGTGGCGGCCGGTGGTGATGAGCTGGCGACCGATGTCCTCGGCGACGGCGGTGGTGCCGTCGAGGGACAGGAGGATGGAGGCCTTGAGCTGGGCCTTGGCACGCTCGACCTCGGCCTCGGCGACGTTGGAGGACAGGCGCATCCACTCGCGGATGGTGAAGTGGACGAGATCGTCGACGCGGGTGGCCTTGTCGGTGACGAGGTAGCAGCCCCAGAGACTACGACGTGGTCAGCTGCTGATTTACTAATGTGGACGTGCATGCATTAGCACAACTCACCCGGTGTCGCTGTAGCTGGTGGAGAAGGACATGAAGCTGTTGGCGAGCTCGTTGGAGTGGACGAGGCCGCTCAGCTTGCTGCCCTGGTGGGGAGCGTTGCCGAGGGCGCGGTCGTAGTTGCCGACGATGGCCTGGGTGACGAGGGCGGTGTAGTAGTCGGGGTCGTTCCAGCTCACACCCTCAACGGCGATGGCGATGTTGGCGGTGGGGATGTTGTCGTCGCGGACACGGACATCGGAGCCGATGAAGTCGGCCTTGAGCTTGGACAGCAGGTAGGCCTGGTTGTGGGTGCTCTCGGCGGGCAGGCCGGCGAAGTTCTTCTCGGCGAGCTCGACGAGCTTCTCGTGGGGGATGCCACCGGCGCCGACGAGGACCATGCGGTCGGCGGTGTAGTTGTTCTTGATGTAGTTGACGAGCTCGGTGCGGGTGATGTCGCGGATGTTCTGGCGGGGGCCGAGGATGGTGCGGCCGAGGGGCTGGTGCTGGTAGGCGGTGGCGTGAAGGTGGTCGAAGACAACCTCCTCCATCTGCTTCTCGACCTCCTCGGACTCCCTCAGGATGACATCGCGCTCGCGCTCGATGGCGGACTCCTCGAGCTTGGAGTTCTGGAGAATGTCGGCGAGGATGTCGACGCACTGGGGGACGTCGGAGTTGAAGGCCTTGGCGAAGTAGACGGTGTTCTCGCGCTTGTCACTGTGTCAGCTGGCGTCGTCGTCGTCGCCGGACGATTGATTCATCACAAACCGAGGTGTAGGCGTTGAGGTGGCCACCCATGTTCTCAATCTCGAGCTCGAGCTGCTGCTGCGTCCTGTTGGAGGTACCCTAGGAGATCCATCGTAAGCCTGTGCTCGTCGTCGTCCGGGGGGTGTCTGCGCGTCGGGCGGGTGGTGGTACCTTGAAGGCAAGGTGCTCGAGGAAGTGAGCGGTGCCGTTGGTCTCGTCGGTCTCGGCCCTGGAACCGGCATCAATCCACATGCCGACGGTCGAGGTCTGCGACCAGGGCGAGTAATCGGTGGCGACCTGTCAAGTCTCAGAGTCAGAAGAAGGTGTTCTCGAGGGGCGCGGAGGCCAATTGGCGTGGGAGAGGCGCGGTCGTACCGTCAGGCCATTCTTGAGGGTGGTCGTCTGGACTTTGCCGACGACGCTGGAGCTGGTGACGGGCGTGGCGAATCCCCTCGCCCAGGGAACGCTCTTTGTGAGCGAAGCCCTGTTTCGCAGGCCCTGCGAGAGGTTCAAAGCTAGTCTCCGGGACGCCATGAGGGTGTTGTGGAGGATCTAGGGAGGAATGAGTGGTTTGACGAAATCTTTCGATGAGGTTTCGGCTCGCGGCTCGAAGCTTTCCCAATTCTCGGTCGTGCAGGTGAGAGATTGTTGCCGCCTGGTTTGTCAGGCCGTAGTTTTTCCGCGTTGTTCCGGAGACTCCCGCGCAGGCATTGGCCAATGGGAGGGGCCCAATTTCTACTCCGAGGGACCCGTCACGGGAGCTGACTAAGCCTTTTCTCGAGAGTGTCACCTAACATCTTCGGCCGAGAGGAAGCCACTGGCGGCTTCATCTCAAGTCCGCTCTCACTGTTCCTGGCGATTAGGATGGATGACGCTTTCCGGTGCGGGATGGATTGCGCGCGCAAGTAGCTGGAGCTTCGAGGGATGATCATGGAAGTTTGTGCCACTAATGTTTCACCAACCCAGCACATATCTGCAGTGCGGCCTCACGGGTGACCCAATGAGCCGCTGTTAGTGCATCTTCTCCGCGCAGCACTTGGTCACTGCATCTCACAAATCAACCAACATCGTCACCTAGTCGGTCGACTCTCGGGTTATGACTGACTTTCATCTGTGAATATCTTCTGGATCGAACATCTGAAGAACCTCGAAACTCGCGAGAATCCTCACCTACCTACCAATGGAGAAAGGCCTGGTCGACGTCCTGACGTCCCTCCACATCTCCGCCCAGAAGTTGGCGCCTGATGCCATCGAGGACAACATGAAGGCCATAATCCAGAGCTTCCCGCCCCTTGGCCAGATCACCCAGATAGACAAAGGGCAGATCGCCCTCACAGCGGTTCTCGAGGTCCCCGCAGCTCGCCATGCGGAGTCGTGGCAGGTCGCCGTCTGGCAGTCCGTCGATGGCGGTGAGTGGCACGAAATGATTCTCGAGGCACTCCCTCTCGAACAACGTCCACATGCGGTCCAGGCAAGCCGACAGGAGGCTCATCTGTTTTACTCTACCTCCCTGGACATCAAGGAGTCCCTTCACTTCACCCTGAGATTCCGCCACGGTGAACACGAACCTTGGAGATGGACCCGAGATGAGCTCGGCTTGGGAGATGGCCACATCATCGTCAGCAGTGCCTCTGCCACATCTGCCCTTAGTGATTTTGGCAGCGTGATCCACAACCTTGACCCTGCCTGGGAGGTCAAGCCTCTCATGAGCCAAGCGCCGAAAACGCGACTCTGGTCTCTGACGGCCGAAGTTCCCGCGTCGACTGACGATCATTCGGCCTTGAAAAACATATCCCTAGGTGTACCTTGGGGCAGTCATTGCATCAGGTAAGGAGCCTTACTGCTTGCGGTGCGCTCCACTTTCTAATGGCGGTCCAGATGGTTCGCACTCATTCGGACTTGGACGCCATGGCTTGCTCCGCGTCAAGGCAAGTCTCATTTCGAGCTAGACAAGGACGGAATCTTGTGCTCTTTTCTCAACTCCACGGGGAAGCACGTCGTGTTACTGGCAGTCAGCGGTATCAATCACGTTTCTGCGGGTTTCCAGAGTGACAATTCGCGGGGCAGCGTCATTCTTCATGTAAGTGACCTCCTCAGCTCAGTACACACACCTGGGCTGGGCTGACAGACCAGACACGCAATGACAGCACGAAGCCAGAAAGGACCACTGTCCTGGCAGCCGTCGGAGATAGCTTCGAGAGTGCAAACGCAGCCGTCATGTATCAGGCCCGAAACATTACCCAGATAGCAAAGGCACTCAGCAGCGACATGCAAGACGAAATCAATGCTCTCGACAAGGAGATCAAGCCGGAGTGGAGAGAGAACTGGTACGATGGACTGGGATATTGTGAGTCGTTTCCCCAAGACTTCCAATCTTCCCCAGCTAATCTGAAAGGCACCTGGAATGCCCTCGGGCAGAGGCTCACCGAGGACAAAATCTTCGACGCCGTTGACAAACTCGCGGAGAGCAATACAAGGTGACCAGCCTGATCATCGATGACAACTGGCAGTCCATCGACTATCGAGGCAATGGCCAATTCCAATACGGCTGGGTCGAGTTCGAGGCAGAGCCAAAATCTTTCCCGAACGGGCTCAAGGGCACGGTGTCGCACATTCGGGAGAAACACCCGGAGATCCAGCACATTGCCGTGTGGCATGCTCTTCTCGGTATGGCGTTTGCGGCTTGAAGAGAAGCCATTTGAACAAGGCTAACAGTTCAAAATCAGGCTATTGGGCTGGCATCTCACCCGATGGAAAGCTGGCCAAGGAGTACAAGACCATCGAGGTCATCCGCGAAGATGCCGAGCGCCGCCGTCTCCCCCTCGGAGGCAAGATGACTGTTGTCGCCGAAGACGACGTGGACCGCTTCTACGACGACTTCTACCGGTTTCTCGTCTCATGCGGCGTTGACGGCGTCAAGACAGATGCCCAATTCATGATGGACACATGGATGTCGTCAGCCGCCCGCCGCGACCTCACAGATACCTACCTCGACGCCTGGACCATCGCCTCCCTGCGCCACTTCAGCATCAAGGCCATCTCGTGCATGTCCCAGGTGCCGCACATCATCTTCCATGCGCAGCTGCCACGAAACCGCCCGCCCGTGCTGTGCCGCAACTCCGATGACTTCTTCCCGAACGTACCGGCCTCGCACCCTTGGCATATCTGGACGAATGCCCACAATGCCCTGCTCAGTCAACACCTCAATATCCTGCCAGACTGGGACATGTTTCAGACGGTGCACGACTACTCGGGGTTCCATGCTGCGGCAAGGTGTGTGAGCGGAGGTCCCATCTACATCACAGACGTGCCGGGGCAGTATGACCTGGATCTCATCAAGCAGATGACCGGCCTCACAACGAGGGGAAAGACAGTGATATTCAGGCCGAGCGTCATCGGCAAGACCATCGATGCGTACAATGGCTACCACGACGACATCCTCCTGAAAGTCGGGAGTTATCACGGTACGTCATGAACGCTCCTCTACTTGCAACCCACGTCCTGACTATCGCAGGCGCTGCCGTGACAGGCAGCGGCATCATGGGCCTCTTCAACGTCTCATCCCGAAGGCTCACGGAACTCGTCCCGCTCAGCTCGTTCCCCGGCGTCATATCCTCAATGAAGTACATCGTGCGAGCCCATTCATCCGGCCGTGTCAACAAGCCGGCATCGCCCGGCCAGCAGCCAGCATCCAGCTCGTCTAATCTCACGGTCACATCTCTCGAGCCTGGAGGTTACGAGATCTTGACTGCCTATCCACTGGAGTCTTTCGATAGCGAGACCAAGGGCAAGGTCCACGCCGCCAATCTGGGCCTTGTGGGCAAGATGACCGGTGCCGCGGCCATCGTGAGGAGCGAATTCGCCTTGGAGCGGGATGGCAAAGTGCAACTCAAGACGAGCTTGAAGGCGCTGGGCGTTTTGGGGGTCTACATCTCCAGGCTTCCCGAGCTGACGATCGAGGACGATTTCATCGCAACCATCCAGGGACAGGTGATCCCGGTGCACACGGTCTCGGTCAGCAAGAACGACGACTACGTGCTGGAGATTGACGTCGAGAAGGCATGGCAGGAGATGGGGCTTCACGCCGGCTGGAGCAACGAGGTGGAGGTCAAGGTGTTCTTCAGCATCGATCACGAAGAGGGCCATTGACGTGGTTCCTGTTATCAGAGAGTATCGTCATCTCATTCAGCTTGGAGTTCTATGTCTCTAGGTACCTACTATCCATACTCATAGCTCAGTCCCGGCCAACCCGGCTTCGCTTTTTATTTGAAACGCCATCACAATTAACCACGTACCCTCGTCTTCATACATCATGTAGCTCGTGGTCACGATCACTCGCGCTCGAGCACAGCAGGAGCAACGACCTGAGTGCCGCTGAGCTTCTCAAGACCCTCGCCGCCCTGTTTTGGATGAGGTTAGCAACGATAATACTGACATGAAATAAGATAGGGGTAACTCACGTAGCTGATGAGCGGCGACACCTCGACGCCGACATTGACGCTCTCGCCGGTGACGGTGGCGCCGGCGGCCTCGATCCACTTCTTGCCCTGGGCCATGATGTCCTTCTTGCTGGTGTCGGGGTCGTCCTCGCCGGTGCCGCGGGCGTTCTTGAGCGGGGAGAACTCGTCCTCGCGGCGGACCTCCATGCAGGCGAACTGCTTCAGGTCGAGCATGGGGAAGACGTCGAAGACGAACTGCTCGAGCTTGATGCCGTTGGGCTTCTCGGGCTTGACGGTCTCGCCGGAGGAGAGGTCGGCGGCGGGGATCTTCTTGCGGGCGATGTGGTGGGGTAGCTTGTGCGCCCACTGGGGGATGGAGTCGAGGAAGCGGGCGGAGTAGTAGTGGTTGACGATGTTGGCGGCGCGGAACTTGAGGACGCCGGCCTGCTTGGGGTCCTGGGCCTCGGCGGTGGCGGCGTCGATCTCGGAGTATTCGACGACGTCGGGGCGGCCGTTCTTCAGGAGGATGAGGCCGACGGGCTCGTTGTGGGCGCGCTTGCGGACGACCTTTGTGGCGATGTCGACGTCCTTCGCGGCGGCGAAGCCGATGAAGACGGGGTCGGCGACCTTGACGAGGCAGTTGTCGACGCAGTAGGCGTGGATGTGCTGGATGCCGCGGCGGTTCATGTCGGCGAGGACGTCGGAGACGACGAGGGCCTGGTAGATGCCGCCGTTGCCGTCGGGGGCGACAGCGACCTTGCCGCGGGACTCGAGGATGATCTTGCCCTCGTTGGAGATGCAGGGGAGGACGCCCTGCTCGAAGATGACGACGTTGGCCTTGTCGAGGCCGAAGTAGCCGTTCTCCTCGAAGAACTTCTCCGTCGGGCCGCGCGTGGGACCCGAGGTCATGACGTACCAGGGGACGACGGCGGGGGAGCTGGCGCCGGCCTTGGAGGCGGCGAGCTCCTGGACCTTGCGGATACGCTCGGCCTGGATCTGGAAGAGGGACTTCTTGCTGGGCAGGCCAATGTCGAAGCAGCCCTTGGGGGCGGAGGAGCCGAGACGGGTGCCCTGGCCGCCGGCCATGAGCACGACGGCGACCTTGTTCTGGGCGATTAGGTCGAGACCAGACTGGTACCAGGCATCGATGTCTTCGGGCTTGGAGTCGAGGATCGAGGCGGTGGCGGACTCGGGGAGGGGCTCGAGGGTCTGGGAGGCATCGTCGTCGGTCTTGGGCGGGTTCAGGGCGCGGTCTGTGATCTCGTTGATGCGGGCAGGGTCGAAGCCGGACAGCTGCTGGAAGAGGGTTGCTTGTTCTTCTTTGGAGAGGGAGTCGTAGAATGTGAAGACGTGGTCTTGGCCGGCGTCGGTGTACTTCTTCTTGAGGTCGGTGAGCTGCTCGTCGGAGGGCTGAGGGGCAGAGGAGGGCTTGGAGCCGATGTGGAGGGCCGACTTGATGGCGTCCATGACGTGCAGAGGAATGAGGTCTGGCTGTAGGGAATGTGGCGGGTCAATGGCAGGTCTGGGGGTATCTCGAGCAAGTTGAATGAGCAGGAAATGGATTGTCGGAGAGTTGGTGACGGAGGAGGGGCTGCTGAGCTTACAGCTGCTACTTGTATGGACGAGCGAGCCCCTCGCCCTCGCAGTTTGCCCGCGCCAGCCCCAAAATAGACTGAAGCTCCCGCCAGCTTGACGGGAACGGGTTGCCCCTCCTACACGAGCTTGTCGCTACGTCAGGGGTACTTGACCAGTACCGGGTGCCCGCAGGGCTGAGACTCCCGCCAAGTACGCGGAAGTCAGCTGCCAATGCTTCCCGAGAGTCCAGCACTCGCTGACTGCATATCGTTCGACCCAGAAGGCCTCCAGAATCGCGACACGTTACAATTGCTCTCGAGGTTGACATGAGATTCAGAGCTGTCTCTCAACAGATCCTCGCAGCCTTTCTGGCCTTGTTTGAGTACCCCCAAAGTACCTTCCCACGACTCTCGGACTCGGACGATGAGCTAACGCCCCAAACCGAACGTTGATTAGCGGCTGAGATTCGCCCCGCCCCGCTGAGCCACAGCCCATCTCCGCCAGTCGTAGTGCCGGCATGCCCTGAAACCCCGCCTCCTATTCGCCCGGACCACTCGCAGAGCTTTCTCGTGTTGGCTACCCCTGAATCTGGATGAGGTGAGCATCGCAAATGCGACGCCGTCTGTTAAGCAACATCCACCACCGCTTATGAGAAGTTGACAACGCAATGCGGCAGAAGAGCTTGAAATGTCTTCTCATCTTGCTATTCAGCCAATCTGGGTGCTAGATGGAAACCTTCAAGTTGATCCCCGACGAGAAGCCCACTGCTCAATCCTGAGCCCCTTGACTCAAGCACGGACTCTCCTCCTCATCGGAACCTCAGGAATCTTGAACTTGGTCCCCGTGTGTTGTAGGTCATAAGGATCGAGCAATTAAAGTCGAGGACGCTCAATCGTCCACAGAGTCGCTCGTTTCTGTTGATAGCGGGTCTGCGTCGGCTCTTCTTGCATATTCGCCGCTCATGCTCAGGGTCTCCAAGCTCGTCTTTGTTCGGATGGCTTCAATGTGAACAAAATGAATATCTGGAGCCACTGTTGTGTGATAGTTCTGTCGGCGGGCCGGACCCCCGTTCTGGTGACCGAGCTTCTGGCTAAAGTGCGTATGAAATGCGCCACGGGATCACTCGAGTGATTGGGTGCATCTCGATAATGTGTAAATCACTTTGGAAGAGCCTGTCTAAGGGGATACTGAAGAGTTCTGTCGCCAGGCGAGTGCTTTTCGCGCCTATCGGATGCAACCCCCTTCCAAAACACTGCTCATGTAGCTCCTCTAAAGGGCAATCCGAGCGGCTTGGAGATGGTCATTCTTAACTCACGTGGCCATCTCTATCCGGGGCCCCTGATATGTCTTCCTCGCCACCCCATACCAGTTGACGATGCTGAAGATGGCTATGGCGCCTAGAACTGCAACCGCATAGTCTAGCAATTGTTAGTCAAGCAAAATAATGCTATCAACTGGCTCTACCTACTCATTGAACTGCCGGTGACAGGCAGTGCGGGTGGAAACGTGAAGAATATGGTCTCAAGTACCGCGCCGAGGAGAGTGCCAATGTTGCACACCCACCCCAGAATCTCTGGAACTCGAAACACCCGGTTGCGAGGCAGGAACTCGTGCGACCTCTTGCGGTAAAGGAGAAGGGCCGCGGGGAACGCGAAGGATACCATCTGCAGGAGTAGGAATGATCCGACAAGGGCGTTGAAGGCAGTGGTGGAGCCCAGATAGAGACATCCGCATAAGAAGACGAGTGCGGCGTTAAAGAATAGGGCGTTTGCAGGAATATCGCCCAGTGGCGCCGAGAGCTTGGAAAGTCGATTCGAAAGGAAAATCCCGCGGTCCCGGGCGAACGCCCAGATGAGGCGGGACGATGTCTGCTGGATGGCGACGATGACGTGAGTGACGACCATGGTTAGGCCAATAAGGAAGACTGTTGCTGCAGCGTCCGACCTTGTAGCAGATCGCCACAGCTTGTAGATGGGCATCCTGGTGAGAATGATCAGTCAGGTTCTTACGTTGAGCACGTGAAGCAAGTCGGCAACTTACGAATCAGTCAACAGCGACTCCAGGTCAATGATGCAGTACGACATGGCCACAGCAAACGTGAAGGCCGTCAGGAACCCGATGCCAATGGTAGCCATGAGGGCACGGGGTACCGTCTTGTGGGGATTCAGAGTCTCTTCTGCCAGGTGCAGAGCGGCATCGAGACCTCCGTACATGTAGCACGGGGTTGTGAGACCCGTCAGAAAGGAGATGGCGGGAGTCCAGCCAGTGTTGACCTCAAAATTCGTCCAGACCCACGAGGACGCCGCCTTTTCGCTCCTCGCGACTGATGTGATGGCCGAGATGGAGAATGTGGCCATGGTGAGCATAACTGGGTGGGAGAGAGTCAGTCCTCTGCATAGAAAGCTATATGACAGGGCTGTTGTTGAGGCAGAACTCACATGCAACATCATGGATCCAGCCTGTTCGCTTAAGAGCAAATAGATTATACGATAGGGTGAACAGGTTGAGGGCCTGGTAGATGAGGAAATGATGCCAGGGCTCCGGCTCATATCCATTGAAGTACTGGGGGAAGGCTGTGATCAGTTGGCTCCCAATGAGGGTCACACTGGCTGCGTTGATGGCCCAGGAAAGGGTCGAAATCATGCCACAAGCATAGGAGAGGATCCTGTTCAGCCGCTTCGGAGCGAGAATGCTTGTGTAGTGATACTGGCCTCCGGCGGTGGGATACACGGAGGCAAGTTCGGCCAGCGTGACGGCAGCGCAGAAGTATAGGGCACAGGAGACGAAAGTGCCGTAGATGACGCTGACTGTGCCTCCGGCGGAGATGGCGATGGACAAGCTTGCGGCGATGGCCACCCAGCTGTTGGGGATGTTGAAGCCGATCGCAATGATTCGAAGTGGCCCAATGTCCCTGCGGACGACTTGGGGATCTAACTGGATGATCTCGACCTGTCCAGTCTCCAAAGGGTCGCTCGTGGAGGGGGAAGACTCTGTGTCTGTTGGCTTCTCAGAGACATTCGCCGTTGCCGGCTCGGCAACCGAACTGACTGGTTCTAGATCATTAGTTAGAGGGTTTTCAAAGGCAGGCTCTTCACTTTTGGGTGGAATTTCCCTTCACACAGACTGTTGATGTACCTTTGGACATGATCAACGCTCAGGACTTTGAAAAAGCAGCTGATGGAATAATACTTCTGCTCGAGTTGATATGGTGTGCGACTCTAATGCCAGGTAACTACGGAGCGTGAACGGAATCACCGCTCATGATATAGAATCCAAGCTGGCCCTCAACGCCCAGCAGATGTTTCGGAGAGGAAGATAAGACACAATGTTGAGAAATGGCGGGCTGTCGTGGTCAGATGGTTGGTAGCTTCCGTGATATCGTGATGGCTTCCATGCTTGGAGAAATCCCTCCCAGGGAAATCACGTCACTTGACGCGTTTATCGCAGCCAGTTCCTCCCTAGTACTTTTGTCATTAGTCGTGACAGGAGCTTCGCGCGCTTATCAGCATCCCATGTTCCGCTGACCCGTGGGTTTGGGTCCCCCCGGATTGCGGTTAGCACCGCACGTGGCCTAGACCCTGAAAAGCTTCCTCGTACTAAGGGATGGATATTGACGAATCAAAAACGAGACGTTATCATACGGGTTCGGATAGAGCGCAGTGTTTAATAGTGGTTGACGCCCTTATCTTCGGCCTCTCGGGGCGAGTGGGTCTCCAACCAGGGGCAGCCCCTGAATCCCTTCCGGGGACCGAGGCCGTGAGGGTGTCCCTCCAACAATCTGGGGAATTCGGTCAGGTTGACGCGATTATCTATTCCTGTCGGTTGTTCGATCCGTTGACTCATGATTTTCCGGTTGCTTTCTTGGGGCTTAACGCGGGTTACAGGAACCCCAAAGCCCGGGCGGGTAGTAGTTGTAACTTATAAAAGGATGCCAGACTCAAGAGGCGTTCAGTTAGCGACCGTCCTCAACCAGTGCAATATCACTGCCCCTCTCCCTTCGTACTTGATACCAAGATGCCTGCCTCCGTCAGCCCAGAGGCCTCGCCCCAGCTTGCGGCCGCCTCGCCGAGCAAGCTCGCCAACATCCACGACGACCGATCCCGGCCCGTCCCGGAGGTGCGTGTCTTTGACGCAGCATCCGCAGACTTAGATGATGTCGTCGCCGCCATCATTGAGGCCGGAGGCTGCGTCATCCGCGGTGCCGTGGCCGCCGATGTCCTCGCCGAGATCGAGAAGGACACCCGCCACCATATCCAGAGCGACACCGAGTGGACGGGGGAGTTCTTCCCCAAGGAGACGAAGCGCGTCATGGGTTTGATCGGAAAGTCACCCCTCTACACCAAGACCATCGTCGAGAACCCCCTCGGCCGAGCCGTGGCCGACCGCCTCCTCTCGTCGACCTTCAGCTGCTGGATCGGCTCCGAGTGGAAGACCTTCGTCGGAAAGCCTCAGCTCAATAACACCGTCATCTTCAGCATCGGCCCCGGCGCGCGCGACCAAGACCTTCACCGTGACGACATGATCCACCACAACGTCGTCCGGCGCCGCACCGCCGCCGAGTACAAGATCGGGGACGACACCGGGCTCGGCTACTTCATCGCCGGCAAGAAGACGACGCGCGCCAACGGTGCGACTCGATTCATTCCGGGCTCTCATTTGTGGGCCCACGACACTCCTCCCGACGAGTCCCTGTCTTTCTACGCCGTGCTCGAGCCGGGAGATGCCTTCATCTTCCTCTCCAGCTGCTTCCACGGCGGCTCGGCCAACACCACCGAGAACGAGGAGCGTCTCATGTACAGCTGCTTCTTCACGCGGAGTTATCTGCGGCAGGAGGAAAACCAGTACCTCGTAGCTCCGTTTGAGAAGGTGTCTTCCATGTACAGCGACGAGACCCTGGAGTTGATCGGATACAACCTGAGCCCGCCATTCTTGGGCTGGGTTGACGTGAGCCATCCTTTGGAGTATCTGAGGGGACAGAAGAAGCATGGCGACATCTACTAGTCCTTATTAGAATAAACTCGCTCAATAAATCAAAATTACGTTATGAAAGTCGGTCGTTGTAGTATATCACTCAGCTGGTATTCATGGTTCGGTGACGAGACCGGAATCTAACGCTCGGTGCTGGGAGATTGGTGCTTGATAATCTTGGACTCCTCATACCTCGTTCATTCATTCCTTCATTTCTATCATGGCCATATTTCAAACAACGCGAGTCTGCCTATCACCCGACACAGAGATTGAGATGATGCCGATCAAGAATAGCCTCCAAGCCATACGGCCCATAGGCATCCTCGCCATTGTCCATGTCAGTCCAGAGCAGTGACAGAGGCCGTAGAATATTCTCTACGGCCAGCATCCGAAACGTCGATTTTCTGACCACGTCCCCGAGTATATCCCGCTGGTATTGCTTCTGCATACATGAGCCGGCGACGAGAACAGGCCATGAGACCGTGGTCCAAGCAGCCGACTCGTACGACAGGCGGCTGAAAGACTCGACGAACGACTCAAGCAACGGTTCGATCAGATCAAACAAACCATCTGTCGGCGGTAGTGCACCATGGAAGGACGTGTGCAGGAAGATCAGGCATGCGCGCTGATACATTCGCCCGGCATCCTCGAACCCGGGGTCTGCCGAATTGGGATCTGGCTCCCAAGCGAGGAGCATTTTCAGCAGTGCGTGGTGCTGTGATGTCGACGACTCGGAGAGACGGCTGCCCTCCTCTTGCCGTTTCCTGGCGAGACGGCAAATGGCCGGTATGGACTGGTAGAGCTGATGCGAGCACCCAAAGAGGCAGCCATAAATTTGAGTTCCGGAGTTGAGCTCCTCCAGGGACTGACATGGAAGCTCAGGTTCAAGATAGCGACCAAGCCGCCCTGGGCGGAAGCTGACGTTCGAAACCAGTGCGAGATAGGCATATTGCTCCGCGAAGAAGCCGAGTAGGTTTTGGTCAGCGGCTGACTGGCCGTCCCGTAGCAGGGTGCGCAGCATAGATCTGCTGGCTCGGAGGTGATGGAATATCGCCCCGTCAATATTGACGTCGATCACCTAGGGCTGTAAGTGAGTAAATATGGGAAGAACAGGGTATTTGTCACAACTAACCTCGAACCAGCAGAGAGTTAGGACTGTGGCAAGCAACGTCAGACGGTCCGATAGCTTCGCTGAGTCCCAGCGGGTCAGGGCATATTTAATGCCGCGCAACGCCACAGCATAATGTGCCCGAGAGGGTGCCCTTTGGTTAGAGTCGCTGTAGAGAAGATGTGAAGAGCTAATGGCAAGGATAGTATGCTGCATCATCTCACTCCCGATGGCGATCTGCATGTTGTAAGTAAGAAACGGGTTTTCCGGGTTCATTCGCCCAGCCATTCTCTTGGCGGTGATGTTGACAAAGTGATCCAGAAGACGGCGGTTGCTCGGGTCCCTGTATGCCGGAGGGAGGATGCTTGGCATTGCTGCAAGATTGAAAGTCTCTGGGGAGATGACAGGGGCGGAATGAGAAGCCCGCGACCTGCAGCCGCCGGCTCCGGGTCTGCGGCGTCCCATGACTGACATTGGGTCTTCTTGCGGTGCTTCTGTAGCGCTTTCCGCCGCTTCAAGAATGTCATTCTCGCATTCTTGAGCCGGCCAGCGGCATATCAAGCAGTTCCTCTCGCATCCTTGGCATGTAGGCTTGGTCTCGTCGCACTTCTTGCGTCGCCGGCGACAGGTCAAACAGCCGGTCGTTGACCGTGACCATCGGGGGTTGTGAGACCTGGTCCTGGTGCGGGGCCGCACTGCTGAATCCATTGACTGAGTGGTGCTTGGGTGGTTACAAGATGATCCGATCGAGGAAGAGGACGTACGAGGGTCAGTGAATCCTGACGGGAGAGGAAGATGAGGGTATCACGACCCCATACTGCGGGAGAATCAGGGGGCTTATCAGGGACGCTGAGGCGCGCTTATCATTCACCCTGCGGGCGCCATGGGACCAACCCCCCACATGGACGACAAGGGACCTTATCGAAGGAGGCATGGCCGGTTTAAGCCCTCCACCGAGTGGCGTTATGCGTTTCCGAGGAGATACTACCGTGTTCGCGGCCTGTATAATTTTCTTGGGAAAGAGGGCTCCTTTCACAGAATGCGAGGGTCAAGCAATCCATCATGCGTCGTGCCAGTTGCTTCTATCAGCCTCAGCCAGGTAGATACGTAGGAAAATCCACTCTCCCGGAAAGCCAGAGCCATCAGTCCAACTCCTCCAACCCTTCGACTCAAGCATGTCCGTTGATCTCCAGGGTGGTCAGGGTCGAGATGCGGTTGTCAGCCAGCATCCACAGTCGCTTCATGTCGATCTTCTCTTGTCCCTTCAGGCTGAGAAGATGAGCGCTCTTGATCAAATTTTTGATTTCACGGCCGTTGAGCTTCAGCTCGGCCAGCTTGTCGAGGTCTTGGTCCGTGATGCTGAAGCGCTCGCGACCAACACGGTTGATGAAGTTCTCCCAGACCTGCCTTCGGGCCGCCGGGGTCAAGTCTTGGTAGCGGAGGAAAAGGTCCACTCGGGATTGGAAGGCTTGGTCGATGCTTGACACGCGGTTGGTGGTCAAGAAACAGACACCAGCGTAGTATTCGAGTTTTGTGAGGAAGACTTGATTTTGGATAGACAGTCAGTCGAACGTCCCCGAGGCACGAATTACATGGTCACAAGGCCCACAGATATCTTACCGGCAACAAGCTCATTCCTGGCCAGATCGGCGGTGCTCCTCGAGCCGAGGAAGACGTCGGCTTCGTCCAGAAGCAGCATGGCATTCCACAGTTTGCAGAGACCGAGTGCCCTGTCCAGGGCGGCTTCGACATCCTTTGGCACAGTTCCCAAAGTACCAGCACTCATGGAGTAGAGGGGTACACGAGCACGCTCAGCAACTGCATTTCAGAGTCAGCGTGAACGCCGTGGTTGACGATGGCAAGTCGGAAAACTGACCGGCTTCGGCGGTGTAAGTCTTGCCCACACCAGGTGGGCCAAACATGAGAATGATGATGCCACGGCCTGTATTGTGTCAGCTTCCTCTGATCGCGGCATTGACGCGGGCTTCTGCAGACCTTTGTCCTGGACGAAGTCATCAAAGTTGTTGTTAGCAAGCGCCTTGTTCTCTACAAAGTCCCAGGACAGCTGCTTCTCGTTGCCTGGCAGCACGAGGTGATCGAAAGCAGCATCGTTCCAGACAATTGGAGACAGATCATCAATGCAGAATTGCGCTGTTCATCGTGTTAGTCGGCAGGTAAGTTTGTGGTAGTCGTGGATTGCGTACCCCATTCCTTCGTCTTGAGATCGAGTCCCATGACCCATGGAGTCGCAAGGAAGCACTCCTCGTCCGTGAGATGGTCGAGGACCTCCGTGCGGGCATTGTTCCGGTTAGCCTTGACAGCAGTCATCGCCGGGCCGATGCCCATGCGGCTGTCGTCGGACGAGTCGTTACTCTTCCAAGATTCGCTACCGTTCTCCTGAACACCGTTTTCGCCATCGGTTTCTTCTTTCTTCAATGGAGCGAGCTTCGGCTTCACGATGTTGTTGGATGAATAGTAGGCGTAGGCGTCAACGATGACCCTTCCATCGACGGGCCGCTCCTCAGGGCACTTGGTCTCAAGGAGAATCTTGGTGCCCTGGCAAGACTGGAAGTGGTATCCGCGGAGGGATTCAAACTTTCTTCCTCTCTCGGTGAGCCGAGCGCGGATTTCGGGTGCAGTCTTGTGGTAGAGCAAGGGGGAGACGGGGAGGGAAACGACGTGGCGAAAGCCGTTGAAGTGGCCGACAACGACCTTGGTGGCGGTGTACCCGCACAGCTCGCCGTTCCAGCCGAGATACTCCAAGTGAACGATGTAGTAGGGAGGCTGGCCTTGACCGGGGTCCTTGCGCTCGTACTTGGTCATGCGGCAAGCAGCCTCAACATCGAAAAAGGCGGTCATGGCCAGCTCGCCAGGGGTGAAGATCTGCCAGAGATCTTCAAAGCTGACCTTGCCAGTCTGCTTAGTCTTGGTCAAGGCATCGATGGAGGGGCCGAGGATGGGACGGAGGAACTCGAGCAATTGGTTGATGGCCTCCTTCTTGGCCGGCTCAGTTGTCTTGTCGCTGATGTAATTCAGCTGATCCCACCTATGGACGATGGGCTGGAAGGGGGGCTTGAATGTCCATTCGGAGAGCTCAGGGTCAAAGTCTTGGTACTTGTGAAGGGCAGCACGGAGATGCTCCCTCATGAGGGGAGACTGGATGGTGAAGGAGTAGGTGATCCATTGGTTGTCGCTGAACTCGTGGCGATGGATGATGGGATCATCTGCCACCAGCTGCTGGAGATGCTTCTGGTCTTCCTCATGATTGGGATGCTTGGACCAACGGCTTGGGCAGCAGTCGTAGTCGCAGTCATGGCGGTAGAGCTTGGTGATGGGGTCCATTGTGGCGGTCATTGTGACTGATGGCCGGGCACAGGTTGTGAATGAGGGAGGGAGGTTCTTTCAGTCGAGTCCAAGATGGTGCAGGAGCGATGGTTTTATATACCCATCTTGTTGGGCCACCTCAAGCGAGTTAGGAGTGGCACCTACTTCTGGGTTCCAAATTGGCAGGTACCCAGGTACACTTGGAAGGGGAATCTGCGGCCTCTCTCCCTCATTCGGCGAAGAGGAGTCATATGGAAAGAATCCAATTGGTTCCCTCGTTGTTACAGAGGCGGCTGCCTGTGCAGTTGCCTGTGGCTGCCTTCAACCTCCGGGGGCGGCTCCAGCTCACAGCCATGGATTCATGCATCAGTAGCCCCAACACCTGAATTCCCCAGGTACATCAACCAGTTCGCGTACTTATTAGGTGACTTGCACTACATGATTGTGACTCATTGTTCATCCTGTTGGGACTTGGGCCGGCCGTTTGTCGGGCCCGGTGAGGCCTTCTGCCTGATTCCTGAAAGATATCCGGCCCCCAACCCCCACTCGGATCTCGGATGCTGGATGCTGCCTTGAGAGCCGCAGCATTCGCCTGTTGCCAGGCCACACACCTTCAATCTCACTTTCAGATTCAAATAATTATATAAAGTACCTTTCTACGATGGGGCGCGGACAAGGTCCCCAGGTGAGCGGAAATACTCCGACCTCCCTGTCAATCACCGAGCGACGACCAAACACTCCCGCCATAACAGGCTGCAGCCTCCACGGCCCAATAACATCCCTGATTTCTTAAGTTTCTCTCAACACCGTAAGTAGTAGTTCCTTGTTAGTCACGTGCATTGAATATACATGAGTCCGGCACAATCAGATATGGAAAAGGCACAGGCACTCGTTTTCTCGTCGTGGAGGATAAGGTCAACATAACATCGGCATCAAAATCCTCGTCGAGACGCAGGCCAACTTTCAGGCTGCAACGCTCATATGATCTCGCGGCCTCTATTCCAAGAGAATCATACCATAGAGAGTCGGCTCAACAGCTTGTCACACCGTTTTCATCATCCAAAGAACAAATCCAGCCCGGGTGATCGTGATAGTCGTTATAGTCATCAGAAACGAACCACACCTCTCGCCCTCCTTCCAGATATCCTATACCTAATTCAGTACGCAGGGACATCCGGCCTGGACCCGGTGCTCAGGCTGGAGTGGTGGCTCATGATCTCCTCCTCCTCCATCGGGTCCTGGAACTCGACCCAAGTGCCCATCTTGTCCAGGACAAACTCCTCGTAGCGCACCTCGCGACCCCTCTCGCCGACCATGGCATCGACGCCGGGCTCGCAGAAGAACGGCACGCTGAACCGCTCGGCGCCCGCGCTGCGCACGCGGTGATACGTCGCGACGAAGCGGCCCCCGCTCATCTGCGCCATCAGGTCGCCGACGTTGACGACGATGCTGCCGGGGACGTAAGGGGCGGGGATCCAGTCGCCGTCGGCGTTCAGCACCTCCAGACCGCCGATGGAGTCCTGGTGCAGCAGCGTCAGGAGGCCCGAGTCGGTGTGCGGCGTGCAGCTCAGCTCCTGGGTCGGCTCGCCGGAGGCCTCGCCGCGCTCGGCGCAGGGGTAGTGGAGGAGGCGGAGGGTCGAAATGCTGTTGCGGAGGATGTAGGCGAAGGAGGCCGGGTTCTTGCCGAGCGACGAGGCGAGGAGGGTCAGGAGGGTGTTGGCCAGGGAGGAGAGCTCGGCGTGGAAGGTCTCGAGGCGGTCGCGGGACGGGAACACCGAGACGGGGGGGAAGGCGTTGGCCTCGGTCAGCACGAAGGGGGAATTTGATGGCTTGGACGAGGGCGGGAGGCGGTGAGACGGTCCAAGCTCGAATCCCGCCTTGAGATTCTGGGGATCAGCGCCGGGTTGCGCGGGGAAATATCTGGTTCCGTGTGTGAGTGCGGATGTACAATAGTAGAAGATATAGACATATGTGTCTGTAGATGCGCTGCTTCGCCGTCTATGAGGCCTTACCCGCGATATGTGTTCTTGTTTGTTGACCGGAACGTCCTCTTCGCGACGCCCATCTTCACTTCCTCGTCGAGGCTGAAAAAGTCCTTGGCCATGCCGAAGATATCTTCATGGTTGAAGGACAAAGGCACGTTGATCAAGTATGCAAACCCGACCGTGGCAAAGACCTCGTGCAGCTGAGATGACAGAGCGCGCAGGTCCTCCTCGGAGACAGAGTCCGAGGAGAGAAGCGCCAGATCGACGATAGGCAAGGACGTAAATGAGGTCGTCATGATGTCCAGGAATTGACAGACAGCCTACGGAGAGGAGAGAGAGGAGGAAGAGGAAGAAGAAATGGGCCCGGGTCGGGGAGGACGAGGGGACGGCCAGGGGGTGCGGGCGGGCGACCGCAGGGAGAACTGGCCGTTTTATATCGGGGGAGTCCGGGGTTCCCCGCTGCTGGGTACATCCAGAAACGAAGCCGTCGTGAGTGAACCAGACAAAGGGACCGAAAGCGGAGGTCATGAGGACGGTTGGAGTACAGCATGGACAGGGGCCTCGGAGCAGCGAGCCAATGCTGTGAAGGATCCTACGTAAAAGTCCATCACTGACGAAGCCAAGGTGAGAGTGGATGCGGCCGCCAAGTGATGGCTGCCCTCCTTTCCAAGTCTTGAGTTGGACTGCCGCACATGTTGACCGACAAGTCGGCTTGGGTTGGCGTCGCCGAGACAGACGGTTCCAGGTTGCCAGGATCGTGACGGTAGAGCCACTCCCTGGCACCGTGGATGATACTTATGGCTGCAGCCACCACATGATGTATGTAGTAAGCCAGTCGGCAGTCCATCCTCGGAATCTCACCCCTGTTGATCAGCTGGGCCTGTCGGTCGGCACAACCAAACCTTGTGCAGCTTAAAGTCTCACCCACAGACGCCAATTCGATGGTAGGCCTTAGTCAATAAGGTACCAAAGTGGAGATGGTGGCGCCTGGTCCAGAGAGTCAAGTTATGCTATGAGACAATCTGGGGGTCGACCTCGCTCCTTGGCAAGGCTGGACCGGAAGGATTCTTTCAGAGTTTCCCGATTCTCTTGTACCTTCCCCAGCCATGGTGTTATCGTGACATCTCTCAATTTTGACATTATCGGTGCCGATTGAGTGGATGCCATCGCCGCGTCATTATCCGCTGCATATCTGGGAGGCAGACCGACCTCCGCATCAACCAAAAACAGCCTTCAACAACACAATAGGCACCCAAGCAACACAGCCCAACACCACCTCACTTTCCAGCACAACCATGTCCTTGTATATAGAAGCCTCTCTGCTCAAATTGGTGGACTTGGGGTCCAAATCACCTGGTATAAAATACCCCGATAAGTAGATAGTCCTCCACCTACAAGCCGGGGCGCGACACAGAAGTAAAAATATCACTCTCCTCCCTCCTAACCCTCGACCGCATATGACTGCTGTTCGATAACACCTCGCAATCGTCACAATCGTTTCGTCCTCTGTCCACCCACCGCTCCGCATTCGCACCTGAGCGGGCGACCTAGCACGACGAATAGCCGACGTACACAGCAGCGTGGTTATCATGGTAGCGCCTGCCGCTGACCCTGGGGGACCAATCCATATAGTCGTACCAGTTGCAGTTTGAGTCATGAATGATGACGTTCGCGGCGTGGCCAATCCACTGGTAGCCCTGATCGATCTCAACCGTGTTGGCGTTCTGTATCCAAGTTAGCGCAAGCAGTGCAGAAGGGGCAAGGGGGGATTTACGAAGCCACACCACCAAATGGCGGCGTCATATGAGCAGCTCACGCGGTCGCATTGTCCGTTGCTGATCCGGGCGCGGCCGTTGATGCCCCAGAGATATCTGATGCCAACCTCGATGAGATAGCGGTATGCACCATGGTCCCAGTACGCGCATTCGTTATGGTCGCGCTTCTCAAGCCGTGCGATCACGTCATGCTCGCGCTTCCCAAGCCCTGCGAGGGCCAGGTTGTCCTCTTCGAGGGCGGCCAGCCCGGCGGCAAGTTGCTCGGCGTTGTCCTCCTCCCAGTTTGGGTTGATCTCCTTGAGCTGAGCGTAGACCTGCTCAACGGTACCGTTCAGGGAGATTTTCTCGCCCGGGCGAACGTTCACTTCCCATTGAGTCTCGCCCCAGACAAAGCCTTCCGGCAAAACGAACTCGGACGGCTCGGGCGACTGGTGTAGAGCAAGAACAAGTCTCATTAGTGATTTGTCTGGACAACAATGCCGCGCCCTGCGGTGGAGGAGCTTGGGATTACTTACGCTAGCCTTGCCGTTGCCGGCGATGGCAGCAGCCTGAACACCGGCCACTGCCATGGGGATGAGAGCAAGAAAGCGCATTGTCAAGGCGTTATTGTTTGGGAAGCTTCAAAGTCGCTGTTGAGCTCGAGAAGGATGCTGGTGCTGGTTTCTCCCAAAGTTTGAGCTTGGTAGGGGAAAAATGTCAACTATTTATAATAGACGTGTTCGCAATACCTGCTTCCTCCAAGAACTCGTTACCCATATGGTTTTGCTCCTACCACTGTCAGCAAGGTTGAGATTGATGTCGTCGGTAGGGATCTCGTGCACAGCGTCAGCGCGATGTCACAGTAGGCAGCTGGGAAAGAACAACCTAAGCCAGTTCCAACTACCCAGACACCTATCGCTTGAGGCACGTGGGCCATAAATGAGGCCATACAGACTCGTATCGTTACTATCAAGTTGGTGTACGCTGTCGCCAAGCACTTGGCTTGAGCTATGCCACCATGCACCAAGGGCAACCGTTGACATCGGCACTTTTATTGTTTGACCAGTCCTAGGAAAGGTCCATATTAGGGTTACTCCGATCCAGGGACGGCTTCATCACGCGCCACCATGGAACGCTGCGCAATTCTAGCCCCGATTTAGTATTAGTATGTCTGTAAGGCTGATGCTGCAGCGTTGCATCGGGGGTTCGACCAGCCGAGCCGACCCCTGGAGCACTGCAAATAGTGGCCCACAAATGCCCCCGTGGCGAACACAGTGGAGAGGCGGTTGAAGAGCATGATGAAGAGGGGCCGAGGGAAGTCCAGGGCCCGGAAGGCAAGCAATGGTTGTCGCCGCAGTGCAGCCGAAGGCCTGGGAACTCCATGGAGGTGATCATGGGGTGCTTTTACCACATCCAAAGCCGGGCCTATGTTCGCACACCAGTGCAGGTTGAGCGTTGCCAGCTTTCATGAACCACATCAGCGGCATCTTATCTCAATGACACTGTTCCCTGAATCTGCCTGCCCGGCCATGGCAGCGTAAGATACTGGCCCTAGACAGCGAAGTCATATTGACGCGAGGCTCCAACCCCACGCTGGCCATCTCTCATAGGTACTCAAAGTAGACGTGCTGTGGCAGCAGTGTTCACAGCCGCCAAGCACATGGCTTGAGCTGCGCCACCATGCATCAAGGGCACGCATTAACGTCGCCATTTCCATCGCTTAACCGGTCCTAGTAGGATTCCATATCAGGGTCAGTCCGATCCTGATTCTGTACTTGCTCTTGTCACTGTCTACCATATCCCGCCTGATGACACGACAAAGATCTGATGCTGTGCTACACCCGCACAGTAGTTCCATCAAGTTGCCAGTTGAGATTCGATGCAAAGAGTTTCGTTGGATTAGGCCGAGACCTTGTATGGCAGGCCATGGTGCCACTGGCACGTCCCCTCCCTATTGTATGGATGGTCTAGGCTGAGTTCTCCTGCGAGTAGTATGGTCGTTAGGGTACGGGGTGCATTCACGTGCTAGAAAGCAGGGTTTTCAGAAGATCATCGTAGGATTCTTTCACGATATCTATGGTTGTTTAAAGTCGGTCGGTCAGCGAGACAAGAGGTGCCTGCTTGACCCAATACACGAATCGAATATCGCACTCTGCCTGTTGAAGGCCACACAAGACCCTGTGGCCGGCCAGTTGATGAACCCGGCCCCCGGTTGCCCTCATCGTGTTGAAGCATCTGATGCAGCCATCCTGTTGAAGGCTCCCTTTTGCACCACTTCCCGCATCATCTAGGCACCCATGCCTTAGACCTTGGCCCAGCGCAGCATCACCGCGGCTGCAATCACCGGCAGCACGCTGACGAGCTCTCCAAGACCGGCGAACTCGGGCGGGATCCTGGCCCTTACAAAGGCCCCCGAGGCAAGCAGCACCGCTACGGTATTGTAGACGAAGCTCCAGCCGAAGTTGAACGCGATCCTGTGGATAGACTTGCGGCTGACAGTCATGGCAGTGACTACTCCGCCGAGAGCAGGGCGCATGAGGACAACATCTGCCGCGGATTTGGCGACGTCGGTACCTTCGTTCATGTGCACTCCGATGGTGGCCTGGGCAAGGGCGACGGCGTCATTGGTACCATCGCCACAAAACATGACCACGGGTTCCTTTGCTTTCTTGGAGCTACCGTTGGTGGGTCGGGCCAGGAGTTGCTGAATGTAGGCTTGCTTTTCACCTGGAGTGCATCGAGAGCGGACATTGTCATCGGGGATGCTGAGCTGAGAGGCGATGGATCGGACAGCGCCATCGTCGTCTCCCGAGATCATGTGGACCGTAACCTTGTTCGCCTGGAGTTTTTGAACGGTAGATAGCGCATCGGGCCGGAGAGAGTCTTCTAGGCCGAAAACAGCAATGAGTGTGTCGTCGATCATGAAGCAGAACGCCGTGTATCCAGCGGCCAGCACGGAGTCGACCACGGGGTTGCCAGAGACTCCGAGCCATCGAGAGTTGCCCGCACGAAGCTTTGCACCACCCTGGCTGCCTTCAACGCCTTTACCAGTCAGCACCTTCGCATCGCAAATCGATGTAGCCGAAACGCCAGCAGCCAGAAGATGAGTAGCAACAGCCACAGACACGGGATGTTTGATGCCGCTGATGAGGCCGAGCAGCAATGATTTGGAGTCCTCGTCGTCTTTGATGTACTGTTCTCGCGCGACACTCAGTTTTCCTTGGGTCAAGGTGCCAGTCTTGTCGAACACCACATGGGAGGTTTTGTAGGCCACTTCGATGCTCTCTGCCGACTTGAAGATGACGCCCCTCTCCGCGGCGACCCCTGAAGCTATCACCACAACCATCGGCACGGCCAGCCCGATCGCGCAAGGGCAAGACACGATCAGCACCGTGATAGCGTAGGTAATGGCCTGTATCGCGGCTTCACTGCCTGACTGATGGCGCACCGCAACGCCGACCGCGACCCAGATGACGAAAGTGATGGACGCCAATGCGACGACAACAGGAACGAAGTACGAGGCCACTCGATCCGCGATGTCCTGAATCTTGGGCTTTGACAGCTTAGCTTCGTCAACCATTCCCGCGATGGTACTGATGGTGTTTTCTCCGGGCAGTCGAGTGACTCGCACAGTCATGGTTCCAGATCCGTTGATTGACCCAGCAATGACAGCTGAGCCAACGTACTTCTCGACGGGATGCGACTCTCCGGTGAGCATAGATTCGTCGAGCTCAGAGGAGCCAGTGAGGACAGTCCCATCAGTAGGAATTCGGCTGTCGGGGGCTGCCTTGAACACGTCACCATACTGTAGTAGTCTGGCGTCGATTTCCTTCTCCTTCCCCTCGGTGTCCACGATGGTTGCCAAAGATGTCTGGAGGGAGCGGATAGAGATTGATTCCACAGCCTTCTGGCGAGCAAGTGCAGCGACATACCGACCGACCATGATGAGGGTGACGAGCAGGGTGCTGGTCTCGAAGAACTCACCCGTGGAGAGTGGCTGGCCGGCCGCAAGGTATCCGAAGGCAACGACGGAGAATATGTAGGCGGCACTAGTGCTCATGACGATAAGCAGGTCCATCTCAATGACCCTGGAGAATATGAGAGCCTTGAGTGCCTTGGGGTAGAATGGACCAGCGACCACGAACTGCACGAGTGTGGCGAGGCCTAGCGAGGCCGATGCGTAAGCCATCTCGCGCTCTGGCAGCGGTGCCCAAGCCATGACCAGGACCGGAATGGTGAGAAGTGCAGACAAGAGGGTCATCAGACCGACATTGCGAACATGTTTGTTGCCGGCTTCAAGCGTCGGGTCTCCTCGAGGAGGGGCAAGCTTCATCGGGTCGTCCCATCCCTTTTCAGCGAGGTCCCTGGCTCCTATGATCTTGGGGTCAAACTCAACGCGGAAGGTTTTCTTGTCCAAGGCCGCAATTTCAGTGACACCTTTCGGCCAGGGGATGTTCGCGATGCTAGTCTGGCCAACCGGGTACAAGAAGTCGAGGGAGGCTCCTTGATTCGATACTTTCTCGCAGGTGAACTCGGTGGTCCGTTCCAGATGCTTCTTGATATCGGTGATCGTTGCAAGACGAATGTCGAGGTCGAACTCGGCTCTGGAGAGCACCAGACTGGTCTTCAAGTTGGTGACGGAGTTGACATTGGCCAGAGTACGCTGGAGCTTGGTTTCGCAGCCCGTGCAGGTCATTCCAGAGATGCTCAGGATGACATGCTCCAAGCCAGAAATGCCTTTCTCCGAGTCGGCGATTTCCGATCTGCCTGGAGAAAGAATCTCGTGCGCCGCTGCCGTGAGACCCGGCTTCCCACCAGCGCAGCACGAGTCCTGCTTCGAGGTGGAACTGCCACAGCAGCCATCGTCAGGGGTAGCGGGAGTGTTCTCCTGAGGAGCGCCAGAGCAACATCCATCTTTCGTGGTCGGTTTTGGGGTGCATGGGCTCGCAGCCTGTTTCGAGCCTGAGCAGCAGGAATCCTGAGCTGGAACAGAGACAACCTTGCTACTGCACCATCCTTTGGGTGAAGGGGATTTCTCCGGCTCGATGGGAACAGAGCAACAGCCAGCCTTCTGGGAAGGCTGGGCCTTTGGGGCACAGCAGCCCTTGCCACAGCTGGAAGCCGAGCGGGAGGAGTCGACTGACTTGCGAGAACGGAACGACGCTTTCGAATTGCGCTTCTTCAAAGAGGTCTTCCCCTTCGAGGCACAGCAAGACTCCTCGCCCAAAGCCAGCAGTGCCCGGCAGATACAGCCCAGAGCCTCGAGCTTGGCTTGGTAGAACTCGCGGGCCGAGCGAGTGTGATGCTGGCAGGCTTTGCCATCTTGACCACGGCAGCACTTATCGGCCTTGGTATCAGGCTGCGGGCGACCTAGACGGTAGATTAGCCTTGACTGACTCTCAAGAGACGAGCACGGAAACACCCTTGCCCTCGGAAATGGCGTAGCTGCCTCCCTGACATTCACGGAGAGCGAGGCGGTCAATGCAGGAGGCGTCACAGCATGGCGATAATTTGCCCTCGCAGCAACTGGGTGTCTTCTCGTCGTTGTTAACGGGCGTGGGCGAGGGTGGCGAGCAGCAACCACTGGAGCAGTTCTTGACAACGGGCGCCGGGATGTCCTTGTCGATTGAAGGCTCCGCGTTTGTCGGTCCACAGCAATCATCCTTGACACTCGTTGAGCAATCGTCCGTAGCAGGTTTCCCGCAAGAGACCTTGGAATCAACATCCTCAGCGCAACAATCTTCCTCGCCCTTGGCGACTGGGGCTGGAACATCGGGACGATCCTGCGAGGTTCGCGGGGTCGAAGGTGTCGCCTGAACGGGGAGACTCTCGCTTCTCGGGGGCTCCTGAGAAGAACCCCCACAGCACCCAGATCCACAGGCCATTGTGGGTGCAGTCCGGGCACACTTGTGCTGCTGAGATATTGGCGTGAGGTTGCGGTTCGGTCAGGATGCGGCCAGTCCTGCTCTGGGTTGATGAAGGTTCCAGGTTCTCAGGTGTTTCACCGCGGTGAAGCGATAGACAGGAGGCATGGACCTCCCGGTACTAGTCCAAGCCAGGTTTAGCGGGCAGACTACGCCAAGGACAACGCGGAGTTGACTGGAAGTGCACGCACGAGGATGGAGACCCAGCTCTGCAAACTTCCCTTCCTCCATTGACGGATCGATTCCCAACGTCCGGGCAAGAAAATCAAGTGTCAGACTCCGACTAGGTATCGTCAGTGCACGCAGTTCTGGCCCGTCATGCTGCTGAAGGTGCTCGTTTGGCAACAGTCGGCGCAGGAGTCAAGAGTCAAGACTACCTCAGAAAAGGCCCAAAGCATAGCTGAAAGCCACTGTAGACATCAGATGACTAGGTACTAGTCTTATCGCAACAACATGCCGTCCTGCCTGGATGTTTCGAGCCTTCGGGGGCCTTCGGGTTCGGTTCGGTGGATCTGGCAGGACACGTCCGGGCGGGTGGATACTCGCCGACCCGGCCCCGGATCTTACGCCGGGATGGAGCGGGCACGGCAGGACGGCGGGCCCAGAGCTGGGTCGGTTTGCCCTCCAGCTCGATGATACCTACCTGATACTGCAGCCCTGTGGCGGGGGTGTTGATGGACTCAAAGAAAGGGGGCCGTTCTCTCTTTGCTGTCGTCCACCTTCACGGCACCTCAATCAATCGCATCACGTCATGCCGGCATCGGATTCGTTGAGCAACGTCGTCCCAAGCTTACGAAGCGATCTCCAGGCGCCATTCTTGTCCGAATGGCGTCTTCTCCTCCTTGGTCAAATTGCATGCCGTTTCATTGGCGAGCCTCTTCTCGGGATTATGCTGGCATTAAGTCCGCCGTGTGAGCCCAATAGACTTGACCGTTTCTATCTACTGATCGCGCGGGCGTGGGTGAACTATGGACATGATGAGATAAAGGCGACGCTGGGGTCATGGGTTCGAGACGCCGTCTCATAGCCGGTCCCAATGATCGTCGAGTGAAGATGTTTCGAGGCGTCACCCAAGTTTCCCCGCATCTGTCGCCATTGCTCAAGCGCGGGATGAACAATATGAGATATCGAATGCGCCATTCAATGAGACGACGATCTCAAATACAAATAGGCAGTCTGTCTCGAGTGAAGTGGCAGTAATTCTTCAGTTCCATCACGAGCCCCGGCATTGAACAATACACTTATACCATTCTCTCCTCAAGGCCTCACCATGTCTACCACCCAGACCACCACTGAGCAAGCCCAGGCGCCATTGACGCTGAAGCTTGCCTACGATAACAAAACTCATGAGCAGGTAAGTTTTCAACGCATGAAATGATGGATCAGGGCTGACCATCGCAGTACAAATACTCGGAGTATCTTCCAGTCTACGATGAGGAGACGTTCTTCGAGCCACTGCAGGCCACCGAGTTCAACGACAGGGGACTGGCAGCCGACAAGGCAAAGCCTAACCTTCTCCCCAAGGACAACACCGAGATCAAGGCCAGGAGACTGACCCCAGTCATTGGAACCGAGATTCGAGGCGTCCAACTCTCCCAGCTCAACGACGCCCAGAAAAACGAACTTGGCCTGCTTGTTGCTGAGCGCGGGGTTGTCGTCTTCCGTGGACAGGACTTCAAGGACATCGGCTTTCAGAAGCAGAAGGAATTTGGCCAGTACTTCGGACCCCTTCACATTCATGTAAGTCATCTGCAGTCCATCATCATAAAGCGGAGGCTGACAACTCTCCAGCAAGTCGGCGCCACCGTGAAGGACCACCTCGAGCTGCACAACATCTACCTGGGGCCCGACAATGAGTACCGCAACCGGAACAAGAGCAACAAGCTGACCACAACCGGGTATCACTCGGACGTGTCATACGAGCACCAGCCCCCCGGCCTCACGATTCTGACGCTGCTCTCCATCCCCGAGACTGGGGGCGACACCGCCTGGGTTTCTCAGACCGAAGCCTACAACCGGCTGTCGGAGCCTCTCAAAGCCTTCCTCGAGGGACTCAAGGCTGAGCATAGCGGTTTCCCTCAGGCGGAGAACGCCAAGCGCGACGGCAAGTTCGTCAGGCGTGATCCCGTCAAGTCGGAGCACCCCATCGTCCGGGTCCATCCTGTGAGTCGATCGCAATTGAGGGCCCGTTGCACTGCATGATGCTGACAAGAGTTCGCCCTAGGCCACTGGGCAGAAGGCCCTCTTCATCAACCCCGGTTTCACCAAGCGAATCATCGGGTTGAAGGACGAGGAGTCCGACGCGCTTCTGAAGCTCCTCTTCAAGGTAGGCCTTCCTGCGAGCGACCTTTTTGTCATCGGACGCCAATGCTGACATTGAGAAGCACATCACCTTTGGCCAGGACTTCCAGGTCCGCGTGAGCTGGGAAGAGGGCACCGTGGCCCTCTGGGACAACCGCGTGACGGCACACACGGCCATTTCCGACTACAACGTGCACAACCCCCAGGAGGGCCTGAGACACGGATTCAGGATCACGACGTTGGCGGACAAGCCAGTCGGGGTAAACGGGTTGGAGTCGACCTGGTAAATAGGTACTTGTAGAGACTGAGGTACAACCATGGCGCAGTCTGCCCGGGTTGGAGCAGCGCAGAGCCCATGAATACAAACTGAAGTTGCCCCAACTTCGCAAACAGCCCCAGCCCCTGGGCCTCTACTTCTGAGCCCAGGCGCCCATCATGTTGCCTTCACTGTCGATGAACCTGCAGAAGACACCCATGCCATTGCCGATTTCGGTCTTGGGACTGCGATCGTGTCAGATGTCAAGACTTCAGATGCCCGACTTCTCACCATGGACTTACAAGTGGACCCTGCCGCCGTTCTTCTCAACCTTGGCAAGAGTGTCCTCGATGCTCGGGACATTGAACGTGGTCGTGACGGAGCACTTATCGGTGTCCGCAGGGTCCGAGTTGAGTATCTGGGCGCCTTCATTCATGAGCATGAAACCACCGTGGAGGTTTCCCTTGGAGAAGAAGAAGAGCTTCGTGTAGCCTGTGACGCCGGCCGCGGGAGGCACGCCCTCGGGGGAGACTTCCCAGCCCAGGACCTCGGAGTAGAACTTGGAGGCGCGGGCGGGGTCTCTCACGGGAACCTCGAGCCAGGTCATCTCGCCATACTTGCAGGCCTGTAAGTTGTTAGCGTGATATCGAGGCATAGTTGGAGGAGAGGCGTCGTACGTTGGTGGGAGCGTCGGTGGAGGTGGACATGTTGGATGCTTCAGGGTAGTCGAGCTGGGTGGGAGATTGGAGGGTCCGATCAATTGAGGTTGTTCCTGTTTGGAATTGCGGTTGAGAAGGTCTGGACGATGCATTGGAAAGGAGAGTTGCCCCGGTCAATATATAATCTGAGCTTGAGGTGTTGTCTCGACGCCTTCGCGACTTGGGACATGGGCCGTGGGCTCCCAAGCGGCTCACCGCTCAGCACAACCGTTCATGCTGTCCAGCGAGAATTGGCCGTCTCTGCGTGCATCAAAGTTAGACACGGCTGCCAGCAATAATCTTGCCGGCTTTGTTTGCAAGTACGATGGCAGGTAGCTTGTCTGCTAGCAAAGCAACGGTTGGTCAATTAGCGCAGCTGAATGTGCCGTCGCGCCCAGGGTCTTGCCGTAGTCTCAGGCAGCAAGGTGGGCTCCCGGTAATCTGGGGGCACTGATCAGTAATTCAGTCCGAGTGTGGCCCCTTGTTCTCAGTTGGGTCAAGCCTCAACACACCAAGGAGCTTGCTGTGCTCACGGCACTGGTTGGCCATGAGCCGGGGCTGAAGAGACGCCGCTTCAAAGCGCGGGAAATCGGCACTCGGGCGGGAATGTACAGGTGTCATGCTCACGGGCGAATGCTTCGAATCTTGTAGCCCCGGGATATTTGAAAGCTAAACAGCGACATGGGTGTTGAAGAGATGGGAGAGTTGGTGATGACGACAACGAGCCAGTCAGGGGACTTCTCCAGAGCTGGGCAGTGTCCTCCCACCCCGTCTGGAGGGGTTCCGGGAGAGCCCATTTTCCGTTCCGGGTCCGGCGGTGGCAGCGCATCCGGGCCAGACCAAGGTCAGCAGGTGGGCCGAGCGCGCCAGGCCAACCATGTCACACTGCCGTCTACAGGGAAGTCAGTCGGCAACGACCGCGACTTGGACCTGGAAGTGCCGATCACCAATGCTTCTGGGGCACATGTCAGGCTGCCCTGTTTCGACCCTGGCAACTGGAAACCCGAAGACCCTCCACTCAGTGGACTGGCAGGACCCTCATCTCGACTTCCGTCCATGGCACAAATTTCCCCCTCGCCCGACTCGGCCTCCGACCACCCATCCATGGGTACAACCACGACAGCGACGTACTGAGGCTCACACGCCTGGCGCCCGGCCCGATCCCGAATATATGCGTTGACGATACCCCCAACCAGCCGCCGCACCGCGTGGCATACGAGGTGCCCCAATCGGCCATGCCGCAACCAGACACCGCGCCGATACAGCCTCCCCCGGAGAGCCCACCGCGTCGAGCATCAGCGGCCGCCGTCCGAGACCAGTCATCCAGCTATGACGCCGGCGAGTCAAGCACCACCCCGGGCCTCCTCAACACCCCCATCGCGACCGACTCGACACTCGCCGTTCCCTCGTCCGACCACTCAAACCGAAGCTCCTCGTCCGTTCGCCGCGCTGCGGATGCATCGACAACCGCCTACGGAAACTATCCCGTCGGGGCTAGGAGCCCAAGGCCGCAAAAAGTCCGTTCGGGGGGCGGGTTCCTGCTCCAGGAGACACTCCGCGATGTCGCTGCCAACGCCGACAGACGCCCCAGCCAACGCCAGTTGTCTAAGAAGACGCCGCGGTCCCAGGCAGTCAAGAGCTCGCCCGGGACATCGGAGAAGTCTGGCTCGAGCACAGGCCGCGATGGCCTCCGAATCAGCATCGATAGCCCCTCCAGGGGGGCTGTCTTGTCCCCGTCGTCGGGCTCGCCTCAAAGCTTGACCGTTAGGAAACGACAAGCCCAGGCAACCAGCCTTGCCGGCCAAGAACAAGAGTCGCCACGAAAGGCCACGAACCAGAGCTTGGACGTGGACTCTGCGCAGATCGTCAACATGGCTCTCAATCTGAGTGAGTCGAGGAGGCTGGCCTCGAGGAGGGCTGCGTCACTCGCCGTTCCTCCCACTCTCGCACCAGTTCCCGATGGCGGTGCTGGCGGCGCCCTGAAGCAGCACCTGCAACAGCAACGAAGGACCTCTCGCAACATCTCCCCTCGGCCAGACGCCGGAAAGTCCCCCCGACTCCCATCCAGCGCCACGATGAGCGGCAGCCCCATGCACGCATCATTCGACGCGAGCCGCGAAGCGTCTTACAGATATCAGTTCTCAGCATCCACGCTAGTAAGGGCACAAAAGGCAAAAGAGCACCTAGAGCTCATGGCGCAGTACAGGAGGGTGTTGGAGATGGTGCCTCCTCTGAAGCCGAGTGCCCGGGCCCGCCCCGGCACCGCAAGCCAGACCGTATCGCCGCAGAACCTATCGAAAGCCTCGACAGCTAGCAGCGCCGATGGGCAGATGTCGTTCGGTCGACCGTACAATCCACTTCAGTACATCCGAAACCGCAAGGTACGCGCGAGGGAGCGGAAAGGCATCGATGGCGAGGCACAGGGCTTTGGAGACGTCAAAAAGGTCACAGACTGGGTCGACAACGTGGCCCTCTGGGCTGCCACTGGCCAGACAGTGTCGCGGATAGGCCCCTCGCTGCCACCTTACCTCGATGCCGACGCGCAGGCCCAGCAAGGGTCACCCTCCGCCCTGGCCGTGAAACCCAAGCGACCCAGAGTCGACTGGGTCATCGAGCCCACAGACATGCTGGCAGATATATACTGGCTCGAAAAGGAGAACCATCTCCAGCTCATCGAGGACCGCCACTGGAGAAGAATCTTCCCGAGGGCTCTTGAGGCGCCCAAGCTTTCAGCGCATGCTGAGAGACGGAGTCAGGAATTCCAGAGACCGCAAGATGCCAACCCCAGGCTGGACGTGAAGCCTGTCGAAGGCAAGCTCATCAAATCAGAGACACAAAACTCGCAGGGCAGTGCGCGCGATCGTGCGCGCCAGAAGCTTCACGATCTCAAGGGCTTCCACCGCCATAACTCGTCCCATTCCCGTCATGATTTCCTGCACCGCCGCAAGAGCTCGGGATCGGCGGCATCTGACAGCGATGAAGATGAGAAGCTGCGAGGCGCGCCACGTCGCACCTTCACCATCAACAGCAAGGATATCCTCGAGAAGCAGATGCTTGAGATGATTGCCAGGGAGGCCAAGGAAGAAGAGAGCGGAGAGCCATCTTCCGGCGCAGGATCGGTGTCTGTAGCAACACCGGAGCGTCACAAGACTGAAGCTTCTCAGTCAGCACACCAACTCGAAACTCGAAAGGGGTCCCTGACGGATCCGAGCGAGCCTGATGACAGGCCTTTGATCTTGAAGATGCATTCGCAGCCGCCGCCACAGCCGCACAGAGCTGGCAGAGCCAGCTTGGAGATTCCTATGCCGATGCGCAGGGGCTCTGTCGACATGGATTTATCATTGCCCAACTCACCTGTCGCTCAGCCTTCTGGAGACAGCCCCTTCGTTCCGAAGATTGGAGCTGACCTGTCACCGCCGCCGACTCGGTCGAGCTCACCCAGCCGGAATCCCTTCCACAAGGTCAAGACTCGCATCTTCCGAGAGAGGAGCAGAGAACGAGGGTCAGAACCTTCAGCCGAGAGACACCACGAAGCTGAGACGTCCGCCGAATCCAAGGCTGCTGCCCCTGTCGGGCTTGTTGAACAGCAGTCGAGGCGGCCCTCCCCTGATAGAGATGGCTCGAGGAGTCCTCCCAGGAAGCCTCCGCCAGAAGGCTCCGAGCTTCAGAGGCTGCATACTAAGCATAAGAGCTCAGACACGGGCGTCAAGGGCATGTTCAAGGGAGTGCGACTTGACAATGTTATCAAGGGCGGTGTGTCCAAAATTGGTGACTTCATCTGGCGTAAGGACTCGGAGACGGCCGCCGCCCAGGTGCCACAATTGGAGGGCGAGGTGACACAGACGGACGAGTCGGACTCGGAACCGACCAGGGGTCGCCACCGTCCCAACCTTTCCTTATCGCGGACGGCTTCGAGGACAGCGAGAGATGCGAGCGCGAGGCCACAAAAGGGCAAACACTACTTGGACGTCATGCCCGTCTTCCAGCACACTGTTCACGACAGGTCAACGGCACACAGCCGGACTGGGTCGACGGCAGACCTGCACTCGTCGAGACCGCCTAGTCGGTCGTCTCGATTCGAGCTCCTCAAGCCCCCTCGCATCGACGTCCAGCACCCGTCGCCGTCTCTGTCACCGCCGGTGATGAAGTATGGACGTGGTGACGAAGCCCAGTCTGAAGATGTGCTCCCGTCAATCAAGGACACTGAAGGTTCGCAAGAGGCGGGCCGCAGACTCAGTACCATCGTCTCCCTGGCTCCGACGTTTCACTCCGAGGGCGGTCAGGGGAGTCTGGCGGCCAGCTTCGACAGACGGCACTGGTCCCTTTCTGACCGCAGTCCGTCTCCTCTCCAGGTCCCTGTCTCTCGACGCGAAGTGGCCCGTCTCCGAGCTCTTGTGCTGAGCTCCGGCATCATGGCCATGGAAATTGCCCGGCGTACCAACGAGCCACGGACCGTGTTTGCCGCCTCGTCAGAGGCGATCGGCACGAGCAGTGGAAGCTCCCTGTGGCCGTCGATCGCCAATCTCAGCCCGGATCCGTCTGCCGTGGAGAAGACACTGGTCTCACAGAGCCAACAGTATCAGTATGCGGCGCAGACACTGAACACGTCCGTGGAAGAGTCTATCAAGCAGTGGCAGGCTGCGGCGGACGATTTCTCCAACTACACGGCGCCGACGCTGCACAGCGGCGTCGAGAACCTGCGGCGGCATATCGCCGTTGACCTGTCCGCCATGACGCGGGCGGCGGCTGACGAGGCGGACGAGACCAGCCGCGACATGGAACACGTGCAGCGGCTCAAGACGAAGCAGGTCGTGGACACGATCGAGAAGATGCTCCGGCGGCGTAGGCGGCGGTTCCGTTGGGTGCGGCGCGGGCTCTGGCTGGGCGTCGAGTGGGTGCTCGTCGGGTTCATGTGGTACGTGTGGTTCGTCGTGACGATCATGAACATCTTCCTGGGCGTGGGCAAGGGGATATGGAGGGGCGCGCGGTGGCTGCTGTGGCTCTGAGGGAGCCGCAAGTGTACAAAGGGGAGTGCGGCAATGGGCATCCGGACCGGATGGACCTCGTAATGTTTATACTGAGCAGGCGTACGGACAGTCGGTCAGTGACCGGCGCCCACCTCGCCTGAGGGGGAGAATATTCGATACCCAAGCCGAGGAATGGTGCAGGGCTCGTTGGAGCCTGCAGCATGGGCTATCATGGCGTTGGCACGCCCTTTCTTTGGATGACTCCATGTACCTAGTAGTATTTTATAATTTATCCAGCGGACTTTTGAATAGTACAATACCCCTTCATTCGAAATTCCGGCCTTGGCTTGAGTTCTGGTGGTCGTGAGGGACAGGGGCATCACATCTTGGCATCTTACATGGCTGCCACCTCCAGAGACTAGCTCTCAGTGTTCCGGGATGTAAATGTAATTATCAGACTCGACATTCAGCCCCAGCCGGATTCGGCATCATCTTCTGATGCCCAACACGGCATTTCGCGCGGATGCGAGCTTTCGGGGGTCTCAGGGGTGGGGCCGGTGGCTCACATGTCAGCAGGTCCGGCATGACGGTCCCGGTCCGAGCGAGCTAATGACACTGATCAAGGGCCCCAGCTTGGAGCTCCCTCCTCCTCCGCTGACCTCCTGGGTACGCTAATGTCTCAGCTGCAGAGAGGGCAACATCGTGCCGGACACATAAATTACCTATAAGAACGCCAGTCCACCTAGAAACCAGGCCTCCGCCATTGATCCCTCCGTCAAGAACAGAGGATCCATCATGGCCAAGCAACAGTTCACCAACTACCCGGAGCCGAGGCTCGCGCCCGAGCGGCCGAAGACGCAGTCCGTCGCGAAGGAGGACCAGAACCCGGTGCTGCGCGGGATGCCGCTGGCCATTGCCGCGTCGGTGTGAGTTCTACGGCTTATCTCCAGGAGTTGTGGGATCCATTGGATGGCTGACTGACCGGCAATGGCAGCATCTCCTGGTTTCCCTCCGTGCAGAGGTTCTTCTGGGCCAACGCCAAGTTCGGCGTGCTCCGCGGGATGACAGAGCTGGTGGACTATGAATACAGGATTGACGTGAGTCCCGATGCTTTCATCAGAAGCACTCATCTGCCTGTGAAGCGCGCGCAGAGCCAGGACCTAATAATGCTGACTGGTGATCGCAGCCCACCGTCACGCCGCTGTCCGACGGCACAGCGGCCCCGGACCTCCTCTCCTTCGGCCCGGAGCTCACCACCGCCCGTGTCTCTGGGTCAGACGGCCGCCACTATCTTACAGCGGCAGACTACCATGCCCTTTACAAGGCCGGAGTTATCACGCCCCTCGACGTCGCGTCCGCCCTGGTGCCGTATACCCGCCGCGGGGGCAAGCACGAGAACGGCGACAACCCCTACCGCAACGCATGGGTCGACACATACGGCAAGAGTGAGGAGCTCGCTCTCGCTCTCGCGCGGGCTTCGACGGAGCGATGGGCCAAGGGCGAGCCTCTGGGCGTGATGGATGGCGTGCCGGTCTCGGTCAAGGACGACACGGAAATCGAGGGCATCGTCTGCCACCAAGGGTTGAAGGCCTACAAGGGCCTGTCGTTCTTCGAGCCCGCCAAGCAGACGGCGTGGCCGGTGCAGACGCTCATGGATGCCGGGGCGGTCGTTATCGGGAAGAACTCGATGCATGAGCTTGGATCGGACACGAGCGGGTGCAACGTGAGTACTCTCTCTCCTCGACTCTTGCCCGGAGCCCCGGAGGCCATACTGACAAGCCCAGCCCAACTGGGGAACACCCACCAACTTCCACAACCGTGACTACTACACCGGCGGCTCGTCCTCGGGAACCTCCTCGGTCCTCGGCGCCGGCATGGTCCCCATCGGCGTCGGCACGGACGCCGGAGGCAGCATCCGCATCCCGGCAGCCTTCAACGGTCTCTACGGCCTCAAGCCCTCCCAGTCGCGGACCTGCACCATGAAGCACAGCTGCGTCGTCACGGGCCCCCTCGCCGCCTCTGTCGCGGATCTCACCATCGCCTACCGCCTCATGTCTAAGCCCAACCCGGCCGACTCGAGGCAAAGCGCCTTCGCCACCTCCATTCCGCCCTCTCTCTCCGCCAAAGCCGCCGCCCCCAAGCTCCTCGCCGTCGACAAGTCCTGGTGGTCCGGCTCCGACCCCCAGGTCCTCTCCGCCTGCGAGGCCGCCCTCGCCCACTTCGAGTCCTCCCTCGGCTACACCGTCCTCGACATCTCCCTCCCCTACCTCCGCGAGTCCCAGCTCGCCCACGCCATGATCTGCATCGCCGAGATGCACCAGGACCTCATCACCAACTTCCCCACCATCGACCCCATCAAGCTCCTCCTCCCCGCGAACCAGCTCCTCCTCTCCGTCGCCTCCCAGACCCCCGCCACCGACTACCTCGCCGCCAACCGCGTCCGCGCCCTCCTCATGTCCCACCTCGCCGCCCTCTTCCAGGCCCACCCCGGCCTGCTCGTCCTCAGCCCCACGTCGCCCCTCCTCGGCTGGCGCCGCAACCCCGGCGACGACGCCAGGGGCTTCTCCGACAACAACATCGGCCTGCGGAACATGAAATACATCCACGTCGCGAACCTGGCCGGCTGCCCGGCCGTCCAGGCGCCCGTGGGCTACGCCGCGCCCTCCGAGGGCGACGCAAACGGGAAGCTCCCCATTGGCATGATGGCCATGGGCGAATGGGGCGCCGAGGAGCAGCTGCTCGAGTGGGCGGGCGAGGCCGAGAAGTACCTGTCCACCCTCCCCGGAGGGCGGGCCGTGCCGGAGGGCTGGCTGGACGTCGCGGCGCTGGCGAAGGCGCAGAAGGCCAAGCAAGACTCGGAGTGATCAGCACCGGCGTGTCTGAGCCATCTGTATTTGTGTGTATATATTCATACCGTGTCATATAATCAGGCTACGCGTCCATTATACAAACTTCTCCACGTCCGTCTGCTCGTCCCTCACTTGAGGAACTTGCCCGCCAGGCTCGCGAGGCCGCCGCCCTGCTTCTCCGCCTCGCTCTTGAAGAACAGCTTCATCGCAATCTCCGCCGCCTGCTTGATGACGCCCTGCTTCGTCGTCCCCTCCTCGACCTGCCCGTTCTTCGCCTTGTCGTCGAACAGCTTGCTGCCCTCCGCCATCGCCAGCGCCAGGAACCCGCCCTGCGTGTCCTTCTGGCCCTTGGTCTCGCCAGAGTTGAACAGCTTGAGCGCCTGCATGGCCGCCGCCGCGCCGAGGCTCTTCTCGTCGGCCTTCTCGTTGCTCGAGCCCTCGCCGAACTTCTTGAAGCTGTCGAGGATGCTCGACTCGTCCAGGTCGTCCTTGTCCGCCTTGGCCTTGTTCTGCCCGATCGAGCCGAGGATGTTGTTGAAGAGGTCCTTGTCACCGTGCGAGCCCGCGAGGTTGCTGGCCTGGTCGGCGGCGGACTTGAGGTCGAAATCACCGCCGCCGGGGAGGGTGTAGGCGCCGCCTTCGGCCTCTGGGAGGTTTGTCAGACCTGGGGGGGCTGTTTCAGGGGAGGTGAGAGGTCTTACTGTTGCCGGGGGGAAGGACTATTTCACGAGAGGAGGACGTTAGCAGCTGCATGTTTCGATAGAGGCATGTTGTAGATGGTGACACTATCAAGCCACTCGAGGGGAGGGGCTGACTGCCGGAGAAACAACTCACTCTTCTGGGCAGAGTCGTTCTGCTTCTTGTCGTCCTTAAGCTCGTCCTGGATCAGGTCCTTGGCCTTGTTAAAGAAGTCCATATTGCCTTGTGTTGAGAAGTGAAGAAAGCTAAGAGATGGATCTGTGATATGGTTCAGGGATGTATGATGATGATGATGACGATGGAACGGTGGCAGAGGGAACGGGAGCTTCCCCAATGCTTAAATACCCCTCCTCCATCCCACTACCTCTCCTCTTCTTGATCCTGTTAGCTCCCGCTAGGCCTGCGGGCGTGCCTGGGCTAACACCATTTCTTGTTGACATAACAGACAAAACGACTGAGAACCACCAAAGATCCCTCGACGAACCACCAGAAACCCCGCCTCACTCACGAAGACGCCCCCATGAATGGCCGTCCCATGTCTCACAGCTTCGCCCGCGCCGCACAGCTAAGGCAATGCTAATGCAGCCGGTCGACCCGCTCCCCGATCCAGCTGAACAGGCATCGTGGGTCCCCTCTTCGCCCCCCAACCCCCCAACGCTCGCTCTCACCGGAGATGCCCTCACTCTAGTGCCTGAACAGCTGGAATTCGGGCTGAGGGGTCTGCCCACGACGCACGTTGGCGGGGTTGCCGGGCGCCGTGAGCTGAAAGGGGCAGGGCCCAGAGCCCCTCCTTTTCCGTCTGCTGCCCCTCTCGGTTCCTCGCATCATCCCAGCTAGTCGACGGCCTCCACCACGGGCCAAGAGGGGCAGATGCGGGAGCTCGGGTGAAGGCCGTGAGGGATAACCTCACCCAAGAAAGACCCTTGGATTCTGGGCCAGAAACGAACGTGCCGACGTAACCTTTCGAAGGTACCGTGCAGGGTACACTTGACGTAGTTTGTATTTGTTTTTCGCTCATCCGTCTCTGTATCGTATTCCTGATCCTGTTGTACACCAGATAGATCCTCTCCATATGTATTTCACAGCGCCAAAAACAATGTCGTGCGCCGCGCCGATATTCGTCTCGCGTCCCATCCGGACCGGGGGTATATCGCCTCCTCCTCGTCGCCGTGCGTGCTGCTCGTCTGCTGGCTGGACGCTCGCCAGCGAATTTATCCCATCGCCGAGCCTTGGTCCAGCGACATGCCTCCCCCCACCGTATTCGAGGTGTGCTTGATCTTCTTCTCCTTCTTCGCCCACCGCAGACCGCACGCGTTGCACAGCGTCTTCGGCCCGCTGGGTCCTTTCCTCCATTCGGGCGAATCGAGCGTACCTGGCCAGCAAGTCAGTCTCCCGTATCATCTCTGCACGACCCGGGCGCGTAGAGTCCGACATACCGCAATCCGTGCACACGTACTCCTCGCTCGTCTTGAGCTTCTTCTTCTTCTCCCCCGTCCGCGGGTCCCGGTCCACGGGAATCGCGATGCCCGCATCTCCCTTGATCAGCGTAGGGCTTGCATTCCCTGTGGTGATGCCCTTGCTGCGCTCCCCTTCCATGTACCGCAGCCCCGTCAGCATCTCAATCGTGTCCGTATGTGACCCCTCGTAGCGAGCCATCTTGTCCTTGAGCGAGTCCGGCCGGCTGTTTGCCACGCCCTCTAGCGCCTCCCGCGTAAGTGCGGCGTTGAGCGAGGTCGCGACTGCCTGCTGCGGTTGTGGCGACATATCTTGGGGCCCTGTCAACCCCGCCATACCCGTCACCGATGACGGTGCGAGGTTGGACTCGGACGGCGTTACGTCCGACCGACCTGACTGGCTCTGCCACTGCTTTGCCGACTCCTCGTTATCTGCATCCTCCTCCTTCCGTAGCTCAGCGATCCGTCGTCGCAACCGCTCATTCTCCATCTTGTGCTCGAGGAACGAGTCGAGTAGCCCAGCGTTTTTGGTCGGATACGGCCGCGCCATCAGGAAGACAGCCTGGCAGAACGGAGACTGGTTGTGCGGGTTTGGTGCGAACTTGGCAGCGGCGATGTGGGCGTGGCCGACGGCCTCAAAGATGGCATATGTGCCGTCCTTCTTCTTGAAGCGGTAGAACATGCGCAGGGGGTTGCCCGAGGCGATGGACTCGTTGAGTTCGGCGACGAAGACGCCCACGTCGTCGGCATGGATGTGGTCCTTGAGGAATCCGTCTGCGATCTCCTCGGCCGCGTAGCCTGTCAAGGCAAGGATACTGGGGGAGACGTAGCGGATGCGACCGTTGGCGTCGAGTATTTGGAGGAAATCTTTGAGCTCCTCGACCACCTTTGCCGGCCAGTTCCGCCGTTTCGTGAACTCGGTCAGGGTGCTCCCGGCGGGGAGGTTCGGCTGCGAGGAGAAGCCGCCCGCAGGCATCGGTCCTGCGCCCGGCACGCCGGGGGGGCCGTCTATGCCGTCTGGGCCGGGATATTGCGACTGCTGGGCTCCCGGGGGCGGAATGGCACCGTCGTTCATAGCTGTTCCGATCGCTTGTGCGGCGGCGTGCTGGGGGTGACCCAGGCTCATGGTGGTGGCGGCCGTGGCGGCGGCACTGTCTTCGGCGGGGTTGTCGAGGTTCATGGCCATGGGATCGAAGTTGCCGAACATGGAGGCATCGAGCATGGACATGATATCCTGTTCCTCGCCCACCTGGGGCATGCGGCCGTTAGTGAGGCTCATCGTTGCGGTAGTGAAAGATTTGTGCGGGATGTTCGCGATCGCGGGGTAGGACGTCACTAGGTGAGGCCTTGCCCGACGAAGGCGGCATTCGTGCGTGGCGGTGATGGAAAACGGATTGGTAGGGCGAATCGAGGATTTCGAGGACAATTGAAGCTGCGGTCGCGTGGTGGGATGGGGGATGTGGATAGCAAGAGGAGGGGAAAGTTGGGAAGAGGGGGCTCGGATGGGATTGCGCAGATAAAATCGGATGGGAGAGGAAAGAAGTCGATCCGCGCCAGAAAAGAGGAGCTCCCAGCCGCCCCGGGGACTGACTGACTAGGTACACTTTCGTGGACAGCCGGAGGGAGCACCTACAGGGGAGTTCACGAGCAGTGAGTTGAAATCGAAGCCCTCAAAGCCTCCGTAGGGACTCGGCCCAGGCTGGTGGGCGGGCGGCGGCCCGTGAGACATGACGACAATGGATGCCCGCTGTGCGGTGTGCAACCAGAATCGGGGTCGGCCCAGCCAGTGGTTCTAGAGGCTCGGAAGTTTCTCGTAGAAGCACCAGAGGCCGGCGTCTGTGGGCGCTGTCTCGCTGTTGGTGCAGTGCTACAGCACCGTCGCGGCGGCGGGGAGATGGATTCAGCTCCGGGCGTGGACTGGGCGCGACGGGGCCCCGAACATCAGGAGAACCGCCGAGAGCTTGGTCTGAATGCTAATCGTCGAGTATCGGCCGAGAAACACGGGCACCGACAGGAAGACGTCGCTGAAGTTGGCAGAAGGATCGCTGATCACCAGAGGATGGAAAGGAGAGAAATGGTGCTTCTCCGTCGACAGAGACCCCTGGCGGCAATCAGGTCAGCATGGCAGAAGAAGGGGAAACATGGAAGAATGGGACAAACGGAGGGGAGGAGGAGGGGAACGCTCACCTTCTAGTAAGAAACGCTGGCTGGGCCGTAACAGGGACGGACGGTCGAGCTGGTGTAGTGGGTAACGTGCCCGGCCTTGCTTTGGTCTCTCTCGACTCGTATGGACAAGTCAGGATAATAAGGGGAGACGAGACAGGGGTTTGACGATCACCACTGCTGGAGGGACGATGCCGTTTGTGGTGGCGGACGGGGAATGCGACGGATGGAAGATGTGAAGGAGACAAAACCCTGGCCTGACGGACGGGGCATGGAAAGATCGCATGTAAGTACTAGAACATGCGTGGCTTCCAGTTTCTGCTGCATGGCACAGCCAGCAAAATATTGAAGAAGGTGCGACTGAGAGTGCTACATTCATCCATCCATCCACCTGCCTGCCGATGCGACTCCCCAGTTTTCGCGAGTCTCGACAGTGGGTGGAGGGAGACGGGGACGCCAGGGGAATGGGAAGGAGGGGCAGCAGAAGCTCGCGGGCCCCGCCGCCCTGGAAGATGGGATTTTGGGAATGGCAATTTGTGTCCCGGGCGAATTCTCGATCCCCAGACAGGTCCGAATCTTTGAATCATTGGCCCAGCCCGGTGGGCGATCATGGAACATGCCGTTGGGATCATCCCTTTCCCTCCCTCGGTCCCGCGTCTATCCTCGTCGACAGGGCTTCCTGGCCGTAATCTCTGACGGTCAAGTGTTGCCAGCCATGTTCCCGTTCTTGCATTCGTCCAACGAGGCATTTTGCCATGGTCCCAGAACCGTCCCATCCCAGGCCACGGGACCTTTCTGGTCGCCATCCACAAGCGTTGCCGATCTTCTTCCTCTTCGGGGAAGATGGTCTGACGGGGCATTCGTCCATGGAGGGTACAGCACCGTAGCAATGCAATGGTTTGAATGGGTGACTTATGACTCGACGTCTGGGTGGACTGTCTGATGATAAGAGAAGCCTGCCACATCCACCGTCGGGGTCGAACATGTACAATCCCTCCCGGAGGCGATAGGCTGGGCCGTCATCTGCACCGCCATACATATCGAGCACGCGAGACTCTGGTCTGCCAATAACCCCTCGGCACCTTCATTGTGCAGGCCGCCCTAATAAGGCCCCGGCTCGGCAGAAACGGCAGAAATTATTCGTCCTCATGTCCGGCCGCTTTTCTTCGGGGCAGAGGGGTCATGATGCCGTTCTGGAGCTGCGTTGGCGGGCACGGGCCTTCGACGCCATTCTCGGAGTATACTCCGAGAATGGTCTTTTGGACAACCTCTTTGAACCGAAGGACATTTCGTTTTGAGGAACACAACGAGTCGCGGGTCTGTTCGGCACGAGGGTTCGTGGATATCCACCGTTGCTAGAGGACGGCAGGCTTACCAAAAGAAGTGGAAGCGAAAAAGTCGTGCTGCTAGTAGTTGAGCCAAGGCATGAACAGCGGATCGGAGCGGATGCATGAATGTGTGAAGGCGAGGACGGAGCTTCTGCTCAGAGGGACTCGGCGCTAAACGGTTGGACCCGCAGCTGCCCGTGTTTCCATGTCACGTCTCGGTACCTTTTCCTGGATGCCCTGGGTACTACCGACATCCTGATTCGAAATACGTACCAATTGACAGCACCAGGTGACTCAACAACGCTGAAAGAAACATTCATAAATTCTGACCGTACTTCCGAGGCTTTCTTCCCACGTCGGAAAATGACCATTACCTTCCATGACTGGGCTGGTTGCCATGTCGTCTTGATGCGCATTGTAAAGGTGGAAACACGCATCCTACGACCGACAGTTTCCAACCAAACATTTCCCAATGGACACAGTTCAGAGATGTTTCTTGTAATAAAACCTGCTTGGGAGTCTGGATTGCCGAGTTCTAACGTCCAACTTTACTCTGCTCGACTTGTTTGCGGCAAAGGCCCATCAGCAATGGAACCCCAGGTACTTATACAGCTACACCACTAAGTGCCAGAGTCCTCATCTTGAATTGTTAACTGTTCTTCACAATTGTTCTGCAACTTCGTGTACCTGACCTGAGGCACCTCCCCTGACTGACTACTACCACTGACCTCGGGAGGAAAGGCAAGTGCCCCGATTGTTCCTGCCGACCTGCCGTCCCAGGCAGCACTGCACGTGACCTCGCTCCCCAAACGCGTCCCACTCGAGCTCCTACCGCGTCTTTCAGCTCCTTCTCCCGCTCCCGCTCCCGTCCCCGAACTCTCTCCCCTCACTCCCTCAACGACCGCGCACCATGTCGAAGATCGACAAGCTCTCCATCCAGGGCATTCGCTCCTTCGGGGTGGGGAGCGGCAGGGAGACCATGCAGTTCTTCACCCCCCTCACCCTCATTGTCGGATACAACGGCTCCGGCAAGACCACCATCATCGAGTGTCTCAAGTACGCCACTACCGGCGAGCAGCCCCCCAACAGCAAGGGCGGCGCCTTCGTCCACGACCCCAAGCTCGTCGGTGAGAAAGAGGTTCTCGGCCAGGTCAAGCTCGCATTCACCGGCACAACGGACGTCAAGTACGTCGTTACCCGAAGCCTCCAGCTGACCGTCAAGAAAACCACCCGATCCTTGAAGACCCTCGACTGCTCCCTCCAGTTCATCAATAATGGCGAGCGCACCACCATCTCCTCCCGCGTCGCAGAGATGGACACCCTCATCCCCCAGGCCCTCGGCGTCTCCACTGCCATCCTCGACTACGTCATCTTCTGCCACCAGGACGAGAGCCTCTGGCCCATGAGCGAACCCGCCACCCTCAAGAAACAGTTCGACCAGATCTTCGAGGCCATGCGATACACCAAGGCCATCGAGAACCTCAAGGTCCTCCGGAAGAAACAGGGCGAGCGTCTCAGGGAGCTCAAGCTCTTGGAGCCCCAGGACAAGCTCCACAAGGAAAGGGGCGAGGAGAACAAGGCAAGGTCCCTCGACCTGCAAGCCCAGATCGAGGACGCCAGGGAACAGGTCGAGGCCATGAATATCGAGACGGACGAGCTCCAGGAGCAGATCAGGCAGAAGCACATCGAGGCGAACAGCTTCCTCGACATCGTCGAGACTCTCAAGAGGCAGACGGAGCGCCTGGGAGACCGCAAGGCTGCCATTGCTGACCTGCAGACCACCTTGGAGGAGCTACCCGAAGATGACGCTTACCTCGAGGACGCGCTGGCTCAGTACGAGGAGCGTATGGCCCGACAGGGGCAGGAGGAAGTGCAGATCCGCGCCCAATACACAGAACTCCAGGGCGAACTGTCCAAGGCTCGCAAGGACCACTCCGTCAAGCTGGCAGAGCAGGGCAAGCATCAGTCTGACAAGGACAAATACGACCGGCAGCTCGAGAACCGCATCGAGCTGATTCGAGGGGCCGCCGTCCTCCACGGTTTCCGGGGCTACGACGGCGACATCAAGGAGAAGGACGTCAAGGCCTTCAACGAACGCATTCAGAAACTGCACGGCGAAAAGAAGCGCGATCTTGAGCGCCTCGAGAAGGAGAACACCCGCGAGGTCGACAAGGCGACAGCCGTCATCCAAAACCTCGAGGGCCGCAAGAACACCCTCACTTCGAATCGAGTCCATGCCAGGCAGCGGATGGGTGCCATTGACAAGCGGATCGGAGTTGTTCAAGGCGAAATCAACAAGCTGGACGTGGATGAAAGCGCCAAGGCGCTTCTGGACAGCCAGTTTGGTGACATCGACAGTCGACTCGAGAGGGTCAACGTGCAGATCAGCAGCTCTGGCCACGATGCGACGTTGCAGTCAGAACAGGATAAACTCATTCAGCTCGAGGGCGAGGGTCAAAGGCTCGGCAGGGAGCTCATGGAATGCACTCGCATGGCTTCCGAACGAGCCCAGCTGGACTACCGCAAAAAGGAGCTCAATGACCGCCGGCGAAAGGTAGAGACCCTCACCAGCACGTGGAAGAGCAAGCTTGATGCGCAGCTCGGTGAAGACTGGGACCCCGAAATCCTTGAAGGCAGGTACCAGGCTGCTCTCAAGACCCAGGGCGGCAAGGCGGCCGGCGCACGACAGAAGCGCGATGTCACCCGGCAAAAGCACCAGAAGATCGAGTACCGCGTCAAGACGGCCCGTGACACGATCCAGCAGAAAACGGACGAGGCCAAGCGGTGCCAGAACCAAGTTGACAAGGTTCTCAAGAGCGTCCGGGGCGAGGCGAGCATAGATGACTACGAGGAGGAAGTCAAGATGCACGAGGAAGATGTCGAGACGTTCACCACCGACATCAGCCTGCTGGATGCCCTCTCTGACTACTACCAAAAGTGTCAAGAAACTCTCGAGAAGAAGAACAAGTGCCGGCTCTGTGAGCGGTCCTTTGATGAGAAGCAGGGCGTGGCCAAGTCCCGGTTCTCTGATCGCCTGATCAAGTTCCTTGACCCTGACAAGAAGCAGAAGGCGTCCGAGGATCTGGCCAATTCTCAAGGCACGCTGGACACCCTTCGCAAGGTCAAGTCAGAGTACGAGAACTACCAGCGCCTGCAGGCGGAGATCCCCAGCCTCACAGACAGTTGCAAGGCGCTGGAAGCCGAGCTTGAGGTGTTCGAGCGCCAGCTGGAAGAGCACGACGAGGACGTCAGCGCCGAAGAGGGCAAGCAGGCGGACATGGAGTCACTCAACAAGACCGTCATGAACATCACGCAGACGGTCAAGGACATCAAGGAATCCGAGTCCCAGGTCGAGAGGATCCAGTCGCAACAGTCATCCGGCATGGCCACGCGGACAGTTGAGGAGATTCACGCCCTCCAGGCCACCTGCAACGACTCGATCAGGGCCGTCACGGCGAACATCACCAAGACCACAAACGACCGCCAGCGTCTCCGGGATCAGCTCACCAGCCTCGAGCTGGAGAAGAGCGAGCTGATGCGAGAGGTTAGTAATGTGCAGAACAAGCTGGAGCGCAAGAAGGACTTCGAAAACCAGATCCGCAACTTGAGGGACGAGCAGACCAGCCAGCGGGAGGCAATCCAGAAGGCCGACGAGGACCTGGAAGCCATCGAGCCCCAGATCAACGAGGCCCGCGCGGTGCAGCAAGATACTCTGCAGCGCGGTCGCGACAAGGAGAAGAAAATCGTCGAAGAGCGGGACTCGGTGGCCAACTCGGTCACCGAGCTGAAGATGGTCGAGAGCGATATCCAGGGCTACATCGAGCAGGGCGGACCTGCCAACCTTGCCTCCAATCTCCGAGCCATCAATGGCCTCGAGAAGACGATTGCCGCAACCGACAAGGAAATCTCGGATCTCACGGTCCGCGCCAACAAGCTAAAGCAAGACATCGACAACGGCGACCGCAAGAAGCAGAACATCGCCAACAACCTCAAGTACCGCGAGAACCTGCGCCAGCTCGAGACACTCCGACGGGAGGTGGCGCACCTTCAGGACCGCAATGCCACCGATGACTACGAGCGTCTCAGCGACGAGGCCGTGCAGCTGGAGAACCGACGCAGTCGCGTCCTTGCGGAGCGGGGGCACCTCATGGGCGAGATGAAGACCAAAGACCAAGAGCTGGGCCGGCTCGTAGACGAGTATGAACTGCAGTATGCGGATGCGGACCAGAAATACCGCAAGACACACGTTGAGCTCGAGACAACCAAGGCCGCCATTGACGATCTTGGCCGGTACTGCGAGGCCCTCGACAAGGCCATCATGCAGTACCACTCGCTCAAAATGGAGGAAGTGAACCGCATCGCCGGCGAGCTGTGGCAGTCGACGTACCAGGGCACCGACATCGACACGATCCTCATCCGGTCTGACAACGAGACCGCATCGGGCAAGCGCTCGTATAACTACCGCGTGTGCATGGTCAAGCAGGACACGGAGATGGACATGCGCGGCCGCTGCAGTGCCGGTCAGAAGGTGCTCGCGAGCATCATCATCCGCCTCGCGCTCGCCGAGTCCTTCGGCGTCAACTGCGGCCTCATCGCGCTCGACGAGCCGACCACCAACCTCGACAGGGACAACATCAAGTCCCTCGCCGAGAGCCTGCACGCCATCATCAAGCAGCGCCAGGCGCAGAGCAACTTCCAGCTCATAGTGATCACGCACGACGAGGAGTTCCTGCGGCACATGCGGTGCAGCGAGTTCTGCGACAGCTTCTTCCGCGTGCGCAGGGATGACAGGCAGTGCAGTGTCATCTCGAGGGAGAGCATCACGACTGTCTTGTAGGCGGTCACTGTGTGAGGGAGAATGTGACGGAAACTGGCTTTGGGCATGCATCGGTCAGCGTGGCGTTTGGGTGATTTGCCGTAGATATCCTAGGTGTACTGTACGATATTGGGCGTACGTACATAGGAATGTGAGCCCCGCGAGGAAATATCTGCGAAGACTTAACCTGGAGTCAGCCGGTGATGCACTGAGATTATTATGATGCGATTCCGAACGGGAAGCAAACTCGCTAGAGTTGAATCTTCATGCCTGAAAACATCACAGGTAGTCCAGAAGCAGCGGAACATGAGCCATAACTGTTTGGATAACGATGACCTATCCCCCTTGCCGCGGGGGCCCCTAACACCGTACACCATGCCGAATCATATCCGTACAGCCCTTGCGCTCTCCCCGAATTCCCTGGGTATCAGTCGATCATCCCACGCATCCGCTCACTTCGGCATCAGCGCCCTCGGCAGCGACCAGTCCATGACAAACCGTCCCTACGACTTGCTGGCGCCCGCTGCTTCCGTCTCCCCGCCTCGGTCCGCCATCACGGCGTCCCCCTCCTCGTCCTCGTCGCGCTTCTCCGGAGAGACGGAAGGCCGGCGCTTCTTCACAGCAGCGCCGTCGGGGAGCTCGTCCTCCGCCTCGCGCTTCTGCGACGTCTCGCTCCCGGCGTCGCTGGCCGTCTCTTCCGCCTGGGCCTTCTCATCCTCCTCCCTCTGCGTCGTCTCCTCTGACTTGCGCCCCACGGCGGCCTCGACGTCGATTCCCTGCATCTCGGCCCCGGCCGCGCCGACGAAGCGCATCGTGCTGTCGCTCTGCGGGCCCAGGTCGTCGACGCCGATCTCCTCCGGCCCTCGGGCGTGCGGGACCTCGTCCTCGTCCGCCTGCTGGGCCTCCTCCGAGGGCGACGTGGCCTTGGTCGTGGTGACGGCGCCGTCCGCATCCGCAGCGGTGTGGGCGTCGCCGTCTCCTTCGGCGTCCGCTTCCTCGGCGTAGGCGTCCGCGTCGTCCCCCTCGCCGTCCTGGCGGCGGGACCCTCCAGCACCATTGGCACCCGGGCGACCGACGGCAGCAGCGACGGCGGCAGCCTGGGCGGCGGCGAGCTGCGCCGCGGCGTTCTGGGCGTGGTGGGAGGCGATTTCGTCTGCTTGTCGGGCAAGTTGGCTGATTGGCACGACGCCGCGCTGCTGCTCCTGTCGCAGTAACTCACCTTGGGTTATGGGGCGAGTTCCCGTGCTGGCGGCTTGGGCGGCGGCAGCCTGTTGGGCCTGCTGCTGGGCCTGCTGCTGTGCTGCGATGGCCGCGGCGGAGCCCGCGGTCAAAGAGGACACGCCGTTGAGGCTGACGGTGACGGTCTCGATGGACCCCATGCCGTTGGGGCCATCGATGGTCTCGGTCGACTCGGTGCGGATCTCATGCTGGCCTTGGCCGGGCTGAGGCGAGTGCGTGGAGCCGGGGCTGGAGGATGCCGACCCGTGTGGACTGGGCCGTCTTGTCAGCCAGGGGATGGGGGTTAGTAGGGCGCCGCCGAGGGCTTCGTCGCTGCCGACTGTGGTTGTCGGGTTGCTCCATGCCACGGACGTCGCGGGATCTTGTCTGGCGGCCTGGTTAGGGTCGGAGACTCCGTTGGAGAGGAGGGTCATGGTGGTGACGTCTGGGATGGCGGGCGGCAGAGGGAAGATGTTGTTGCCCGACGTGACGTGTACGACGCGGTCGACGGCGTGGAGGTATGGCGCGAGGTGGCGGTAGTGCGCTCGAGGGGCGATGGTGAGCTCTGCCAGGCGCTGTATCGTGTGCGGCGGGTACTTTGGGAAGTTGTCGCGGAAGGTCGTGGTGATGTCGGTCAGCATGTCTTCGATCTGAGGCGGCAAGGCGCCAGGAGCCAGCGGCTCGGGCGGCGCAACCGGCGCATTGGATGGCTCTGCTTCGGAGGCAGGCGCTTCGGAGGATGCCTGCGGTTCAGGCCGGCTGTTCTCCTTGTCTGCCTCCTGGGAGGAGGGTTGGCTGTTGACACCGTCGGCGGCGGAGGAGGTCGGTAACGCGTTGCCTGGGGGGTTAACGGGTCGCGGAGGGGGTGGTAGGGTTGGAATAGGAAAGTCATGACGTGCGATCTGGCCTGGGTCAGTGTGCGATGCGACGAGGGCGAGGGGATGAGGAAAGCGACTGGACTGACCTTGTCCAGCCTGGTGAGGATGCCTTCGAGAAGAGTCGGCCAGTAGGCACTTGCGAGGTCAGCAGGGACACGACATGAGGTTGGATAGAATGACATACAAGTCCATTGGCAGACCTGCTGCGAGGTTGCGCAGGATATCTTCGTCCTGATCAACCTCCATTATGGGCAATTGGAGGATGGGAAATTTGGAGGTAGAGATGGTGGGATGGATGTCTTGGGATGGAGTTTTGGCGTTGACGCGCTGGTCGGGTGGTCAAGGTTGGGCTCGGCAGACGCACTAGGACGTCCATCGGGGGGGGCTTATGCACGGCCACTATAGCCGTATCGATTCAGTGGGCGGCCCCTGGACGGCGCCGTTCCCTCCATCCTTGGGTGCAGCAAGTTAGAAGTAGTTATCTAAAGCAGTCACAATGCAATTTAATCAAAATTCCTAGTAAGTTAAGTCTGCAACGTATGGAATAAGTACTTATAGAAGTACTTACATAGGTACATCGAGATAGGGGCGAGCTTTACAACCTGAGTGATGCAATAAGATATATAACATAGAGTTTGAGCAAAACTGAGTCGTGTAAGACCTTATAGATCAGTGGTTAGATCGTCTCCTTTACATTCCATTTGCTTCGGAGTAGGCCGCAGGTTCGAACCCTGCTAAGGTCATATCCTTTTGCATATTTTTTGTTCTCATTTTGACTATAGTTGTGTAAATAGGTGTACTTGAAGCCTGAGAAGCCTTGATTTTTGTGTCTATTTTTAACAATTTACACAACTTACACAGATGTAGCATATGTTCTCAGACGGGAGCAGACTGTCTTGCAGAGGGAGTTAGTGATATTCCTGACCAGTGAAATCCTGGAGAGGCTTGACGTCCATGAGGCAACGTAGACGGGGCCGAAGGAGGTCGTCGTAATTGAGCTACTAATTGGCAGCAGAGGAGTTTTGGTGTTAGAGAAACAGTTGAGACAAGATCCAGCGTGTTGTAGAGGTTCTGATGGAGAGGCCAAAAATGGAAATTATGGGGTCCAGTGCTCCTCGGCTCAGCCTTGCATCAGTCGACCACCATCTCTGCTGCTTCGACTAACAACTTAAACCCTCCCAACCTCAATCATGGCCACCCTCCGCCTCGACAGGCTGGCCCTCCGGCACGCCAATGGCATATTCACAGCTACAGCGAGGTATTGCCGATCCACATGTCTATTCAAATCCTCCCTAACACCGTCAGGCATCATGCAGCGCCCTCGTCCGCCGCCCGCCTCCTCGCAACACCTCACGCGACACCCCTCGTCCCTCGATCCCGTGCCTCCCCCCGAGCATTGAGGGCCTTCAGCACCTCTCCCGCCCTCTCCAAAAAGTCCAAGGGCAAGAAAATGGCCGAGCAAGAGGCCCACAACCCCGGTGCCAGCACATCCTCTTCATCGTCCGCCGGCGACCACGACGAAGAGGACTCCAAGCACCCCAAGCCCTCCCCTGCCGACCCCCTCAACTTCGACGACCTCACAGCCCGCTGGGCCGCCGCCGAGTCCCACTTCCGCGACGCCCTCAAGATCCTCTCCACCGGCGGCCGCTTCAACCCCGACGCCATCGGCGCCCTCCTCGTCGCCCCCACCCCCAAGTCCCCGGAGCGCTACCCCCTCCGCGAGCTCGCCCAGGTCGTCCCCCGCGCCGGCCGCACCGTCTCCCTCCTCGCCCACGAGAAGGACCACATCAAGCCCATCATGGCCGCCGTCCAGGCCTCCCCGGACTTCAACCAGCAGCCCCAGCCCAACCCCGACAACGAGCTCGAGCTCATCCTCAAGATCGAGCCCGAGAGGAAGGAGGACCTCGTCGCCCGCGCAAAGTCCCTGACCCTCGCCTGGCGCGAGCGCGTCCGCGCCGCCAGCGAGAAGAGGAAGAAGCTCGTCGCCAAGTGGGCCCAGCAGAAGGAGATCGGCCCCGACCTGCGCAAGAAGATCGAGGCCGAGATGCAGAAGAAGCAGAACAAGGCCATGGATACCATAGACCAGCTGGAGAAGCAGACCCTGCAGAAGCTGTAACGACCGCAACAGGAGCCGTCGACCTCGAACCTAGGTCTTGTACGAGTAAAAGCAGGATTTTTTCCAATCATATGCAGCACCGCCTGCCCTGGAAGCCATGTAAACCAGATATTCTACCCCATGATCAGAAGAAAAAAAAAAGCAATCAACAATTGGTTTTGTCTACTGATGTACATGATTGTAAAATGCATCTCCGTGTGTTATACAGGCCACCTGAGGTGGTTGGTCGCTCCAGATGTCCTGGTGGTGCCAGATTACGAGCCGCCATTCTCAAGTTGAGCTCACAGATCAAGCCTGCTTGCCCTTTTGCTTGCCGCCGTTCCTGCCAGCAGCCCCCTTGGCCACCATCGCCGACACCCTGCTCTCGAAAACCTCGGCGCCGCTGCTCGTCCACGACTCGTTCCTGAGGAAATACCCATGCTGCCCCTGATCCGGCTTCTCGTACGCGCCCCGCACAACCGCGTCAAGCACCGCCTTCTTCACGTTCTCTTCCGGCCCCGGGATCTTGCCCTCCGGCAGCTTCGCAACCGCCTTGGGGTCCGACATCAGGTGCTCCCTCTCCCGCACGTCCGAGAAGAAGTACACGCCCTCCTGGTACTTGAGCCTGTTCGCCGTGTGTCGCGGGATCCCCCATTGGCCCTCCTCGGGCACGAACTGCGCGCCGCCGCTTAGCGCCCGCAGGCCCTGCAGCACGCTCTCTTCCTTGGCGCGAGTGCCGTCCGCCGCGATCGCCGGGCCATATCCCGTGAGGCTCTCCAGCGTCAGGTGCGGGATGAACGGCGCCGGCTTGCCGTGGCGGTACTCCTTGTCCAGCTGCAGCTCCTCCGCGGTCTTGGGCGTCATGAACCGTTCGATCTCCTCCATCACGACGAGCTTCTTCCCGCCGTCCTCCTCTTCGCCGTCCTTCTTCTCCCTCCGGAAGCGTCCGCCCCTGCCGCCTCGCCCACCCCTGGGTGCTCCGCCGCGTCCTCCGCGTCCCCCGCGTCCGCCACGTCCTCCTCCGCGCATGAAACCGCCCGTGCCGCGGGAGAATCCCCCAGGGCTGCGTGCACGGTCACCAAAGCCGAGAGGCGCGCGGGCGATGAGCCCATCTGTCGGTTGAGATCCGAATGCACCGCCACGGCCGCCGCCGCGAGCGCCGCCCTGGAAGCCTCCGCGGCCTCTGAACCCGCCGCGGCCAAGACCACGAGGCACAGCCTTCAGTCCGACGACGTTCGGGCTGGCGCTCCTCGCAGGGCCCTCGGTAGACTGGGCTGGCAGGGCGGGCTTCCCGCTCGCGCTGCGCAGAAGGTTGTTGATTTCGTTTGCCGCGGCGCGGCTGCGCTGGCGTCCGCGTGTGGGCTCGCCGGTCGAGCCCCGGGAGGGGTTGTTGTTGTCGGCGCCATCTTGGGCGGCGTGGATGCTCGTTGTCGAGAATTGTCGGACGCAGGAGCTGACGGCGTCCTGTGTGCGGGCGATGTCGAGCCGCGAGGTGCCGCCGGCTGACCTCAATCGCGTGTACATTGTGTTTGGAGGTGTGCCCGGCTGCAATTGGCCCGCAGACGTGTGGTTGTTGGAGGTGGTGAGCTCCTGACGATGGAGGTGCAGTTCTCGAAAGTCAGGTCAGGAAAGTCTTCGGATTCTCGAAATCTGGGGTCACGTGCGGTAGTGGTCCGTGTGAATCGTCTGAGAAGTTGGTTGGTTCGTGGGATGCGAAAGCCCCACCAGTACAAGTCGTCGTGATTTGCCTGTGGCGGCTCGACTGAGGAAGCAGAAGTCAGCAAGAATATCTTGTTTGAATGGAGGCAATTCACAAGGAACCGATGTCTCTAAGGAGGATATATTTCTAGACAATGGCATCATTCACAGTCCCCAAGTCTTTCGAGTAAGCCCTGTGCAGCCTCCAGACACCCAATACGCTGTAATGAGATGACTTGACGGAGAACGTTTGATAGACTGGTTCTGCCAGAGTCTACCGTGGACCGAAGTCAGGCAGAACTTGGGCTCATACCAGGACAGAGACAAATCAACCCAAACTCAGCTCAGGTAATCTTTCCTTGTGCGGCGATTTCCTCTAGGTATCGTGTCTCCTACGTCAGAAGTGCCCAACCCGGCCCTTCATTCCTTGCATGGCCACATGGCCGATTAAAAAGTCAACATGCCATGAGCAACATGGTCTCATGCTCAGAGTCCAAGTCGCTGCACCTTATTTTGATGTACCCCCGATAAACGCCATGCCGTGTTCGTTGGCCAGAAAGCCTGGGTCCAGTCATGACAAAAGAAACATAACAAAGGGAACGGTGCCCCGTCCCTGAAAAAATAAAAGATGTTCCCCAACGCCAGGCTCCTTACGCTGTCCGTGTTCTAAGGAGGTAATTATATGTATGCGGATCCAGAGCAGTAGCGGCCAGTGACTGTCTGTCTATCATGGCTCCGTAGCTGTGCTCAGCTTGCTGTATTTCGAAATCAACTCGTCGATCTTGGCGGTCAAGTGAGGGATCCTGAAGGGCTTTGAAATAATGTCATCCTGGAGAAACGTTAGCAGGTGGTCTTGGGGGGCGGGCCGCCACCGAAAACTTACGATGCCGGCAGCCTTTGCATCCTCAATCTGCTCAGGCCGCGCGTAGGCCGTGACGGCGATGATCGGGATGTGGCTCACTAGCACACCTTCCCGCTCCAGCTCTCTAATGCGCTTTGCGCATGTCATGCCATCCATGACCGGCATCTCGAGGTCCATGAGAATGACGCTCAGGTGGTAGCCGTCCGTCTCGCGGCCGCTCCAGAACCGTGACTTCTTTAGAGCATCCAGGGCCTCCCCTCCGTGGTTGGCCACATGTGTGGTGTTGCCACAGTTTCTCAGCTGCCTCTGCAGAACCCTCTGATTCACCAGGTTATCTTCCACAATGAGCACATCATGCCCCGGAAGTGGAGGCACGGCGACTACGGGAGGAGTTGCAGACCCGGCGTCCGTCTTTGCCGGCGGAGGCGTGGTGGTCGTGGGCACCCGTCCGGGTCGGGTCGGCCGCTGCGCGTGCAGATCCGCAAGACTAGCGGTCTCTTTGCTCGGCGTCTCTGTTTTGCGACACTTGACGTAGAAGGAGAAGGTACTCCCGCGACCCTTTTCTGACACGACGCCGATCTGACCACCTTGCAGCTCCGTCAACATGCGGGAGATGAAGAGCCCCAGTCCAGAGCCGCCGTACTGGACGTGCGTTCGCGGAGAGGCTTGAGAGAAACGCTGGAACAGCAGCTTCTTCTCATCATCCTGCAGGCCGGGACCGGTGTCCTCCACCGAAAAGTGAAGGTTCATCTTGTCGCCATTGCCCCAGTCCTTGTCGTCTGTCAGGTCAGCCTGGTCGGTTCGATGGCTGGGGAAGAACGCCGTGTCTTCCATCTCCTCCATCTGGCGAGAAGCGCTCAGAGTTATCCTGATACGCCGCTCTTCGCGGTTCTGCGTAAACTTGATTGCGTTTGTCATGAGATTGATCAAGATTTGACGGAGTCTAGAGGGGTCGACCTTTACCCAGTCGAGGGCGTGCTCGAGGTACGCTGGCTTAATGTCGAATTGAAGCTTGATGTCGTGGGTGTGGACCTCGGACTCGAACATCTTCAAGACGGTCTGGACAATGATGACCGGGCGGGCAGCAACCGGCGTCACCAGAAGCAGCTGCGAGTCAAGCTTGGACAGGGTCAAGACATCGTCTACGATACGGTGCTGGTGGCTGGCGCAGAGGTTGATGGTGTTGGCGGCCTCGAGGCATCGATCGAGAAGATCCTCAAACTGCTGGTCTGGCTGATCGCGATAGTCGTGGATGACATCCAAGATCTCGTCGGCCGACTGAAGGATGGCGCTGAGCGGGTTGCGCATCTCGTGACTGGTGATGTCGATGAAGTTTTCCTGCTGGCGCTTGAGCTCCACCGCTTCCTCTCTCCGCTGCATCTGGAAGGCCTCGGCCCATTTCTGTGTCGAGATATCCGTGATACAGCCAAATATGCTCTTCAGATCGCCGTCTTCGTCCTTCTCTGGATACGCGCTCATGAGCACCCAGGTGTCGATAAAGTGATCCCCATTCTGGCGGCCACACTTGAACCTAAATTCGTGCGTAATGGCAACCCTGTCGATCAGAAGCTGTTCCCAAACACGCTCAACGCCGCTTCTATCCTCATCGCGAACGCTCTGCATCCAGGTATCGGCGGTGTCCTCCCCGCGCGGGTGTCGAGAAATCTGCCACCACGTGTCATTGGCAAAATTGATGAGACCCTCGCCGCTGGCAATGAACATGCCAACAGGCGCAAACTCGGCCATGCGGGTGAACTTGTACTCGCTCTCAACAGCCTCCTGTGTTCGCAAGATGAGCTCCGTGCGTAGTTCCTCGCGATCCAGCGCCGCAAGCTTGGCGGCGCGCTGGCCACGCTTGATCTCCTCCTCGAACAGCACAACCGAGGCCAGTGAAGTGGCCAGCTGCCGGGACAGGAGATGGATGAAGAGCTTGTAGTCGTCATCGTAGGGTCGTCGCGGGTTCGTGCCCATCACGATGAAGCCGACGACCGAATCTCCGGCCGTGGTGGGATGCACGGGCAGCACGACGACCGTTCGTGGCGCCTCGCCGAATCCCCGCCAGTTCATGCCCTCCAGGAGGTGGACAGGAAGAGAGCCATCATCGGCTGACAAGACAACCGGGGCGCAGTGCATCGCCATTGACTGTCGCATGTAGGGCGCGAAACCGTGCTCGGAGACTCTCAGATCGATGTGAGGCACAACAGACGCATGTTCCGGACAGACACCCAGGGCGCCTTCGAGTTGGAGTTGGGGTGGATGCGTTGCGCTACCCGAGTGCATCGACGAGATTTCGCTCTCGTTTTCTTCCTTGACCGAGTAGACCAGGGCAAAAGGAATATCGATGTCGTTAAACTCCAGGCCTTCATTGACCCTCGGCCAGAAACCGCGGACATCACGGGCAGCAGCCGTCTTCTCGCCGACCTCCCGCAGCGTGAGCATCCGCCGTTCATTCACCTTACGCCTGGTGTTCTCGAAGGCAGGGTTGTACAGACCGGCGACCTGTCCGTCGCTACCAATCAGGGGCACAATAGACCAAGAAAAGAAGGCCTCTTCGAGGAAACCATGACGGTTCACGAAAAGTCGGTTGTCGTTCCTCAGGGTAGACTGCCCGTGTTCCCAGGCGTTCTTGATCACGGGTTTGAGGTCGTCCCAGATCTCGCTCCAAGCTTCTTCGTATCGCATGCCCATGAGCGCAGGATGCTTCTGCCCGGCGAGCTCTACATAGGCCTCGTTGTAGATGGTGATGTGATCAGGGCCCCAGTACATCGCTGCGGGATGGGGGCTGCCCATGACCATGTTCGCCATGGCTCTGAGGTCTGCGGTCCATTCTGACATTGGGCCCAAGCCGGTGGCGGCCCAGTCTATCGAGCGGGCAAAATGGATGTGGCTGTTCATCTCGGGGGTGATATTGATGCGAGTCCAGTCAAATGAAGGTCGGAGCATGCCTGCGTGGAAGACGTGATTCGTAAACTCGTCCGAGTGATGCCTCTCCTCGTCGCCGTCCATGTCCACGTCCACAACCGCATCTTCGTACTGCAAGGGGAGATCTTTCGTAGGCGGCACCGCATCCACTTCGCCAAAGTAATCCGGCTCATCGAGGACGACGACTGTTTGCTCTGTCTGGTTCGGCGACGGCGTCGGGCCTCTAGTTCGTTCCTCCAGCACCACGGCTTCTTTGGCAAGACCCTCAGGGGATTCGGGCAATCCTTCGGAGACGGCACTGGTGCTAGCGCTGATAAATCGGAAGCGCCTCCGAAGTGTGGAGCAGGTCCAAGTAATGCCGCCGTACTCGTGGGACGGCAAGCACACGTTCATGGACACATTGTTCTTGACACAACTCAATAGCCAGGACTTGAAGTTTGAGTAGTTGACGTCCTGTTCGGCCTGATCGCCCTCGACTGCAAGAAGCTTGAGGGTGCCGCTCGAGGCTCTCAAGGCGGCATTCGCGTACATCAGGTGCAAGCCAGGCCTGTTAGCGTTGATGGGGTTCGCCAGGTCGACGATAAAGGTCGGCCTCTCGTCCTGCTCAAGAAGCTCGATGACACCGACGCCCTTGAGGACCTGGAGACCCGGAGGCAGACTCGAGCTGTTGGGGCTGCGCGCGGAAGAGGCGGAGGGCTCGACAGAGGACCAGCTGCCGCTGCCGGCTGAGGTGCTGCCAGAGCGGGCAGGGCTCCCGGCGTGCACGTTCCCGCGCGGTAGCCTGACAGTGTGGACCGACTCTCCATCGTCACGCAGGCGGGCCAGCAGGGCGGCCGCTGCGTCTGACGGCGGGAATGCCGGTGCGCGACGAGACATGGGCCTCGGCGAGTTGGAGAAGAACAGGGGAGAGGTGACGCCCTGACTCTTGTACAGGGCCACAGCGGCTGCAGTTGTGTTCCCCTTTGGGACGCCTGTGAGGTCGATTCCACCGGGAGGGAGCAGGCGCGTGCGGGCCTTCTTGAGGGGCGAGGCGTTGAGGCCGATATGGGCAGCCTCGTCGTCGGAATGACGCTTCGATGACGGCCGGCGGTTGTCTTCGGTGGACGCCTCCGAAGCAATGGACGCAGACCTGTCGTCGGCAGAAGCAGAACAGTCTGCACCAGCGCTGGCAGAGGGATCACGTTGCAGGAGGGAGCTCGAGGTCAGACCATAACGGCTAATGGCGGCGGCCCATTCTTCTCCCGCAAGATAAAGATGACGGTCTCCGGAGGAAGATACGGCGGCGGCCGGAGGAGCGGAGGAGGCAACAAAATCGGCCCGGTCGATCTTGATCGTGGGCTCGAAGGAGTTGACGGCAGATGCAGACGAGGCGAAGGCCCCCAGAGTCACGGGAAATCTGGCCTGCCTGTTGGCCGGATGGCCTCGAGATGTGGGCGTGATGGGAGGGGTCGAGACTGTGGCAGCAGCAGCAGCAGCAGCAGGATGGATGGCGGCGGGAGAGCCGAGAGGGAGAGGCCGGTGTCGATGTCGGTCGTCGCCCAGCGGCATGAATGTGAGGCGTGGGGGAGGAAGAGGAGAGAAGGAAAAGGGCTTTCCAGGGCAATATGAGAGCCTGGAGGGGGCATGCGATGGTACCCTGGCTGCGTTTGCAGGTGGGTTTCTATTGCAGTGCAGTCTAGACAACGTCCTGGGGGACAGGCAGGACAGGGGTGTCTCGTTGGACAACCGACAGTTGGTCGGGTGAGGAATCAGAGAGGGGAAGGCTCAGGCTTGGGCTGTGCCGGTCAAGAATTCTGCTCGGTCCGTCCTCGAGATCAGATCGGTCTGATCTGGTGAACCGGAGTCGGTACCTGGGCGTGGCCAGCAGCTAGTGAAGCTAAGAGGCCAGGACACGAGGACGACAGCGGGAGCGGAGGAGGAGGTGGGGAAGGATGGTGGGAGAAGACGGAGCCCAGGCACAGGCTGGGCCAGGGAGGGTGAGGTCGACGACTGTGATTGTGGGCAGCAGTCTCGGGCCATTGAAAGGTAGGCTGAGCCTGGTGAGGGAGACGGTTCGTCGTGTGTGGTCCACGAGTGATAGATGGCCTTCACTCTGATGCTGATGACCAGGGTGCCAAGGAGGTGCTTGAGGGATTGGCGATCGAGGACAGTCGGGGATCCAGAGGAGAGATCGGTCGATGGCTTCTGGACTGGGCCTTGCTGGGGCGACGTGTGTCTGCCGGAATGAGGTCCGGATTGGTACAAGCCCACAGCAGGCTTGCGTGAGAGGAGGGGCCTCGGGCTGTGAACACCGGTTGGCCAGCCAGGATGGGGGCGAGAGCGAGGGCGAGGGAGGGATGTCGTCGGTGAGAGCAGAATGTCGACGAGTCGAGGAAGACTGCTCGTCGTGGTGGTGGCAATGAGAAGGGCTGGCGAATGGTTCGAGAGACGGATGATATCCGAGAACTTGAAAGAATGCGCCGGCAGTGGAGGCACCCAAGACCGATGAGCTGATGGTCCACAGGGAGTTCTCAGTGGTGGGGCGCTAGGGTGACAGCGCTGTGCGGTGGACAACGGCGCTGAAGAATGCCCTGAGCGGCGACCTAATGGAAAGCAGCTGCAGTGGATGGGGCGGGATTTGGGAGGCGCTAGGTTCCTAGGGCGGGGGCTTCCAGGGACGTCGTCCAAGTTGGGGGGCAGAGCCGAGCCGAGATGGACGTGGGCAATCGGGGGCGAATATGGGAAATCGAGATTTCGATGAGGGGGAGAGAGGGAAAAAGGAGGGAGCGGGCTCCGTGGCGGTTAAAGAGCAAGAATCGGTAGGTCCCTCGGAGCTGGAGATGGGATGGATTGGGCGTCCAATGCGTTCTAGCGGCGTTGCGTTAGCAGAAGCATAAGTAGGAGCACGGCGGAAACTAGGTAGGTGGCCGTGCCGGCCTGTTGAGCTGCCGCGTCCTTTCACTAACCCGTTTGCAGCACTTTGAGATCCGCTGCTGCGCTGTCGTTAGGTCGGCTGTCGACGTTCAAGCTGTGGTACTTTACGTCGAAACGGAGAAGACGAGGCGGCATCGATCCCGAGGCGCCAGGGGAGACAATAAAAACTAGGACGTCTCCCGCGAGTCGATAGTTCTTCCCCTCTTGCCTGTCCGTCCTGTCGATCTCTGGGGCAGACGGCACCTCGGAGGCTCAGGGGGTGGAACCGGCGTCCTGGAAAGGACACACGTTCAGCATCCTGCTGGGGCACCAAGACTCCAGCGACCGCGTTCTGGACCATCCTCCGAGGCCGCCTCAAGGATGGGTCAGGCTTTCTGCAGGCCGAAAAGGTGGGCTGATGTGAGAGGGAAACGGTTTCTGGGTACCGTCGTGCCCTCTGTCTCACCTCTCACCGCACCTTTCTTCTGCGACTGTATGTACTCGTAAGCCAGCTCATCGGCATCGGCATCATCATATCATCCTGCCGTTCGTGGACGCATGTCGTCCGCCGTCCGGTCGGGCTGCCGTTGGTTCTATTTTGACATCGTGCTAGGCGTCCCGCAGCCTCAGCTCGGACCCAAGGATGATGCCTCCAAGAGTTCAGACGGCTCGTCTGTCTGGCGTCATTGGCGTCGAGAGTAGAGAACCCGCGCCATCCGCAGCGGCCGGCCAGTTTCTGTACGCAGTACGGACCAAGATGAGGCGTCGGCGCGACACAAACGGGGGCGCATGCCAAGGAAGCACAAAGAGCGAGTGACCCGAGAGGGCAGACAACTGCTGGAGCTGAGGAGCGTGAGAGGAACGGTGGTTGTCTTTGGGGAAACCCCTGGCGGGACAAAGCCAATCTGGAGCTTGTTCTGGGGGGCTGGACCACGGTCGGCCCCACACGGTAATCGACGATCCTTTCTCGGCCTGGCAAGAAGGCCCCAAAGGACCCTTCCTTCTCTGTCTTGGTAAAACTCCCATGACGGATCGGCGCTGGCCTGGAACGCAAACGGCGGGGCTCCTTCCAGCTGCCAGATTTGATGCAATTCCGCTTGTTGGAAGCTACCACCGTTTTGCCGCTTTCCATATCGACCGCCTGCGCAGCATGACTCAGCGAGGACGTGCCCGGGCTCCTGGAAGTCATCCAAATTCGGTATGCATTCCACCCTTTCCCTCTACACACATGACCTCACCGTCGGCATCGGCTTGGTCGACGTTCCAAGCACTCGAGCTTATCAGGAACTACATCGTTGTCAGGTCTCTCGACATGGCAAAGACTTGGCCATTGCCACCATGCCAGCCGACGAGCACCAATAGAGGCTCAACGACCCGACGACAGCATGTCATACACTGCGACAGCTTTGACATGTCAATGGCACACAGATAATTCTTGCAAGTGCGAAGCCCGATCTCGTCCAAGCCCCTTCTCAGTTCCGGGTTGAGCTATGAAATACCATCTTCGGGGTCGATATGCCGCCGAGGTATTCACCGGCGATGAGCATGCTCACCGAGGTCGCTCGGTAGGGGGCGGCTTCACCGGACAGGGTCCGTCTCCCCAAGCTCTCGACACTGACCTCCAAGGTCATCTCGAGCACTCAAGCGATCCGCTGATCAGTCCGACAACGATTGAGGCTATTTTATTCGATCCCTCGATTTTGCAAAGAATCATTTACGACCAAAGTGGTTCCGCCACAATGAGCACGAATGGCCTGGCAAACGAAGTTGACCTCATCAAGCACCAGCATCTCTAGATCATTTCATTGCTCGTACTCCGTGGATACTCTTGCCAGACATTCGGCCTCTCCTCGTCTCCTGATGTATCCTTGGGCGGCTACGCAGCGTCACTGCTCAACGACGCACACCATCCTGTGTCGCCGGTCACCTCCCAGCGGTAACCGGACAAACCACGCTCAACGACCGCAAACCGACCCGGAGAACCACTCTTCAAACAGCCAGATGTCGGACGATATGCACATCAGGATGATCCGGTCACGACCAGAGTCCGATCTGATGTCATCCTTCCCGGGTCCCCGAACGCATGGCCGTCGCCCTCTGGTCATCCCACGATACACGACCGGCCCCCTCCCGCCACCTCGACTCCTCCGGTTTCTCGATGCCCGGCCCAATCATGCCCCTGGCTTCATCCAGGCGGGTATATCAGCAAGTGCTTGCGGCACATCGCGAATCGCCCATGCGATTGGGTGTCCATCACGGCGACCGGCCAATCAGGGCTCAGCGCATCCTCCCGGGCGCTTAAACGTCGTCTTGGTCCAACGTCGTCCGGCCGCCTCATTGGTTGTCCCCCGCCGTGATTGTCTTCGACAGGACGTGCAGCAACCCACGACCAGCCCCCATCTGCTGGCCGCTGGGGGCGATCACAAAGCGCTGCAGACTGACCGTACTGTACGAAGCCGCTCCTGAGTGGCCGAGCCGCCGGATGGGCGCACATGTAGCCCAGAGGGCGGCCCTTTAACACGTCCGCCCCTCCCAGCCGGGCGGCTCTTCCATCCTCTCTTTTCTCTTGATGCGGTGACTTGATTCCTGTGCAAAAAGATACGGGTGTACTCCCTTGACGACGACGACGACAGACCCGACCTTTGAACTCGGGAACTCGCGCGCAAACGACGACCGACCTCGCGAGCCCGGTGCTCCGCTCAATGTGAAAGACACCATACCCTCGGCGACAAGTGCCTCCGAGAAACGGATAAAGGAGCCAAACCTGAAAGAGAGAGGCAGAAGAACCTCAAAAGAAACCCAGATATCAAACGCCACTATCTACTTCTCCCAAATCCATTCATCAACAAGATGGCCGACGAAACGCCCACCAAGAAATCCTCCAAGATGACCTACCGCATCATCGGGCGGCGGTGGCCGTTCAAGAAGACTCGCTACATGTGGTTGTTCATGCTCGTCGAGCTCATCATCCTCATCCCTAATCTCATCCTCCACGCCCTCGCCCATCCGGACACCTGGCGGACGGCCATGTGGGAGATTGGCTTTGAGAACGGCTGGAACTCCGATCCTCGCATGGTCCTCTATGCCGCCGCAAACTACCGCCCCGAGCCGACTGTTGCGTTCGTCTGGACGAAGACGTGAGTTGTCCTGCATTCGTCCCCGAGTGCCTCGCGAACCAAGACGTCAGATGTACTAACTGTATCCCAGGCTCACCCTCTTCAATGTCGCCATCACAATCGTCACACTCTTCACGCTGCTTCTCCGCATGGTCTTCTTCATCATGAAGATCTTCTATCCCGCCGTCGCCCTCTTCTTCCACATCGGCCTCGTCACCATTTGGACAATCTCCGTCTACGGCCAGATGGGCCCCGACCACGCAGACCCCCGACACCCGTCCAACATCGCGTGGTACATCACCCGCTCCTGCGACGCCGCCGGCGGCCGCTTCCGCGCCGTCAAGGAGTGCACCATGGCCAAGGCCAGCTTCGCCATCTCCGTCCTCATGCTCGCCGTGTTCCTCGTCCATCTCGGCATCGCCATCTGGGGTATGTGGCCGAACGAGATCAACAACCGACGCAGACGCTCCAAGACCAACGGTGACGACAGCGACAGCGACAACGAGGACGCCTCCGACGACGAGGAGGACAACAGCTCCGGCGGCAGCAGCCCCGTCGACCCCAAGGCCGCCCGCCGCGCGAAGAGCGGCACCTGGGAGATGAAGAGCATGTCCGGCGGCAACGGCGGCAACCCGCCCCTGAGCCCGCGCGTGACGGTGCAGCCGTACACGCCGAGGACAATGGCGTTCCACACGCTTGACAGGAAGTTGCCGCTGAGGCAACAAGATCGCTGGGGCTGATGACGGCATTCCCTCCAGACAGTATAATTTTCTTGCATGTATGGGATATAGCGGGTGGGGGGCCTCTCACCTACGGCGTTTTGGGGGCAGGGCCATATTACTTTGACAGATGAAATCAACACTGTAAAATTTGTTCACATATCTCTGTGCCTGAGTCTGACTGATCCTGCTGGGCTTTTGTGACGAGCTATCATTCAACGTCCTGGCGCAAATCCAATATGTCGCCACTCTCGTTTCAGAAAACCTCGATGTCTGCCCAACTCACGTTGTCTCTCACTCAGCATCTACCTGCAACGGCTTCCCCATCCCACCGAAAGTCACCATCTTGGTGATCTGATACTCCGCCACGCCATACTTGGACCCTTCTCTACCGAACCCGCTCTCCTTCACTCCTCCAAACGGCGCCGCCGGGTCCGAGATCAGCCCCGTGTTAACGCCCACCATGCCGACCTCCAGCGCCTCCGCAACGCGATACACCCTCTCCAGGTCCCTCGAGAAGAAATACCCCGCCAGCCCGACCTCGGCTGCGTTAGCCAGCGCCACGACCTCGGCCTCCGTGTCAAACGGGAACAGCCCGGCGACGGGCCCGAAAGTTTCCTCCGACGCCATGGCCATGGCCCCCGTCATCCCCGCAACGACCGTCGGCTGGAAGAAGTTGCCCTCGATGCGCTCGCCGCCCGTCAGGACGGTGGCGCCCTTGGCCGTGGCATCCTGGACGTGCGCTTCGGCCTTCGCCACGGCCCTGTCGTGGATGAGCGGGCCGTGGGTGGTGCCGGCCTCGAAGCCGTTGCCGACGGTAAAGCCCTTGACCTGGTCTGCGAAGCGGGCGGCGAAGGCGTCGTAGATGCCGCGCTGGACGTATATGCGGTTGGCACAGACGCAGGTCTGTCCCGAGGAGCGGAATTTGGAGGCGACGGCGCCCGCGATGGCGGCGTCGAGGTCCGCGTCGTCGAAGACGATGAAGGGTGCGTTGCCGCCGAGCTCGAGCGAGAGCTTCTTGAGGGTGCTGGAGGACTGGCGCATGAGGAGCTTGCCGACGTTGGTGGAGCCGGTGAAGGAGATCTTGCGGACGGTAGGGTGGGTGGTGAGGATCTCGCCGACCTCGGGGGTGTTGATGTGAGAGGTGATGACGTTGATGACGCCCGGGGGGATGCCCGCGCGGTGGGCGAGCTCGGCGAGGGCGAGGGAGGTGAAGGGAGTCTCGGCGGGGGCCTTCGCGACGACGGTGCAGCCGGCGGCGAGGGCAGGGCCGATTTTACGCGTTATCATGGCGGCGGGGAAGTTCCAGGGGGTGATGAGGCCGCAGACGCCGACAGGTTCCTTGACAGTCCAAACGCGGTTACCAGGGACGGTGGCGGGGATAGTATCGCCGTAGATGCGAGGGGCCTCCTCACTGAACCATTCGAGGAAGTTGGCGGAGTAGGTGACTTCTCCCTTGGCATCGGCCAGCGGCTTGCCGTTCTCCCAGGTGATGAGGGTAGCGAGATCCTCAGCGTTCTCCATGGTCAGGTCGTACCATTTGCGCAGGAGCTTGGAACGCTCGCGGGCGGTCTTGGTGCGGAAGGACTTGAATGCCTCGGCGGCAGCGGCAATTGCCTCTTCCGCGTCGACCGTGTCTAGTTCGGGTGCCGTGCCGACGAGCTCGCCAGTGGCAGGGTCTGATGGTCAGAGAGGGGAACAGGAGCACATGGATCGGGAGGCATACCGTGGACCTCAAAGGTCTTGCCAGACCTGGCCTTGACCCATTTGCCATTGACATAGCAGACATTCTGCTTAAGAAGGGACGGATCGTTAAGCTGAGGAATGTCAGTCACTGATACAGGACATCTACAGAAACGCCGAGAACACACCTTGGGGACCATTGTTGAGGCGGCTCTGATTGTAAAGGGCACAAAGTGGCTTCCGATGGGCTGTCTGGAGGTGATGGAGTTGCGAGATGCTCGCAGCAGCCTCTCTGGGTGGCCGGGGCGGGGTAGAAGGCGCATCATGTTGATGGTTGGACAGAGTAAGTTCTAGAGCTCCAGGTTTGTTTGGGTTGTACAGCCCACCGCGTGCAATAGGTGAAGGAGGGGAACCTCGGCAACTCGTGTTCGAGGCGACTGGGCAGTTGATCTGCGTGTGATGTTGCCAGATCGACTTTCTTCTGATTTCGGCGTCAATGGGCTCAGATGTCCGCGGGGACAACCAGATATAACCTGGGCAGTGTCGCGGGTATGATGAGTTCTCAAGTGAGGATGAGTTGTAAGAGGTACAACTTTGGCGGCGGTCGATGACGTTGGGGCAATTGGGTGAGATCACCGGCCCGGTGCGTGCTCAAGCTTGAGTGGGGCCCCTCCCGCATCTCCACCGCTGCCGGCCCGGGTTCGGCGCCGGATATTCGATGAAGCGGTATACCGGCCGAGATGGACAAGTTCTGGGGAAGTGTAATGAAATGGATAATTCCAAAGATACGGTTGTACTCTGAGTCTACCGAGCTGGGGTCTGGCTCGCTGGGTTTCCCAGTATGGCATACGAGCCGAGCCCGTTACCCCTGCCCTGCTTCCAGTGGGCATAGTAGTTAGTAACTGGTCAGGACAGTACCAGGACTCAAGACATTTCCACTGGAACATATTACAGGTTGAACATATAGAATTATAAACCGATTTTCAACCCCAACTCCATATCATTTCACCCTGGTATCTGCAATGGAAGTATGGCAGCGCATTGTACCAAAGTCCTCTTCACTCTCGAGGCTGGCCTGGCTGACTAACAGTGTCTCAAGTCAGACTGGAGCGGGCATCGAATGAATGCACCAACATGGATCCAGCTGGAGCTCCCCCGCGTCGATCCGTCGTTCTCGTATTAGCTCCATCAACTGCAACGTCCTTCATCCCGCCGTTTTCGACCCGGCTAGGCGCCAATGGCCTGATAATACCGACATCCCGCCTCTCTAGCGCTGAGGAACGGCAGACTATGCCGATAGTACAAAAGGCCGGGGTCAGCTCCTTCAATCAGATGCGCCCACAATGGCTCCTCACTATCACTCCGACCTCCCCGACCCCTGGATCTTCGTCGGCTTCAAGGCTCGCCAGATCATGACCTCCCTCTCATCCCTCGTCCCGTCCGACCTTCTCTGTACTTTTCAGTCCGTGTGGCCTTCCCGGCCCATCGTCGACATACTATGGGCCGTCTTTGCCATGACCGCCTCCTTGTCTCCGGATATCAATGACACCCACGCCGTTCCAGGCCCTGGAGAGGCCAGCACCGTGTTTGAAGCGTTCATGAGCTACTCGATCGAGTTTGTCTTTTGGCCCGATTTCGCTGGTGGTTCTCCCCGGATAATCCTCCAACAAGCCCGTATACTGACCGTCCCAGGGAACTCATCACATCCCAATGTCTTCACGGACAACTTGCTCGCCAACCTCGGCCAGCTTCAGGGCGCACGCCCTTATCTGAGGATTGGGGGTAACACGCAAGACTACGCTCTCTATGACCCGGACCTCCCAGTCGCCGTCAACGGCTCATACGACTTCAACCGCTCCCGCGACTATCCCACCACCGTCACCATCGGCCCGTCATTCTTCGACTCATACGCCGCCCTCAACGCCACAAAATACACTCACGGCTTCAACCTCGCCCTTGGAGCCATCTCTGCCCAAGGCTGGGACACCCTCACCCAGACCGCACCCCTCGCTTGCAAGGCCATTGGTAAGGACAACCTCGACCACTGGGAATATGGCAACGAGCCAGACCTGTACTCCGTTTCCGCCCAAGGCCCCGTTCGCCCCCTGACATGGAATTCGCGCGAGTACGTCTCCCAATGGCTCAACGGCACCCGTCACCTCCGCCGCGTCCTCGAAGATGCATGTCCCGACATGGCCAAAGCCGACTGGGTCGCCCCCTCCAACGGCGGCGTCTTCAACCCTCTTCAGGCCGCAGACCAGTGGGCTGATGGGCTCAACGACGACAAGAACGTCGGCCTATTTTCCACCCACAATTACATCTCCGGCGCTGAGTCTGCGGGTGTCACGCTCCAGGGCACTCTCATGGATCATAAGAAGACCAAGCGGTCTGTCGATGCCCATGTCCGCACTTACCACGACCTCCAAGATGAGTTCGGCCCCGACAACATCCCTCCTCACATCCTCGGTGAACACAATTCCCTGTATCACCAGGGCAAGCCCGGCCTGTCCAACTCCTTCGGGGCTGCCCTCTGGGGGCTCGATTTCAACCTCTACGCCGCCTCAGTCGGCATTCGGCGCGTCCACATGCACATGGGGACCGACTACAGAGTATGCTCTCCCCCCTATCCCCTCTCATATTCAACCCAACGACTAACACCCGCAGTACGCAAGCTGGCAGCCCATCACCACCGCCTCCACGGTCTCCGGCACCAAGCCCCCCTATTACAGCAACATCGCCCTCGTCGCCTTCCTCTCCCCGCGCCCCATCCCCATCTCCCCCCTCGCCGTCGCCCTGTCCGTCTCCAACGCCGCCCCCCGCGTCTCCGTCGCCAACATCCCCCTCCCCACACCACGCGCAGCAGCCTACGCAGCGTACATCTCCTCTCACCTCGCCCGCCTCGTCATCATAAACCTCCAAGCCTACAACTCAACTCTCAACGGCACCGGCCTCGCCCCTGACCCGTCCGCCCCCGAGCGCCCCCTCTTCAAATACGCCTTCCGCCTGCCCCCCAATCAGCTCCAGCGCGGCTGGGCCCGCCTCTCCCGCCTTTCCGCGAACGGGAGCGACGCCATCTCCGGCATCGCGTGGGACGGGTGGAGCTACAACCAGGACCTCGACGAGGGGCGCCCCGTGAGGCTGAGGAACATGACACACGAAGAGCGGGTCGTCGTCGTCGAGGGGGTCGTCGAGGTCGAGGTCCGGGCGAGCGAGGCCGTCATGCTGGATTTCATCGAGGTGTGCGAGCCCCCGGCTGAAGAGCGCGAGGAGAAGGACACGGATATCGAAGATCCGGATGACGAAGGCCTCGTGACCGACGATTAAGTGCACGTGTTGAAGGCGTCACCGGTGCACATTTGGTCTGTTTAATGGCAAGGCGTTTGGAGCTCGGATTCATTGGGACTCATAGCCACTGGCTGGCGACCTGCACACCTTGGGTTAGAAAATACATGGCTGTATACCTACCTTGCCATTTGAACAGTTGTTTCTTGAGAATGTGAGAAGATGGGGCAATCCATGGAGGTATCTCGAGTTTAGCTGTGCTAAAGGGAGAGGCAGTCTTGACTGTCCGTGGCCCCATATGAACTCTCCCAGGGTTAGCTACATCTTATTCAACCCTCATTTAGACAGAGCGCGCGTACAGTGAGAGACAAATCTTAGCTGCGGACATAGCACGTTTAGCGCAAGAAGTCATCAGAACGGACAAGATATAATGCCAACGCGCAAGAGTCTATTAAGTATTATCAAGTGATATGCCCCCCGACCCGACACCCGCCCTAGTGGCAGGCTCAGACGGTCCAAACGCATCATATCAAATCGTCACCCGATACGATTTTGTTTTTTTCTGGTGTTTGAATAATAAGCGGCTACAGTCCGGGCACATCTCCCCTCTCCCTTCTTCTGCTCCTGTTTCCGTGTGTTCATGATTGTGTCCCGGACGGTTGGTCACGGGACACGGGTATACGGGGGTATCAAACCACGACACGACGAAAAGGAAAATACACCAACAGCCCCGAAAACGGAAAAAAGAAACGAGAAACGACGTGCGGTGCGATGGCATGGGGCGAGTCGAACTCGGAGCGGCGCAGATGCTCCCCTCCAGGTTCGCCCCTCCCATGCGATGCAGATAAATCAAGAAACAAGGCCGTCGCCGCGTACGACAAGGCCGGCAATTTTAGGAAAGGGTATCAGAGAACCAATCTTGACGGGGTATCTTGGGAAATGCAGATCCGATTCCCGACCAAAACCGTTGGCATGATGAGACGTCGTGTCATGTACTCTTGCGAGTTGGTATGCGAGCAGGGCGAGTCAGGCCCTGCTCACTTCCGAAGCTTGCGCAGCTCCGAACTCAGCTTCGCACTCTAAGCGGCAGCAGTGACGGTCGGGGCAGAGGCGACGGCAGACTGGGGCTTGTTGGCGGGCTCCTCGACGGCGGGCTTGGGAGCCTCGGTGGCAGGGCCGGCCTCGGCCTCAGCGGCAGGGGCGGGGGCAGCCTCCTCAGTCTTCTCCTCGGTCTTCTGCTCCGCCTTCTCGGCGGCGGGCTTGCTGCTGCGGGCCTGTCATCGGCAGTTAGCGGGCCTGTTGCCAGAATTGGAATAGCGGGATCAACCAACCTTGATGGTAGCACGCAGCTTGGAGAAGGGGCCAGACTTCTCAGTCTTCTCACCCTCCTCGTCAGAGCCGACGGGAGACTTCTTGCCGAAGGCGAAGGGCAGAGAAGACTTGCGCTTCTCCTTGACGTCCTTCTTCTCGCCGTTGGTGGCGGGGGCAGCCTCCTCCTTGGGGGCCTCAGCGGCGGCAGCGGGAGTGGCGTCAGCGACAGCGTCGCCGAGAGGAGTCGAGGTCTCGACGGGAGGGATGACGGGGGCAGTCTCGCTGGCGGGGGCGACCTCGGTCTCCTTGGCGGACTCGGCGGCAGGAGTAGGCTCGGCGGCCTTCTTCTCCTTCTTGCCGAAGACACCGAAGATGGAGTTGCGCTTGGTAGGGACGGGCTTCTCCTCCTTCTTGGCCTCAGCGGGCTGCTCCTCAGTGGTGGCAGGGGCAGTCTCAGTGGCCTCGGCGGGAGCAGGAGTCTCAGTGGGAGCGGCGGCAGGCTCGGTGGCGGCAGGCTCAGCAGCGACAACAGGGGCCGCAGTCTCCTCCTTGGCGGCCTCAGCAGCAGGAGTGGGCTCGGGGGTCTTCTCCTCCTTCTTGGACTCCTCCTTCTGGCCGAAGAAGCTGCCAAAGATGCTGGCGCGCTTGCGGCTAGCAGAGCGACGCTTGGGCTCCTCCTTAGCAGCCTCCTTGGGGGCCTCCTCGGTGGCGGCGGGAGCCTCAGTGGCGGCGGCAGCAACAGCGGGGACCTCAGCAGGAGCGGCCTCCTCCTTGGGAGCCTCGGTGGCCTCCTCCTTCTTGGCAGGGGGAGCGGGCTTGAAGGAAGCGAGGGTGGTCTTGTAGACCTCAGTCTCGGCGACGGTGGAGGACAGCTCCTTGGCCTCGGCGATCTTCAGCTTGAGCTGAGAGACCCAGTTGTCGCGGTCGGCAGTGTTGGCGGCCTTGAACACGTGCTTGTGGCCACCGGCAGTGAAGAGGAACTTGGTAGGTCCGTCGGTGGTGGGCTCAGTGGCATCGGCCAGGTTGATGACACCGACGGGGGCGCTCTTCTCGCCGAAGAAGAGGAGGCCCTTGCCGGTGTGGGCGGCCCAGGCGGTGTTGCGCTGGCCGGCCTCGACGGACTTCTCAGCGCGACGGTAGGCGGAGAGAGTCTTGGACTCAACGGCCTCGGAGCCGAACCAGAAGAACTGCTTAGAGTAGATGAAGTTCCTGGCCAAATGTTAGAGCACTGGCTTTGGGCAGTTGGTATTTCGGAGCAGACACTTACTTGGGGAAGTTCAGGCCCTTGTGCTCGAGCTGGCCCTCCTCGACGGGAACAACCTCCTCCTTCTTGACCTCCTCGGCAGCGGGAGCGGCGGGGGTCTCGGCGGCCTCAGCGGCAGGAGCCTCAGTGGTAGCGGGAGCAGCCTCCTCCTTGGGGGCCTCAGCCTCAACAGCGGGAGCCGGAGTGGCTTCGGTGGTCTCGGCAGGCTTGGCCTCGACTGCGGGCTCAGCGACAGCGGGAGCGGTGGTGTCCTTGGGGACCTCGACGGGCTTCTGTTCCTCGGCCATTTTGTTGGTATTGGGGATGATAAGGGGTATCGAGACGAAAGCGGAATTAGTTCTGAAAGGGAGTCGAAGGGGTATCTAAGAAGATTGGTTGAGTCGAGGACTCGGGTATCACAACAAGAAAAGGAGACTAGAGATGTCGTGTCAGTGGATGTCGTCGGATCGAGGTCTTGAGGAGCGGGACGAGGAACGTACCTTGGAGTTGAGGTATCTCGCAAAGAGGAAAAGGAAGTCCTGTGGCGGGAAGGAAGAGGGAGGGAAGAGAGGAGAGAAAAGAGTCGGCGGCAAAGGGGTACTTATTTTCCCTTGAGAAAGGCCCCTTTCTTTCTCTGCCTGGGAGGGACGCTGAATTTTGACACCCCTCGAAGGGATGAGAAGGGCGCGAGGGCGTGGTGTGTGTCAGAGCAGGGTCCCTCTGGCGGTCCAGGCTCGTGACTGGGAGGGGAGTTGGAGTGAGTTGGGAGTGAGCTGGTAGGTGCCCATCCGGCGAGAGGTGAGGGAGGTGCAACGGTCAAGGTCAGGGTCAGGGTCGGGGCAATGTTAATCAGAGGTACCTTAACCTCCCGTCCGTGATATCGAGAATTATTAGGACGGGACCCTCTTGTGCTTAGTGGGCGATCCCGCAGTCTCGAGATTCTCCCACCAGAGTCCTCTCCCACGGAACTTGCCACATCTCAGTACCTACCTTACCTCGATCTTTCTCGTCGTCCATCTTTTTGATGACTCCTGCCTGCCGCATCTGACCGGACATTCAGCCTGGCTGACGGCAGCAGCAGCTCTTTCCTTCTGCCGTGGAGCCGCTGGCAGTCAAAATGTAGGTGGGTCAAGCTCCGGCAACGCGCCTTCCCTTTCCCCTGTCCCCGGTCCGGACCCCCTTTGGCCCCCCAGACCCCTGTCCGCCCAGCTTCAATGGGGCCCTGGCCGCCTGCCCATTGCCGTTGCTGGGTTAGGCTTGGCCTGTGCTTCCATTAAGCGAGTGGGTCGAGATTGCAGGCAAAGGACCGGGACACGCGTGGAATTAAAGCAAGGATACGAGCCTCATCTTTCCCTCGACCATCTCCCCAGCACCAGCAACCCAGAGATTCCTGTGCCCAGAGGCATCCGCAGATGTTTCAGAGACAGTGGACAGCAAGCATCCGAATCTTCAGGATGCCCGGGGACTGCTTGTCCGTTTGCCTCAGTCGTCTATGGCGGCATGCACCACGCGCACCACCGCTGCGCTGTGCTGCAGTCGAGAAAACTGGACAGCATCGAGATTCCACATCCGCCGCCGGGGCAGCTGCTTCAGCAGCAAACATGGTACGAAGAGGGTACTTGTCCATCGCTGGTGGGCGCCAAAAAGACCCCCCATTCCTGGATGGCTGGCCGAGCGAGACAGACGAAACCCTTTGCGAGACTGGGACACACTGCCCTCTCGTGATACCCTGAGACCCGAGCTTGCTACGTCACTCCGTCGGCAAATCACCTTACATGGCGCCCAGAGCTCCTCGACGCCCTCCAATCACCACGCCGTGTCCGACCTGTCCTGCACTCTCAGAACCCGTTGTCCCCATAGTTGTGCATACGACTTGGTGTCCGCATGGCCTCTCGAGCACTGTCGCTCCACCCACACCAAGCGAAGCTTGACAGCACAAAACCGAGCACTAAGCCTTGGACTGGTCCATCGCCCGAAGCGTGACCATCCGTCCAAGTACCGGCATGCCACCACACTCTTCAGACGCGGCCGTTTCCACAGCGGCCTGGGCCTCCTCGCCAAACGTAAAAGGTCCTCAGCTATGCGCGGTCGGAACTACCCACCGGCGCCAGCTTCCCAAACCATGGGCGGCCGGCTTCCTAGCCTGACCAGCTTGCCCTGCCTGGGTTCACGCAACTCCGCGCACCTTCGTTCGCCCTCGGGCCAGCGTCCACGAGACGTCCATTGTCTGGACGGGCGCCCTGGGAATGCCTTGGAGTCACTAAAGGGTCTAGTTGCATTTCTCGGATGCCATGTGACTGGATTCGGTTTCGTCCCACCCGCCACATCGCGCCATCGACCAAACCGTGACCACCATCACCAAAAGCTACATCCACCCATCCCTCCTCAAGAATCATGCTCGATGCCGACCCTAACAATCTGCGACTGTCGATCCTCTATCTCCCTGGGCTAGACCGCTCCTCAGGGGGCCTCGGATTTCGCGGCAGAAACGGCCTCTCACCATCAGACCAGGCAACAGTCAGTGCCTCCCCTGTCTCGTCTGCTTGCCGGCTTGTCCATCAGTGCACATCCACAATCGTGCGATTTCAGGCACACGATTCGCAGCTCCGTGCGCCCTCCACGAGGAGTCTCGCACAACCGTCTGATCTGCTGCACGAGGTTTGCATCTCGGCCGACGGTTGACATTCTGGGTGATACCAGTCCGCTCACCGGCGGCGGAAGGTCCCAATTTCAGGCGAGAGGACAAGGGTATGGAAAAAGCAATCAATCGAGATCCACCGCTCTAGCTGCCGTTCAATGTGTCCCACCCTTGGCGCCGTTCCGGGAAGCGTCTTGACGATAGACCGGGTCCCTGTGATTTCACGGAGATTTTCATCTTGGGCAGGGCCAACTCGCAGACGTCTCAGCCTTCCTTCATGAACCCGCTCGGCAGCGAGATTCGCATCTCGAATCCCAGATCCCTTCTCGGGGCGGTCATGGGCCCTGGCCATGGCTCGCTTTGCACCCTCAATTCTTCTGTGACACCAGCCTGGCTGACGGATCATCAACCTGGAGCTCCCATCAAACCAAACGAGATACGTAATCAGGCCCCTGCTGGCACGACCCTCCGATCAACGCGAATCTCCATCCAAGACAGAGCCAAGTCGGCCAGGGACGGTGAAATTGCGGTCCCAACTCCGTACGAGTAACGTTCGCGGAATTTCAGCCTCTCGGGAGAGCGTCCAGGCCGAGTTCTTTGTGATTGCGGCGCTAAACAGGAGGCCAGCCTACCAGCCAAGCTCTTCATTTCAACAAACTCATCCGCGAAGCTGCCGACTATTGGATCTTCCATACACGCTATCGTTCGCACGTCCCCGGCTTCTCGTGACTGTTTCGGCCATTCACGGCCAGTTGTCGACAGTGAATTTTTCTTCTGTGGTGTCGAGGCAACTGGTGGAGACGTGCCCGCGTTTGCAGCTCAGACATTGGGGTCAGCAAACACACCCATTTCCCCCTTCCGAGTCTGTTGATCGACTTTTGGGCAGCCTTGACTACAGGCGCCAATGCGCAGGCTGGGATTCCCATGGTTGATCCTCGAGGCAGGACGAGCGGTGAACGAGGAGCCGGCTCTCGGGCAACGCAATCTTGTCATGCGTCGATGCAATATCCCAACTTGCGCTTCAGATCAACAACAGCAACTGGCAACTGGCAACTGGCAACAGCCTAAAGACGTCAGATCGGACGGCCACCTATTGTTTGGATCACATCATGCCGCCGCCGCTGCCTTGATTCATGAGATCCTGCAGTTTGGCTCAGGACCTGGATCGTCTGGCTCGCCCTCCTTCACATCCAGGTTTGTAGCGTTTGCAGGGTCACCACGCCAAGGGACGCCTGGTAGCCCAGGCTTGCCACCTCACCACAGATCCGTTACAACCAAGTTTGTACTCATCGTTCGCCAGCATCCCAAACATCCCGTGCGAGTCAGCACGCATTGCCGTCGCCGCCCAAAGTGGATTCATCTTATGCGATCCTCGCGGGGAAGACCACCTGACGTATCTATCAACGGCATGGGGATGCCGGCTTGCCCAACAGTCCCAGTGCACATCACTCCGCCGATCGTAGGGGGCACAGGCTCGTTGGCGTTGACAGCTACTTTTCGGATGAAACCCGACGACAGCCCTGGGGCCCTCAGCCAACCGTCGCGGCTGTGCCTGAATCAGAGCCGGCCTTTGGGGGGGTTTTCAGGGTGATGATATTTGCGGGCGTCATCTGTTGGTCCAATCCTGGAAGCCGTGGCTGACTGACTGACTGGCAGGTCATAAAAATAGCCCCGTCTTATCAATCTCCGCGCTTGTCCTCTTGAGAGGCGCCTCCCATTGCAAGCCGCTCCGTTGATCTGCAACACCACACCGCCTTTACTTACACATCGACTTGCTCCTCCGCATCGACGAGCGAAGCGTGGTAAAACGACAAGCAGCGCAGCTCAGTCCCTCTCATCCTCGGCACTGCACCGTGACTCGTCATGCCGCAATTCCGGCTCCTACTCTCGACCTGCAGGCGCTGGGATTAGACAACCACACCACCTTCTGTTTGGCCATGCTAGCTGGTGCGCACATGGCGAAGCCGCAGTTTGCGCCGACCCTGACGAGCAACGGCGTCATGCTCGCGTGCTGGATGTCACCCAACGAGGGGGCACGTAAGTAAGTACACCTCGATGGTCTGACTACCCGTTCTGCCTAGGGAGTGCAACCAGTACTGGTATCGAGCGTGATAGGCTGGCCTCAAACCATCCGGTCAGCGTTCGGGATCTTGGTTTTGTAGCCCGAGGCCGCACCGATTGCGCGATGGGGTGTCATGTGCAGGGTGTCCGAGATGGGCCCTCCCACACGTTCGGTTTCCTGGTTCGGCGCGGGGTTTAGTGGCGTCGACCGGGTACGGCGGAGGGGTTCGGTTGTTTGGTTCGCAACGTTGGGCACATGCCTGCCTCGAGGACAAAGAAGGCTACGGCGGATTGGATGGGCGGTGACCGTTTGAGATCGTTGGAGCGGCGGGAAGGGGTGAAACGGTTCGGGGGGCTAACTCAAGATGGCGACGATGTGTCTCTGGGCTCGCGGGAGCTAGGTTGCTTGTTCATCGCGACACCACGAATGACAGCGAGGCCTGGTTTCAGCCCAGTCTTGTGGGCGAACTGACTTCTGTACACGCTGGTTGTTTGACGATTCCGAGCCACATCAGCTTGTGGTGAGTGGTCGGCGCATTTCTATTCTAGCGGCTGGTCAGCCACATCATGATAGTCACCATGACTGAGGCTCCAGCTGCATGTGCCAATGTTCAGAGAGCTGCTGTTAATCCGTCTCATCATCCGCCTCGTTTTGTGACAAGTTCGGTTCTTACTTTCACGCCTCTCAACCCAAACCTAGCCCTCAGTCATAGGACGACCAGCGATGAGCCTCAGAGACCTATCAGGGACCGACATCGATTCAGGGGCCAGCCTCTGCAAGAGTATCATGCAACACAGAGGCCTCAACAACTTGGGTAACGGGGCCATTGAGCTGTTCTGAGGCTCGGCGAATACATCTGACTCTGGACATGTCTGAAGAATGAGCCTCCGCCTTTTTGATGCGTACGAACCAGTTGGAATCGGCACATTGGGAGCTCCAGGACACGAGTACTTGCCTCTTGCCATGCGCCTGGAAGCTGTTGACAGCTCCATCCGTCTCTTGAGTATACCTCTATGCCACGGCTACCTAGGTACCTACTTGCCTGGAATACTGGTACCTTACCTCTGCCGTCAACTGGCAGCTGCTCAAATTCACTTGGAGGCCACTCCTAGCTTTAGTATAAATAATTGGTCAGATGGAGGAGGCCATCCCGTCTTCCTTTCCAACACAACGACAACCATAACAACAACAGACCTTTCTAATTGGGGGAGCCTGTCTCTCATCTCTTCCAAGTCCCTTCATTCATCCGTCGTTGGAAAGCGAGACTCTCGGTGAGTACCTCCCGGGCAAGCCACGAGACCTCACTGGGTTCACCTTGACCAGTCCCTGGATATATTGGATGATTTCCCTATCATCTCTCAACTCAGTGCCCTTTTTCTCTCGTCGAGCCAGCCGAGAGTTGAGTCAGGTTTGAGAAGGACCTCGGGTTGTCATTGGACCAGCCGCTCGTGCCCGTGGGTGCTTCCTTCCCAGACACGAGCCTCACCTTCCCCTTCCGCTTGCACTGTTCAGCTACATATCTCGTCGGGTCATCACCTATAAAGTTCCGGGTTCCACGGTCACCAGCTCACACTTGGAACTAACACCACCTTACAGTCGCCAGATTCGTCAAAGAAGGACTCTTGGTTACAATCATTGTAAGTCCATACTCTTCTTTCTCGGCGGGCCAGGTGGATGGCTGGCTGGCAGGACTCGGTGAGGTGCCCTGACCGGGCAAGTCCCGCCGGATGTCGACACTCGCCGAGAACATCACACACCGCAGCCAACTAAATCTCCCCTTTCTTTTCGAAAGGGGCTGGCTGGATTTTCCTCCTCTTCCTCCACCTCCTCCTCGCCAACTCTTGCTGGGGATTGCAATCCACCACCTCTTCCGGACTCACCCCCTCTCATCCTCTACATCATTACTGCATTGCTCATGAAGAAGAACTAACATCATTTTTGCTACTAGCATCACCTTCGCCAGCCGGGCATTGATTCACCCTTGGAACCCATTCATTCACCAGACTCCTGGCATTGACGGCCCTCGGGTAAGCTCCCGTCTTTCCTTATCTTCCACCGCTCACTCCTTCGTCCCGTCCCACCGCCAGCCAGCTCACAGCCCTTTTCTCACCAGGGTTCGCTTCTAGTTAACAAAGACGTTCACAGATTCATTCTCTGTCCCACCTGACCAACCATCCAGTACCTACCCTACTTCGAAACCTCACCAACATGCCCGTCATCCAGACGTTTGCCCTCGGGGGCGAATCGAAGAGGTACCTCTCCCTCGCGCGACTCTCAACTTTTGACAAGGAAAAACTCAAGGAAGCAATGGACAAGCAGCTGGCGTTGGTCTCGCGCGCCCTCATTGGCGGCGAGAACCTGGCACAGCTTGTCGATGAGGGCTTCACCGTGACAGCCACCAACTTGGACAAGGCCAGGCAGGACAATATCAATGCCGCCGTCCGACCCAATGTAAGTCAGAGTCGTTATTCACACAAGCTGCGGTAAACAATCTCACTCTTTCTAGAACCGGCTTCCCATCGACCCCCCCAAGTCCGCCTTCGAGAAGTTGTTCAGCTCCATGGATATATCCGAGCTCATTCTCAGATACATCAGTCTCATCGACCAGAAGACCATTGCCGCCGTCTCACGCACCTGCCGCAAGACCATTGGTTCCTACCGAGTAGGTGCCAGCTCGTTTCGGCCAAATTCTCAAACATCAAACATGCTGATCGTCTTGCAGAGGACTTGGGACTTGGGCCAGATGCTCTTCGGTCTTTGTGACGTGGCTCTCGAGACTGACGGCAAACCTCAGAAGCTGGCCCTCCATCTCGGCAACGCCGTTTGGGTTCATGGTAGAGGCACGTGGAACACGGACCGCCACCGCCAGCCCCTGCCCATGGGCCTGTATTCGCCGTTCTTCATGGATGACTTGTTCTTCGAGCATCCCACTGCCACACGCGACCTGGCGGCCGCTACATTTGCGACATATTACCAAGGAAAACCACTCGAACGCAATATCAAGTTCGAGAACGCCTCCGACCGGTGCAAGACGAAGGTTGAGACGGCCCTCAGCATCGCAACTGAACACTTCAGGGGTTTGCCCGAGAAAACCAAGTCCAACGTGTACTACTGCAAGTTAGACCGCATCCAGCCCATGCGTAAGCTATCCAATCCTTCTCGCCACCCCTCTGCATAGCACCCCGCTGACCGGAGTAGTCGTGAGCTTTGCGCAGCATGGTGAGCACCTCCATCATGTTCATTTCGACAACGTGCCCTTCTTGGACGTCCGAATCCTGGCGATTGCTCTGGAAAATCTCCCCAGGCTGAAGACTCTGGTCGTGGAAGCATGCGAGCTGATGCATCTCGGCAAGCTCACAACCATCCTCGACCTCCTCTACTGGATTGGTGTTCGCCGGGACCACAAGTTCATCACCTTCGACTTCTTCCCGAAGGCTTGGTTTGGTTCCACGGAGAGGCGGACGGCAACGTCAGTTCTGACGTTCAACCCGCCAGCCGACAACGAGCACCCACGCATTGTCATGGCTGCCATCATTACCGCTGTCATGAAGGCATGGTCGATGGAGCTCGACATCCTCAAGTCCGGTTCTCTCTTGGAGAAATTCCTGCTGCTCGTTCCCATGGAATTTGGACTGATGGCGTTGTTCCTGAGACATCTGCGCGAATATGCTGGGATGTGCCGCAGCACTCCCCCTGGACGCCGCACAATCCCGCAGCAACAGGCCATGAACCACCACATTCGCCAGATCCTGTCCGCGATCAACAGGCCCATCTACAACATGAGGTTCGACGGCATGCGAGAAATGGACTTTGACGTTGGCAAAATGCATGAGGTGCGTCGCGAATGCCGCGATTGCAAGAACAAGGTCTATAGACTTCTCATCAAGCCCAGCCAGTGGCACGGAAGCTCCAACCTCGAGTACACCTGTTCGGCTTGCCTGCTCACGCCGTTGATTGAAGCGGACGATCATGCTTGGCTGGACGACAAGAGGAAAATCTTGAGTGCCCTGCTTAGGGAGAAGGAATGGAACGACGAGACGCCACAAGACGCCCTGGAAAGGAGCATCGACGACGATGACTTCGAGATCCCGAGTCCTCTCGACCAAGTCTGCCCTACCATCAGCAACAATTTCGTCCAGTCGTCAAGGCCCAAGATGGGCGGAGAGGCTGAGTGGCTCCGGAAGAGGGAGGAAAACTTCTGGTACGGCAAGTACGCCGGCAGCCGCCTGCGCAACCTGCACAAGGATGACGCTGCCTGGGAGTATGCCAGGATCAAGGCCCTCTGGCTCGACTCGAAGAACCGCTTCGCCTCGGAGGGCCTGGGGATGTCTCTTGACGACCCCGAGAAAGCTAGACAGCCCTACCGCCAGCACTCGTTGGCCGACCGCACGTGGGAGGGCACGTATGAGCAGAACCTGGTGTGTCAGGGCCAGGAACGGATCCTCGATGAGGCCGACAACAAGAACTGGCGCAGCGTTCGGGATATCGTGCACTAACGCTGACGTTTCGCTCCCCCGGATCTTCGACGCATTCCACACAAGCCTTTCGCTTAGCTCTCCATCATGGGTCACATAGACACCCTCTTCGGCATTCGTTTGCTGGCCATCTCTTGTACAAGCCATGTAAATCTGGATACCCTCCGACCGCAGCGGCCTTGATAGCTTCGTTTGAGAACAGAAGGCCAGGGCTTTGTGGGCGGCGTGCGCCTGGGGCCATACCTCGGCGGCGCCTCCTTATATACTCTGAGGGCTTCCAGACAGGATGAGGAATCACGGGAGACCACTCGCTCGTAATACACAGCTATATTCACGCATGCATTCGTGCCTAGGATTGGTGATGTAAAACTGAAGCTCATGGCTTGTCCGGGAAAGAATAGATCATGTACGGGTTGGTGATTACACGGTGGTACAGCTAGTATCCTATCCTACATCTCACCTCATCTGATATTGTTACAGCCCTCAAGGGTCCTCAGCTATGCCTTCTTCCCATCCTCACCGTCAGGCTTCTGCGTCTTCTGACCAGCCTCCGGCCCTTCAGCAGTAAGTCCAACCACGTTCCTCAGCGTCCCGAACGTCAGGCAGTCGCTGATCCTGTTCGCGCCCGAGAAGAGCATCACAAGCCTCTCGACACCACATCCCCACCCGCCCGTCGGCGGCAGCCCGGCCTCCATGGCCTTGATGTAGCTCTTGTCCAGCGGCGCGGCATCGCCGTCCTCGTCTTTCTCGAAGGTATCCTCCTCGAAGACGTCCTCCTCGATATCGTCCTCCGCCGCTTCCTGCGCGGGCAGGCCCTCTTCGACCTCTGCGTCGTCGGCGACTGCGGGCTCTTCCGCCGCCTTGCGCCCTCGGACGCTCATGGCGCGGTACGCCGTGAGTTTCTGCGCCTGCATGCGCGGGTCGTTCTCCTCCTCGTACATGTTCGCGAGCTCGCGGCCGTCGACGAAGAGCTCCGCGCGGGCGCTGACGAGCTGCTTCGTGCGGGGGCAGAGGAAGCTCTTGGCGAGGGGGGACATGCATGCCGGGTGGTGGGTAATGAAGACCGGGCGGTCGAAGGACGCGGGCTCGAGGTAGACGGCGGCAAGGCGGTCGAGGAGCTTGGGGAGGGAGGCGGGGAAGCCGTCGCCGGGAATGGCGACGCCGTGGAGCTTGAAGACGGCGATGAGCTCGGGGAGGACGTCTTCGCCGGTGAGGTTGGGGAGGCGGAAGCCGAGGGCCTTCTCGAGGGCGGGGAGGAACTCGAGCCTGTCCATGACGGCGAAGCGGTCGGGGTCGATGGGGGATAGGGCGAGGTTCTTGGAGGCGATGACCTCGTTCACGTGGGTCGCGAGGCCGCGGAGGAGGTTCTCGGTGATGCCGATGAGGTCGTCGAGGTTGGTGTAGGCGGAGTAGAACTCGCACATGGTGAACTCGGGGTTGTGCGTGGCGTCGATGCCCTCGTTACGGAAGGACGGGCCGATCTCGAAGACCTTGTTCAGGCCGCCGATGACGAGGCGCTTGAGCCAGAGTTCTGGCGCGACACGCAGGGAGAGTTCCTTGGAGGGGAACTCGGTCGCTCGCGTGGTGAAGGGGCGGGCGACGGCGCCGCCAGCGTTGTGTGCTAGGATTGGTGTTTGGACCTCGAGGAAGTCGTCCTTCAGGAAGTGGTCGCGCATATATTGCATTATGTACGACTTGAGCCGCAGAGTGTCAGCGACCTCGGGGTTGACGAGCATGTCGAGGTGGCGCTTCTGAGACTTGGTCTCTGGATCGGTCAAGGACTCTGGAATCTGTTCCATGGCCGGGGATAGAAGCTCGGGCAGCTGCCGGGCCTCGATGACCAGCTCGCCCGAGTTTGTTCGTGTAGGAACACCAGTGAGAGCTACGAGGCATGTTAGTATGCGGCGCAAGCGCGGGCAAGGAGGGACGAGAAGGCAGGCATACATATGTGGTCACCCCTCTCAATCATGCGAGAGAACAGCTTGAAGTTCTCCTTCGTCACGTACGGCTGGATCAGGCGATGGTTGATCATGCCCTGGATGGTGCCGACCTCGTTCTTGATGGTGACGAAGAAGAGCTTATTGCTATGGCGGCGGATGGACTGGACACGACCTTGACTCATCATCAGCACCGAAAGTCGACAGCAGCGGCATGGGAGGCGGCAGGCAGCGTACCGTAGAGAATCTCCAAGTCGGGTTCTTCGGTGCCATCTTGCTTGGCTACGGACTGATATTTCTGTTTGAACGAGACGATGCTCCTGCGTCTCTGTCGGGGTTCCAGCCTCGGGTATGGCTCTGTATACAACTCTTCATTTGTTCGCAGCTCTTCCAGTGCCTTCAAGCGAAGCTTCTCAAACTCGGTTCCTCCATCCCTCCTGCGCGCGCCCACATTCGCGGCGCCGGGCTTCTCGGGGCCATCCTCTTGGAGGAGCCTGCTCGTGTGGCCCGCCCTGCCAATATGAAAAGCTCGTCCGAGCACAGGCCTTCCGCCAGCGCTGAGGGAGGGTCTAAATGCCCTCAAACACCGGATCGAGGTCATGTCGACTGTGTTGCTTCCGTTAGCGAGAGCTCTCCCAAAGACGAGTCGCGAATTGAGAGGAGACGGAAGTTGGGGTTCAGAAAACTAGGCGATTATGCATCATGCACAGCAAGCTGTGTCAGACGCAGCGGTTCTAAGGCTTGCGGATCATCATGGAAGGGTTGGGGGCAAAGAATCAAGGAACAATCGAACGTACCATTTCGTGTTGCTGTGTGTGAAGGAGAACATTCACTGGTTCGTCGGTCCGTTCCAAAATTTCCATGGAGTCGTCCGGGACCCCACAGGTCCTTATCCGCTGTTATCGGGGACAACCGGTAAAGGGGGCTCGGCTAAACCTCGTATCCGATGCTTCCGCTGCTGGTCGATAAGACATCTGAATCTAAAATCTCTACGTCCATTGACAACTGCATCATCAGTAGAACATCATTCAACGACCAAGCTTCAACATAATACCTGCCGCCTTCCTTCCTCCCAACCTCACACCCTCAAAGCCTCATCAAACCCCAATCAGCCACCATGTTCGGAATCGGTCGCCCCAAGCTCTCCTCCGAGGAGAAGATCGCCATGGCCGAGCAGGAGATGCGCCTCCTCGCCGACATGCACAACCGGTACGTCCCATCCCGTCGCGCTGGACACCTCAGAATCTCTAGCTGACAGCCGCAGCCTCACCAAGATCTGCCAGTCCAAGTGCCTCCCCGACTACCGCGAGGCCGACCTCAACAAGGGCGAGTCCGTCTGCCTCGACCGCTGCGCCGCCAAGTTCTTCGAGGCGCACATGAAGGCTTCCGAGGTGATGCAAGCGGAGAGCCAGAAGAGGGGCGGCATGGGTGGCGGCATGTTCTAAGCGACGAAACCCCCCTTTCCGACTGCGGGTGACGACACCTTGCCCGAGGCGGACCGGCGGCAGTGTAACGATCAGGATAGACGGGTGCGACTGTGTATCAATTAGACGGAGGCGCCATGGGTTGGTTCTCCAGGGGCGGAGGGCTCGGAGCGACGAGCTTGCGGATGAAGCGCCATGCTTGGGCTTCTTGTATAACAGCTTGAGGGCGGCCTGGATGGGCCACCTCCTGTAGTCGACAATGTTCAACTCCTTAATGACCACGAAGATCCGAGGGACTTTCTGAATCTCTTTGAGTAAAAGGCACGGCAAATTGTTTCGGTTGCAGAAAGAGTCATCCAACATGAGCCCCAACATCACATTTCATTCAGCCTGGTGAGGCTCGGCTCCCGCGGAGCCTTACTGCTAATCCTACAATGCAGGAGAGCAAACAGCTGCGGTGCATCACCAAGGCAAGCAGTTGGGCAGGGGTTTTATGAGCCACGAGAGCCGAAGAATGTTGACCTGGAAGCAGATGGAGTCTCGCAAAGCCGAGACGATGTCTCTACTTTCTTGAGGAAAGCAAGATGAGCACTCCGTTACTGCGGGCGCAGGGCTCCCTTCTCGCTTGTGCTCCATTTCCCATGGATGTATTGCCGCACATTCTTTCCCCAAAAAGCCATAGGCATAGCAAGCATACCCATAGAGAGCATGAGGATGAGGATAGTTATGCACGGGCCGAGGATATCACCGTCCTCCGCCCACAAGGCCAGGTTGATACCGAGGAGAGAAGCGATGAGAATGGCAGCAGCCAGCTCCACGGCTAGAGAGGCGGCGGCCCACGGTGGGAAGGCCTCGGTGATCCATACGACCGTAGCCACGAACCCGGAGACGAAGCTGAAGTTCGCCACTCCAAAGTTGATGTAGTGGACAAACGGGGGCCACTGTCTCATGATGGCGGCGGCGTGGAGCATAATGCTGGCGGCGCCGGTGATGACAGGCAGAATAAACCCAATGAGATAGACCTCGGCATGCCGATTGCCGCCGCAGCGTACGGCACAGTACCGCGTGCAGCGGGCAATCATGGGGCCGGACCCCCAGAAGCCCAGGAAGGACGAGACGGCGCTGCTCACGCCGCAAAAGGTGCCCATGAGTGTCCGCTCCTGGCCCTGGAGAGTTCCGGAGAGGTAGATCGTCTGGGTGAGGTTGACGAAGATGACGCTGCAGAGCAAGACGCCACTAAGCAAACTGACCCAGATGACAAGGGGGTTGGCGAAACACAGCAACATCTGCACGAAGGTGGCCCAGGCGGCTTTCCATTCCGTGCCTGGGGCTCGGGTGAGCCGCAGGCGCTGCCACCGCGCGGAGATGGTCGTGTCATCCGGCTGTGGCCTGAGCCGCTCGCTGTCGGCGGCATCGAGCGACTCCCAGTTGTCATACACGCGCACCGTCTCCGAGCCGCTCTGGGCAAGAATGCGGCCGTCCAAGGCGACGGCAGGGCGGAGGAAGAAGGTCTCTGGGATGAAGAGGAAAGTGACGACGAGAGACACTAGGCTGGGGGTGATGTACGCCTGGTAGATCGGCCTCCAGCTGACAGTCACGTCGGTGATGAAGGGCACGGGGATCAGCAACAGGTCGACAGTGCCGGAGACGATGGCCCAGTAGAGGGCAATGGCGAAGGGTCGTTCGTAGACAAACGTGGCGTCGAGGATGACGAGGATTCCCTGCAACACGTGGAAGTTTAGTCGGAGGCGGAGTCTCGTGGACGCGAGAGACTGATTCTGACTTACAGCGCCAAAGGCCACCCCTATGGCCAGCCCCTGAAAGAAAATGGACACGGCCAGGCCCCCAAAGTCCTGTGAAAGACCGGCCGATGTAGTCGAGATGGCAGTGATGATGCAGGACGCAAGAAGAACAGGCCGACGTCCGATGGCGGTGGTCATCGGAACAGCGACGAGGTAACCAACGCTCGTTCCAATGGTGATGATTGAGTTGAGAGACTCGACACTTATCCCGTTTCCCTGCTCGCCGTCAGCACTCATGCCACTGCTCAGTACCTCGTGTGAATAAGTACATCGGGGTCAAACTCAAGACGGAAAGCGCCCATCAAGACTGCGGGGAGCTTGTTCTGAAAGAAGCAGACGACAGAATGGAAGATGAGGGCTCCGAGTGCGGCAGTTCGCCTCGCCCAGGTCCAGTTGAGGGGATCGCGCCTGGATTCGGACGGGATCGGGAGCTTGAGAACCTTGCCGGCGGACGAGATGAGGAAGACGGTCCCGGGGAGCTCTTCAGGGAGGGCCATTGCTCCAAATTCCGGCTTCTCGAGCGGGCTCGGGGGCGCGGACGCCCAAAGGCCTGCATCGTCGGAGGACATGATGATGATAATGAAGAAGCGGCGCGGTCTCTTCTGAGCTTGGGTACTAGCCAGGATGCCGTCCAACGGTCGGCCTACCTAAAGGACGACTATCTTTGTGTCTTGTTGTTTGATATATATGTATTGACACCCACACCGAACGAGAGATGGTCGGATGCCTCCCTCCCCTCATCGTGGTGTCTGGAAACGGCGGGTGAGTTCCCCGGATCCTGCGGCTAGCCCCAGATGCAGGCGTTTGCGAGGCCGATGAAGAGCGACCAGGCGTCTCAAAAATGAACCTTAACTCTGTGCTTGAGCTTCACTTGATTGAGACGAGGAGCGAAAGGAGCCACAGGGTGCTCAGTGCATCCCCGCGAACACGGCATCCTTGGGGTGCTCGGGTCGTCCCAACTTGCCCAGTTGTCGCGTCAGGAGGGTTATTGATTTGAAAACTCCTGGTCTGCAGCGGCTAGACAAGAACGAGTCAGTCTTCTGAAGCCTCCGGCTCGTCTTGGCGGGAAGATGGTGGGCGTGGCGTCCTGTTGTTTCCCTCTTCATCGCGATATTGGCCGCACTATAGGCAGGCCCCTGACGTCGAGTCTCTTGCTGCCTCCCGGTCTGATGTTCTGAGACGTTTGGTATCGGCTCTATTAAATCCCTCGGCTCGACCAACGAGCCGGGAGAGTTTTCTATCCTCGACCAGTCCTTGCTTGATCGCTATCGGTTTCCCGGGTTGGTCGCCAATCGTAGGGGCAGTGCTGATGACAAGCTGAGTTCCAGACATAGCAAAGGCACCAGTTGCGTCAAAGTCGGGATATCTGGTATCGAATTGATCATGCTGAGGAGTCGCTCTCGGAAAACCAGCGAAGCGTGTCCAGGTGAACAGCCCCTCGTCCCGATTCCGCACGGTAGGAAACGTCAAATTCCGCAGATGCCTGCAGAGACCATGTCATCAAGTGTTTGGTTCTGGACGTGGTCCACGGTTTGCTGGAGCGCCTGAATTCTATCGGCAAACAGCTGTGACTAGGATGCTGATATCTGTGTCACCTAGAGCCAAGAGAAGAGGGTGACAGAAAAGATGGCCGGACTCAGAACAACCACGTCAGCCAGCTGAGATACTTGACATGTCCTCCCTCTTAACTCCAGAAAGCCGAGAGAGCCTCTTACTGAGCTGGAGACAATGTCAGAGGCTACCTCCACGACTTCGAGCAGTCTAAAGAATATCGATCTGGACAGCAACAAACATAGCTGGGCCTGGTCATGTAATTTGCAAGACGCGGTGATGAGGCTGTCGGCCAGGATGACGAATCGGGCAATATGCGGCGACAGGCGGGCTGCAGAGACCGGGTGATGAAATGCTCTGACTTACTTATTATTAGGTGGTAAGCAGCCAGCATTTCCTGCAGGTCTCATCAGCCTGATGCCCAATTCTCCGGCATGAGGATGACCTGGACTCGGACTGTGTCTGCCATCTCGTCCGAGCAGCAAGACGACCACTGTGACAACTTGATTTGGCGATGCTGTCGACCATGTATGTAGCAAGTAAGGAGAAAACATGGCGCTCACTATGTGTATTTACTTGTCCAAGGCTAAAAATGCCCATGTGGGCATTGCCCAGGATGTGAAGATACCAAACCCCAGATGGTGGTGACAGAAGCAGCCCAAGGGCCCGGGGAGCCTTGCAACAAACCTTGAAGATCGTGTTAGTGAGAGGCAGGAGATACCGCTTCCGCACTAACATGGGCTGGGTCGCTAGTGGGGGCCAGACCCGTTAGCGGAAACGGCTGCGCCATCATCGAGGCATCTTGATCTTCTGCACAGCCAACACAGCCCTACGGTCCCAGGAACGACACTGAGTGAGCCGGCCGGAAGGCTGTGCACTGCCACGGGATTGAAGATGGATGTGTGAATCTGCGCGATGACGCTCCTGCGTTGAGTTCCATGTCCATCCAACGCCGATAAGGGTTGTGTTTTGACGCATGAGGTCCTCCAGAGACCCCCTTTCCCTTGGACCCCTAACGTGGCCTCTCTTCTGCAAACTCAGCGTTTTCCGAGGCCCAGGCCAATGTAAGACCGAACCCCGGGCCGTTTTCTGACGCGTCCCAATGCCCAGGTGCAAACCCCACAGGGCGGAGACTTCCAGGAGCAATGGCACGCACAGGGTGAACGGCTGGCTGGGGCTGGGACTCTGCGAGCCATCAAGTTGTACTTAAATACTGAGTGAGGTCTTTTCGTACAAATCCAAGTAGACTGGAGGCGGAGCTGAATACACAGCTGGGGCTTCGTTTGCAGACGGGACCGTCTCCTCACGGCAGAGTCCGATCACCACCACCACAGTCGAGCAATGACGGGAAATCAAGGCAGAGTCGACCTGTCCAGCGGCCACGGATGACGATCGGGTCTTGAGGCCCACTCCCAAAAACGGACAGGAACTGCGCAGATCACTTCCAGACCCCGTGCGGATCTCCAATACGAGCCGGAGGCCGCTGCAGCTAAACTGCCCTGCAGCTCACGCCAAACCGCTAAAAAAACCGGCCCAGGTCCCGCCCCTTTCAAAGACCCGACTGTCGCTCTGCCACTCCCTCCCGTCCCGCTGAACCCCCGGCGCAAACCCAAAACTGCTCATCGTCCAGACCTGTTTCAGCTTCCCAACTTCTTTGTCGGCACCCTCTCCCCACGATTCCATCGCCATCCCTTGCTCGTCGCCAGCATCATCACGGAAACAGACGACGGTAACGACCCAGGTAGCATATAGCGCCGAACGGGAACACCAACGGGGCTACCGACTGCCTGAACGTACACCCTCTTTTCGCCTCTCGAACATCTCCATTCATTCGCTTCCGCATCAATAACAACAACGCCAAAAGAGAAGTAACCACAGAATCACCGATAGTAAATTTCCCGCGATCGTCTTCGAACTGCGATCTCGGGACCCCAACCACCATCAAACTGGCCTCCCCGAGACTCTACCCTCCCCTCAAAAGCCCGTCGGGCGCCCATTCCATCAACAGCGACACGGCTCCCCTCGTGGAGTCGGCCAACACCGGCGCCCTGGCTGGCAGGCAGGAATCCCGCGGGTCGCTCCTGAGCGACCCCGCGTACACTGGCTATCAGCAGCAGTATGATCAATCATACGAGCAGCCCTATGCGTCCTCTTCGTACCAGCAGTCCAGCTTCCCGCAACAGCCTACCTACCAAGACACCTCGTACCAGGACCCGTCCTACCAGCAGCAGTCTTCGTACGCATCACACTACCAGCAGCAGCAGCAACAGCAGCAATATCAGCAGCCGCAATTCCCCGCGGCCGCCGCGTCGACGCCCATCTCACCACAGCCCGTCTCCTCGCCCACCGTCGCCCAGCCCACCTACAACCAGGGCTATGCGTATCGCGAAGGCCTTGCCCCGTCGACGATGAATGGATCCAGCCCCTCCAACTCGGGCGGCAAGGGCTGGTTCTCTTTCATGGGCGAGAAATGGCCGAGGATCTTCTTCTTCGTCACAATGGTGCAGATCATCATCTGTCTGGTCTTCGAGGCGTAAGTCGCATTCTTCCATCCTCGGGGTCGTCGAGGACCGCGACATGCAGCAAGTAGTGCAGCCAGCTAACCCGATCATGCAGCTATGTCTTCGGCGTGTTCCAGGCAGGTCTGAGAGACGAGTCCATGAGCGACACCCAGTCCGAACGACGAACTATTCCCACCTTTCTCGCCCTCTTCATCTTCTGCTTCCTCTACGAGGCCGTCATCACTTGGGACGCGCTGCGCGCGAAGAACACCATTCAGGTTATCGGCGTGTGCATTGCTAACCTCGCCATCATGGTCTACGCCGCTATCCAGATTGACGAAATCAGGATCGCCGTTGACCATCTTCACCGCTTCAACGCCCTCTCCAACCTCAACATGTGGAACGAGATGCGACCCTTCCTCGTTGCCATCCCCTGCATCTTCGCCCTCGGCACCGTCTGCATGTCCCTGGTCGCCTTCAAGCTCTACCAGGTCTTCGCTTGGGACATTCTCAAGACCATCGGCGCCGACTACCGCATGAAGCAGCGCTTCCTGCACTACCAGATTTACATCGCCCTGCTGAAGTTCGACTTCTTCTTCTTCCTCGGCTTCACGGTCCAGTTCCTCGTCATCGTCGGCGACATCGAGGTCGTAGAGTACGCCCTCACCGCTGCCGCCATCCCGGTCACCATCGGCATCCTCATGAGCGCCGCCTACTTCACTCGCCGCGAGATCAAGGCCGGCGTCATCGTCGTCATCATCCTCTACCTCGGCGGTCTGAGCTACTTCATCTTCAAGCTGGTCCGCATCTACCAGCCCAACTACAGCATACACTACCAGGCTGTCCGCAAGTCTCTCACAGCCTTCACCGTCGTCACCATTCTCCTCATCGTCCTCACCATCATCAACGCCATCGTCTGCACGTGCCACTTTGGCAAGGGTCTCAAGGAACACCTCGTCAAGAAGAAGGAGCCCGAGAAGAACTCCGACCTGAACTCGGTCAGCCTCCAGGACGTCAAGCCTCACCAGATGGCGAGCAGGATGACCATCGACTAGGTGCTTTGGCGAAGCCGACCGTATTGGTCCCTTCTTTCGAGTATAAACAGAAAACCAGCACAAAGATACGAATTACGAAAAAAACAAACAAGCCCATACCCGCGCCGCCACCTCTTCAAGTAGGGTGGGAGGCTCGGGGAGGGAATACCCCAAGAGGCCGACGCAAGATGGACTTGTGGTCCGCCTCCACCATTGAGATCCCCCATCATCATCATCATCATCATCATCGCCCGGTGATTGTGCTTTTCGTTGTACCTTTCCTCACCCTTTTTTTCTTCTCATATGGGCTCCGGCGTTGGTAGACGAGATGTCCCGTCCGCCTCGGGGACCAGGCGCATAGCCCCCCTCAAACCATTCCCTTTTCATCTTTGTTTTAGCGTCGAGGGGGGTATGCAACGGGCGACGAGGCGAGGCGGGACTTGATGGATATTCCGGTGGTTTTCATTCTACTCTCCCGGTTAGGCAAGGATTTTCTGGGCCTTGTGCTAGGATGGGACAAGTATGTTGAGTACCATATCCTGGGTAGCTGGGAATGGAAATGAAGGATCTTCACATGACCGTGTGCTTTGCGTGGTGTGTGCTTACAACTGCCGTAATCCCTACTCACTGACACCAGAACCAAGTTGAAGCACGTCCGAGAAGCAGGCATCAAAGAGCGACGACGAGGGTGCGCTAGGAATATCATGCTTGCTATTCACTGTCGCAGGGAAACGCTCCAGAACCTCTCCGCTGAGCCGAGGTTCGTATACCAAGTTCATCAATGCCGTAATAAACTCCGTGATCCCGGGACCATACTCCTGGCCTGTTCCCAGGCTGCCATATAAACGACTGTAAGAAATTCGTGACGCTGTTGGGCCTTCCAGCCTATCTGAGTAATTCGTCGTGGAAATACATATAATGCCCCGCATCATTCCTCCTGGCGGGGCAGAGGCCGCGGTACGATGCTATGCACGAATACCGCCCCGAATCGACTCGTTACGTACGTGTGCGAGACGAGGGCCGGGGGCCGTGGCAGCAGATCCGCTTCCATCACCGCCATCGCATTGCGACGCGGGCGGTTCTCGAACGTCATCGTCGCGTTAGCTCGTGCTGGGTGCATGTCGTGACCACGCCTGCCGTGACTACGCCTGTCGCGACCGCGCATCTCGGACCTCGGCGGCACCGCAGGGGGCCACGAGTGCCGGAGGGGCCACGAGTTTTCGGGCATCTAGACCAACACGTTTGGCTAGAGCGCGATCTGGCGGGCATCCTGGATGTGGCCCTCGGACGGACAGTAGGGGCACTTGTAGCGCTGGCTCTTAGTGAGGCGGAGGAGGCTCTCCCGGCAGATGACGTGGCCGCAGGGGAGCATCATAGGGGGGTTCTGGTCTGTTGTCTGCTCCTTCGAGACAGGGCAGACGAAGATGGGGTGGTAAATCATGGAGCGGGGCAGCGGGGTTTCGAAGGCGAGCTCGTTCTCGGTCGTCCACTCCGTGCGCTTTGCCTTCATGTATGAGGTGTATTTGAGCAGTTGGGGGAGGGCGATGGCGCCGGCTGTTGCGGCGAGATAGAGCGGGGATTCGGCGGAAAGGCCTAACAGGGAGCAGAACTCGCGGGTGAAGGATGTTGCTACGTCTTCAAATATGGTTGTCGAGGGTGCGAAGAGGGTCGCGTAGGGCGAGTCCGGGAGGTTGGGGGCGTAGATGAGTGAGCAGCACAGGCGCTGTATCTCGGGGCGGTGCCGTGTCTGGAACCGCGGGAAGTGCCTCTGGGCGTACGTGAGCGCGCCATTTCTGCCGTTGCGATTGTCGTCTGGGAGGCCGTTGACTTCGGGCCCTTTATATAGCCAGAGGAATTGCAGTCTGGTGAGCTCGAACTCGAGGTTGGAGCCCCGCGCCTCCAGCTCGGCGCTGTTCTCCTGTGCCCAGTCTATCGCGGGGACGAGGTTTCTGCCCTTTAATTGGTGTAATATGCCGTACATGCTGGCGAATTTGTCTTGAAGCTCTTGGGACTGCAGGGACTGGATATCGGGCGCGGACCCCGAGAGGCTCGTCGGTGACTGTGGTGGCGGGTGTTCGTGCGATTCTCGGAGAAATGTCGAGGCCACCCCAAACTGACCTTCGCGGAGCATGTGCATAGCGATGGCTCTGTTGATCAGGTTGGGGTGGGCCTCCATTGCGTCGAAATCTGTCGGGAGAGCTCTCGCCGGGAAGTTCTGTGGTTGTGTATATCAGAATCAGGCGGGTGTCCGGGGGGTCGGAGAGCGGCCCAACTTACCTTGTCGAGCGCCTTGCCGAACACCTTCTGGCCTTTGGAGACCTCCTTCAAGTCATTATTGATGGATTCAAAGCCGGCTGTAACCGGGTTCTGCAGCTTGGTCATGGTCAAGCTGGCGCGGTGCGGATCAGACGCTGTCAAACGGTGAGCACGCGAGCATCAAGACGCATGCGGGAGGACTAACACTCTGCCACTTGCTCTCTTGCCTCGACCAGCATCTCCAGAATCCTGTCGGCATCTCGGACTGCTGAGTGCAGAGTAGCTCTGCGGAAGCGGGCCAGCTCGGCCTGGAGCGCCGTCATCGGGTTTGGCTCGGCCATGGTGACAAGGTGCTGAAGGATTGCGACGTCGGGGTTCGGGGATCAGAGCAGGACGCTGCGCCTATGCCGGAAGCAGCATGTTATATACGACTGGCAGAGTATCCCGTCGTTTGAAGCCGTGGCTTTTTCGGGAATGCGTGACTCGGAAAGTTATCTTAAGATGCAGGTCGAGGAGTAAACTTAAACTGTGGTGTGGTTGAAGTGGGAGGTTGAAGATGAACGGGATGGGCGCCGGGCGTTTACAGCGATAAACCACCCGAGTCACCACTGTATCGCTCGGTGACGCACTGAAACTCCGAAGTGGACCCAATCACAGCCTGCGCTTGGAATAGCTTGAGGTGACCTTGACACCGATAAGGAGCGGTGCTCCACATTTGGGCGGCCAACTCCGTTTAATGCAAATCTGGGGTTCCGCGATCCGGCAATTGCGTCACATGCAAATAGTAGGAGCTTGCGCGCCACGACTGCATCACTTGACGGTGTCGATGCAGAAGGCAATTCTCCACGAGCTGACCTTTTGAGCAGCTTCGCAGACGGCACAAAGCTTCGACTATGGCATCATAAGAACCCTTGACCTGCAGCCGTAGCAGAGGTGCCAAACGGCGGCGACACCATGTCCTTTCGATTCCCCTTCCCAGCCGACCCCTGGGTGCATCGCGAGGAGGACTACACCTTGGCGAGGACTACGACAGGAACCCAGGCCAGGAGGATAGGCACCGGGGAAACGCTCTCGCCATCCAGCAGTAGGAGAGACCTCGTGTCCGACGGAACTGTCACCGCCTCGCCGGCCCCAATCCCCCGGAAGAACCTAGCCTTCGCCGATCCCATCGCCTTCAGGTATGCTGTTCGGGAGACCTTCAGACAGAACGGCGCGGCTGACAGATGCTCTGCAGGTACCTCGAAGACGATCCCACGGTGACCGTAGTCACGCGACGCGAAACCTTGCCCGGATACGAGCTGTACCTGGTCGAACAATGGGCGTGCTCGAGGGAATCCCCGACGCTGGTCATTGCCACTTACACTGGCGATGAGAAGCAGTCCATCGTCGTCAGCGTTCTGAGCGTTCCAGAAGACGAGAGTGCGTGGTCGCCGCGGCTGCGGGCTTACTTCAAGGCCATCCAGAAATACCACGCGCGGCCCAAGGAGACGGAGCTGGGGGAGCTTATGGTGACCAACCTCAGCAGCTTCCCGTCCGCGCTCACTGTCATTCTCGTGCCCGATGGCGACATTCGAACGAACCGCCAGGCCTTCATTGTCAACGAGAACCTCAAACGCCTTGGTTGCTCTGGCAGATCCGGCATGACCCTGACCGATCCAACGCCGGCAACGCAGGCCAAGTTTTACCAACTGTATAAAACGAATGATCGCATCCCGTTCTTCGAGTCAGTGCTCGAACTTGTCAAGTTATGCCAGACGTCCTTGTTCCTGTTTGGCAAGCTGGAACTCGACTACCTCGACGGCCTCCTCTGCGACAAGACCGAGGCGGCGGTCAGCGACTGGTGGACAGAGGTGGGCGCGGAGTATTACAATATCGAACCTACCGACGGCATCCTCGGGCCAACAACGGTGGCAGCGCTGCTGGGCATGCTCGTGGGAGCGAGGAATCGGATGCACTACTTGGGTGCTCCAGTGGCCAAGGATGCGTTCGACATCCCCTACACGAAACGAGGCATATCCTGGTTCCAGAAAGTGCAGAAACTGGAGAAGACCAGACGCCTCGACCGCCAGACGATCCTCAAGCTCCACACGGTGACTGCAAAGGCGGCTGCGGGCGAGGCATGGGGCGTACAAAAAGCTGTCAAGTCGACCGTGGCGGAAATAGGTGGCAAGCGCGGCGAACTTGTCATCGGTATGGTTGGCGGGAGGGACAAGGGTGCCATCGGCGACATCGAGACCCTCGACATTGATAAGTTCATTGACCTGACGTCGGGAGAGCGGGCAAAGTGGCTGTGGTACGGCAAGCAGAAGACGAGGAGGGACAAGATGTCGGTCGATCAGACTGACAAGGGGCCTGATATGGGTGCCATCTTGTTCGGCGGCAAGGAAGAGGCTGCCGCCGCTGCTCAGACCCCGAGAGCCCAGTCTCTCCCCTTGGACGAGGAGATCCAACTGGCCAGGGCAGAAACTCCGGCCCTCCTCTCACCCGCTCCTCCAATCTCCGCCGCCACCATCCACGAAAGTAGCCCTGGGGATAGGGACAGGGATGCTTTGAGGAGAGGCGTGTTCAAGAGCGTGGCAGGGAGAGTGAACGAAGCAAAATCAGGCCTTGGCCGTATCAAGGACACCATCGGGGGAGGCCGAAAAGGACACGCCAGCCGACTCAGTCGAGACGATTTCTCCGCCGAGAATGGCTACAGCATCTCGAGCTTGGCTCAGAGCTCGGCGGCGATAACGTCTCCCACAGGCATAGGTAGGGCCTTTACTTGGAAGAACAAGCCAGAAGAGTATCTCGAGGCGTTCGCGAAGGAGGCCGCCCAGGGTCAGGATGCGCTGGATCTTCTTCAGGAGCGGGAAAAGGCCGTGGGAGGGACTCAGCCGGCGGAGTCGGAGACGGCTCTCACAGACCCCGAGTCGAGCACCAAAGTCGTGGAGGCTACTATCAAGGAAGAAGAGACTGATGAGATGCCACGGTCGACACTCGGATCTACTGTCGAGAGCGACTTGGTGGGACCCTTTGCGGCAGAGCGCACGGAGAACGTTGCCGCTTGTCACCTGCAACGTCGGCACAGCATCGACGCCCCCCGGCCATCGTTGTTCCCGGCCGTGAACGATGCTCGCTGGGCACGCCGGCTGTCGTTTGGTGACGTCGAAGAGGCCGTCTTGTCCTGGGCAGACATTGTCGACCTCACGCCGGATGATGTCCCCCCTGCAGACCCTTCTGCGGCTCTGAAGCAAACGGAAGCTCTCGCAGGCTACTCTCGATCCCTGTATATGGAGATCAGTGCGGTCCGTAACATGGTGTCTCCCTGGGTTCAGACCAAACTCTCGTCTGTTGAGGCGTTGGATACCCATTTCGGACGAGAACAGGAGGAGCTGCAGACGCTGTACTACCAGCTTTCCCAGGCATCTCAGCACCTCAAACAGGGATCTGCAGAGCTCGTTGGCGCTGAGCGCGGTCGCGTTACGGAAGCGATCAAGGAGGTTGAAGTTCTCGTCGCCAGACTGGAGTACGAGATGAACTCGCTGGCGAGCAAAGTAGACGACGTCGAGGATGGTGTTGCGCTTTTTGAACGGCAGGTCGAGGACGTCGAAGCCAGGGCGGAGGAGCTCAAGGCCACCCTCGAGAAGGAGAGCTGGCTGCATTGGTTTGTGCGGACGCTCACCGGCATAGGTACCGGGCCGAACATAACGAGGGGCGAGGAGGTGAGGATGTAGCCTCGCTGGACGGGCTCGTCTCCGTCTCCATGTATGATGGAGCATTGCATAGCGACGTCTTTTCTGGGCATGCGGTTTGGATACCCCCTTTGTTCGCTTGGAATAGAGATCACTCGTGCCAACTCTTAATTCGAAATTATATCTCCGTGGACTCTTTCGTGAGCTTCTTCATCTAAGGCGTCTATGGGTCTAGGCTGATGACCCCCTTTCCGCTCTGGCTGAACCGCCAGACTTCCATACCAACGCCCACAACCATGATCTTCGTGATGCCTTCGTTATGACTGATAATATCGACGTCACCAGGGTCTGCCACTGCGCTGTTGCGATCTCCGAGCAGAGAGATTTGCAGCTCGCCCTCCCCGCTTGGGCATACTCTCCAAACCTTGATCCTTTGATCACTGCTCGCCGTCAAGAATGTCGTGCCTGGTGTCATCGAGCTCTTCGACACTGTCACTTCCTCTGGCAAGATGACGAGCGCGTTGATGGCGGCAGCATGGGCACTCTGAACGCCGTGCTTGGATGTCACAGTGTAGCTCGGCCGACTTTCGTCCGACTTTCGTCTCAGCTCCGTAACGACGAGGGCATTATCATCGCCCCCAGTAACGATGAGGAACCTCTCCTCATCATTGGCGACCTTCTCGCGTCGCAGCTCAAATGCCTTGATACTGTTCTGGTGCAGCGCCGTCACCAGCTCAGGTTTGAACTCAGCGACCTCGCCGCCGGAGTGTAAATGCGCACTCCAGATGGCAATATGCCCATCCGAGGCAGCAGTGAACACCTCCAGCCGCCCCTCCAAATGTTGTAACAGTTGGATCTTGGTGATACATGCCCCTGTGTAGCGTCCCTCCGCGACAAGCCGGAATCCAGTGGCAGCGGAGTACCGGTACGTCTTGAACATCGAGTTCGAAAACGCCATGCTGGCGAGACACGTAAAGCCTTCGTCCGCATCCTCGGCTTCTACAACAGTGATATCAAAGTCCATGACCCGCAAGTCCTTGTCGGGTGTCTTATCCGCAAACTCGGCTTCTTTGACCACAACAGGGCCAGCGAGCGCGCCCCCAATGCCCTCCAGCTGCCGAACCCGCCAGACGATGAACTCCTCGTTGCCCGCACAGCTGAAGAGCACGGCCTGCCCCTTCTGGGGGAGGGGCACCCACTTGATGGCCTGCAGTCCTGCGCGGTGGACCTTCATGCCCGCGATGCACCGGGCACTCCTCTTTGTATCCTGCGGACTGTCGGTGTACTCCCATATCCGGATAGTGGTATCTTCTGAGCCTGTGGCGACCCAGCGGTCATGGACTGCGACGGCGCGGATTTCGCGCCCGTGAGTGCCGGATTTCGGTGTCGTGTAGCCGGCGCTGTGCTGGATGTAGACGCCCAGGTCGAGATTGCGGTTGAAGGCGAGGCGGAAGGTGGAGGGATCTGTCGCGGAGAGGGGGCGATGGGCAAAGGCGCGGTAGCCGCCACCGCAGTCGAGGGTTGCGATGTCTTGACGGGTCGTTTCGTTGTGGAGGGTGAAACTCTTACCGCGGAAGCCGACGAGGATGAGGTCTCGGGAGCCGGAGGGGGATGGGGCTGTGAACCAGGCGTTCTCGATAGTAGGTGTGGAGGTAGAAGTGGTTTCGTGGAGGAGGCGGGTGGAGGGTGTGCCGGAGGGGGAGGGGAGAGATTCGTACAGACGGTAGTAGCCGTCACGACATGTTGTGATGAAGAGGAAGCGATTCTTTGTGAGGGAGTGGGTTTGGTTGGGGAGAGGGATGATGGCGGTGATAGCGTCCTTTGTGTGGCGGTCGAGTCGTTCGAGAAGGGTGATGCCGTTTTCTGATCTCAGGAAGAGGTCAACATGGCCAAACCTACTGCCAATAGCAAGAATATCGGGACTTAGGAGGCGTGCTGAGGTTGCTGTATAGTTTCCCTTCTGTTCGTGAATAGGGGTAATCGAGGTGAGAGTTTTGGACGTCAAGTTCAGGGTGAGGACTTGCATCACCTCTGGTTCCCCGATCAGGAGAGCCAGAAGCTCGATGGTATCTGGGATCCCCTCTGCTTGATAGTACCGTTCGTCATCCGGGCAGATCGGATCCAGGCAGAACAGATCAAACACTTTACCAGACAGAGTGGCAATTTCGATGACAGACTCGCTCTGGTAGAGAAATATCTTCTTCGTTGTCGTTGCCATGACGGCTAGTCCAGGTACCGGGGATCGCAAGGCCGAGCAGTAGGACAGATCTTGGGGACTCACCCCATTCAGGGGAACCTCCTTCCAGATAAGGTCTGGTTCAAAAGTCCCCAAGAGCAGCAGACCTCCGTTAGTGACGCCCAAGAGAGTGTCGTCTGTTAGATAGGTAAATTGCTGGAAGTGATTTCGGCGGCCCTTGGACACTTTGGCGTGTGACTCTTCCGAGAGCGGCAGTGTGCTGAGCAGGTCTTTGACGACCACACTCTGAAGCTTTCTCAGGGGCATGACTACCCCTGAGTCTCTCCTTTCGGAGCATGTTGCCTCTGAAGAGTGGACGTCGGTAATAAGGTTGATCCTTCCATCTGCGCCGCCGGTGGCAATAAGAGTCTGCTGCCCTCGGTCAAGATGAACGAGATCGGCCGCCCAGATGTGTTTCCCCCCGTGGTATGAGAATGTGGTCTCGTGTGTCAGCGTCGAGATATCGCCAGATGCCGTCTCCTGTGCCTGGTCTCGCTTCGCGGCTCTCTTCTGCCAGCCGCTCATGTCAATGCCCAGCTGCCACTTCGACACCGTCGAGTCCTCCCCAAAGGAGTACATCGGCAACGTCAGTCTCAATGGTTCGGGCCCCAGGGGGTGACGGCCAAACCTCACGCCCCATATTCTCGAGACGTGCCCCATGGCAACAGCGACCTCTGCTCCCGTCCGGTGCTGCACCGCGCTCAACGCGGCATCGACGCCCCTGAATCCCGTCTCCCTGGCCTCGTGAAACCCGTGGTCGATCGTGGCCCCCCTCGCGGCGCCGTCCGACACATCCCACACCCTTACCGTCCGATCATCACTGCAGCTTGCCAGCAACCTCCCTTTCGACCCGTCCGGCATCGCCACCTCCTCCGAGAAGTCCACCCCAAAGATCGACCCCTCGTGCCCGCTGAATATGAACAGCACCTCCGGCGCAGACTGATGCTCGTGGGGGGTGCACTTCCACACGACAATCTCCCCAAACACCGTCCCGCCGGCGACCAGCACCTCGCCCTTGGTCGTGGACGCCAGCCGGGCGGAGTACAGCGCCGGTCTCGCGGGGAAGATGACGCGGCCGAAGCGCAGCGCGAACGACTCGCCCGGCTGCGCCGTGTCCCACGTCACCTCGAGGACCTCGTTGTGGGCCGTAGCGAGGAAGCACTGCCCGCCGCCGTCCGCCAGCACACCGTCGAAAATCCAGTCCGGGGCTCGTGTTTCATGAACACGCGGTGGGGGAAGGTTCTGGCTCGTTGAGAGGCGGGATTCGATGACTCGCGCCGGCAGGACAGCGAGGGACTGGTTGCCCCAGATGAGGATGCTGGTGTCGCTTGAGGAGGGGCGGACGTGGATGCCGTGTATGCTCTGGATTTGGAAGACCCGGAACTGGCAGACGAGGGTGCCTTCGGGCGTCGTGTCGTAGACTTTGATGTCTGTGTCTTCGGCGGCGAGGAGGTACCGGTCACCGGCGGCGGAGGTGAAGAAGGCCAGAGCCGTGATGGGTGCAACGAGGAAGTCTCGCTGAAGAGCAAGAGATGAGCGGCCTGGTGGAAGGGCCATCCCAGCTGAGGGGTGCTGCTCGTGTGTCAGTATCAGCTGAAGTGAGGCTCTGGGAATGTGACTCACCGGTTCCTGTGATGAAGAGATCATGGCGGATTCGTGAGGTCAAGTCTGAGTACTGGAGATCTCAGCATGACGGACTCATCAAGTTGAGGCAACTCTGAGAAACTCCCCTGGGGTTTTTGAGAGTCTTTTGACAACTGGTGAGACTCAAGGTCCAGTGCAGTTTGACGATTTTCACCAAAATGTGGATCGGGCACAGTGCTCGGACTCGGCTTTTCGCACATTACCAAGCTCATCACCAGAAAAGGGGCGCGATTGATCTCAGGATGAGGTTATGGTCATTATTCATGAACAAATATATACAAGTCTACCATCAAGGCCTGCCATTACGCAAGGCCATGTCATACGTCGCTTCGGACCGCCCGTCCTAGCTGCTGCCCTGAACTTGCTGATCCCTCCCAAGCCCATAACCTCGAATCATGAAATCCCCAGACGCATCATCCCTGAACGCCGCGAATGCAAAGTTTTATCCCAAGCGCTTGCTCTATGTGCGGACACTATCGCCCGCTGCTTATGAGCGGTGCGAGTACGGCTCGTAGGCCATGTCCCGGCCCTCAGCGGGCAGGCGGGGAGCGCCGTACTGGGAGTTGGTCTGGGAGTTGTAGAAACCCTGGTGGCCGGGAGAGCCGAGGGGCTGGTAGGAACCGCCGTTGGCACCACCGCCGAGGAGCTTCTCGCCGTCCGAGTCGCGGTTGCGGGACTTGCGGTCGCGGGAAGAGTGGTTGGGGGCGCAGCAGCAGATGGTGAAGAGCCAGAAGAAGGCGGCGCCGATGGCGGCGGCGGCGGAGATCCAGACGAGGGCGAGGAAGGTGGTGTTGAAGCTGGCGCGGACGCCGTAGAGCTTGGCGCTGGTCTCAGCGGTGCCGACGACCAGGGTGGACATGACGGTGGAGAGGGAGGCGGCGGCGATGACTGCGATCTCGGCGACGGTGGCCACGAGGAAGGTCACGCAGGACATGACGCGGGTGCAGTTGGCGAAGATGCCGCAGATGACGGAGAGGGCCAGGGCGACGAAGGAGATCATGTAGACAATCTGAGTCCACTTGGAGGCGGTCTTGTAGAGCTCGAGGGCGTCGTTGACCTCCTGGGGGAGCTCGATGCGTCCGCCGGAGAGCTCGCCGACGGTCTCGATGAAGGAGGTGTTCAGGTGCTCGGCGGCCCAGTCGAACTGAGGCTCTGTGCACTTGCGGTCGCCCTTGCGGTCGGTCGTGCAGAAACCCCAGAGGGCGACATCGTAGATGTTGTCGAGGCCGAGCATCTTGGCGGTGACGTTGTCGCCGTCCCTCTCCTCGACGACGGAGCGGGGGATGAAGGGGAGATCGGACACGTCGTTGACAACCTCGTCGACCTTGTTGGTGATGTCCTCTCCGATGTTCTCGGCGCCGTCCTTGATGTCTTCCTTGACGCCGTTGGCACCGTCCGTGAGCTCGTCGACCTTGCTGTTGAATGCATCCTCCACAATGCCCTTGATGTCAGAGCGGCTGATCTCCATCTCTCGCATGTCGACTTGGAACATGTAGAGGTCCTTGTTGGACACGCCGCCGAGGCAGGCAATGAGGAGGGCGACCAGGGAGACCGCGGAGAGGATGAATGGCAGAGCCACGCAGAAGAAACGGCCGACGCCCATGGTGACGGCTGTGTGATACTGATGTGGTGGCGGTGGGTTGGTTCGGGTACCTCGCGGCTGTTTGCTGCAGGCGGATTGCAAAAGCGAAGGTGAGGTCGCGGGGTACTAGATGTACTTGAACGAGGGTGTTCGTGTAGGAGTGTTGGTGAGTGACGGATGGGAATAAACGGGTAGTAACTGCAGTCAGCTTGGGAGTGGTCTGGTCTTATAAAAACACGGCTGGAAATACGCGGCCTCCCGCGACGATCGCCCTTCCTGGCAGGGCGGGCAGGGCAGATCTGGGATGTTCCCAATCTCGGTGGCGCAGGCTGAGTTCAGAATTGCGCCCCCCCTTCGGCCACCTGCCGCTCCTCCTTGGCCACGTAAAGCGGCCCACTGATGGGCAGTGACATGGATGGACGCATAGACCAGCGAAGCCTCCAGCTGCACTGCCTGACAGGGCCAGTACCTATTTTGCGGATATTTAGCGGGCATTTAGCGGGCACAGCGTTTCCTAGGGCTGGCTCAGCCCCCCCGCCGGCCGGGACGAGGGGCTGACCCCCTTGAAGGGGTTCAATCAATCAGCAAGTGACCGTCAGCCAGACATGCAGCATGGCGCAGCTTCCACTGCTGGGGGGTACCTTCCCACGTCCGGTTGGCAGGGAGGGTACTTTGGGTCGGTTCACCAGCCCCAGCTTTCGCCTCTGAATCAATCAATTCTCCATCCATCCCCGTCGCCTGTTCAACCTGCTCGACTCGACTGTTGCTCCCATCAATTCGACATCCCACTGCAGAATTGAGCATACTTGTACATCCCCTCGAAATGATCGCGCCGTCGAGCTGAAAGAAACGCTCTCAAAACTCGAAGCCTCCCGCACTCCGTCGTCCCGTTGAGGAAAAGCATTGCGCCATCGGCGTTGGCGAGATTGAAGGAGCTGAGAAGCTGACCGGAAACTTCCTGTCGTAAGCCGCCAAGGCTCCCACGGCACTTTGCACCCTCCAGCTCCAGCTCCTCGCCAGTTGGCGATGCAACGCTAGGCCGAGAGGGGGATGCTTGATGCAGAGGCGTTCCCTGGCAGATGCCCAATGTCGCCGGCATCTGCCTCGCAGGCTCGCCAGAGAGCCCTGCCCATCGCTTGTCCGAACCCTTTTCGGGGGCATATCGTGAGGGTGCAGTTGGAATAAGATCTCACTCTCCCAGGATTAAGCAAAGCACCACATTCATGACACCGATCCCGCACGACAAAAGTTCTCCGGGGTCGGAACCCTCGAGGCTCGGGGTCCTACCCAAGGAAAGACGGACAGGGCTGCGTCTGACTGACCCTTCGCTTCGATTTTCTTAAGTCCGTATACGTGGCCAGAGCCTCGACCTCGAGGCATCCGCCATCTTCTTCACGAGTCGTCGCCAAAGCCAAGACCCGACAGAGGGCAAATCACAATGTGAAACGGCGCCATCAATGTCCATCACCCACGATCTGCCATGACGATGGACATGAACACGCACAGGGGTCGTCAGCAAGGGGAGGCTCAGCGAAAGGGCACAGACCCCGCCTCACGTTAGGCGGGATGTGACCCGCGACCAGTGCTCCGGGAAAAGGGGGCGAAGGGTGCAGGTGCAACCAGCAACACGGAACCCCCCTAAAAATAGCACGGACCGAGTCGTGGGGAGGCGGTGCGGAGGCCGAACCCGTGGCCTGGCCGTGAACAACAAGAGGCTCCGTCCACTGGCCACCAGGGTCCATTCCGAATGCCTTCATGCCATGGCCACGCAGGCTGAGCCACTCACGATTGCCTAAGCTATGTACTGGTTGACTGGCCCGGGCAGCCAGCCGTGCGGGTGACGAGTCTCAAGCCTCGGGCAGATCAGATCAGATCAGCGTCCGAAGCTCTGTTCCTGGCCCATTCGCGTATCGCCACTATCCAGATTGGGCTCCGAGGGACCTTTACGCGGGTGCAAGTCCGACGAGCCTCACCTCGGCATCATTCTGCCTCTGGAAAGTCGATGGATGACAGTGTGAGGGGCAGGCAGGACATATGTCGGGAGCTATTAAAAGCCATGGCGAGACAGTTCTTCTGACTGATGATAAATCCCAGGGATCCCCAGGCAGTCAGGCCCTGACCCATGCGTGAACCATGTGTTAGTTGTCCTGCGTGGTCAGCTTACAACATACAGGCCTTGCCAACTTGCTTACATATGTCCCACCCAGGGAGCAGCTTCAGACCCCAGAAACAAAAGTCCCTGACCAGCTGCCAGTCACCAGTATATGTCCTATCGAGGACACCTGCTGGAGGGGACCGGCCGTCAACATGGAATGATCAGACGGTTTCCAATCGCTGATGAGAATCTTGGCTGCGCGTCGCCAATGTCCTAAGGCACCGGGTATCACGCCGCGCCAAGTCCGACAGGTTTCGCGACTGACTGACGGATGATGCTGCGTCGAGGACGGACAGCCACGCTTCCTAACGCCGTTGTCGTTTAGCCGCAGCAGCCGTTATGAGGCGGCCGGCAGTGGTTTGTTGTCGTACAACAGACGTTGCGTTTTGGGGGCTGTTTGGAAGGCCCCCAACGGCCGCCTGTCGACGACCGTTGCTCCTCTATCCGTCACGTCGCACTGCAGTCATGCCCCGCGAAAGTGCCGACAGGTACAGCTGCAGCACCACATAACTTCCCGGAGCCCTTGGTCTCGGTGAGGTGCGGTGGGGGTTTGGGGCGTGGAGTGGGCGACCCGCGGGGGCGCACCACTTCCAGCAGCGTTTGGTGTGGTTTCCGGTTGGAGAAGGCCCGGCGCCGCTGTTGTTGATCGTCAAGTCTGGACCGACCTGCTAGCCTCGTGACGAACCCCAGGCGATGGGCGATGGGCGATGGGCGATGGGGTAAGGAACGTGCAACTTGCCGCCAAGAGGGCTTGGGAAACACGAGGGACGTCAGGTTGGCGCCGAGTTCGTTTCTGCTGGTGAAGTTGAAAGCCCCAAGGACTTTGTCCTCCGATGGCAGCAGATTAAGGTTCTGGCAAGTGGCAGGCCATCCTTGTCGAAGTCGCATCGCGAGTATGATAGAGGCGGGGGTTGGCCCAGGTGACAACACAAATGTCCCGATGAGGGCAGGTCAAGAAGCGGAGGTGAGAGCCACCATCTGTCCGTCGTCAGGATAGAGGAGCGCCGCGGAGAACGAGCCGGTTTAGGGGCGACCGAGTTGGTGATGGTCTTGCGGCTAATGGTGATAGTGTGCGGTCGCCACCAGCTGAAGAAGGGAACCATCATGGGTCTCGTGCTCAAGGCAAGGTACCATGGTTTGTTTTTGGGCATGGCACCCCGAGTCCTGAGTGAACATGCTGGTCTGGGGCATTTAGTGCTTCATCATCCCCCGGGGAGAGGCGGGATGCGGCTCAACGAAGGCCTGCTCAGAGTTCCATGTTGCCATGTCGAGTTGACGGTGCCTGACCATCCCAAATCTCTGGGTTTCAATGCTGCACAAAGATAGCAGCACGGACATGGATGGAGACGCCATGTTCGTCTGCTGGGGAGGGCGAGAGCAAGGGGAGGAAGAGGAGGCATGTTATTATAGACGGTGTGTTGTTGCCAGGATTCAAAATGACCTTGATGCCCAACCCAAGCTTTTCGTGATCCATCCATCTCTTGGGTCACTTTTGCCCGCATCCTTCACCCCTGTTCGTCGAGCGAGTAAATCTCGGGCATAGAGTCTGGCCCCATCACCAAGCCCTCGGACAAGAAGACTGCTGAAGCGGAGATCCGAGCCCAGGACTGACGGTCTGTGAGCACGAAGAGTTTGGATTCGGGTGTGGACGGGCTGTCCTGCACATTGGACCATCTTGGCATCATATCAACCGAAGAAGCAAAGTTGCAGAGTTTCAATCCGCCACCTTCTTCACTCACACTTCTTCTTCACTTTCTTCTCAGCACACCGCCCCGGCATTCACCACTCAATACTCGACCATCTCCTGAGTATTGACATTCTATCACCCTGGATTTGCCCCGTGGCGACCCAAGGAAAAGAGAAAAGAACGAAAAAATACAGCGATCTCTTCGGTACGTCGGCTACAGCAGCAGCTGATCAATCACATCCCCTGTTCGCCTCCGCCCCCGGTCGCCCCTTAAGTGGCTGCCCGTCCGCTGAGGAGCGCCCCCGAGCTGCCCGCCGCCCGCCGCCCGCTCTCGCCTCTCAGGCGCTGTCCCTCTCCTCTCCACTCTTTCCCTTCCCGTCCCAGCGGAAGCCTGCAGGTGTGCAGCGCCCGAGGAGGAGGAGACCACCACCTCCGACTCCTGCCCAGTGCACCGCAGCGCTTTATCTCTTGGCTCGAGAACACGAACAAGGCTGACACAGAAACTTGGCACAGCTCTCCCATCTTCTTTCCTCTTGACACAACACAGCTCAACCGCCAAACGCCGCACAAATCTCCTCCATCCGCGACGGCGACCATCCATTCCGCGATATTTCCCACGACGAGCGATACCAGCATTCGATACCCCCCTCTCTGCCAATTCTCTGCCATCTCCTGCGACTCCGATCCAGACCCCGACCCCGACCCCGACCGACTCCCTCCCTCCTCATCCATTTCCACCGGCCCCCGTCGCCGTGCCCATCCACCACGGACGCCTCCGCTGGCCCTCGTTCCTCCTCCCTCGCCCTCTTCCTCTCCATCCTAGGACACCTCTTTCACCCTCCCTAGCACCGGGCTGGCGACCGACGAACGCAATACCGCTTAAGCCCTATCCCCTGACGCCATTCCGTATCTTCCGACCCGGTGGTGAGACGGAGTTAGGACGGTCGCGCCGACCGCAACAACACATCTCCGCCCGACGTCACCGACCACCCAAACCTTTTTATTAATCACGACCGCACCACGTCGCCCCTCGACTGATTGTCACGACGACGACGACGACTTCATAGCCCCCGTCGACTGCGAAACACACGTCCCTTCGCATCATGGGAAACACGCCCTCCAGAGAAAAGGGTTCCAAGGACAAGGACGGTCCCGACGACTTCAAGTCGTATCCATCCTTTTCCCGCTCCGACACCAAGGAGTCCTCTCGCTCCTTCAGGTCTCTGCGCTCGAAGATTCCCGGCGCCGGCAAGTCCACCGACAGCCCCAGGGGTTCCATCTCTGCCAACGGCGATGACGCGGCATCCGTAAAGTCTGGCAAGAGCGGCCGCTCCGCCACATCGCGCGGCAGCCGGCACGACTCCATCACCACCCCCACCACCCCCGGCGGTGCCCTCTCCGAGCTCGACTCCCCCCTCGACGACCATCAACCGCCCCCCTCTCCCGTTCAGCATGCGCATTCTAAGGGTTTCCATGACGTGAGCGCGGCCCAGGCCTCCGGCGAGGTCGACCACGTCTCCGACCAACCCCCTTGCGCCAGCGCCAGCCTGAACACCCACCTGCAGGCCCCTGGCCAGTCTATCCTGGTTAAGAACGACACCCTGATCCCCATCGCCAAGTCGCCGGATGGCGAGAGCAAGGACGAGAACCCCGTCGGTGTCGCCATGGGCGATATCAAGGACATCGACCTCGACGACTTCATCAAGCGCCTCCTCGACGCCGCCTATGCTGGCAAGGTGACCAAGGGTGTCTGTCTCAAGAACGCGGAGATTGTTGCCATCTGCCAGCGAGCCCGCGAGGTCCTTCTGACCCAGCCCGCCCTGCTTGAGCTCGATGCGCCCGTCAAGATTGTCGGCGACGTCCACGGCCAGTACACCGATCTCATCCGCATGTTCGAGATGTGCGGCTTCCCTCCCTCCTCCAACTACCTCTTCCTCGGCGACTATGTCGACCGCGGCAAGCAGTCTCTCGAGACCATTCTCCTGCTGCTCTGCTACAAGCTCAAGTTCCCCGAGAACTTCTTCCTGCTGCGCGGCAACCACGAGTGCGCCAACGTCACCCGCGTCTACGGCTTCTACGACGAGTGCAAGCGCCGCTGCAACGTCAAGATCTGGAAGACCTTCATCGATTGCTTCAACACTCTGCCCATCGCCGCTATTGTCGCTGGCAAGATCTTCTGCGTCCATGGAGGCCTGTCGCCGGCCCTGAACCACATGGACGACATCCGCGGCATTGCCCGACCGACCGACATCCCCGACTACGGCCTGCTGAACGATCTGGTGTGGGCCGACCCAGCAGAGATGGACAGCGATTGGGAGGCCAACGAGAGAGGCGTGAGCTACTGCTTCGGCAAAACGGTGATCGAGGACTTCTTAGCCAAACACGACTTTGACCTGATCTGCCGAGCGCACATGGTTGTGGAGGACGGCTACGAATTCTTCACAGACCGTCTACTGGTGACTGTTTTCAGTGCACCGAACGTGAGTTTTTATATTATCCTCTCATTTATGGTCCAGCCAACTGACTGACCCTGAAATAGTACTGCGGCGAGTTTGACAACTGGGGTGCGGTCATGTCCGTGTCCTCGGAGCTGCTCTGCAGCTTTGAGCTTCTGAAGCCCCTCGACTCGAGCGCCCTGAAGAGCCACATCAAGAAGGGAAGGAACAAGAGGCAGAGCATGCTGAACAGTCCTGTGAGTAGTCCTCCGTTGCGTAAGGAACCCGACTCAAACTAACCGCTCTTCAACAGCCTGCAAGGGTCGAGGCACGCAGCGTCTAATTGAACCATGGGATATGCCGGCGAGCATCACGGAAAAGGGATTGATTGCGCATAGAAGAATGCGGCCAACACAACAGCGCGAAGCAACAGTTACGCACGGTCGTCGAGGACCAGTGCTTCACCGACACGCCTCAGTCAGCCTACGAGTTGTCTGGACACGAGTGGCAAACGAACAAGGGCCCGAACCAAGCAGAGCAAAGCCAGACGAGGAGCGAGAGCGCGGCCGGACGCATGTGCCCGCGTGCCGTTGGCGTGATAACCAACAGAAGGCCGGGTTGGGATACCTGGCTATTCAGGCATACGGGGTCTGCGTCCTCCGCCTCGCGATCAGGACTGCCTTGGGCGGGAAGCCATCTTATTGTCTCGTAGGCGGCCGGCGGCCGTGTCGTCTTCTCTTAGTCCGGGCAGAAAGAACCACGCGAGAGGGCCGTCAATAGGCGGCTCGCGCCATCGATTGGTGGGCTGCCCCGAGTCGACCGACATTCACTACTACACACCGGCGAGAGGGAGCAGTGCAGGACGGGAAGAATCAGCATGTACAGTACTCATGGGCCTCGCGAGACGCCCCGGTGTTTTCACTCTCCGTTCGTCCATCGAGGGTTTGTTCGAGTTTAGTTACCAACATGGAGTAGGTACCTTAGGGAATGACATATTGCCCTAACCGGGCGTATCCTGGTACATCCCTCCCGGTGTCTCTCAAGAGAGCTCTGGTTTTTGTGAGGTTTCAATCAAGCATATCGTCAAAGTCCTCTGTTGTTCAGCTACCAAATCTCGGCTACCATAACACACGGACTGCCAGATTATCTTGATCTGTTGCATCTACTTGTGCCCCTTCAAGGGGGTTCGCTCCAGGCTCGCCGGCCCACATGGTCGCATGCTCATCTCATAGCTACTCGTACAAACATCCCCTCCTTTCTCTTCGTTCTTGTCATACTGTCGGTATACCGGGACCTCTGTCCCTTTTTTGTGAGCCCTTGACATGAGCTGCCTCATAATCTTTTTCTTTTTCTTTTGGATAGTAACTATGCCGTCGTTGATCCAGCGAGACTTTGGACCTGTTGCTCCCGGGCCAAAAGTCGCGGGTATATTCCGCCATAAGTGATATTGTGCAATGCGCCGCTTCATGTACAGTCCTCCGCCGAATTCTGCGTCTCCTGTCGGCTTGATGTTATCACCCGCCTCTCTGCTGAGCCAATGGCCAGCGCATCAGCCCTCGGCTTCGTAGGCGTTCGACTTGTGCTTGGGCTGGAACGTGAAGCCCGGGTGGCAAGGTCCGAGGAACATCTCACTGCAAAGGATTAGCTCGGCGTCAATTTCATGGTCATGGGCATGTACGTACCTGATCTTGATCCAGTCGCGGTAGTTGTTACTCGCCATGAGTGTCTCGAGATCATTGCGTCCGTGGTACGGAGGGGGGCGTTGGTTGAGCGAGGGAGGGAGGTGCTCGAGCACCCCGATGGGGATGTAACGGTGCGTGAAGCTCATCCACTCGAGCAGGAAGCGGCGGGTGAAGCCGATGCCGAGCTCGTCCGAGCCCCAGGCCTCAAGGCCGTAGCGGACGAACTTCTCGACGTAGGTGAGGCGCTCCGAGGCGGACTTGTCGAGGTACTGGCCCTTCTCGATCTCCTCGAAGAGCCAGGGCTTGACGAGCGCGCCGCGGCCGATCATGACGCTGTCCACGCGCGCTTTGTCGACATGTTCGAAGTACTCAATGTGGCTGTAGCAGTCGCCGTTGCCGAGGAAGAACATGCGCCCGTCTTTGGCATTGGGGAGGGTGGAGGCATCGGGCTCTGCGGCTGTGTCGGTGAGGTCATCCTTTTGCTCGTTGTAGGACTTGATCATGGCGGCACACTCGGCGATGTAGCTCCAGTCGGCCTTCTTGGTGTAGCGCTGCTCGCGGGAGCGGCCGTGGAGGGTGATGGCCGCACAGCCGGGTGCACCAATGCGGTCACGGACCTCGCGGGAGCCAAAGGCGAGCTTGCCGATGATTGTTGTCGCGTTCGGTCGGTTCGTCTTGACACCCATGCGGAGCTTAGCGGAGACGGGGATCTCTCCAGAGACGACGTTCATGCCACGGATCATGCGCTCAAGCTTGCCGTGCGAGTCGAGAAGGGCAGAGCCACTACCTCCTTTGTAGACCGCGTCGACGGGACAGCCGCAGTTGAGATCGATGATACGAAGATGAGGAACATAGCGGCGGAGAGTGTCCGCTGCCTTTACAGCGACCCAGGGCTGGTTGGCGGATATTTGCGCACCGAACTTGAGATCCTTGGTGTTGTCGTAGCCCTGGACAACGCCGGGACCGTCGGGGGTGAAGCAGGGAGGGGTGACCTCAGTATCGTGTGCCTTCATGAGGGTCCAGTCGGCCCTTGTGCCCTGTAGGAGCGGCAGACTCATGGCCATCTCCGAGTAGGTCAGCTGTGCGCCGAGCTCAACGCAGAGTCGTCGGAACGGCAGGTTGCCTTGGGTCGTCAGGGGTGCTAGGACAGGCGTGTCGCGGCCAAAGTAGAGCTTGCGCTTCTCGGAGGGCTTCAGGGGTGGGTCCACGAATTGGGCGCGAATGTCCTCGTTGTCGGTGACCTGCTGGGTCTTGCGGCGATGATGCAGCTGGTCGGCCAGCTTAGTCTCCTTGTTAAGCCAGGTGATGTACTTGTCGGCGTCGCTGAAGTCGACACGACGGCGCCCGAGGTCGAACTTGACCTGGTTGGGGACGACATTGACGACACCTGGACGTTCGTCCTCCGGGTCGTCGTCCTTCTCCCCACCCTCGCCAGACTGATCCTTGCTGCCCAGCAACACCAGTTCCTTCCGGCCATCTTCGCGTTCGACTTCGTCCATGTGACTTTTCACAAATCGGCACTTCCATCCAGATGGGCAGCGTCCATACGTCTCAAAGACGTGACACTTGCCATCGAACGTGAGGGCATCCTCTCGCCGACCCTCCTCGAGATACTTGCGCAGGTCGTGGCTGTGCTTGCACCTGTCTCCAAACTTGCACTCACGTGGGGAGAATTCGTTGTGGTTCGCGCGACTGTTGCAGAGCTTGATGGCGTCGTCGAAGAAGCCAAAGTTGCGCTCCTTGTTCTGGCCACGGCGCTTCTTCTTGTCACCCTTGTCGCCCTCGTTGCGGTCTCGATGATCCTGAGGCTGGCCACGACCCTCAGCAGCATCGTCGTCAACGGTAGTTTCGTTGCGAGGGTCTTTTTCTTCACGAGTAATGAGATACCTGGGAATGTTAGTAAGTCGGGCCTGGGAGTGCGAGGAGGAACCTTACTCGGATTTGATGGGCGCAGTTCCCGCATCCCTGGCATCGACCTTGCGCTCTGGATCCTTCTTCTCGGCAGCAGCTGGCGTCTCGCCGTCCTTCTTTTCCGTGACCGGGGCCTCGACGACGGTGTTCTCCGATCCGCTGGCAACACCGGTGGCGGCTGCATCACCGTTGTTGGCAGGATGGTTGGTCATATCCTTGAGAGCTTCCGTCTCATCATGACCATTGGTCTTCACGCCAGCAACAATCTCAATGCCTTCGTCGTGAGCAGGCGAGGCGTCGGTCTTAATGCGCTTCGCAGCTCGCTCGTCCGGCGAGGCCTCGATAGAGTGAGAGCTCATTGTGAGCTGGGCGTTGGGCGTTTGCGTGGCGGATTGTTCAGGGCTTTGTGGTGGGCGTAGTAAAGGTTCGAGGCAAATTGAAGAAAGCACAGAGATATTGAAATCCCTTGGCGAAGGTTGTTTGGTTGAAGTCTCTGCCTCCTCGGACCTGGAACGAATGGGGAAAAATTAGAGGAAGAGATGAATCCCGGGATGCCATATAAGACACGAAGGAAGCTACGAATTTCCTAGGTACAAATGGCAGGAGCAGAATTTGGCCAGCCGCTAGCGCAGGGTTGCAGGTCATTGTCCCCACCGCGGGGTACCGATAAGATAAGCCACCGTCCGGGACAACAGACGTCACGTCGGAAATGAGAAAACATCCATGGATCAATGAACGTGGGTGGACCTCTGTCTAATACAAGAGGGGAGTGATAATGGAAAAGCACAAAATGCTCCGTTAGAGGCAGCTATAGCATAGGGTGGCAGAAAAGATGGCTGCCCACCTTCGAAAGCCTGATTCAGCAGACTTCAGATTGAGCCTCCAAAGTGGTGCATCATGATGCTGCATTCTAAGCTATCAAGGACCCGCGAATCTACGTTTTCTCCAGCTAAAGGGCGCATCTCGAAAAGGGCGAGGGCTGACGGCGCCGCTTTGCCAGTGTTCAGAATTCCTCCTATACCGTGAGCTTTCGGATTCGAAAGATATACTCTAACATGCAAATCAGCGACTTCCCTTTCCCCCACAGCACTCCTGAAAAGCCTTCTCGCCAATAACGGAGAGCGCGGGCAGTGGTCATGCCTGGCTGGGATATCGAATGAAAAAGGAGCAAAACGCCGCAAGTCCATACCAACCCGATGCTCTGAAGACTCCGTGGTGAGAGTAAACGCCCAAGGGCCCACCACAGTCAAGTAGCGACGGGTCGAACACCGGGGCATCCGTGTCACCCTTTTGGCTAGTCAATAATGATGGGCATCTCGGCTGAGCTACCGGAGGTCGTGATGGGCATGTCAGCTGGGCCACCGGCGGTGTTGACCAGCTTCCTGCGTGCCTCCTTGTTCTTCCTCCTGAGCTTGTTGGCCTGCCTCATCAACTTCTTCTTCTCATCGAGATCCTTCTTCGAGTTGTTTCGGCAATGCTCTTGCACATGCTTCTGTGCTTTCTGCCGCAGCAGTTTGTAGAAGTTGTTGGTGGCAGATCCGCTGATAGACGTCCTCATTTGAGGATCATTGATGTCGACTTCGATTTCCCAGATCTTGGGACCGCCCTCGTACCGGGATCTGATGAGCTTTCTGGCAATTCTACAGCCAGCATCGGCCTTCTCGTTGCCCTCGATACCCTCGTGACCCGGAACCCAGTGAAAACGTACGGCGACACCTTTTTCAGCAAGCTCCTCCATCAGCCCCAATATGCGGCTGAAAATCTCTTGCTGCAAATGGGACATTTCCCTGTCGCCGAGAGAACTCAAGCGATTCAGGGCGTCCTGGGAGTCCGTGTACACGTGGACTTCGTTGAAAGGTTGTGGTGTCTCGGAACTGTCGACAACGGGCCGCCTTTCCTCTTGCTGGCCAGAATCCGAAGCGGAATCACCGTCCTGGGTCAAATCGATGATCATCGGTTGGGCGTCCTCCCGCGGTTCGTCGATGGATGGACCATTGCCCTCTGCCGTATCTTGTGACAAGGCAGGGTCGATGTACGCTGAGCTGTCCTCAGTCTCAAGAGGTCCCTCATAGTCATCGAATACTTCTTCACCAACAGCTTCGTCGTAGTACTCCTCGTCGTAGTCGTCGTCGTCGTTGCCGGAAGCGAGCGAGGCGCGGTAGTCCCAGTTCAACGTGTCCCACTCCCGGATTGCTATCTCGAGACCTTTTTCGAGTCCGATAGATTCCGCTGGCAAAATGCCTCCAGGATGCGCATCAATGCCGAAGGCACGGATAACCCAGTCAGAGAGGTATCCCATCATTGGGCGCTGGTATGCCACGGCTGCCGCCACGGGAACACCTGCTTCCATACTAGCTGATCCGTCGGTCCAAACGATGAATGGCTTGGATTGGGGATCGGAGCCGGGGGGGTCATACGCCTTCTTGGCGATCCGCATTGCCTCGTGCTTTGGACGGATTTGAACAGTAGCTAGATAAGGCCCAGCCTCTTCCACAGTTCGTTTCCAGTTGCTCGTCTGTCTGTTCGTACACACTGGTTCGGGCGCTTCGCGCAGCAATGTGATGGGCGAGTTGAAGTTGAATGGCTTCTTCTCTGTCTCCGGCGCGGGAGAGGGACCGAGAGAAGATGAGTTCAGAGCGCCCGATACGAAGAGAGGAATTGGTTCCACAGGCAACCGGAGAAGGTTGCTGTGTCCGGAAGCAGGTTGGATGAGGGGATTTTGTGCCAGGTTGATGCGTGCTTGTTCGAGGATCGCAGAAGCACTGGGGCTGCGGAAGAGACCTGGCTTCTCAGGGTTCAGAAGACTTCGGTAACGGCTGTTTCGGCAGATATCTTGGTGGTCTCTAGCTGAAGTGATCGTTTTGGCGAACTCAACAGCAATATCGTTGAGGACACAATACCTCGCTGGATCAACCAGAAACGGCTCTGCGGATCGATGAGCCCGGGCCAAAAGTCTTCGGATCTTGAATCTCTTCCGGCAGGCTACTTCACCTGCGGAATCACCCTGGGTTTCACCCACTGATCCCATGGGATCAGCCAGCAGGCCAGGCGACTGGGAAGCGACAAGAGGAGCGTTCAGATCGGGACTCGGAGCGGCCTTCTGCTCGGAGTCCTGAGCAGTGTCCATGTCGTCAAGAAACGGCGGCGTATCCATCGTAAGATCGATGGGCTCGGAAGAGTCCATGGTGTTGGCCATTCTGCATACCAGACCAGCAAGCAGAAAGGGATGTCTTCCAGGATTCGAGCGGAGGGAGCAACGGTGCGATCAGTGGTGAACGTCGCATGCGTTCTCGGCGTTCCGCGCGGCGGATTCGTCTTGAAGGGCACCTTTACGACGGGGCAAAGGCTGGCGGAAGACGCAGCTAGCATTAAGAAGAAGGAAGTACCCGTTTTTTTCACTTCGGAACTTCACTTTTGATCAAAAGCATCTTTCTCCGCAAGCCGTGGTTTCTTCACGTGGTGGCGTTTCTGACACCATCCCACGTTGGATATGACGTCTCCCCTCGCATCGTGGAAGCCTCGACTGGTGGTCAACACTTGGCACTTCTGATTACCTACCAAACTCAGACATAATCTGGAAGGTCCATATCATGATTTCTTCCTTCCTCCCACAGTGTCTTTCACGGGCCCTTCTACTGAATCCTAGAATCTACGACAACCCAGATATCATGCCCTGAACCCCCCTCGCTTGATTCCGGGTGACAACACCCTCTCTGAGCTACCTAAGCATAAATTACACCTGCCTCCCACATTAAATTAGCGGAAATCTGCACCCGAATCCCTTCCACACCGCATGTTTCTCCGTGAGAAGTTCGGGAGAGAGCAGTGTCGTCCGCCATTTTTGACCAGTCGGCATTTTAGACCAATGGATTTACACGATCCAATCCGGCCTGCGGGCCAGCCGGAGTCGACCCAAAGCAGGGGCCCGAGACTTGGCACGACGCGCTGAGACACAGCGGACGGGTACCTGAAGCGAGCTGACCTGACATGGAGCTCGCCCGCCGATGGTGGGGTGGTCCCTTAGTACGGTGGCACGGTGGACTCCATCCATCCATCCTCCCGCTCCCTCCCCCCCATTCTTATTACCTCCAACGAGCTCCCCCAACCTCGATCTGACCTCGACCCGAATCTCCGCCTCCATCGATCCATTCAATTCCACGACACAACCCGGCCATTGCGCCGAAACACCCTCAATCTGCCTCTCGGCGTGGCGATGTTCATACCCGGATCGAGCCATGGCTGACTCGGCCAGACACTTCGACAGCAGGCCTCCCAAATCCCCCGCCCCGGCGAGGTCCAGCAAGGTCGTGAGATCCCACAAGATCGCGCCCGTTGCCTCTCCTGCTCCAGAGCAGAAGCGCACCTTCTACCGGAAGGAAGAGGACGATGATGATGATGACGACGACGACGAGGACGACGAGGACGACGACGAGGACAGCACGAGCAACAGCAGTAGCAGTGATGACGAGGAGGAGGAGGAGGACGACGAGGTGCCCATGCCTGAACGACCGCCGATACCCCGAAGTCATACCCCGGGCCACCTCTCCAGCAAGAGCCAAGATCGACAGAGAACCCCATCGGAGCTCTCAATACGTCAGAGGTCGCAGTCGGCCTCCCAAGTACATCACAAACCCTCAAAGTCTTTCATCTCCTCCACCCCGAGACCGCCGCCTCCCTCGATGCCCGCCAATGGCATCAGAGAGGACGACTCGAAAGGGGCCGAGTCTGCTGCGTCGACCAGCGCCGACAACCGTGAAAGAGACCCCTCCCGAAGACCAACGGCCCTCCGCTCTACCTCCGCTATAGCCAGCAAGCCAAGCCTATCCGCATCTGCCTCACGCAACCTGAGCGGTGCTGTTCGCTCGACCACGACCACAAGGAGCCATCAAAACAGCACCCAGCAACAGAAACATATCCCCTTCCCGCCACTCCAAGACCCCAAGACCGCCCCTGATGTCCCTCCCGCCCCGGCCTCGGGCATGTACTGGTCCCGCGCCCCGGTCTCCGGTGCCCCTCACACCTCGCTGCGTGCTCACACGACCACCCTCGTCGGCTCCAACATCTTCGTCTTTGGCGGCTGCGACTCCCGCGCCTGCTTCAACGAGCTCTACGTCTTCGACGCCGATGCCTTCTACTGGTCCCGCCCCCACGTCGTGGGCGACATCCCCGTCCCCCTGCGCGCCATGACCTGCACCGCCGTCGGCAAGAAGCTCATCGTCTTCGGCGGCGGCGACGGCCCCGCCTACTACAACGACGTCTACGTGCTCGACACGACAAACTTCCGCTGGTCTCGCCCTCGCATCCTCGGCGAACGCGTCCCCTCCAAGCGCCGCGCTCACACTGCCTGCCTCTACAAGAACGGCATCTACGTCTTCGGCGGCGGCGACGGCGTGCGCGCGCTCAACGACATCTGGCGCCTCGACGTCAGCGACGTGACCAAAATGTCCTGGCGCCTCGTCTCGAGCCCCGAGAAGGACGGCCCCGGCAAGGACCTCCGCCCCAAGGCCCGCGGGTACCACACCGCCAACATGGTCGGCAGCAAGCTCATCATCTACGGCGGCTCCGACGGCGGCGAGTGCTTCAACGACGTCTGGGTGTATGATGTCGACGGACAGCTGTGGCGGCCCGTCTCCATCCCTGTGACGTACCGCCGCCTCTCCCACACCTCCACCATCGTCGGGTCATATCTCTTCGTCATCGGCGGCCACGATGGCAACGAGTACGCCAACGACGTCCTCCTGCTGAACCTGGTCACCATGACGTGGGACAGGCGCAAGGTCTACGGAATGCCCCCCAGCGGCCGCGGATACCACGGCACCGTGCTGTACGACAGCCGGCTCTTCGTCATTGGCGGTTTCGATGGGAGCGAGGTGTTCGGCGACGTGTGGATGCTGGAGCTGGCGGTGCATGCGTACTACTCGCAGATCAGCCACTTTACGATCGAGGTGTAGGCTTCGATATATGGCAGCTCTTGGAAGCGTGAGGCGATGCGAACGATCTACGCCCGCTGAAGGGGTGGACTTCTGCTATCTAGCCGCTGCACGTGTTTCTCATATATTCTTGATATTTTCCCGAGGTCTGGGCGGTTAGCGTTTTTACGATGGACTGGTACTGCGGCAGGGAACGGAAAAAGTAGCGGAGGGCAATGCAATGCGTGATGTTCAATATATCCCGTTTCTCAGCATGTCAGTTCTGGTCTCACAGGAGGCGCTGCCGTCCTCATATTCCCTACCTAGTCTGTGAGTGTAAACAGATGATATCTTCAGATCACAATGCAAACGACCCCGCCAAGTGAAGTATCCAATGTGGTCTATTGTTGTGCCCCTGCTATATCCACAACCTTTTTGGTCATCAGACTCGTACACGGCGGCTCCCTGTTTGGGGGATTGCGCGCGCCTATGAAGAAAACTCCGGGCAATGCTCCCTTATCCCCGCCAACGCCAAGTAGAGAAGAGATAGTAGTGAGTGAGTGGCAGCGTCGACGCCCCGCGTTCCGAGACGTCTCGCGCCGCTGATATTACTACAGACGAATGAACGTCGCGAATCGGTCAAAACGACGGGTTTATGCGCTAGACTCCTGCTTCTGGGCAGCGGCCTGTTGCGCCTTGCGCTCCTTGATGCGCTTCTCCTCGGCGGCGACCATGTCTACGCGGGGAAGAAAGTCAGCCCATGTTCTGATGCGGTTGTTTGCGGTAGTAAGGAACGGAACTCACCCTTCCACAGATCCTGGCCCTCGTAGTCCTCCTTGTGCACCCTCTTCTCGATCAGGTGCTTGTGCTCCGGGTCGTCCGGGTCGACGACCATGATGGTCTCCCAGCGGCCCTGGCCCTTCTGGGCGTCGTTCATCTCGAAGACGGCCGTGACGACGAGGACGAGGACGGTCAGGCCCTGGGCGTAGACACGGGCCTGGACGAGGCGCTGGGCGCCGGAGAGCCACTTCTGGCGGTTCACGATGGCCATGGCGACGGCCATGGAGGCGACCCAGGAGCCGAAGACGATGGAGTAGCGGTTCTCCTTGCCCCACTTCATGAAGCTGTCGTAGGCGGACTGGTTCTGGCGGACGAGCGCCTGAGCGCGGGCGGCCTCGTCCTGGTAGCCGTACATGGGGTCCTTGGAGTGGGCGAAGCGGATGGAGTTGCGGTCGGCGATGACGATGGCGCCGAAGGTCGCGGTGGAGGTGACGAGGAATGTGCGGAAGGGGAGGGTGAGGGCGCGGAAGGACGGGTAGCGGCGCGAGGCGAACATGACGCCCGCCACGCCGCCGGCGAGACCGATGGAGCCGCCGAGGAGGCCGCCCTTGATGACCTCGCGGTAGTGAGCGTCTTGCTCTTCCTGGGAGAGGACCTTCATGGTGGGCTCTGGGTTCTGGGAATGATATCGGTGGTGGTTTGTGTAGTGGGGGAGGTGATCGAGTGTCGCTGTCGATGTCGAGGTCTATGCGGCGGGATGTGTAGCGGTTTGCCCGGCCAAGGTTGAAGGTATTATTAGGTAGTGTCGTGTGTAGGCCTGTAAGTAAAGTAAATCACCAAGAAGAAAACAGCTCAACCTCAGCGAGCTGTGATCGATGGCTTGGTATTATACGGGGCGTCCGTGGGAGGCTCCGGGTAGATTCCGAGGTGGTTCGGCGTTTCCAGATGCCGGATTGTGCTGACTGAGTTGTCGAGGCGAGAATACTACGGCGATTGAAAGCAGGTCCGGGGAGATGCAGCGTTTGTGCTGGGGGAGCTTGCTCGTGTTGAAGCCGGTCGTGGGCAAAAAAACAAAGTGGTGTCATCACTCGCGCGACACTCGGAAAGTCTAGAGCGCAGGAAATGCCATTGACGTAAGACCACCGCAACTCTGGCACCACCGCTCGGCGTCTGGTCTGCGTGGGAAGCGGCGACCAGCACCAAAGCCCGAGAAATGTCCGTTTCAGTGACCCGCTTATTGGACTTTCTGTGGATTCTCATTCGCTAATCGTCCCACCGGCCGACGCCGATGGACATTGGGCTCTGGGCTGATGTCCATTCCGCTTTTCGCCGTCTGGTTGCATTGCCTCCCGTTATATTTTTCAAATCCCGAAGCTCGAGCTTCGGCCACGCAGGTGCGCCAAACTTGGAATCATTTCCTGACTCATCCACTGCCTCTGTCATTGCGGCTCAGCACCGTTATTCCCGTGGCTCCCGTCGTGAGCCACTAGGAACTGTGGCGCCGACGGGCGAGCTGCTGTGTCAGCCCCTGCCGCGGGTGATCTTCACAATGGTAGCATCCTGCTCGCTGCACATCAGATCTCTCCTGCAGAAAATAGAGATCTTGCTCCTCATCTCCGGAGTCGGCGACACGTGAGACGCCCCCGAGTCTCCAGATCACTCCGCTGTGAACACATGGCGCCCCCAGGCTGCCCAGCTTGAGACTCGAGGAGAGGAGAACTTGCATGGTCCTATCCTCTACAGTACGGACATGCGCGTATTTCCCGTCCGCTTGCATCAAATGTCTCCTGTTTGATTGATCCCCCGCCCAGCACTGCCCTGAAACCAGAGGCTCTCGTGACGTTGTGCCAGGGCCCCAGCGAGATTGGGCGTCTCATCCTCCTCCGCGCCGAGTGCTCAACAGAATTCAACCGAAACCTCCCGCTGATCGACATCGTCGGATTCCAGAGTGCCGCCGGCCTGCCTCTTCGGGGAAGCGGGAGCACCTCCCTCCCTGGGTCCCTCTGCTGGTCCCCAGGCTTCTTCCCTTGCCCCTGAGAAGCCCGCGCGCCCCGGGGGGCCGCGCTAGCTCCTCTCCTCCAGCGAGTGTCTCTGACCGCCTGTCGTTCACGATCCGTCAACTCCGGAGTCGCTCTTGTTTTCCTCCGTCGCAAATCATCCCGGCGCCGCGCATGCATACCATATGGACGCCAAGCGAGCGAGTCCCCTCAAGTTGAGCTCCCCAAAAAATTAGTGACACGGACCAGGACCCTGGATTTATTTCCCTGACCCCTATCCGCGATACCCCTATTTCCGGTTTCACGCCCATCCGAACCTCAAAACATGCCCGATGGTTGGTGGAATGCTTTCACCGCCTTTCACCGAGCCCCTTCGCGCTTGGTGCCCTCGGTGATCACTTACTCTTCTAGAACCCTTCCATGGGAGTGGTACCGACACGATCCCTGTGCAGCAGCCTGCAATCGCGCTACGGTGAACCATAAGCCCGGGATGAGCAGTCTGGCCGCCTTGACACCTTCCTTGCACTGATACCTGTCGTTGGATCCAGCAGTCCAGACGGCTACCGCCTTCGTTCATATTCTTCATGGAAGCCTAGGTCCAACTTGTCGAGGCAGATGCCGAGCCACATGGCAACATGGCCACCAGCACGTCCCTTACGCTGCAAGTACCGAGGCTTGAGTCGGCGCCACCACCGTGAGACCCGGTTGCGAACGGAGGACGGACCAAGCCGGAAAGGGCCACCTCGTCCGGTCAGCCTCCAGCAGGCCTTCTCTCGCCACCCGTTGCAGCTAGAAGCCTTCTAGGCATTTCCAGTTTCCACCGGCTTGGGTTTACATAATGCGGAGTGAAGGGGGTAGCGGAGTGCCGGGATGTGGAAGCTCCTCTCCCATCGTCAACAGGAGGTCGAGGACCACGTCAAGAACTGATGATGGCCAGCTGGCGAGATGCGAATATTCTGTGAGCTCCCCCGCCCCGTTAAACTGCCGCAAGCCCATTGTTTTTGGACCAAACTTGGCTTTCATGCTTGATCAAGCTTGATTGTTGACTACGTAATTGGCGAGTCAGTGGGCAGTTCGGTTGCAGCGGCTATGGATGCACGCTACGCTGCATCACCGCGGCCAAGGCAACTTAACCTTTGGCGATGCCGGTATTTGCCATGTCTGGCCTCCTTCTTCGGGTAGCCAAAGTCTGGACGGACACGCGCTGCCAACAACCCATGATTCGGAACCTGAGAACGACCATCGCTTCTCATTTCTCTCAGCCAAGTAACCAAGCAACGGAGGAATGACCTTTGGTTCGACGTGTTCGGTCAAATTCAGGGTTAGTCCCTGCCAAGAGTATCCAGTCGTCCAGCCCAGACACGCCGCCCAGCCTCCGCCCTCGGCCGAGTGGGTTGAGTGATGTCAACAAGTTCCTATAGTACCATTCTACAAATTGACCAGATGTCAACGGACTGCGATGACGACGCAGCTCCGCCTTGGTCTATCAGTTTACAGTACTGCTCTGGGCTGGCAAGCTGGTCTGGCACATCGCTCAGTCTGTCGTCAAGCTGTCGCGCGAGCACCGTCCCAGGCTCGATGCTATGCCACATGTAGCGAGGTGCAGGTGGCCTGACGGGGGCAGCAGTGAGTGATGCACAGAGACAAGCGAAATCGAAGGTTTCCGAAGCGATCGTAAGATGGGCCTTGTCTCAAGTGCTCAAATTGCTCTCCGGTAGGCAAGCCATTGATCCTTTTCGGATCCGCAGCTTGGATGGCTTGCTGCCATAGCGACACACTCCTGCCCAAATCAGACCGGACCTGCGTCTTGCGATGCAAAAGTGGGAGCATGGCTGGCTTGGCTGGCAAAAGACGCCCAGCCCATTTCGTGTCGGCCACAGACTGCCCCCAACGGTTCAGCCAGGCCCGCCGCTCAGACTCAGTGCGCAGATGACGACCCCGAATTCCCGATCGATACGGGCGCCTCTCGAAGGACTCTCTCTGTCTGTTGCGTGAGCAGTGGAAGGCGGTCTGTTGACGCGGGATGAGTCGAGTATGGTGGCCTGCGCGCGTTGGATATCACCCTGCCTCACCGCCTTTCACCACGAAACATCTTTGGAGCATCGCATGCAGGCCAACACAGGAGGAGCAATGCTCCAACAGGCCGGAACCGCGCAGTTGTGTGACACACAGACTCGAGCCGACGCGGGACGTGAGCGCTAGGCCGGGATTGAACGCAGTTCTGGCAGGGGTTGCCGGCGGCCTTCCGCGCCGAGAACATTGGCGGGAAGCCTGATGCCCTCATTCGCTGGGGCGAGGGACGACTCGACATGGTAGGAGTGGTTTCCTGGGTCGATCCGCATCTGCATGCTTGCTGACCGCCTGCAACCCATCCGCCCAGCCTACGAGGCAGGCAGAATTACATGAGCCGTCGTTTTCTGCCATGCCACCCTCTGTGACGTTGACGCCCACCTCACATGCAGTCGGGCGGTCTGCGGAGGCCAAAAAAAAAAAAGTCCAACCATTCCCCCGTCCGAGACCAACGGAAGGAAATCATGAGGATTCTCTCTCTCCCCTCTCAAATCGTAAGCACTGTCATGGCTTACCACCTGCTGGCAACCCCGCGCGCCCAGCAGCGAATACTCGGACGGACAAGTTCTTCTGCGTGGGCCGACTTGCGCATCGGAGAAGGACTTCGTAGCGGGCAAGCGGGCATCGCCCGTTCTGCCCGCAAACAAACAAATGCAGATGATGGTGTGGTGGACGAGGCGCTAGTGATGCCAGCATGAGTCAAGGTAGCGTGGGTACGGCGAGCGATAATATCCAGAACAACGTACCGGCGTCCACGTACCGATGCGAACATTTGGGCCGGTACATGTGGAAGGGTCGGACGTCGTGGAGTCTTTACGGATCCACCAATTGCCCAGGACCAGGCGTGGTTGAAAACAAGGCTTTCCTGAAGAAGCGGCACTGTGAAACGCACATGTGCTGTTTTCTCAGTCTGGAGGCACACGAGCTCGGTGAAGAACCCCAAACTGCCGCAGGACGAGCAGGTTCGCAACTGAAGGACTCCCATCTGCGTGACGCACTGGTGCAGATGGGAGGTGGATGCGCGATATTACTTTGGCATCCAGAGCCGTGATGCATGCAACACCTGGTGGTGGTGTCTCCCACTCGTCTGCAAGGCGGCCATGTGCCTGTCCAGATTACTCGTACTAAACGGTGTAGTGTGATTGGTGGTGTTGAATGGGGGGTGCTTGGCCTCATCGTGAGTCCCACGGCGGGAGTGCCAGGGGTCTCGATGACCCACAGACAGAGAGCGTTCGCCAGGAGTTCAAAGGTTTGGCGTGGCGCGGCGCCAACAACGGACGGTTCTTCGTCTCCGAATACTGCGATGATCCTGGTGACGGCATGAAGAACAGCAGCAGTTGTCAAGAAGATAGAGCGGGGCTCGACCCCGAGAAGCGTCAGTGTCCACGTCGCTTGCGCTCTAGGTACTCGTACCTAGCTAGTACCTAGGTGTCGATAGATGGGTTGCTGAGGCCCGAAGCTCATGATGCTGCAGGTAGCCGGGCGCACATGAGGGGAAAGGCGTCACGCCTCCCCTCAGTTCATCGAAGAGAACCTCTCAAGTTTCCGTGGCTTTGCTGCCTGATTTCATGCGTACCTAGATGAGTCGTCCGTCCTGCCGGCGATGAGTCGAATTCCATGGGCGGTGGCTGGGTGGCAAGGAGAGGCGTACGGCTGGGCTGTAGGTCGTCCTTGGTTGGAGAGATGGGGAGCAAAAGCAAGAAGCAAAGACCACCTAGCCGGCAAAAGCACCGATGCACTTCACGGCTGCCAGCGCCTCCTACCTGCCCTCCCCACGCCCGGGTTCTTGCCCCGGACCAGTGACGATACCAATGATGGCAGGTGACCCTGCCTGATCAACGGCACAGTCACGCCGGGGAAGGTTCCTGGGTCTTGGCTGTTGCCCGTTCCTCAACTTGATCGCCGTGGACAGGTGCTCCTGCCTCGATTGCTCGATTCGTGGGAAGGTACGAATTGGATACAAGAGATTCACTGCTCGAGCAAGTCGCGTGTGTGCCCAGGAGAAGTATAGCAGATGTACCCCGGGTGCACCGACCTCGAGTTGGAGACGGGTGGAGCGTGCACGAGTGACCTCCGAGTCCCGAGCAGCATGGAATCGATGGGGGATGAGATCAGTGAGCGACAGCGTGGACCTCGCGGAAAACCGACTTGACTCGCGCCCTATCTGCATGGGGAAGAAGTAACAAGCAACTCCATGCCCTCGAGGTCAGGTAGGTACCTGCCTACCTCCAGCTCACAGAGAAGTTCGAGCTTACCGCAACTTTATTACCTGACCTGAGGCAGCCTCCTGACGCCCATCCCGTCTGATCCATCCATCCATCCATCCATCCACCTATCGTTCCCCCATTAAAGCCGACTAACCGATCTGCTCGTCCAACCATCCGTGCTTTAATTCACAATATCCCAAAACCACTTGCAACCCCCAGACCGCCCGCCCCCCTTCGTCCTATCCCCCATTCACTTCTTACTTCCTCACACTCCTCAGCTTGTAACCTTTCAAACATCTTCTTCCGGGCATACTTTCTGTGTGCCGAAGAAGATTTTCGAGTCGTCGAGCTGTGACGAGGACGAACCTCGCCATCCAACGCTCACCGTTCATTGCCCGCTTCTTGGGTCTCGTGCCACCGAAGTCAAAGGTCTCTCATCCTTCAACAAAACGCCGCCTGGTCTGTTTGTCGTCGGACTCGACTCAGGCCTGCATCCCCCACAGAGCCCTCGGCTTCCAGAAACTCGCCTCGCTCACCTGGCCGGCCGGCGCTTGCTTGCTAATCCAGCTCGAGCCCTTCGGCGTTTACTTGCGGCGACTGGCGATTTCCATCCGCACGCAACCTCCTCTCCCGTAGCTGCAGGAAACGCGCAAACGGACCACGACGACGACGGCTACGGCTCCTCCAAGTGATCGACCCCGCGGAATCTTTGCCCTGCCCGCATCCGCATCGACTGGTCGACTGGCTCGTTAACAAGCTCGACTCCTTCACTTTGGACTTTCTGAGAGTCTACGGCGACGCACTATCACCGAAACAGAAGACCTCCACTCCGAAGCAAGCTACTGCAGCGCCCCAAGGCACGCCGCCGGCTAATTCCCACATTTTCTACTCCCACACGCCCCCCGACCGCCCCCGACTCGAAACTGCCCTGCAGCAGTCTGCAGCTGACATGAAGAGCGCCCTTTCCAACCTGTTCGCCCCATCTCCCTCCACGAGTACCGAGGACCCTACAGAACCGTCCAGCCGGTCCGCCGCTGCCGCCTCCGCCGCTGCCTCCTCGCACGCACACGCAAAAGCACACGCATTCGCCCACTCTCCGGCCTTCCAGGGCTCATCCCCTGGCGCCGTCACCACTACTACCAGCGACTCGTCGTCTTCGTCACCTCACGACACCACTTTCACCTCTTCACCTTCGCACGCCAATTCTCCCTTCACCCCAAACTCCCCCCAACCTGCGACGCCCACCGATTTCTTCGATCCCGCCCACCCCTCCAAGCCAATCGACATCGCATTCGGGAACTCGCCTGATTGCTTCCCCGCATTCCACCAAGATTCCCCCTCGAGGTTCGATCGGAATCTATTCGGCATCCCCGTCGACCCTTCTGCTGCTACTCGCAGCGTTGAAATGACCACCGGGCCCTCCATGGATGCGGCCATGGGACGTAGCCGCCAGGACTCCTTCGTGAGCGCCGGCCCCAAACCCATCTCCGTCAACAATGCGAATCGCGACCAGATGAGCCGCCAGCGCCGGGAGAGCCTGGCTGGCTCCCTCATGGGCGGCACCAGCTGGGGCGGCATGTCGCTGGGAAGTTTCATCCGTGACGAGTAAGTCGCCTCGAATCCGTCCATTACCTATGCGCCACTGACCTCGCGTGCGCAGCATGATCATGGCCGGCACCTCCCCCTTCACCCACGGACAGTCGCCTTCTCTCCACTCCTCCTCCTACATGCCCAAATTCGAGGCTCAGTTCATGAAGGACTTCACCTGCTGCGGACTGACCCTGTCTAACCTGCACGAGCTGCTCCAGCACTACGAAGAAGCCCACACCCAGGCCAGCCCGACGACGACGAGAGGCGGCCCTTTCTCTTCCCAGTTCACTCCGCTCTCGCCACCTGGCGGATCCCGGGGACGCCCTTCGATCAGCTCCGCCTCGGGCCACAACAACCTCTCCAAGCTCACCCAGGCGCGCGCGAGCCCAAGCATGGCTGCTGCGGGCATGGCTAGCATGGGCGTGCAGCTGGGCCATCAGCCCGGCATGCCGCAGCATACCGGCATGGCTGCCCATATGGACGAGATGGACGCGGTCGGAGACATGGAGATGGATGATGCGGTTGGCCACATGGAAATCGACGACGATAGCCAAAGGACGATGCACCAGACTCGCCAGATGTTCGGACAGCAGCAGCGCCCGCAGCTGCATGTCGACGCCTCGGGTCTCACGCAAGGCCTGCGAACCTCGCAGCCAACGACGCCGGCAGCCGCCAACTTTGGCCTGCAGCACAATCCCACCGTCTCTTCCGTCAACACCCCGACCCTTTCCACCCACCAAAGCCCTTCGCAGTCCCGCGGTAACACCGGATTCCTCGGCAACAACGGAATGGACGAGGATCTGCCTGGCATGCCCATGGGCGGCAACATGGAGTTTGAGGGCGCCAACTTCGGTGACATGGGCTTCGGCGGCAACAACAACGGCAATAATGCCAACAGCTCGAGCGCAGAATTCTTCATCAACAATCCCGGAAAGCATCTCTTCAGCCCTGGAGGCGCCCTCAACCAGCAGCAGCAAGCCCTACAATCGCAGCTGGTCAGCCTGGGCTTCGATCCGAGCCAGCCACACAGCGCCGCCAACGCCGCGCTGATCCAGAAGTTCACCGCCATGATGCACAACGAGGAGTCGAAACCGTTCAAGTGCCCTGTCATTGGCTGTGAAAAAGCCTACAAGAACCAGAACGGATTGAAGTGAGTCGACCTGACTTTTCTGGCGCTTGCCACAGCTAACGCATGGGTTAGGTATCATAAGCAGCACGGCCACCAGACCCAACAACTGCATGCCAACGATGATGGCACATTCTCTATCGTCAATCCCGAAACAGATGCGCCCTACCCCGGGACTCTGGGCATGGAGAAGGAGAAGCCGTTTTGCTGTGAGGTTTGCGGCAAGCGATACAAGAACCTCAACGGGCTCAAATACGTAAGTCTCGCCCGTCATTTTCAACACCAAGGTTTAACTGACCATCTCTGTCACAGCACAAGGGACACTCGGCGCCCTGCAACCCAGATTTCAAGCTCATCGCCCAGGGTCTTCATCTCCCTGGAGGCTTGCCCGGCTTGATGGAGACGGCCGCCACGAATCCCGGCAGCAGCGAGGACCAGCAGATGATCTAGGCCGGGCATCCTGCTTGAGATCATATGCTCGTCTCCCGGGTGGAAATGAAAATGGATCGATTCCGTGGCCGATCGCCCGTTCGTGATCGGCACCCACATGCGCGTCACTTCAACCACTCCAACAACACTCCGCTCCTTGGAAGGGAAGGTCGTCTCCAGCATTCCACGGCGTTCTTGGTTTTTCTCTTGTTCGACAGCGCTCCTCCGCAGTCGCAGGGCGACCCTCCGGGATTGCTGGGGAGAGCGTTTGTCTGATTCTCATGTGTTGGCCTGCTTTATACCCCCAATAGACGGCCGGCGCCTCTCGATGATTTGGGGACGTACAGCGAAGGGCCCCTGTTTCTTGCACTTCCTTATGTTAGATCCTAATGCAGCCTTGTCCAAAGACTGAGGCAAAGCTACGACCAGCGCAGCATAGACGACATCACTTGTCAGGGTTTGGGGCGTTCCAAAAAGCAATTGGTTTGGTTTTTTATCTTCCTCGTCTTTCTGTTTTCGCGGCTCGTTCAAAAGGGGGATGTTGGCTACCAAAAGCGCCCAGGGGCCTAGCTAGACATTGGCCCAGGTGTCAAAAAGGGGGTTGGTTGTCAGGACATTCTCCGCGGGTGAGAGGTCTGATTCGGTTATCGTGTTGTCGATCCATGTACGAGTCGAGTTGTCAGTTGTGACATGGCTTTATGGTTGGTGCTCTGAGTTGTTTTGTCATGAGGGAGGAGAGTTGGCGGGTGAGCCCTCGGTCATGCGGCTATCTAGGGAAAGGCGCGAGTGTGTTGAGTTTCAAATAAACTGCGCGGTTTACAGTTGTTACCCTCGAGGATCCTTGTCAGTGATTGATGGCCTCTGTACTGATACTCTCTCTGGACGAGGGGCTCAGTCCACGTTCAACCCCGTTCGCCGATTCCGAGCGGATGCCACCTTGGTTGCGATCGAGATACGGGTTGACTTCCCAACCACGAGTAGCCGTGAACTGCGGGGTTTGATGGGTGATCTTCGAGAAGCAAACGGAAGGTCGTCGCTATCAAGGGGTTGGGGTCTGATGTCCGCGCGTAGTAGGGCTATCAGATGCAGGTTGCTGATCTTTTCCCAGGGTTGCAGTCTTGCGGGTTAGGCGTAAGAGAGCGACGGAGCGAGCGCTTCGCTTAGTACGTGATGTGATATCTTCAGGGGCAGGGGAGAGGGGGATGGTGAAGATCTTGGTGCACGTCGTGACACGGCCGAAGAGGGGGCTGGTCTTGGGGGAGAGTGTGTGGGCAAGGGGGAGGCGTCCGGGGCGAGTCGTGATGGTGTGCTGGGCGTTGCACCATGCAGGAGAGAAGCGAGCGACGTCGGCGCGTGGGGTAGAGGTACGGCAGGACAGACGGACTTGCACATCTACGAAGCCTGTCAAACGTGGGTGTTCTGAAGCCGGGAGGAAGAGGTCAGGGGCCGGAGACTACATGGTATTTCCATCTCATTACTAGCAGTACTGGTTGAATACATTCTTGTATTTAGAGATAGAGGTTGGTGAGTCCCTCTGCGGTATTGGAGAGGCAGACGTGTCCTCACCTCAACATGTCCAAGAGATCGTCTTGAGGCAAGGCCACTTGGATCCCTGCGAGCGACCCTCCCGCCATTTCCGACGCGAAACCACGGCTCTGATCGTTGGTCGTCTCCACGGTGAGGTCACCGACGTCCGATGAATGCCATGAGTCGCACGGACTCGTCGGAGCGGGCTAGTAGACACGCGGAAACGGATCTCAACGGACCAAATTAGGCCCTCCAGATGGCTCGTCGTCTTATTCGCGAGGCCAGGCGGAAGAATGAGTCCGAGTCAACTTCCAATCTGAAGCGCGTTTGACCGTCAGCTTCTAGCAAGGGGCTACTGCAAGTCGGCGACTTCACGCTCCAGGCTTGCGAGTCAGCAACATCCGGCGACCGGTCCTGTCGTCGATAGCGTCGGCCGGGCCTGAGATTACGAGGACCGTTGAATGCGTGTTGGAGCTCCTCAACTCTGGCCGGCGTCCGGATGACTTGTGCCGAGGGGCCGCAACTGACACGAGACGAGGCGTGGAACTGTGACACAAAGATCGCGGTGCGAACGAGATCGACATCAGACGGCGGGTTTGGCGTCTCCAACGTTGACGTCGCACGCGAGTAAGCCAGCAGATCGGCGATCAGCGTTCACAGATCCCCAGTGTCGTGATGGCCATGACGACAAGTCGCACATAGTCGACTGTCAATGAACGTCAAGGCTACGCAATTAATCTATCGAGTGGTTCTCATCAAGGGTGCGGACGGACTCTATTGGGCCATGGTCACCGGAAGGATGGCGAGCGAGGAGGTCTGGCCTCGGCCGAGATCTTCCACGGCTACATATGTAACTCCCCCGCATGGCAAATCATATGTTGCATTGGGAAGGTATCTCTTGTAATCAAAATGTACATCATGCTAGTCATCGAGAATCGATCGGAAAGAAGCCAACACCTTGCGATGCAACCACGATAAGAGAAATAGGAGGGAATGTGAGCTGTCAAGTGCCCTTCCCAGCTCTTGGCTGCCAGGTAATGGTCGCCTGGGATGCTCGGGAAATGTCGACAAGAACAATATCGTTGCGGAACTGTATGAAATGGGGATGGCCGTAGCCAAGACTGGGTATGCGGAGTGAAGTCGTCCTCCTGGATGCCACAAGTAGGGCCTTTCCAGGTTCACGGGGTCGGTTGAAAGTCGTATCATGCATCCGTTATCGTCAGGGTCTCGTCGCGTTCGTCGTGCCTTTAGCTCATCTCCATGCCTTCATCCTCTTCGGCATCCTCGTCGAGCATCTGCGTCGCTTGGCTGCTGAAGCTATGCTTTCTGCCGTGTCCGTCTCCGTACCGAGAACCGCTGAAGTTGCTGACATACTCGAGCTCTTCACCGCCCACGACACGTCCTTCCATGTCGATTTCCTGGGAAAGCTCGACGAGGGCATTCCGTGGGAGACGCAGGAAGCCCTCCGTCCGCACGATACGGCCCCAATGGAGCAGGCAGAACTGGGCAGCCCGTTTCCTGAGCCACTCCTCGCCTGCAAGTCCGGCGGAGTGCCAGATTATGCAGGCATGGTCTACGTCAAGCTCCTTCGAGAGTCGGTTGACGCAGAGGAGGCGAAGGTGGGGGATGCCGTAGATGTTCGACATGACAAGCAGGCCGGCAACGTCGGTGAGCTCGGTGGTAGCGCCGCTTTCGTCGATCATCGTACCGTGGATGCTGTCCGTGTAAAGATAACGAAGGAACGATTTGACCACAGAGTAGGGCTCGGGAATGTGCATCTTCTTGGTGTGGAACTCGGCCATCTGCGAGTTGTAGAGGCGGGCGAAGTGTGGCCAACGAGCCTGGAGGATGAGCTTATGTACGTGAATGGGTGGTGATGTTGGTGCGTCCGGCGCAAGCCAATTCTGATCAGGAGTGGTCTGGCCGCTTCGCATCTCCTCATCGTCCCAGTCTCCTGCTAATGCCGTGATCACGAAATCTGTGCCACTGCCTGTTTCTGGCGGCAGATCGAACAGCTTGGCCAAGTCTGCACCCAGACCCTTGGACGGCTGGTCGAGCGCTCGAGCAGGCCGCGCCTCTGTTCTTGGCTCAGGGGCTAGATTGTTGCCAAGGAAGCCGTAACGACGGAGATCAACCTCCATAATGTCGCTGTTTAATTTCGTCAGCATTCTGGTGTTCGTCGAGCCTGTTGGCGGTATGAACTCACCTCAAATACTCCTCAAATCCCTGGGGCCCGAGATCATTAGGAGCCGGGTCGGTAGGGCAGCCAAGGAGCCATGCTTTGGTGCCGTCCTCGTTCATGGTGCAGTAGTGCCATCGATAGCCGGATTTGAAGATCTCTCGACCCTCTGCCAGCTTCTGCCATCGAAGGTTTGTGAGATCCAAGGCCGAAAGGGAACACTCCTTGGAAGTAATCGTCGCCGCAGGCGTAACAAAGTCGAGCAGTGTTCCGGAGGAGTACACGTGAAAGTGGATGCCGGTCCCCTGGGTGGGAATGTTCGGACCTCCAACAAACTTGATCGATGATATCGTCCCTGGCGCGATGGGGGCATATGTCTTGATCTGGAATGAGGGGGGGTTGACTTGCGCACTGCGGGAGTTGGCGGCATAGCCTGACGCTCCCACGGCCGGCGCTTGGGCAAGATTGTACGGCTGTCGAGGAGATCCGACCGTGCGGGTCAGGCCTGACTGGCGGTCATAGATTCCAACTTGGGGCGCGGACTCGAAAGCCGGGCTACCTTTGAGGTCCAGCCACCAGAGGTCTCCGATCTTCTCCATCTCCTCGCCCATGCCGCCGAATACCCAGACTCGATCGCCCCAGATGGAGACTGAGTGATCAAACCGTCCAACGAAGCGCCAGGACTTGCTCCAGGTGAAGGACTTCAAGTCGAGGTAACAGATGTCGTCCAACACATAGTTGTCGTGACCAGTAATGCCGCCAATGATGAACAGCTTGTCGTCGTGCAGGACTGCCGCATGGCGAGCACGGCCCCTTGGGATTGGCCCAGAGACCTGGGGCTGCGTCCAATGTGCGGACTTGAGGTCAAAGATGATCAGGTCGGAGAGGTAGGTTCGATGTTCGTTCTCGCCGCCAAAGACCAGGAGCTTGTCACCGTTGTAAATCGTCGCCGTGTGTCCTAGAGGGACGTCAGACATGTTTTCCATCAGACACTCAACGAAATTGGCTTACCCATGCGGACTCCGGGAATGTCCCCGTAGTTGTCGACGAGACTCCACTGGTGGCTGACCAAGTCAAGCCGGAGTACGTGATTGTAGACTTCATCGGTGTACTGGTCGAATCCACCAAAAGCATAGATCTGGTTGTTGCCGCAGTATGTCACCGAGGCATTGACCAAGCAGGCTGGCCGCTGTCCCAGAGTCCGGGTAACCTTGGGACGGTAACCGTCCATGGCGCTTCGATTCTTGATGGGGGAATTCGGCATGATGTATGTGTTGTTGCTGGAGGTGGACGAGCCGGGGGCTGTATTCGGGGTTGCGCCGCTGGGTGTGTTGGAAGAGAAGGGCGTCGTCTGGGTGGCAGGGGTGCCGATCGACGGAGTCACGGCCGTGCCGCCAAAGAGCGATTGCGGCCCCGGTGCCGGGGAGGAAGCGTTTGTCATGATGGATGGCTTCGAGGAGGACAGTGACGAGGATGTCTAATGAAAGGATGAGGAGGAGGTCATCGCTACCGCAACGTAGAGGCAGTGTCGAATGCGCCCACAGAGGTTTCACAGCCCACGCAGGTTTTCGAGGACAACAGTCGGAAAAGAAAAATCCTTAGTCCATCGGGAGTGTCAGTCAGGCTGATGGTGGTGGTCGCGCGGATCGAGACGAACAGCGTGGTTGTAGCCTGGGCCGCCGCCAAGTCAGCCTCGGAAGGGGATAGCGCCGCCCCACTGGATCAACTTGTCGGGGGGAGGAGCCAATGGCTTGACGGAAACCAGGGCGGTGTGGAGTGGCAGAATTTCGGGGCACCCGATTGACGATGGCGCCCTCCCAGAGAGGCGAAGTTCAACAAAGAGTTTGCTCTCTGTTCCGAGCCGAAAGTCGGGTTCTTTGACCGTCTCCGGAATCAATAGGTAGGTACCAAGTCAACTCCCTACATAACTACATATCAAGGCCGGCTGTACCGGCCTCCTTGCCAACCAAGCCCAATCTTGGCCGTTCCTGCATTGGTCCAATCCAAGAAATGCACGGGCCACGCGCTGAATGATGCTAGTCTCGCCTAATTGGTTGACAGGCCAGACCCCTGTCATCGCCCGGAACATCGATGGCGCCGGTAGTGGTTGTCGGGGAAGGTGCCGTTGCCTGGTCAGCTCATGGTGGGGCACAAAGTAAATAAAAGAAGCTCGAGGTCGTGATGACCTCTGCACTCCCTCTTGTCCTCCTCTTCACCATACAAACTCTCTACACACGCTCTCCTCCATCCCTCTCAAACCCTCCCGCTCTCCTCCAAGCTTTCCAGCTTGCGTATTGCATCAAAGTCTCACTTCAAGAATCATCAAGTCCGCTAGATCTCGTCGCTGTCAAGCCACCTGGTCGTCCCACCGACTTGGAGCCATTCTTCGAGGCCCCCTTTCGATCCATCGAAAACCACAAAGACAGAAGTACCAACAGAAACCAACACTACCATCCAGGAACCTTTAACTAGAGTCTCTTGGAGCTCGTTCGATCATCGAAGCTCTCCATCTCTACCCCCACGTCGGTACAATTCAACCCCCCACACACACTAGTCAAAATGGCGACCCTTGTATCAACGCCCCTCAAGTCCCACCGTGGACTCTTCTCAACCCGGACTGCTGGCGGCCGGATGCCCCTGACCCCGTCTCCCCGTCAGAACTCCACCACTGTCCCCACAAACCTGAACTCGTCCCCCTTCACCCCTGAGAGGTCTTCGAGCAACGACGGCTTCCGGGCATCCAAGTCGACCTACGGTGGCAACCTCACGGCCCACCTCGTCAGGTCCACCTCCAAGCCCAAGGCTTCGCACAGGGACTCGCCCAAGTCCAACATTGCTCGTGGTGTTTCGACCCCCCGCAAGGCTCTTGAGCTCGGTGTCTCCGACTTTACCCTGGCCGGCACTGGTGCCACAAAGACTCCCTCCAGCACAAAGTCGAAGAAGACCAGCCTCAGGCAAAAGTCTGGCAAGACCACCCTCAACTACGGCGGTGACCGCTTCATCCCCAACCGTGGCTCCAGCTCTGCCATCTCCAACGTGGGCAGCGGCAAGCTCGATCACGCCGAGAAGCGCCCCAAGAGCAGCGGCGAGGGCTCTGCTACCCTTTCCTCGGCTGCCGATGATGCCATCGCTGCCCTGGAGAACCTCAACATCAACGACGATGACGAGCCCGCCAACTACACTCGTCCTTCTCCCAACACTGTTGCGTACCAGGACTCCCTCGCTAACGCCTGTGGCGTCAACCTCAACACCCGCATCCTCCAGTTCAAGCCTGCTCCTCCTGAGTCGTCCAAGCCCATTGATCTGCGCCAGCAATACAACCGTCCTCTCAAGTCTGCCAGCGCCTCCAGCACTCAGTTCAAGCGCCGTGTTGCTTCGGCCCCCGAGCGTGTCCTGGATGCTCCTGGCCTGATTGACGACTACTACCTCAACCTCCTTGACTGGAGCTCTGGCAACCAGGTCGCCATCGGCCTTGAGCGCAATGTCTATGTCTGGTCCGCTGATGAAGGCTCTGTCAGCTGCCTTCTCGAGACCAGCCCTGACACCTATGTCAGCAGCGTCAAGTGGTCCGGCGACGGCGCATACGTCGGCGTTGGCCTCGGCACTGGTGAGGTCCAGATCTGGGACGTCGCCGAGGGCCAGAAGGTCCGCAGCATGCTCGGCCACGACACCCGTGTTGGCGTCATGGGCTGGAGCAAGCACCTTCTGTCCACTGGTGCCCGCAGCGGACTTGTTTTCAACCATGATGTTCGCATCGCTGAGCACAAGGTTGCCGAGCTCGTCTCTCACACCTCGGAGGTCTGCGGCCTCGAGTGGCGCTCCGATGGTGCTCAGCTCGCTACCGGCGGCAACGACAACCTTGTCTCTATCTGGGACGCCCGCTCCCTCGCAGTCCCCAAGTTCACCAAGACCAACCACAAGGCCGCCGTCAAGGCCCTCGCCTGGTGCCCCTGGAACATGAACCTCCTCGCCACCGGCGGTGGTTCGTACGACCGTCACATCCACTTCTGGAACTCCACCTCCGGCGCCCGCGTCAACAGCATCGATACCGGTTCGCAGGTCACCAGCCTCCGCTGGAGCCCCCACTACCGCGAGATCGTCAGCTCCAGCGGTTTCCCCGACAACTCTCTCAGCATCTGGAGCTACCCCACCCTGGTCCGCAACGTCGAGATCCCCGCTCACGAGAGCCGTGTCCTGCACAGCTGCCTCAGCCCCGATGGCCAGATGCTCGCCACTGCCGCTGCCGACGAGAGCTTGAAGTTCTGGAAGGTCTTTGAGAAGAAGGCTGGCGCCGCCGCCGGTCTGGGCGGCAGTGGTTCCTCGGGCAAGGCCGAGATGACCAAGCAGATGACTATCCGGTAGATCATCATCGTGCCTGACAATCAATGTCGGCCGACGTGACGATACGACAAGTGTAGGTATCTCTCAACATCTGGGCAACTTGTGTTTCTGGGTTCCAGCCGGTCGGAGCGTCTTTTTCAGCGAGGAGTTGGGGTGTATTTGGCTTCCCTCTCACGTGGCATGAAAGAGCTTCTCCACGAAGGAACGAGACTGCATGATCAATGACGATCATGAACAAGGAATGAGGTTATCATCATCTGGTCTACCTGGGCTTAGGTGGATGTTTTGTGTGTCCTGTGAATGGACTGAAGTGTGGCGCACTAAGGATTGTACAGACAGCGAGCGGTAGCATCAAGTTAAGTGACTATGCGCCCTTCGACAGAATGCTATTGAATCATTGAGAAGATTGTGTCTCTGTGAAGCTCGTTCCTCTACATGGTGCTGCCAGAACCCTCCGATCTTCCCATTGGCTCACCGTCACAGGGGCAGGCAACAACCGAGAACGGCAGTTGCACCCCGCGCCAGCCTTATCGATACGGGATGACTAATTGCAGAGCCTCCAACGTCCCTCAATTCCACCCAGGGAAACAAAGGGAAACTTACTCTCCTCAATACCAACCCCCAACTCCACACGACCGACAAACACGGACAGCGCGATATCTTCGACAAGGAAGGCAGACTAGAAATACGTCTGCCGTTAGATCGGCGGTGTCTGATTTCTATCCCTATCCGACCAGCCGAAGCTCGAACTTTCCATCCGCGCGCCTTCGCCGAACCACGCCGACTCGGGCCGCGACCCGCCACTCAACTGCCGCTGAACCTCTTTGACTGCCGCCGGAGTCTCAGAATCATTCCATCTGATAACCTATTCTGTTATTTTGGACGGACTTCCTAACCCCGCGAGTTCATCAGCGGTCAACAAGGCACACGAGGACTTCAGTGCCCGCGCCATCGGCCAGTATCGGCCTTGAGAACGAGCATCGACCATACCCGAGACACAAGAAGACAACTTCTCGTCGTTCATCATGTCCAACAACGTTGTCGGAAACGTTTACCAGCAAGTGATTGAGGAAGTCATCAATGCCTCTCGCGTCGACTTCGAGGAAGGCGGCGTTGATGAGGCCGTGTTGGAAGAGCTCAAGAAGGGTTGGCAACAAAAGCTGTCGCAACTTGAGGTCGCTGCCTTCCCCTGGGATCCCAAGCCGGAGCCCCCCGCGCCTGCCCCAGCTCCGCAGCCCCAGGTCCAGCAGGCTCAGGATACCTTGGTCCAACCCGCCGCCTATTCGCAGTCTGAATTGAGCCCCCAGCCCCCGGCTGCTGCAATTGCCCTCCCGGGAGGCCCTCCGGACGTACAAGTTAAGCAGGAGCCGGGCATCAAGCAAGAGCCCGGTGTTCCAAACTATCATTCCACGCCAGCTGGAAGCAACCTTGCCACGCAGAGAGCGCTCGCCAACATTCAACAGAGGTATGGTGACGAGAAAGCGTCGAGCATCGGTCAAAGCCACGCCGCCGGAGCGGCGCAGAGGCCCAGCCAACCGCCCCAGAGTATCGCGCTACCGCAACAGCAATACCGCCCCCCTCAGCCCAACGCTGTGCCCCAGCAACCGCAATACCCCAACTCATCGCAACCTGGCATGCGGAACTCCCAAGTTGATGGTGCTGGAGATGGCGTCGAGGACTATGACGACATACAGGGCGTTCTGATGCAGCGCGATGCGGCCGGCACCCTGCACGAGCTCGGACGTGTGGATATTGACCGTATGATGCATTCTCAGATCCTGTCGAACGCCAAGGCCATGGAGGGTGGCGGCCTCATGCTTCCGCTCAAGGAGGCCACCAAGCACAGGACTGCCGCTTCAAAGAAGGGGAAGGAGCGCGCTGGCGTCGCCCAGTACGATGGCGAAGACGACGATATCGCAGATGAGGATGCCATCAACTCTGACCTGGACGACTCTGACGAGGATCAAGAAGAGGAAGAGGTCGACGATGAGGGCCTCGGCCACATCATGCTCTGCATGTACGACAAGGTCCAGCGCGTCAAGAACAAGTGGAAGTGTGTCCTCAAGGATGGCGTTCTTACTGTGAACGGCAAGGAATACGTCTTCCACAAGGCGACGGGCGAGTATGAGTGGTAAATTCTGGTGAACAACCACACACAACGGGACGGGTCGGTGTCCCCATTCGAACACGACACACCGTCATAAGATTGGACAAGAACAAGGTCTTTTGTTTTTGCAAAAGGACGCGCGGCTACACATTTCGGGCTCTCTCCGACTGCCCATTCGATGACATTGACGCCTTGAAGTTGGCCTGACCTGGCTTTATGAGCGAACGATAGATGGAAATATGGGAGGGGAAATGGGCAAGAATGGGACGCCGGGATTTTAGAGAGGTGGGAGAGCAAACATGCGCGCTCGTGGTGCAGACGAGCTGGACAGGTCAGGCATTCCGCATTCATCGTGTATCATGCGGGGGTTAGCTGGCCAGAGGCTGGCCACCTTTACTGGCTACCCGTCTCGTTGAAAGGGGGACACTTGGGTAGCTTCACAAATCAACTACTCATTCCTCCAAGGTTCATCGTTCAAGGTTTCAAGCTGAAGCAAGATCTTTTGGGAAGCTGTACTCGTTCGTCATTCTTCCCGTGAAGTCATATATCACCCCTTGGTGACAAGGTGGCTGACCGTGCATGTCTATGTACAGTGCCCAAAACACGCCATATATACCACCCAAAGCAACGCTGCGTCTAGCACATCACCTTCAGGCTCACTTCACCTCACAGGATCAGGTCCGCCTCCTCCTCCTCGCTGTCCTGCACATCCTGCTTGAAGATGACCTTCTCCGCCAGCGCCAGCGTCTTCCGCACCGGCAGCCCGACCACGTTGTCCACGCCGCCGTCGACCTTCTCGACCAGAATCATACCCCCGATTCCCTGCACGGCATAACCTCCCGCCTTGTCCGCGCCCTCGCGGGTCTTGACGTACGCCTCGATGACGTCGTCCGGGAGCCCATCCTCTTCCTTGGCAAAGTAGACCTTCGTCTCCTCGGTGTGGCACGAGATCTCGTAGCCGGGGTGCTGGGCGTCCTCGCGCGGAGCGAGGACGACGATGGCCGTCAGCACGCGGTGGACGACGGTGTCGCGGAGGTGGCGGAGCATGCGTACGTGCTCGGCCTCGGAGCGGGGCTTCTCGAGGATGCGCCCGTCGCGCGTGACGATGATGGTGTCTGCGGAGATGACGAGGGCGGGGTCCGGGATGGAGGCGAGGGAGGCCTCGGGGCTGAGGAGGGACTCGTAGACTGAGAGGCACTTTTGGCGGGCCGTGGCGGCGACGTATTCGTACGGGCCGTAGGCGGACTTGTCGAGGTCTTCGGGGAGTTTGGAAGGGACGATTTCGAGGTTTGTCAGGCCGACTTGGGCGAGGAGGGCTTTGCGACGCGGAGAGGCGGAGGCGAGGACGACGCGCTTGGACTTGAGGTGGTCGAGAATGGGCAGGCGCAGGGGGAGAGGGCCTGGAGGAGGGCGGTTCGTAGGCTTGGGCTTGGGAGCTTCGACACCTTGCTCAGTGGCGGTGTTGTCGGGCGGCGGGTCGGACATTGTGCTGTCTTGGGATTGGTATTGGGGTTTAGATACGATCGGATGGATTTGGATTGATATTGGGCGGTAGCCGGGCGGCGGGAGAGGTCAATGGACAGCTGGTGATAGCTTTACTGTGTGTCGGTGGAAGCTGAAAAGTGAAGCTGTAAATGTTCGAGCTCCCAGAGGATGACGGCGCCGGCAGAGGCGGAGGCTTCAGGGGCCAACCCCGCTGAACTCACCTTATCTTATCTGCCGACAGACCTCATTGCGCTTCCCCCGCCCTTTCTCCAATTCCCATCGTCTTGGGCGGCGTGACCGGCTGTCACTGGCATTTCCCTGGGGGCGTCGGCGTCCTTCTTTCAATCCAAGATCTGTCAGTCATGCCCATGCAGGTGTCCTGAGAAGGATTCAGCACCTAGGCACCACCAGCCAAACACGGTGCAGCTCACCCAAGAGCAGATCCCTACCTCCAGGAGGCGTCCGTCTCGAGTCACCAACCTCCAACAACTCGGCTCGTGCTTCAACATCCGCATAGCGCTAGGACATGTGATAGTCCCTTATCATCAGCTTCCGCAACAGAGACGAGCCATGGCATCAGCTTCGAAGGATGCGTCCTCATCTAAGCCCCAGGCCCAGCCTGCGGTCGAAGGGGACGACAAGATCCGGCTCACGGAGGCCGAGAAGAAGCAGAACCACATTGCGTCCGGTACGTTCGGTCCCAGGAATGCCTGATCAAGATCTTCACGTGCCATCCAGGCTTGCGGCGCATCTACAAGCAGCAAGGGCTGCAGTGCAGCGGCGGTTTTAATGTCGTTTCGGGTTGCATCCTAACATTTCATTCTCCCGTAGAGCAAAAGCGACGACAGGCAATTCGGGAGGGCTTCGACAAGCTGACCGAGCTGGTGCCCGGCCTTGAGGGTCAAGGGCGCTCTGAGGGTCTGGTGCTGCAGCGGACGGTTAAGTACATGCATCAGCAGCTCGCGGAAAGACGGGCCTTGATCGAACGCGTCGAGGCACTCGGCGGGGTCGTGGACCCGGAGTTGAAGCGGTAAGTCTGCGGATCACCGCGGCACTCGTGGCTTCTGAGCTCACATGGTGCAGGCAAGCAGCCAACCAGAACGGAGGCGGCAGAAGTGCTTCGGGCAAGTAACGAGAGGATTCAAGCAAGTAGCGATCTATTGAGGCAGCCAGGGAGTCACGGGATGTTGTTGGGCCCGAGCGTGGTTATTGTTTGCCATGTATCATAGGTAGCATGATGAACAACCAACCCGTGTGCCTGTAACACACATGGGTGAGTTTTCTAGAGAAGGGTCAGACCGCAACTATGCAGAGCACCACCTATTCCACCCCGCGTATTCTACAGTGTATGGTACAGTTCATATACAAGGACGTCACTGGAACGTCCGCACCATCTCCTTCATCCTTTCCAGCAGCTCTGTTGGCGTCAGGTCCTCCCTGCCCTTCTTCTCCTTCTTGTTCAAGGAGACGGTGCCCTGCTCGACGTTCTGCTTTCCGACGACCAGCACGAGGCCGTAGTTCTTCTCCCGCGCCTCGGCCAGCTTCTCGCCCAGCGGGCGGGTGCTCGCGTCCACCTCGACCGTGAACCCCGTCGGGCTCGGCTGCGACTTGCTCCGCTCCTCCTCGGTGGCCCGCCCGTGACCCGTCAGCAGGTCCTTGACCTGCGCGGCCCAGTCGACGACCGGGTCCGTGTCGTTGAGCGTCAGCACCACCACCTGCCGCGGGTTCAGCCAGAAGGGCCAGCGGCCGTTGTACTCCTCGATGAGGAGGGCCATGAGGCGCTCGACGGAGCCGAGGATGGCGCGGTGGATGAGCACGGGGGTGACGGGGCCGTAGGTCTCCTTGGCGGCGGCGTCGACCTGGTCCAGCGGCACACCGGCGGCCTCGTGCTCGGGGGCGGGCGCCTGGTACTCGAGCTTGAAGCGCTGGGGGAGCTGGAAGTCGAGCTGGACGGTGCCGGCCTGGTGGGTGCGGCCGTCTGAGTCCTGCAGCATGACGTCGATCTTGGGGCCGTAGAAGGCGCCGTCGCCCTCCTTGATGGTGTAGGGGAGGCCGGCCTGCTCGAGGGCGGCGCGGAGCTGGGCCTCGGCGCGGTCCCACTCGGCGTGGGTGCCGATGTAGTGGTCCTCGGGGCGGGTGGAGAGGGCGAAGGAGTAGCCGCGCAGGCCGAGGGCGCCGTAGACGGACTTCATGAAGTCGAGGGTGCGGAAGACCTCGGCCTGGATCTGGATGGGGCGGCAGAAGACGTGGCCGTCGTCCTGGTGGAAGCGGCGCACGCGGGTGAGGCCGCTCAGGGCGCCGGAGACCTCGTTGCGGTGGAGGGGGCTGAAGTCGGCGTAGCGTATGGGCAGGTCGCGGTAGCTCCGGCTGCGCGAGGCGAAGATGAGGCAGTGGCCCGGGCAGTTCATGGGCTTGAGGCCGTAGTCGTCGTCGGCGCCCTCTGCGAGGCGGGACCCGTCACCGGACGGGGGGTCCCTGTCGCCGCAGCAGCTGGACGGCTCGGGCTGGCGAGCGCGGCTCGTCACGGTGTACATGTCGTCGGCGTAGTTCTGCAGGTGGCCCGACACCTCCCAGAGGGACTTCTTGTAGATGTTGGGGGTGATGACCTCCTCGAAGCCGTAGTGCACATATTGGCGTCGGAGGAAATCGACGAGGCGGTTGAAGATCCGGGCGCCGTTGGGCAGAAAGATGGGAGAGCCGGGGCTGTATACGGAGGTCATGAAGAGCTCCTGCTGCATGCCCAGCTTGCGATGGTCCGGGGGCTCGGGGACATCTCGATCAGCTGCTGGGGGTGGTGTTCCCTGTGTCGAGTAGAGCCGTGGCGAGGGTGTTCTGGGCCATGTTGACGGCTTCGGGAATCGAGAGGTGTATCGGAGGGCCGATCTGGCGGCCCGTGAGGGGAGCATCACGTTGTGTGGTGCCAATTGGGAAGCATGGCGTGAGTGTGTTGAGGTGTTGGAGTTGACCAAAAATCAGACAGGGGTCGTGGGAGACCTGGAGCTCTCGGTGGGGCTCGGTGAGTGTCCAATGGGGAGGTCGGAGCCCCTGATCACGGATATTTCACAGGCACGGAACACAGCTTACCTAGGAACCTAATGTCCCAAAACAACAAGAATATCAAACACGGGCTGCGAACCCTTTTTCATTTTGCATGTTAGACTACTTCTCCGAGCTCTAAATATGTTGTGTTAGTAACCTCTTCACCTCCCACACGGCATGGGGGTGGTGTCGTCCCGTTGCCAGCTGGAGAGTCGGCCCACAGAGAGAGCCTGCGAGCCTGGGGATATGAGTTGTGGGCAGAGTCAGACGTCAGTCTACTGAGTTAGCTTCTCGTCTGAGGCATTGCATGTCGCGAGGCGCTGCCCAGGTCTCAGGATGCCCCGTGAAACGCCCCGTTGGACTCCACACGGGGCCTTCGAGAAGTTGATGGGATCGGCGACTGTCTGTGCTCAAGCTGGACGATCGCGAGATCCCGAGCAATGTTTGTGTTTCAAACACCACGCTGGAGATGAGAATA